>JAHVAK010000529.1:0-727536 GCA_019845155.1 Luehdorfia chinensis
GCGTAGTGGTTAAGTGATTCGGGGAAGAAATTGTCCTCTCCCGAGCAGGGGCTGGCGGCGGTGGGGTCGCGGATGTTTGCGTAAACGTTCCCGTGGCTGCCAACATGCGGAGTAGGCGGAGGCGGCGTAGGTGGGATTTAGTCGGTGTAAGCCTGACATAACTCGTCCTTGCCCTCCCGATTGCGGGTATGCAAGAGGCGTTTGCCCGTGGAAATAAGAAAAGAGTGAGGTATTTTTTGATCATATTGTTAGTTTATTTATTTAAGGTTCCCAAACATTGGATACATAGTATGCATTGTGATAAGTAAGTCCTTCACTGTTCAGGCTATTCTTTGGAACTCCTTGCCCGATGACATCAGGAAAGCGTCGAATAAATACTCCTTCAAAAAATTGGTTCGTTAATTGTTAGTTGTCTGTCTCTGATTTTATTTTCCGATTTATATATATACGTATATGTCTGTTTATATATATATGTGTTTATATGTGTTTATATATGTATATATGTGTGTGTGTATGTGTTTCTTTTTACATATATGTAAGTGTTATTATTTATTTATGTACATAATTATTATAATATTAATTTAAATTATATTTTTTGTCTTTTATTGTTACACCTACATCAAATTCTCACCACTCCATGGGTTGACTGGGAGAAAATGCCTAAAGGCATTAAGACCGCCTTTTGTATATTTATTTTTGAGGGAACAATAAAGATTAATAAATAAATAAATAAGTACAAATGTCATTGCAAATGTACATACATAAGATCACGACTGTATCCCATAAGGGGTAGTCAGAGACTGGGCACTCACTACAAAAACAGATGACTGCCACAATCCACGTTTCACCAAAACAATATAATGCAGTTGCTGTGATAGGTGGTGAGCCCATCGCCACCATGCGCTGTTGGGTGCATAGTGCAGTTTAATTCCTTACTCGCCTTTTACGAGATCCAATGGATGAGATGGAGTGGTAGTATTCTTTTAACGAGCCGCCACCACACGTACCAACATTTATAGGAGAACACGGAATTCATAAAATATTATTAGCATTATACCCTTGATAGATACAATAATCACTCAGTAATTACAACACTTACGAGAATTAAAGTAGGTTATAGTAAGTTAGTTATAGTAGTTAAAAAATTTAACATCTAATATGTAAGTCAATTGACGGGCTTTTGCGTAACAGGTCACAGGATCGATTCCCACGAGGAAAAATTGATTGTATGGTCTTCAGACAGTTGTTCATTCACCTCCTTAGCATTGCCCTATAACTTAAATTTTCTACTAAAATGTGATATTCTTTATGAGTGCTTGACCCAGTGGTTAGAGTATCTGACTCTGATGATGATCTGGTTGCGAGTACTGGGTTTAAATCATAGCCGAAGCCCACGTTTGCAAAAACAGTGTGAGTGTCCCGTGTCTTTGACACTGCATACCTCCGATGTTATTGCGTAAGCGTTACGACCACATCGGGCATGGTTAGATTAGGGCGAGTGAGTGGCTACAGTTCATCATGATTTAAGCCTATCACTAGTCCACTGCTGAATAGACCTTCCCCATAGACTGCAAAAGTTTCTAGCTCTCATTTTGAGGGGATTTTGCCATAGTTGCATCGCTTGGCAGGCGGTTTGGCAACCGCAGTTTATTTATTCATATGTTCCAGGAAGATGCTGCTACCCATCTTCTGGTGTTCATTTTCCCTCTGTCGATTTTTACTATACCCACGGGATGAGATGGAGTGGTAGATTCTTTAAGCTACTTTTATGGCACTATAATATCTCCTGCGCAATTGATAGATTCGGACAATAATTTTTTTTATTTGATAAAGTGTCGAGACGAGCAAAACTTTCACCTGATGGTAAGTGCAACGTTTGCTCATAGCAGATGCTGTGTTACTCAGAATATTTATGTGTAGCACCACACTGCGCCCGTCACCCTGAGACACAAGTTCTTAAGTCTCATATGCCCAGTGATTACGCTACCTCTTAGTGCCCTTCAGACCGAAACACAGTAATGTTTGCACACTACTGCTTCACGGCAGAATAACTGTCCCCTGGGGTGGTACCTACTTTGACGGATTCCTGCATAGAAATCGTACCAGTATTTCTGAATTATTTAAGATCTCTACTAATCTTACTGTTACTTAATAATTTTTTATCAATTGACACCGTGTCTATGTTTTTCGACACCGGGGGGCATTGCTTTCTGACCATAATGGATAAATACATTTTGTCCCTTTCCGAACATATAGCGTTCTCTCATATCGACAGAACACACTATTATTCTCACATTCGTTAAAAATTCAAGGCAAAATTCATGCGAAAATTGCAAAAATTAATTTGCAATAAGCGGGTGCAAGGCTTCGCGATGGTGGAACGAACGGTGTGACCGTACATGACCCGGCAGGACAATGAACGACTGGCGGTTCATACCTATTCCATTCTCCCGCTGCTCAATACATACCTAGCAAATATTATAATGAACGAAGGTTAAAATTATAAAAGGTTTTTAGGTGTGGTTTGTAACAAAAAGCCTCAAGCTCAGGGGCTAGGCGCTCGATACAAATTTTATAGTACGTGCGTGACTCGGGTTCGATTCCCGGTGCCGGCACCACACAAATTGTTAATTGCGACATTTAGTGCTGGTTTACCACGAGCTCGGCGGTGAAGGAAAACATCGTGAGGAAACCTGCATGTCTAAGAAATAAAAGACTTGTGAAGTCCGCCAACCCGCATTCTTCCCAGCACCAAAAACCCTCTCGGAGATGAGAGGAGGGCTGTGCTCAGTGGGACATTTATAGCCTGTTACTTTTTAAACAAAATTGTTTTATATCATATTTTGCTGTCAATGTACGTCGGTGTGATAAGGACGAACTTACATTTCACTGTATGAGAGTTTGAGTTTGCTATTTTACCATATGCTGAGTGGTGAAAGGGAAGTACCGTGACGAAGCTGAGTTAAATGGTGGAAGGATTTCAATCCATGAATCCATCTACAGTTATACTGCCGTCATTAGTGTACAAAGATTATCGAGTTTCAGTCTGCAGGGCACTAACAACTGGTGTAATTACCGAGAGAAGAACTGATGACTGAGACACAGAAAAATGTTCAACAAGTCTCGCAGACGGTGCACTTACCATCAGGTATATTTGCTTGTTTTAGCACTTCCTATATTAAAAGACAGTTTTAGGGACTTGATGTATCAATAGCACATTTTTGTGTATGTATTATTTCTGCATTATTCCATTGCAAACAGTTTGCACATAATGTAATGAAACTGCTTCTGTTACGTTGGATAGGAAAAGTACAATCCCGATAAAGCAAACATATCAGCGAAGCGCCAATGCCACTTCGCTATTTGCGTCGTTCCGCTCACGCACTATCTGTCAAACACACCTATTCCTACCGGCCGTTTTATCGACACTTCCTTACAAATACCCTTATTTGTACGCCTCGCATTTTCCTGCTAGCCCTGACAGCTACGTACATCGCACTTTGCGCGACCCTAGTGCTATAATTTTTTAATTAAGTTATTTCGCGATTTTGTTTCACAGATTTTTTATTTGTTACAAGTATTTTTTTTTTATTGGACGAGCAAACGTTCGCCTAATATAAAGTGCAGTGTCCGCCAATAGCCACTCAAAATATTTCTGTGTGGCACCACACTGCGCCCGTCGCACTGAGGCGTCAGTTATTAAGATTACCTTGTCTACACTATTTGTAAGTCACACAAAAATCGCTTTATGCCAGAAACGAATCTGTCGCGATGGTGCAATGGCTTGGCCACTACGCAAAGCGAACTCATTATACAGACATTGATTCTGGTTGGGATTCACAGTCAAACCGCACGACACAGAAGGCGCGTGCGATGATTTATAAGTAATGCTATCGTCATAGTCGGCGTTGGATCTATTGTTTTAGTTCCTTAGATTTAATCTACACAATACAGGAATTCATGCATAAAGGGTTCAGAATTCAAATGTTTTTTTTTTGTTTCGTTGTTTTTTTAAACGACGCGTTTACAGGCATTAATTTCACAAGTACAACACAACCAGATCTAAAAACTTACGATTAGTGTATTTGCACAAATTTTGGCTCCGGCTAGGATTCGAACCTGGGACCCGCAGGGTAAAAGTCAGATACCCTAACCATCTGGTCAAGCTGTCGTCAAGCATTGTAAGGTACGACGATTGTGTGGCACATTGACCGCCCCGTCTAATTTCTAATATCGTGGGAACGATCCTACTTGAATATTAGTGCCATTGTCTAGCCAGGGAGTACTTGACCTAGTTGCTTTGTCCGGCAAATACGGTAGAGTACCGGGTAAGGGACGCCGGCCTACCGAGCTACTGCTGTCTACACCTTATACTCCTTTCCCAACTTCCCATTCCCTACCCCAAGTTCATTTCAAGCTTAATCCTTTTCTCGTCCTACGGCCAACGGTCCAACGGGGAGCACGAATTTAAACTTATGCCAGCATCCGTTTCCGAGTTAGAAAAAGTAGTCTTTGTATGCGGCCTCTGTCTAACCTCTAATATGGGGGGAAGGCGTGACTTTTATTCGGGTCTGGGAGTTATTGTGATCGTTCCTTGCCACCGACACTGTATCTGATCCTGTCTCCGGTCGTATCGCATATGCTTAATATGGGTTACGAAACTAACAAGACGAGTGAGTAGTGTTGTATAAGCGATATCACTTACGACGCTATAGTATATCCTGCGCAGATGATACGTTCTGGTTTTTAACTAGCATATGATGATGTTCTCCTAGCCGATTTCGACCACGGCAACAACTTCCGACTACTGTCGAGATCCATCAACTGCGCAGGAGATATTATAGTGCCACAAGTGTACGCGCAAACACAGGGACACTCACTCGTTCCAACCTACACGCGCCCGATGTAACGCTGATGCGAATGCGGAAGCCAACAATTTATGTTTTAGCACAAATGTTTGCTCCGGCTGGGATTCGAACCCAGGACCCGCGGCTTAGAAGTCAGTTACTCTGACCACTAGGCCACGCGGTCGTCAACTAGCATATATCACGCTGTTCAAAGTGACGAGACGAGCAAAACGTTCGCCTGTTCGTGAGTGACAAATGATGTGTCGCCCAGAACTTCTTCGCGAATACGTCACACAGAGACATCAGCTCAAATCTCATATGCCCAGTAATTACACTAGCTATCAGTGCCTTTCAAACCGAATCACAGTAATGTTTGCACACTGCTTCACGGCAGAATAACTGATCCTGGGTGGTACCTGGCATATGAATCCCATCTCCATCTCTTCCATCCTTCTATACATGTCCGTATAGTCCATCTCTTCTACTTGTACTGGTGGTAGGATTCCTATGCAGGAATCCGTCTAGGTATATACCACCCCAGGGCCAGTTATTCTGCCGTGAAGCAGTAGTGTGCAAGCATAACTGTGTTTCGCTTTGAAGGGCACTGTGAGCTAGCGTAATCACTGGGAATTTGAGACTTAAGAACTGACATCTCAGGGTGGCGGGCGCAGTGTGGTGTCACACAGAAATATTCTGGGTGACACAGCATTTGTTGTGGGCGGACGTTGCACTTACCATCAGGTGAACGTTTTGCTCGTTTCGTCACTTTATACAATAAAAAAAAATACAACAATTCACTTGACAAAACTTAACGTGTTCCTTCAGTGCAATGTGTTCTCCCTATGCGCAACACCACATACCAGCAAAATAACCTTTTGTTAAACTATCAAACAAGTGAAGGTCAACGCTCGAAATCCCTACGGGTTTCGTTTGATTTTATTTTAATGCTACATCAATATTCAGTCACTTAAAGAGTTTATTCTCGATCAAACCTTCTTACCCTGTCACCAAACAAAAGGCTATCACACCAGCTGTTGAAACTTAATTTGAACTAAATTGTGCAAATCACAAAGCGAGCCTTAAAGAAAACAATGGATAGATAAATGGGGACAGCAGTTGTGCTTTTTAGTCATATTCTTGCTGCAAAGGCTTTTGACTTTTAGCTCGACCATGTTAGTGCTGATAATACATGCATACATAAGATCACGACTGTATCCCATAAGGGGTAGTCAGAGACTGGGCACTCACTGCAAAAACGGATGACTGCCACAATCCACGTTTCACCAAAACAATATAATGCACTTGGTGTGATAGGTGGTGAGCCCATCGCCACCATGCGCTGTTGGGTGCACAGTGCAGTTTAATTCCTTACTCGCCTTTTACGAGATCCATTGGATGAGATGGAGTGGTAGTATTCTTTTAACGAGCCGCCACCACACGGCCCGGATAAAGCTATCTTAATTTACAATAAGCTAGAATGTAAAGGCGTAAGTGTATGTATAGCTGGAGTGGATAAGGTAGAATTTTATAAAGAATAGTCATATTTCATTCAGTGAATAGCAAGCTTCCAAAGAAGACTATTAATAGAAACAAAGTAGATAAAGTTTCTAATGCGACATCAGTTCTTAAGTTTCATATGCCCAGTAATTGCGCTTGACGCTTGACCGCGTGGCCTAGTGGTCAGAGTACCTGACTTCTAAGCCGCGGGTCCTGGGCTCGAATCCCAGCCGGAGCCAACATTTGTGCTGAAACATAAATTGTTGGTTTTCCGGTCTGGTTGTGTTGTGATTGTCCCCGTGTTTCTGACACTGCATCCTAGCCTACTTCCGATCTTATCGCATCAGCGTTACATTGGGCGCGTGTAGGTTGGGACGAGTGAGTGCTCCTGTGTTTGCGCGTACACTTGCGGCACTATAATATCTCCTGCGCAGTTGATGGCTCTCGACAGTAGACGGAAGTTGTCGCCGTGGTCGAAATCGGCTAGGAGAACATCATCAATTGCGCTTGCTATCAGTGACCTTCAGACCGAAACAAAGTAATGTTTGCATACTAATGTTTCACCGCAGAATAACTGGCCACGACAGCTGGTCCCTAAAACTGTTCCACAGTTTGGCAGATTACGTTTCAGTAATGAGTTATAAAAAATGAAAATAAAATTCGTATAAGGGTAGCGAGAACAATGTTTATTCTTTAAAAATAAAAAAGGAATCACAGGACATTTCAAGAGTGTATTCTGAAAAATTTTAAACAATCACTAAACCTTTACAAAACATTATTATAAGTGAGTGAAACGCAAATATGTTATTACAATTACAATGAAGGGTTATTTTATTTATTTATTTCATTTCGATATACGGAGACGAAAACTAATAACTTGTGATTTTGCGCAAATATTAGCGCAAGGGTCATCAAATCAAAATTTTACTCGTATCAGCACAAGATGGCCGACATTATTTTCAATAACAATTTCAACTACGTCACAAGTTCCTGTGCCAAAACATCGTAGAAATCGCAAGACGGGGCATGACACAATATCGACAACGTTCTGGTCCTTGTTGCGAGACTACGGAATCCTAAAACAAAAATTAATGTCAATGTCACACAAATAATGCCTTTAGTCGGGTTCCGAAGCCTGGCGACATATGCCCTTTGTAAGTAAGGATGCTTACCACTGAATAACACAATAGTCAAGACAGTGCTACTAATATTTATTTATTTAAACTTTATTTGCACACACAAAAAAAGATGTACAAAAAGGCGGACTTAATGCTACAAGGCATTCTCTACCAGTCTATCTTCGGGTCGAGCAGAGAAGATGTAGTGGGTGACAAGATCAAACAAAAAAAAGAAATAACCACAGTAATCTACAAAAAAAGTACTAATATGTAAAGAAATAAAATATTCTGTAATATGTTATAATAATAACAAACAAAAATACATATAATATTAACATTGTATATACATTCATACAAATATACATACATGCATACATACAAATATATACATATACATAAAGTATGACTAGTTTCCGAATTCAAGAAAGAAACCATCTAAGTGAACTCAACAAAACCAAGTAAACGTACAAGTAATTTTCTAATTATTTGCTCTACTAAAACGTCTGCTTAAGAGTAACTCAGAAATTAGCTGAATACGTGAAAGGAATGGCGGTCCGTTCATCAATTAGTCGTGCCTGAATAGGCCTATAATCGGCCGATAGAAGACAGACGATAAATAAATAAGCGTCGTCCACATGCCTGAAGCAAAGACTTCTCATTAGGCGCTCTACTTAAACGCTGGTGCAAAGCATAGGAGTCAGCTGAAATGTATTTCAGGTCTACAAATTGTAGATAGTACATACATACATACATACATACAGTCACGCCTCTTTCCCATAGGGGTAGGCAGAGACCACATCTTTCCACTTGCTACGATCCTGACACACATCTTTAGCTTCTTCTACTATCATTAGCGTTTTGTGCTAATGAAAGTAGCGTTTTTCGCGTTTTTCAAATTGTAGATAGTAAGCTTTAAAAAATATATCCAGTAGATTAGGATTGGCAGTAATTAGAAGTACTGCTTAACCGTGACGACAACGGCGCGATCCTGGGTACTAATCCCGGCCAGTTCCGATATTTGTGTCAAAATCGCATAATTGGTCTGCAGGTCTGGTTGTGATTAATCTCTGTGTTTCCGATACTGCATTCTAACTCTATCGATCTTTACATCGGGCGCGGGGAATTGGAGTGCCTATATTTTTGCGCGTACACTAGTGGAATTAAAACCTCTCCTTCGCAGTTGATAAGCTTCCGTTGCTAGTAATCGAAAGTTCTCGCAGTAGTCGACAATCGGCCAGGTCACCTTCCACAATGTATGTAATATTTGTCATAGGTACAGTCGCGTGAACTAACGTGTACAATTTTTCGAACACCTTTTCTATTTTATTACAGCAATACTACTTGCTTTATAATTTTTTAAACATATACATTACACTGGGCCGTGTGGTGGCGGCTCGTCAAAAGAATACTACCACTCCATCTCATCCAATGGATCTCGTAAAAGGCTAGTAAGGAATTAAACTGCACTATGCACCCAGCAGCGCATGGTGGCGATGGGCTCACCACCTATCACACCAAGTGCATTATATTGTTGGTGAAACGTGGATTGTGGTAGTCATCTGATTTTGCAGTGAGTGCTCAGTCTCTGACTACCCCTTATGGGATACAGTCGTGATCTTAAGTATGTATGTATGTATGTACAATGCACGCGTCTGCACTGACAGTCTCTATTCAATATGATCACGATGATTAAGGCTGAGTTACACTACAGTAATAACATGTAGGTGGAATATAATAAGCCATTCGACTATAGCCGTGAACAATCTGTCACTAGCTTCTAAGCTTTGTTGGAATAACTAACAGGAGTATTAATAATACTAATGGACGTTAGGTGTCCGCTAGGGAGGAATAGCTCTTTCCTACCGAGATGCCGTAAAGGCTTCTTAGGTATTGTATGGACAGCCTCTATTTGTGCAGAACAACACCATTAAATTCCATCGCCACCGGACCGATACGACTTAGGGACCTTCAAGAAAAGAGCCTATTCCTTTCTCAAAGGCCGGCAACGCATCTGCTATTCCTCTGGTATTGTAGGTGTTCATGGGCGGCGGTGATCACTTACCATCACGTGAGCCACCTGCTCGTTTGCCCCCTATTACTATACTGCTCGTGGGACGGGGGAGTTAGAATTGTTTTAAATCGTACTAAAATGGCGGCAACGTGGTTCGCCACCCGTTTCGGTTACGGGTTACGATTTACGGGAAAAAAATATTTCGAAGACATGTGCAGTCTGCCAACCCGCATTGGAGCAGCGTGGCGGATTCTTCCTAGCTCCAAAACTCTCCCAGGAATGAGAGGATGCCTGTGCTCAGCTGTGGGACTTTTATAGGCTGCAACTTTAATTTTACACGTATAAATTATCAATGTATTAACAGTTTTTCACTTAACCCACACAAGCGGGCCGTATTAAGTAGTTAGGCTCATCGAAAATACTAGTCTGTAATAGAAACACTCGACAGCGCTCATTAAATATTAAGGTACTTAGGGAGGGTTGGAAAGATACATGAAAAAACTTGCTAAGTCAAAACGCTGTACAGACATTTAGAACACTATTATGTTTGGTCTAAAATTAAGTGGGAAACCGTGCCGTTGTGGTTTAGCGGCCGGTCGCTCGCTTTTTTTAAAATAAAGTGTGGTAGCGGCCTAAAATAATCTACCAACCCATACCATCCCGTGGGTGTCGTAAAAGTCGACAGAGGGAAATTAAAACCAGGAGATGGGCAGCAGCATCTTCCTGTAACATCAGAATATAAAAACTGCGGTTGCCAACCCGCCTGCCAAGCGTGGCAACTATGGCAAAATCCCACCAATATGAGAGGTACAAACTTTTGTGGCTATCTATGGGTGAGGCCTATGTTCAGCAGTGGACTTGTGATAGGCTGAAACGAACGAAACGAGCAAAACATTCACCTGATGCCCACCTTACAGCCAGTTATTCTGCCGTAAAGCAGTAGTGTGCAAAAATTACTGTCTTTCGGTGTGAAGGACTCTGAGAGCTAGTGTAATCACTCTGCATATGAGACTACTTAAGAACTTGTCTCAGGGTGACGGGCGCAGCGAGGTGTTACAGAGAAGTGTTCTGGGTGTCGCAGCATTTGTAATGGGCAGACGTTGCACTTACTATCAGGTGAACGTTTTGCTCATTTAGTCACTTTGTCCATTAAAAAAGGACTGAGGTGACAGATGTCCTGATATCATAGTTAACCTGGGGTACCTTCAGCTTTTAATTATTATTTTTGGTCCGATCTACGCAGAAAGAGCTAACTGTGTCTCTTTCTGCAGTCCTCCCGTGACCATGGGTGTTGTAAAGCACTCGAAACGTCGGGTTATAAATAGTAAAAAATTAAACGCGATAAAATCCGTAAAATTAGTTTCATTTAAATGAAAGTTCTTATGCATCTCTAATAAAAGAGTACTAGCAAAACTATTAACATTACTGATATTCACGCTCAACACTCCAACTCATCTAGATGGTTCACGACTACAGTCGAATGGCGGGCTCGATCCTGCGACTTCGGATTTCGCAATCCGGACCCTAAACCTTAAGGATATTGGCGATTTTCATTTGCGAGTTATATTTTTTATAACTAACACTTCAACTATACTCTACAGTTATTTTTTCATTGCATTTTAAAAGGCACAGTAAAATTATTACCAAACGTTTTTCAGCTCCATTAACGGGAACACATTTCGACAAATTGAAAATGATAAAGATCCTGATTTAAGTGCCTATCGCCGGCAATATCTCAAATATTACATGGAAATAGAAAAAGATTTCTTTTTTGGCAGTGAAAATTTTGGCATCGGCGCACGTACCGATGCCAAAGCGGCGTCACCTCTACAATTTTTATACTAGCCGGTAGGTACATAACTCTGACTACATACGAAATCGATTTGGCGCACTCCGTGTGCACTCATCATTTATAACTAAGCCGGAGACACGTGGCCTAAAAACCAATTCCGAATTCGGTGATGAAAAAAAAAATATTGTGCGTAATAACTTGGCTCAGTATCGAGGCGAGTGCTATCAGAAATAATTTGTGCGCTTTTTAAGGGCTCAATCGGATTACGAAGATTGAGGTTCCGTTTCTTAATTCCAAATATTTATATATTACAAACATTGAGCATTTTCATTGGAAATGGGAGACGCGATGAGCCAGTTCAGTACTGTTACTGGTGGTAAATGCAACGTCTGCCGATTGCAAATGCTGTGTCACCCAAAACATTTCGTCACGTCAACCTGAGACATCAGTTGTTAAGTCTCATACACCCAGCGATTACGCAAGCTCTCAGTGCCCTTCAAACTGAAACACAGAAATGTTAGCACACCGCCGTTTGACGGCAAAGTAACTGGCGCTGCGGTGGCGCCTACCTAGACGGATTCCTGCATAGAAATCCTACGACTGGCTAAAAATCCTACCATTAAAGGTTTCTTTTTTATCCTAGAATAGAACTGATCTTATGACATTCATAGATTCATTGAACATTGAGTCGACGACCGCGTGGCCTAGTGGTCAGAGTACCTGACTTCTAAGCTGCGGGTCCTGGGTTCGAACCCCGGCCGGAGTCAACATTTGTGCTAAAACATAAATTGTTGGTTTTCGGGTCTGGTTGTGTTGTGATTATCCCCGTGTTTCTGTCACTGCATCCTAGCCTACCTCCGATCTTATCGCATCAGCGTTACATCGGGCGCGGGTAGGTTGGGACGAGTGAGTGCCTCTGTGTTTGCGCGTACACTTGTGGCACTATAATATCTCCTGAGCAGTTGATGGCTCTCGACAGTAGTCGGCAGTTGTCGCCGTGGTCGAAATCGGCTAGGTCTTGAGTCACAAACAACAAACGATACAACAATTTTCAACTATATTATACAGCACTCGTCTACCAACCTAGGGTGGTACCACCTGCACAAAACTGGGTTGGTAATTAACAGGCAGCAAATGGCCGTATTAAGTGTCATAGTAAATTATAATGGCAAATAAGTCAACTAACGCTGACGATGTTGCTTAGGGATTTACTTCTCAGTTATGGGACGCGGGATCGATTTCCACACGGGCCAAATATTTGTGGGTCTACGGACAGTTGTTCCAAGACACCTATGACACCCATAACATTTCTGTGTGATACTACACTGAGCCCATCGCCTTGAGACATCAGTTCTTAACTCTCATATGCGCAGTGATAACGTTAGCTCACAGTGCCCTTCAAAGCGAACCCTGCGGTGGTACCTACCTAGACCTACCACCTACGACCAGTAATGTTTGTTCCAAGTGTAGGTGATTGTTCTTATCGTTCGTATAATAAACGCACCCAACAGAAATTTTAGTTACGGAGACATCGATAAAAAAAAACGATATTAAAATGACAATCTCGTGGCCACACAATTCTATAAGATTTTTGCGTTGTAATCTTATGAGTCAATGTTATTACGGACCAAACAAATTTGTTTTCAATTATGCTCGAGCAAAGTATCTTCTGCGAAAATCTTATTACATTGTTGACTTAATAAATATTTAGTTCTCGTTATAAATTTGTTTTTTATTGTTGAAACTTTATATTAATGTTTAGTACTATATGTTTTCGTATGTCGGCGGCGATGCGTTTCGCTCCCATCGCGTTTCGGGCGAAAAGTGGGCTACGTGAGTGACCTCTGCCTACCCCTTGTATGGAAGTGGTGTTTGCACACCACTGCGTGGTGGCAGAATAAGGGCAGAAAACTAGCACTTCGATGGTAGCCACTTAGACTGCTTTCCACAAAGGAATGCTACCACCAGTTGATATGGTTTCAATTCATAAATCCAGGCATGGAGATATCGTAACATGACAATTAATTAATTCAATAAAATATAAATACATACATATCTTCTCTTCTTCTATACAAATAAATAAAATTGAAGTGCCTGTTTGTTATAACAAAATAACAGCTTTTTACTCAATGCGTATGAATGTACAATCGGTACTTATAAGATTTTTTTTTTAATTTTGTATGTCTGTCTGTGTGTCTGTTTGTTCCGGCTTATTTCCGAAACTGCTGGACCAATTTTGACGTGACTTTCACTGACAGATAGCTGATATAATAGCTGGTAAATAAGACTACTTCAATTTTAGAAAAAAATATTAGAGTTCGGTTCGGCACAGCCAGTTGTAAATAAAAATCAATTTCCGCATGTGTCACCACTTGAGAACGGCTCGACCGATTTGGCTGTTTCTTTTTGTTGCGTTCATAATTATCAGACCATTCAAAATCGGCCGGAAAATATAAATATAAATGAAAAAAAATATAAATAAAATTTGTATTGTACTTTAAATCTCATCAAGAACTCAAAAAGTGACGTTCCGTCTGACTGTGGAGATTGAGACATGTTATAAAATAAAAAAAACTTTATGTTATTTTGCTAAGCGCGCATTTTTTTCATTAGTAAATTGCACCCGTACGAAACCGGCGCTGGTAGCTAGTTATTACTGAAGATTATAAATTACAAACCAGGAGACGGGCAGCAGCAACATCTGAATAAATAAACTGCGGTTGCCAACCCGCCAGCCAAGCGGCAACTAAGGCAAAATCACCCCCAAAATGAGAGCTACAAACTTTTGTGGCAATCTATGGGGGATGCCTACGTTCAGCAGTGGACTAGTGATAGGCTGAAATGATGATGATGATGAACCATTTATGATTGATTTAATAACAATTATAAAATACGAATCGTGTTTTGTATGTAGTCATGGATTCGACCCCACATAGAGTCATACAAATACGTGCATAGATACTGTTGCTGACTATGCACACAGTGTGTGGCCTGTGGAGCTATGCCTATGTAAGCAAAATGATAATTAGCTCTGAATAAAACATGTATTAGAATAAGATTCATTGTTAGAGTACATGAGCTTCTGTACGGACATATCCTAGTTTTATTTTAGTTTTTAAAAACGCCTCCACCGCTCCCGTTAACTTGACTGGCGCAGCCCGTAGGATCGCTATTTGCTTGCGCCGTTCGCGAATATATACGTATATCGTTTTACGCGTTCGCGCATCGAGGCGATCCTGCGAACCGAAATAAATTTGTCAAGTGGAGAGCAGCTGAAGATGACGAAGGCCGGCTGGTGAGTCCAAATTTTCACCTTCCTTTCCTTGCCATATTATAGTTTTGTTATATTTGCAATCAGACCTCTTGCCATATAACGTTATCTGGTTTTGCATAAAAATCTGTGAAACTTATATTTAAGAATACTGTAACTTAATAATTAGTTGCTTAAAGAAATAGAGTAGGAACAAATCGACAGGTAGCGCGTCCGTACATGGTGGAGCGATAACAGCCTTCTCGGTAGAGACTAAGCGATAACAACTAATATAAATTATAATTTTAGTGTATGTCTGTTCGATAATTTTATTACAGAATCTTTTATATGATATTGTGTGTTTTATATTAATTGTTTTTTTATTTTTTTTAAATATTTTTGTGTGACCTTGTATTTTCGTGTTAAACTTTTTATTTACCGTTGTTAATATACGCAATAAAATTGTAAAAATGGAAGGACAAGTGCAAATTAAGATGATCCCCAACGAAATGCTCAAAATTATACCCGTATTCAGCGGCGATAAGCACCAATTAAATCTTTTTATTCGGAAATGCGAGTATATATTAGATAAATATAGGGGAGCCGAAGAACAAAACTTGTATGTAATGTACGCGATAACGAGTAGGCTCGTAGGCGACGCGGCAGCGCTCTTTAGCGAGCGTGAAGATATTAATTCCTGGGGAGATTTTAAAGAATTATTAATTCAACATTTTGGAGACCCTAGGAGCGAAGAATGTGTAGCTATCGAGCTTGAAGGGTTGCGTATCAGAAACAACGAGTCCTATTTAGATTTTTGTAATCGTATTCAATCCGTTCGTAGTGTTTTAATATCTAAAGTAAATAGATTAAACGATCAGAATATCACACGTCTTTAAATGTATTTCTGTATAATTTGCCAGAGAATATGGTGCGTATTGTTCGCTTAAAGGCACCCAGTACATTAGAAGCGGCCTTGAGTGTGGTCATGGAAGAAGTTAACTTCCATGAGCAGTATACATTGCGTAATAAGATGTATGGAAATCCTTCGAATAAACCACCGCTATTAAATTTACCCAATAACAACCCCACGTTTAAATTCGGTACAAATAATTTTAATACAAGTGCACCAATAGGTTATAAAGCCGCATTAATGCCTAATAAATTCAATTTTGGAATTCCGCAAGAGTCCCAATCAAAACCAATTCAATTTAATAATAACCAACAAAATTTTGGATATCGCCCACCACAATTTGGTATGAACCCGCAACAGTTTAACATGCGCCCTCAACAGTTCGGAATGCAACCACAAAATTTTTATAAACCCCAACAATTCGGTATGCGCCCCCAGCATTTTGGAATGCAACCACAAACATTCTTCAAGCCTCAGCAATTCGGTATGCGCCCGCAACAATCTGGAAACAATCAACAAAGCTTTTATAAGCCCCAACAATTTGGTTACAGGCCTCAGTTAAATAAAAATCAACACACTGAGTCCACTGACGTTACAATGCGAACGGCGCCACCAGTTAGACCAAATCAACAAGGTTTACAATTAAATGAACTTGACCTTGATAGTTCCTATTACGATAATGCGTGCAACGACGCGTTCCAAATTTCTTATGATAAATACTACTGTGAGGAGTATCCAGGTAGTGGCCTTAATATTTCTGGGCCTAGTTATTATGAAAATGAATATCCGCCAATAACCCCCGAAGTACCTTATGACGTTCCAACCAATATGGATGACGAGGATTTTCAGATAGAAGCCTCGGAAAAGCCCACGAAAAAATAGAATTAAATTGCGATATTAATTTGAAATTGCCGTATATTTACATACCGGAAATCGATTCGAAATTTATGATCGACACAGGTAGTACACGGTCATTCATTAGCCCAATAAAAGCTTATAATTATTTCCCAGAGTATATAAGTCACGAACCGTTTGAGGTTATTAGTACACATGCATCGAGCAAACATAGTCATGTCATTCAAATCCCTTGTTTACCGATTTTCAACTGTAACGATAATCACAAATTATACATTTACAATGTCGACCCCAGGTACGATGGATTAATAGGCAATGATATTCTTTGCAACCTGGAAGCAGTAATAGATTTGAAAAACGAGGTTCTCAAAACTAAAACAACCACAATACCTATAATACATAGTAAGTCCAGTTATATTTTAGAGTTAGCTCCCCGCTCAGAGCAAAGAGTTAAACTTCCAACAAATTTATACTCGGGTAATGCTATAATTGGTTATAAGGAATTTTGTAAGGGTGTGCGAATGCCCAGCGCGTTAGTGACATGTAAGGATGGTTATACGACTACAATTATTCAAAATACCTTGGATATGCCAATGCAATTAACTATAAAAAGACCATTGAATGTGGAGATGTATGAAGAAGAAAAAGTGATTGAGTGTGAAGTTAATCATGTTACGAATATATCAGATATTGAAATAGATAAAATATTAGAGCAAAATTTACAAAAATTACGTTTAAATCACATGTCAGAAGAAGAACAGAAATCAATATATAACTTGTGTAGAGAATATAAAGACATTTTTTATAACGACCAAATACCTTTAACTTTTGCGAATGAAGTCAAACACTATATTAGAACAAAACACGAAGACCCTATCTACGTGAAGCCCTATAGGCAACCTCCTGCTCAAACACAAGAAATTAAAAATCAAGTACAAAATTTACTAAACGATAATGTGATTCAGGAATCGTTTTCACCTTGGTCAGCTCCAGTCCACTTAGTCCCTAAAAAGAAAGACGCATCTGGTGAAATAAAGTATAGGATGGTTATCGACTATAGACGAATTAACGACATTACTGTAGACGACAAGTATCCTCTGCCTAATATAACTGACATTTTTGACAAATTAGGTAAAAGTACATACTTTTCGACTTTGGACTTAGCTAGTGGATATCATCAAATCGAGATAAATGAGTTCGATAGACAAAAAACCGCATTTAGTACAGAAAACGGTCACTATGAATTCCTTAGAATGCCGTTTGGCCTGAAGACAGCTCCAACCACCTTCCAAAGAGCCATGGATAACATCCTAAGAGGCCTCCAAGGAATTCACTGTTTAGTCTATCTAGACGACATAATTATTTTTTCTAGTAGTCTCCAAGAGCATTTACAAAAATTAAGGACTATTTTTGACAGACTGAGATCGACTAATTTAAAAGTACAACTCGACAAATCAGAATTTATGAGAAAAGAAGTGCTGTACCTAGGACACGTTATTACTAAAGACGGACTAAGACCAAACAACGACAAGATTCAGGCTGTATTAGACTATCCGCTTCCAAAGACGACCACCGAAATCAAAAGTTTCTTAGGACTAATCGGGTATTACAGACGCTTTGTAAAAGACTTTGCAAAAATCACTCAGCCTCTTACAGCATGCCTTAAAAAAAGGAATAAAATTGTAATTGACCAGAACTATGTCGAGGCATTTCAAAAGTGCAAAGAACTTCTAACGAATGCGCCTTTACTCCAATACCCGGACCCAGACAAACCTTATGTACTGACTACAGACGCTTCTGCCGTCGCTTTAGGCGCAGTCTTATCGCAAGGGCCAATAGGATCTGATAAACCCATTGCGTACGCAAGTAGAACTCTCAGCAACACCGAATCTCGATACAGTACAATAGAGCGTGAACTACTCGCCATTATATGGGCCGTGAAACATTTCAGACCATATCTCTATGGCCGTAAGTTCACAATATATACCGATCACAGACCCTTAGTATGGCTTTACTCCCTCAAAGAACCCAATAGTAAGTTGACCCGTTGGCGGTTACGCCTTCAAGAGTACGACTTCGATATAATATACAAAAACGGAAAACAGAATAGTAACGCTGACGCCCTCTCTCGGATTAGATTTAATGCTATAGACTCAGATGACACAGAATCGATGAAAGTTAACGTGGACATAAAAGAACAAAAACTACAGAAGTACCTAACTGAATTAACTGACCAAATTGTAGACTTGACAACTAAAGACAACGATGACTCTAGGACTATAACCATAACCGACACATCTGCCACTATATCGGTAGATCAATTAGAAATGGATACAAAATATCCTCTCCCACCTTTATCTACTGATAGTAGCACAGTAACGGTACATTCTGGACAAAATCTAGAATCTGATGGCATTCCTATATTAAAGGAAGCCATTGACACAAAACCTAATCAAATTTTGGTTTATAGCTGGCACAAAAATGAGGTACAAGTAAAAAATTTATCCAGGGATAAGCAAAAGGTCCTCGAGGTTTTCACCCCTCTTAATAATGAAGAGCTTATTAAACAGTTTTTAAAGGAGTACATTAAACCCAAAACTACATACTTCATTTATTTTGAAAATATCCAGCACAGGAAAGAATTTTCTAAAACTATTACACAGTTATTTAAAAAGGGAATGGTAGAGTTTGTTGAATGCACAGAGCGTGTTGTATATGTCGAGGATGAAAGAGAACAGAAAGAAATTATACTGCAACATCACGAGGGAAAGACATGTCACAGAGGTATAAAAGAAACGATGAGTAGAATTAGAAGAAATTATTATTGGCAGAATATGCAAGTGACGATTGCTGCAGTACTTAATGTTTGTGATGCCTGCAGAAAAATGAAGTATGATAGAAAACCCATCAAACCCCTGCTTCAATTAACTCAAACCCAGAATGCACCTTTTCAAGAAGTCTTCATAGACTTATTCTCAATTGAATCTATTTACTACTTAACTTTAGTTGACGCATTTAGCAAATTAGGTCAAGCTATCGAAATTTCTAACAGATCTGCACCAGAAATCGTAAGAGCTCTAATTAAATATTTTTCAATATATGGAACGCCTAAAAAAATTACTTCCGATCCCGGTAGCGAGTTCAATAACGACCTCATAAAAGAACTAATGACTATGTATAACATACAACTACATATTACTACTCCCAATAACCCGAATTCAACAGGCATAATAGAAAGATTCCACTCCACAATTATAGAGATATACAGATTGGCTAAATATGAACGAAAGTGTACAGACGCAGCGGCTGTAATGACTTACTCAGTTATGGCTTATAATCACACTATACATAGTACAACCGGCCTAACTCCTTTCGAAATCGTTTTCGGCCATACCGATTCTAGTTCAACATTTGCCACGGATTTCGATAAAAGTTACACCCAACAGTTAGTAAAAGACCACGCTAAACGTACTAGATATTTATATAATTACATATCAGATAAAGTGTTTGAGAAAAAGCAAAATGTGAGGGAACAAAAAGGTGGTGAAATAGATAGGCATTTTAGAATAGGCGACGTTATATACGCTAAGGAAGCTAACACTAGAAGAAGTAAGGATAAACCGCGATACAGGAAAGCTGTTGTTAGAGGTAATGTAGAAAGAAATGTAGTTCCCGTTAGGATTGGCAATCGAAATACTTCAGTACCCATTAAAAATATTAAACGTCCTCCGCAGGTGGTGTCTGATAATTCTGACGATGGTCCAGAAAACATGGGCCCTTCAACTTCGAAAACTTGAAAAGAACCCAGGAATCCTGCCTGTCAAACAAGGTCATGCTTCCTTGCAGATAGACCAGTGGCGTATTATAAAGACTGTTAACTTAGAAAGCTTAGGCAGAGACCTAGAATTTAGTGTATTAAAATATAAAGAATTTATTGCATTGATAGATGTTAATAAACCATATAGCCACGAATTTTTAGGTATCCGAACACAAGTAGGGTATTTAAGTGACGCAACTATTGAAAAATTCCGGCAACTTGTACCATCAAAAAGATTTAAAAGAGGCATTATTGACCCACTCGGATCTATGATAAAAGTTATAACTGGAAACTTGGATCATGATGATGCCCTCAGATATGACTCGTTGATCTCTAAATTAAACGATAATCAGATAGTAACGAATAAGAAAATTACATTGGTCTCCAAAATCTTGGATAGTTTTATAAACAGTACCGAAACCTTACATAACAATACCATAATTTTAGATGAACGTTTAAAGAGAATTGAGAGAATTGTTAAAATTACAGTAACAAAAGAAGAGAATTCCATTTATTCTACCTATGTCTTAGACATGTTTGACATGTTTTTAAGTAATTTTAGAACTATTAACATAATACTAGGAGAAATCGAAACTGCATTAGCGCTTAGTAAGGTATCTGTTCTGCATCAAGCAATTGTTAACTCCACAGAATTGTTAAATTTATTACAATCAATTGCGATAACTGAAAATTTGTTATACCCCGTAAACGAAAAGAACTTAGTTAAATTAGAAAGTTGTATTAAGGTTAAGGCTTTTATAAAAGAAAACCAGATCACGTTTATATTAGAGGTCCCTTTAGTAGGAAATAAATCATATGGTTATTTTAAAATTTACTCCTTGCCTATGACTATTGCAAACAAAACTATTATAGTGATTCCAAAACATCCATACCTATTGGTGAAGGAAAAAGAGTACTTGCCAGTCTCGAGAGCCTGTAAAAAAATTGCATCAGATGATCAATTCCTGTGCAACGAAGACGATGTGCTGCCACATACGGAGCAAAGCTGCGTTAAACAACTCATGGAGTTTCTGCCCAACCTTGATGCCTGCGAACAGCATGCTGTCGACATTGAGGATCTCAAGATCCAACGGATAAGCCATGAAAGCTGGATACTCTATGTAAAAGATCATAGGTTACTTACCAGAAGGTGCGGCAATGACGTCACTCACGAATCGTTGTGTGGTACTTACATAATCACAGTAGACGACAATGTATGTGAAGGTGAAATTGGAAACATGCATTTCCAATACCACCAAACTTCTGCGGAAAGCCTGAATTACCGAATTTACCCAATAACGAATTTACCAGAAGTAAAGATTTCGAAGCCCCATAGTGTCAGCGTAGTAAGTTTAAAAGACATAAATCTTGACGAAACTAAACAAATGATACAATTAGTGAAACTCAATAAAATCTTTCGGAGTGAAAGTGCAAGTGCTATTGACATTAAAAGTGTTAGTTTAGGAACAATTATTTTGTATGTTATTCTGTCATTTACATTTTGTATCATTGTTATAATTAAGTATAAATTGTGTGTTTTTGGGCGAAATAATCGGATTATTGAAAATGCCGATAATTTCGCTCTTGAGGAGGGAAGAGTCATGGATTCGACCCCACATAGAGTCATACAAATACGTGCATAGATACTGTTGCTGACTATGCACACAGTGTGTGGCCTGTGGAGCTATGCCTATGTAAGCAAAATGATAATTAGCTCTGAATAAAACATGTATTAGAATAAGATTCATTGTTAGAGTACATGAGCTTCTGTACGGACATATCCTAGTTTTATTTTAGTTTTTAAAAACGCCTCCACCGATCCCGTTAACTTGACTATGTAAATGACAATACAATAAAAATATAAATTTTTCACTGTCAATTTAAATTTACGTTAGAATTATGTTCTTACGCTATTTGAGGAATTCTTCTTTCGAATCAAAATATTCAATGACGGCCGCGTGGCCTAGTGATCAGAGTACCTGACTTCTACGCCACAGGTCCTGGGTTCGAATGCCAGCAGGAGCCAACATTTTTGCGGCAACACAAAATGTTGGTTTTCGCCTCTGATTATGAAATTTACGTCTATTAAACACACTCATTATACAAAAATAATCCCGTGAGCTCATTTATCAATTTTATTTTAAAGGCAATCCTTTTTTTTAATGGATTAAGTGACGAAACGAGCAAAACTTTCACCTGATGGTAAGTGCAACGTTTGCCCATAACAAATGCTGTGTCACCCAGAACATTTCTGTGTGATACCACACCGCGCCCGTCACCCTGACCCATCGGTTCATAAGTCGCATATGCCAGTGATTACACTAGCAATCAGGACCATTCAAACCGAAACACGGTAATGTTTGCAAACTACTGCTTCACGGCAGAATAACTGGCCCTGCGGTGGTTCCTACCGAGAGGGATTCCTGCATAGGAATAAAACCTTTTCACCCAATACAATTTAATCCTATAAATATCTTGCAGGCTGTATATGGGAGCCCTGCATCATAGCTTCACGTAGACCACCTATTTTTTACGTAATTATTACTTGAACAACTTTTGACAACCGCGTGGCTCAGTGGTCAGAGTACCTGACTTCTAAGCCGCGGGTCCTGGGTTCGAATCACAGCCGGAGCCAACATTTGTGCTAAAACATAAATTGTTGATTTTTGGTTCTGGTTGTGCTGTGATTGTCCCCGTGTTTCTGACACTGCATCCTAACCTACCTCCGATCTTATCGCATCAGCGTTACATCAGGCGCGGGTAGGATGGGAAATCGGCTTGCAGAACATCGTCATCACTTGAACAACGGTAAATAACATTAGACATACTGGAACGCTCAGCGTGCTAGAGCTATTAACATTTCTGACCCTGGAAATTATGAACAATCTCAGCATTGCTTTAGATTACTATAATAAATCACTGGTAATTGAAAATAGCTTCTTGGGACTTTAAAATTACAGTTGCGTTCGCGGGTTGATACATTTCTTTCTTAAGTTTATAATTATCTATATATACATGTTGCTTCTCATATATTTTGTTATTTGATATAGTGACGAAACGAGCAAAACGTTCACCTGACGGTAAGTGCAACGTCTGCCCATAACAAACGCTGTGTCACCCAGAACATTTCTGTGTGACACCACACTTCGCCCGTCACCTTGAGACATGAGTTCTTAAATCTGATATGCCCAGTGATTACGCTAGCTCACAGTGCCCTACCAACCGAAACACACTAAATTCTTCAGCACTTCTGACACTGCAGCCCGTCACCGGTCCGTGTGTTTTCGGTCTGATATATTTCTAGTTAGTTACTCCGCTGCCTGTCGGAAGCTATACTATTTCCTACGCAGTTTCCTCTACCGACTCTTATGACACCCATGAGATGAGATACGGTGGTATATTTTCTTATGCCTCCACCACACGAGTTTTAAAGGATTGTATGACGCTACTGCTAAATATATATGCGTCATACTAACTTAAAACTAAAGTCAAAAGCCGTTTAAACATTTAGAACTAAATTCGTGACTGCCGTACAATGCCGTTTTAAAATATACGTCTTACAATGCAATAGCCGGCGGCGCGGGAAAGTGCACACTTGCCGCCCTGTCCATTGCAATTATCCATGAAAATAGGCCGTTGAGTTTAAATACCGCTGTACTCCAGAAAAAAATACCTTATATCAAAGGCGTAAGGACTAGCTTAAGAGATTTTTAAAGTTTGCGACCGTCTAGGGGCAAAGAAACCTATGTTTCGCTAGAGTTCATTTCAGTTACCATGCAAATGCCTTCCTGAATAAGTTATATTCGGACTTTACTGATTGAATAACTCTATAATTACCTACTATCGTAATATTACGTGTAATTTCAATTTGCTTATTAAAATTATTTCAGCAAATACTAAAAATAAAGTTTATAAATACGAGTATAAATATTTAGAATAGTTTAAAATATCAGATGGGCACAGGCTGTCTCACACTTTTGAAAGGGTCTTTGGAGCAAAGGAGAGGCCGGCACGCTTTTTCTAGGCGAGCAGACTTTATATTGGTTTTTGCTTATAAGAACTGATGTCTCAGATAACATCAACCAAACACAGATATATTCTGGATGACACAGTATTTGTTATGGGCAGGTCTTGCCATCGGATGAATAGTTTTGATTGCCCGGTAAGCTGCTTCCATAAAAAGCCTCGAAATATTTTGTTTATGATTACTAGCAATGTAAAACATTACTTATACATAATAATGAAGATTACTAATGCATATTATGTGTCCTATAACATCCCATTACAGACCACGTGTCCAGTATTTCTGGTTTTATTTTTTTTTATTGGATAAAGTGACGAAACGAGCAAAACGTTCGCCAGATCGCAAGTACAACGTTTTCCCATAACGAATGCTGTATCACTCAGAAAATTTCTGTATAACTCCACAATGCGCCCGTCACCCTGAGACATGAGCTGTTAAGTCCCTATCTTATGTCCTGTGATTACGCTAGTTCTCAGTGCTCTTCAAGCCGTAACACAGTAATGTTTTCACACTACTGCTTCATGGCAGATTAACTGGCTAGCGGTAGTAACTACCTAGACGGATTCCTGCATAGGAATTCCACCATCCGTGTAATCCTACCATCAGTGTTAAAGTCCAGTCTGGATAAATTATGAATTAGCCATGTATCTCAGATAAACTATAGATACTATATCTTTAAAGAATCGGCATTTGAAAGATTACGTTAAAGAAAATAAATTAACAGAAGCCGGAAATGGTGTTTACAAAAAAGAGGAGCATTACAGTGTGACAAAGAGTAGGCAAGCAATAAACAGTGTTTAGCTTAAGAAAAACAAATAACAACAAGAACTACGGCAGGTTATTGCTCTCGAAATTCTAAAAAAAAACCTGAATTCACCTTTTCCATCCAGGCTTTTTAATCTCAATTAGGCATTACAATGATATATTATTTACAAGGGCGCCGGCAACGGTCCCGAGCAAGTATTTCTCTTGCTCTTTTTAGTATAATAATGAGAATTTACGAGGCCGCGAGGGATGTTTTGGGAGAAATGCCACGTTTTGTTAAGAACATATCTAGCCAATGATTTTCCGCGCGGGGCTGCCAACAATACGCCCGAGAATTGCGTTGTTTGTTCTCTTAAATGCATCGCATACTTTATCGTTTAAGAACTAAACTGAACTAAATTCTAATTCTTCTAAAATATGAACGCATAACCTTGTATTTGTCTTGTATAATATTTATGTTATTAGAATTTGTCAAACATACTTGACGTACTTTTAAGGTTAACCTAATGTTTTTTTTTTCTGATATGAGTCATGGTAATGCTGTCTTCATCCTTGGATTAACAAAAATAATTATTTAAAATTAAAAAATACAAATAATTGATTTATAACTGTAAAATATAACTTTCAAAATTATCTGTACGTTCTACTGTATAATGACCGTGTATATCAGAGCACATGTTTATTGAGTAATAGGTTTTGAGTTCTCGTCTAAGCTTAACTAAACATTCGCACAGTTCTCTGATAAACGAATTTCGGATGATATATATTCATCATCATTGTAATTCAAGATGTGGTCTCTGCCTACCCCTATGGGAAAGAGGCGTGACTGTATGTATGTATGTATGTATGTAATTCAATCTTTTAACATCAGCTTATCACTAGTCCATTGCTGAACATAGGCCTCCCCAAGATTGCCACAAAAGTTTGTAGCTCTTATTTTCGGGGTATCGACCGCAGTTTATTTATTTTGATATTCCTGGAAGATGATGCTGCCCATCACCAGGTTGAACTACCACTTGGCATTCACTATTGCATACATACATACATATATAAAAAGTTTCAGCCTATTAATGTCCCACTACTGAGCACAGGCCTCCTCTCATTTCTGAGAGAGTTTTGGAGCTAGAAAGAATCCGCCACGCTGCTCCAATGCGGGTTGGCGGACTTCACATGTCTTCGAAATATTTTTTATTCTTCAGACATGCAGGTTTCCTCACGATGTTTTCCTTCACCGCCGAGCACGTGGTAAATCGGCACTTAAAATTGCAATTAACAATTTTATTGGTGCCGGCACCGGGAATCGAACCCGGGTCACTCGCGTACTATGAAATTTAAAGCGAGCGCCCAGCCCCTGAGCTACCGCGGCTCACAGCTACCACGGCTCACTATGCATGACACTATTATAAAATTATTATATATATTTATTGCTACACCTAATCAAAATCTCACCACTCCATGGGTTGACTGGAAGAAAATGCCTAAATGCATTAAGTCCGCCCTTTGTATCCTTTTATTGTAAAGTAAGCAATAAAGATTGAAATAAATAAATAAATTTTTGTAAAACTAATTCACCGCCAGCTCATTTAGTTTAATTTAAAAACTTTTTAAACTTTTACCTTAACACTGTTTCACACGACCCAATTCGCAGTGACATTGACATCACGATCCAAAAACTTCGCCTTGCGGGACACCGACCTGACAACTTTACCTACATTACACTGATTAATGCACATTTCGGTCTTATTTAGACGCAAACAATTGAAAATCGACCTTGGCGGGATTATAACGAAAATCTCAAGTAAATAGGATAACTAGATGTTCTGTTACTTCGATGTCAGTAAACCTCTTGATGTTTTTGATGTCAAATGCGTCGGTACGGACACGTACCTACATTATTTAACCATTAAAGTCAATCTGGCTCGAGGAAGATATATGCTTAAGACCAAAATTTAGCCAAAATTTACAATAATTTTATACTCATTTTTTTCTATAAGATAATTTAACCGTAACTGTTGATATACTTACAGAGATATTAAGCTAAATAATGGCGTGAATTATATTGTTAAGTTCGATACTTTTACTTTCATTAACTTAATATATACATTTACAGAACCTTTTTTTCTGAACCTTTTAAAATAAATCTGGTTTTATGGTAGAAGGTGATGAGACGAGCAAATCGTTCACCTGATGGTAAGTCAAAAAAATCCAGAACATTTCTGTGTGGCGCCACACTGCGCTTGTCACTATGAGACATCAGTTCTAAAGTTTCGTATGCCCAGTAATTACATTAGCTATCAGAGCCCTTCAAACCGTAACACAGTAATGTTTTCAAACTACTAATTGACGGTAGAACAACCGGCACTGCGTCGTTCTACAGTCATTCATAACATGAGCTGATATTCTGAATTACATTTAACATCGTTCGGTATAATAATAAGCATAATCAAAAAGCTTTCTTCCATCTTACTTGTGTAACTAAATTTCAGACTTCCTGAACGCTTAGTTATTTCGATTCATCATTGGTGGCTGCTCGTCTGGCTCTGTAAAAATTAATTCGAATACTCCATAGGAGTAGGTTCTTCCTGCATAGCTCCCTGTGCTCCATATAAAAGAAAAACCTTTATATCTAATAGCATCCTCTTACCAGGAATGTTACTTTCGGAATAACAATAATTCCTTTGTTGTAAGATTCCGGGTCGCCATGTTTCTGCATGTAAAACCTATAGCTGTTAAATACCTACGATATATGCGAAATCCAAGTGTGGGCCTTCGTTTAAAAAAAAAACAACCGAGACTGCAAAAATAATATTACTATTTTGCACTAGTATTGATAAGCAAGCATCCCCTATTTTTTAATTAAATGGACTTTGGGAGTGAGCATCTCGGTGCTCCAATGACAATTAACACGGCATTAAAACATTTTTATTTCTTATACAGGCTCTCTACGTTTATCTTCACCCTCTAGCCCGAAGTAAGCCAGCACTATAACGCGCAATTAACTATTTACAATCCATTATAAAACTGAAATGCTGTGACTTAAATAAAAGTGCACGTATGCATCTCAGAGAGGAGCCGTGGTAGTTCAGGGGCTAGGCGCACGCTTTAAATTTCACAGTACGCGAGTGACCTGGGTTCGATTCCCGGTGCCGGCAACACTATAAATTGTCAATTGCTGATTTACCACGTGCTCGGCCGTGAAGGAAAACATCGTGAGGAAACCTGCATGTCTGAGAAATAATAAATATTTCGAAGATATGCTTAGTCCGCCAACCCGCATTGAAGCAGCGTGGCGGATTCTTCCTAGCTCCAAAACCCTCTCAGAAATGAGAGGAGGCCTGTGCTCAGCAGAGGGACATTTATAGGCTGAAACTTTATTTTTTTTGCATGCATCTCAAGTTTCTGACTTATGAGATTCGGATCACATTAAAGTACAGCAATTAAAAATATTTCACAATCAGGGAAATTTCAAAACAGTTCTGATATTCCGGGACTGAAATGGATCAGCCACACTTTGGCATTCAGCCGGACATATTTTGAATGAAGATTCATTTAAAAGAATGACGTCATATTTACATTAAGCTTTAATACCAGTTGCCAGGTGGTTTGACGACATCGCTTTTGCAAATATGAACTCTTTTAAAAATAATCCAGAGAAAACTGATTTATTTGAAATGAAATTAAAAGCAAATCGTAAGAATTTCATACAATTTTATTTATTTGAAGATATAAATAGCAGACGCGGTTTGTAAACGGTTTTTAATGCATTTTTATTTTTAGTATCTTAACAATAGAAATAAAGATGTGCAACAATTACTGGTGGTAGGATTCCTATGCAGGAATCCGTCTAGGTAGGTACCACCCCAGGGCCAGTTATTCTGCCGTGAAGCAGTAGTGTGCAAACATTACTGTGTTTCGGTCTGAAGGGCACTGAGAGCTAGCGTTGATTACGCTGGGCATATGAGACTTCAGAACTACTGTCTCAAGGTGACGGGTGCAGTATGGTGCTACACAGAAATATTCGGAGTAACACAGCATCTGTTATGGGCAGACGTTGCACTTACCATCAGGTGAATGTTTTGCACGTTTCGTCACTTTATCCAATAAAAAAAATATAAAGAACAGTTTTAAGCAAGTGCCGCAGAGTCAATAATATCCCTAGATAATGCCATTTTGAGAAGAAACGCGTGGTGTTGCCTAGTGGTAGTTTTATAGTGGTGGAGGGTATCTTATATCTTATCTGTTCTCGGTGTACTCGGTGACTCGTACCAAAATAGTGGCGACGTGGTTCGCAACCCGTCACGTCTCGTTTCCCACGGGGGAAAATAGAAGGCTACGGGTGTGGTCTCTGCCTATCCCTTATGTGGGAAAAAGGCGTGACTGTATACATGTATGTTCTTATATTCATCCACGGTTACGGGAGGACTGAGGTGACAGTAGTCTCGAGTTATGTATGACATCAGGACGTCTGTCCCTTCAGTTCTTCCGTGACCATGAGTGCTGTGAAGCGCTCGAATCGCCGGACTATAAATAGTTGAAATGAAACGCGATAAAATCCGTAAACTTAGTTTTATTAAATGTGTAATATTCGCGTAAATATGACAAATGATAACAGTCTTGTAAGATCAAAGCGACTGTTAGGCCATTTTAAATTGACGTTTTTTTTTACAGCATGGCTGACAGATTCAAAAACGACTCACTTCTACTCACAATTCTAGTATATAACTTCCAAGCTGCCTGGGTTCGAATCCCAGCCGAAGCCAACATCTGTGCAAAAACACAAATTGTTAGCTTTCGTGTCCTGTTGTGTTGTCATTGTCCCAGTGTCTCTGACGCTGCATTCCAGCATACCTCCGATCTAATCGTATGAGTGTTTTATCGGGCGCGGTTATAGGACTAGTGACTACCTCTGTGCGCGCCCGTACTCTTGTGGCACTATATTATCTCCGGCTAAGTAGATAACTTGCGATAATATTCGAAAGTTGTCACCGTGATCGAAAATCGAAGAACGTCACCATTACCACCATTTTAAACAAATCTTAGATTACCATTACAAACAGAATAGAATACGATTCTCTAAGTAAACCTAGCCTTTGACCTCCCCAGCGTTCTCAGACTAGCTAACACGAGCGCTGAATATGTTAACTGGGTGCTCTCTATCGGCAAATATGGCTCGCCGACATATTGGCTTGCAAGCGTATCGATATATTTTATATTTGAATTTCAAAGCTCCAAGCAAAGCTTAGTTTTTATGCATCGCTCTAACCGAGCTTACGGTGGTCGGTCGGTGAGCCTACGTGACTGGACTTGGTGACGTATTGGCATAGAACAGGCGAACAGACCCGCCAATATGCAATATAGACATTTCGCTCGAATATGATGAAAGTATATACAAGTACACAATAACATACATTAATAAAATAAATCAAAAAGTAGCTTCTTACTCCTAAAATTAAGTTATAAATCGTTTGGCAATTGTATTTCGTACCAAAAAAGTCATCACTCTAGTTGGGAAAGTTATTCTGGCGTGATGCAATAGTGTGCGAACATTGCAGTGTTTCGGTCTGAAGGGCACTGAGAGCTACGACAAGTAATTTTACAAGCTAAAATGCCCTTCAAAAAGTGCCCTTCGTACCGATTATGCAGGAATCCGTCTAGGTAGGTGCCACAGTTTGCAAGCATTACTGTGTTTCGGTTTGAAGGGCACTGTGAGCTAGCGTAATCACTGGGCATTTGAGACTGATTTCTCAGGGTGACGGGCGCAGTGTGGTGTCGCACAGAAATGTTCTGGGTGACACAGCATTTGTTGTGGGCGGACGTTGCACTTGTTGCAGGTGAACGTTTTGCTCGTTTCGTCACTTAATACAATAAAAAAAACAGTAATCTTTGTACAATACTGCTTGACTGCAGAATAACTGGCACAGCGGTGATATGGTAATATATCAATAGTTAAAATTGTAAACAACTACAACTACATGTGTTACATACGATAAGAAGTTAACGGTCGACCGTGACCATGTTTTGTAACTCTTAAAAAAAATCAAAAGCAAATTGACGTCTATTTTCCTTTAAAGCATGTATCAAAAGAAACTGGATAATAGTTCGGAAACCCTTATATGTTGACCCTCTTACTTTAATGTTGTAGATAATCTATGCCCAACGGACCCATATCGACTACAAATTGCGCGGACTCCTCTTCGAGAATCGAACGAAAATAATATTGTTTCTTTGGCAAATATTTACTCTCCCCTTATTTTGTGTGTTCCTTTACGATACGTAAACAATACAGTCTGCGAAATTTGAATTAAGTTTCAGCTTAATAAAACATTTCATATAATAATTTTGTGTTATGTTTTCTTCAAGAATGTAATGATGAATTCATTGTTTAACTTCATCGTCGTTATTTAATAATAATTTTGAATCTTTTAATGGAATGACTTTGTACACTATCTAGTATTTTGTTGGAAAACGTATACATTACATAATAAACAGTTACTGAGTCTTTAAAATTGTAGAAAGTTAATATGCTAAGATTCGCTTGCACGATATAAAATTGTTACATTTATAGGCTGTTACTTCCCTGCTTTTTTTACTAGCGCTTATAGCTACGGGCTGGACCCTGATATAATCAGTAGATCATCTAATTTTAAGCCCCCACAAACTACTGTAGACCTCCTAATAAAATTTAAATGAGAGTTTGTACTGTATAAAGTCCTTGATGGTAATACGGTCGTACAATTTGCACAACAGAAGGTGTGAGATGCAAAATTTAATGTATTTTATTCTATTTGATGATGCCATTCAATGTTAATTCGTACCCGCTAAGAGCTTAGTTGACCTCTGTCGAAGCAAGTTGGTTCATTGCTTATTCAATAAGACATCATCATATTCTACAAAATAAGGCGGCAATGGATAGTATGTGCAAAATTATTTTCAAATCTACATTCATACATACCGTACGGTGGGGGCGTAAAGAAATCTACCACCCCATCTCCCATGCCTGTCGTAAAAGTGAACTAATATGAAATGCCAGATAAATTTGTTCTCTTTCTTCACTTTCTTCATCAGACTTAAATTAAGACCTAAAAGTAAAGTACATATAAATACATACAGGCACGCCTTTTTCCCAAATAAAGGTTAGGTACACACCACACACTTAACCCCTTTTTGCCCCCGCGGGAAACGACTCGTGACGAGTGGTGAACCACGTCACCGCCGTTTTGGTACGTGTCGAAAAAGCAGTGACAGCATTGGATATTATGGTTATAGTAGCCTAACCTTAGTCGCCTCTTACGACACCTTGCTAGGACTCTTTCCTAGTAGTTTCCTAGCAGGTGCTATTCTACTCTGCCGGACACCTATCAGTCAATTCCTAAAGCGTCTTATTTTACGTTCAATTAATAATTTAAATTTCTATATACGTTAAATTGTTACCTAGATGAAGTGGCTGGTCTCGACAAATCAATAGAATGAAGTTCTGAGTTAGATGGGAACTGTCATACTTACTGGTGGTAGGATTCCTATGCAGGAATCCGTCTAGGTAGGTGCCACCCCAGGGCCAGTTATTCTGTCGTGAAGCAGTAGTGTGCAAACATTACTGTGTTTCGGTTTGAAGGGCACTGAGAGCTAGCGTAATCACTGGGCATATGAGACTTAAGAACTGATGTCTCAGGGTGACGGGCGCATTGTGGTGTCACACAGTTCTGGGTGACACAGCATTTGTTATGGGCAGACGTTGCAGTTATCAGGTGAACGTTTTGCCCGTTCCGTCACTTTCATCAAATAAAAAAAAGCTTATGCAGACGCTGTTACTATACGATCATACATAACTACAGTTGCGCCTTTTTCGCATATAAGGCATAGGCAGAGGCCACTCACGTAGTCCACTTTTCGTCCTCGCGGGATGTCGTTTCCCGTGACGGGTGACGGACCACGTCGTCGCCATTTCGGTACGAGTCAAAAATTCCCTACTCTTCACAGCGTTCCCACGAGCGGTACAGTGACAGCATTGTATTATTATGGTGTCACTATGCACCAATAAAGGCTGTCCGTAGTCGCCTCTTACGACACCTCGACAGTAAAGAGATAGGTGCTATTCTACTCTGCCGGAACCTATCGGCTACACTTTTTACGATCAGGCGGACAGGCTCATCTCCTCACTAACTTCCAATTTTTTTTAAACGACGCTCTACTATAGGATTTCTCCTGTATCGTGTACGCGTTTCATAGAAATAAATATCACATGCACAACACAAATGTTGGCCCTGGCTAGCGTTCCAACCCAGGACCGGTTCCAGGTCACTGGGCCACGGGATCGTCAAAAATCTTTGCTACGAAGATCGGCAACACATAATATGCTTTCGCAAATATTGCGTTTGCGTCCAAACACCGTTCCGTACTCAGTGGTAGTACTCGGTAAAACTAACTAACTAAGCTAACTAAAATAAGTAGATCTACAGTTTATGAAAGTAATCCAGCAAAATATTTGATTAGTATTACGTTATACGTGGCTATTATAAACGAATGGTATACGAACACAATTCTCAAATCAGGCGAACGAGATGCGGGGACCGTTGATGACTATCATTATACTTAATTTAAATAATCCCTCAGACGAATAGATGATTTGTATTGCAGATACAGTCGTGCAGACAAGGCATTTTTTTTATTTAAAAATAATTTAATAATATAAACATTATGTCTCCGAAAATATAAACAACTAGCTAAAGCCCGCGACCACGTCCGAGTGGATTTTTCTCTAGGACGCAAGCTATCTCTGTGCCGAATTTCGTCAAGATCTGTTTAACGGTTGAGCCGCGAAAAGGTAACAAACAGACAAGGAACTGAGAGAGTTACTTTTATAATATTAGTATGTATTTAATGGTCGTGACATATTTCTGGTCACAGTAGAGTAAGTGAGAGTCGTCGGCGACGTGGTTCACGTGGTTTTCCGTGGCGAAAAGTGGCCTTTACCTACCCCTTACGGGAAAAGGCGTGACTGTATGTATGTACTGGCCGTAATAAATATTCTCAAGCAGATGATCGCAGAGGACACGCAAGAGCACACACAAAGGATTTTTACCATTTTGTGAGTGCGATAAAAGACCTAAATCTTGCTGACAATTAAACTATGATCAGTTTTGTTGCCCTATCGCTATTTACATGCCTGCCTGTTGTAGACTGCATCTCAACTAGGAAGCTAACAGAGAACAACATGCCAGCAGAATATGCAGTTTCTCAGACATTGCCTGACATTTGGTTTCTATTCAGAAATCCATCCAGGTGTATATAAATTCTGTACCTTGTTAGTTGTTCTGCCGTCCAACAGCATAACCGTGTCAATCTGAAGAGCACTGTTAGCTAGTGTCTTTCCTGGGCATGTGAGACTTAAGAACTGATGTCTCAGGAGGACTGGCGTAGTGTGATGTCACATTAATGTGTTCTGGTGACGCAGGAACTGTTATGAGCAGACGTGAGAGTTACCATATGGCGCACGATTTACTGGTCTCTTCACTTAATTCCATAAAAAAATGCCTCTTCGTCAGTATTTAGGTTTCCAGTAATCTTCACCCACCGTACGTAACTAGCGTCATCCTTCTAATTTACGTTTAAAGAGACGAACATATATTTTACCTGATGGTAGGTGCTTTGGCTGCCCATAACAATTGCTGTGTCACCATGAGATATCGTTTACCCTTATATGCCTAGTAATTTATTAAGGTGTTAGTGTCCTTAGATCGAGACCGTATTATACTTTGAGCCGTGTGGTGGCGGCTCGTTAAAAGAATACTACCACTCCATCTCATCCAATGGATCTCGTAAAAGGCGAGCAAGGAATTAAACTGCACTGTGTACCCAACAGCGCATGGTGGCGATAGGCTCACCACCTATCACACCAAGTGCATTGTACTGTTTTGGTGAAACGTGGATTGTGGCAGTCATCTGTTTTTGCAGTGAGTGCCCAGTTTCTGACTACCCCTTATGGGATACAGTCGTGATCTTATGTATGTATTATACTTTTATATGTGTAATTCAAGGCAATTACTATGTGAAAAAGATTATTTTCACATTTTAATTGACTTGCCGCATGCATTCATGACATTGTCGTCGTTTCAGCCTATCACTAGTCCACTGCTGAACACAGGCCTCCCCCATAGATTGCCGCAAATATTAGTAGCTCTCGTTTTGGGGGGATTGTGTGTTGCTGTTAACACTTTTTTCTTCATCATCATCATTTCAGCCTATCAATAGTCCACTGATGAACATTGGCCTCCCACGTTGTCCGTACCGGTTGCTACAAAAACTTGTAGCTCTCATTTTGAGGAGCTTTTGCCATAGTTGCCACGCTTGGCAGGTGGGTTGGCAACCACAGTTTATTTATTCAGATGTTTCAGGAAGATGCTGCTGCCCATCTTCTGGTATTAATTTTTCCTCTTTCGACTTTTATGACACCCACTGAAAAAGATGTAGTGATAGATTCTCTTACGCCTTCTATTAATTTTTTAACCTAAGCCGTTCTGTATGTATGTTGAGAGACAAACATAAATAGCCATTTAGTTACTGTATATTTTTTTCTGTTTTAGTAACATAAATCGGTAACTTAAATATGTTTTGCATTTTTCCTCCTGAGTGTACAAGTTGCGTAAGAACAATTTTCTAGTAATAACGGGATAGGCCTCCTTCTATTCCACACGAATTAAAGTCGAAACTGTGCCAAGACATGGGACAATATTACCTTTATTGCATTATCATTACATTTATGCTAATTCGCTTCGTAATAGCCAGCCGTGAGGGGACTCGAATGAACGGACCGGTACAATTTCATACAAAAATCTTTAAACTAGTAGAGATCTTGCATATTCTGGCAAGTTGACGGTTATTTAACAATCGATATTAATTTTGACGACAGCTTGGCCTTTTGGTTAGAGGTTACCTGACTACCACTCAGCGGGTCTTGGGTTCGGACCCCAGGTGGAGCCAACATTTGTGAAAAAAACTAAATTGTTGGTTTTCGCGTCTAGTTATAATGTGTTTGTTCTTGTATTTCTTGCACTGCATCTCAGCCTACCTCCGATCTTATCGCATGAGCGTTACGTAGGGCACTGGCAGGTTAGACTTGTGGCACTATAATATCTCCCGCGCACTTTATTACTTCCGACAGAATTGTCGTCGAAAAGTCGCTGTGGTCGAAAATAGACCAGGGAGACATCAATGAATATTAAAAATTGCTCTGAGCTCTGAATTCAAATCGGCATAGGTCATGTTTAATACTAGATACGCGTCACGGTTTCACCTGCATATAATAAGCCAATTAAATTGTAACAGGTGTGTTTAGTTGGGTTACTGGATTCAAATCACAACCCTCACCCCTGCCCGACAAGAACTCCAGTTACATAAACAACTCTGTTGGAGATCACCGTGTTCCTTATTACTAAATGGTGGAGAAATAAAATGAGTTAATAGTTGTTACATCTTTATTTTAATTGTCTATTTTTTTTTGTTTGATGAAATTGACAGAACGGGCAGAACGTTCACCTGATGGTAAGTGCAACGTCTGCCCATAACAAATGCTGTGTCACCCAGAACATTTCTGTGTGACATCACACTGCGACCGACACCCTGAGACATCAGTTCTTAAGTCTCAGATGCCCAGTGATTACGCTAGCTCTCTGGGCCGAAACTGATACACAGTAATGTTAAACATTACTGCTTCACGGCAGAATAACTGGCCCTGGGGTGGTACCTACCTAGACGGATTCCTGCATAGGAATCCTACGACCAGAATGGAATCCTACCACCATAAACTGTACTGATTATAATGCTTAATCACCCACACACAAGGTTTATGAATAAAAAACATCATCATTGGAAGAATTGAAGTTCAGGTAAAAATATTCTATTTGTAATTTTTACGACAGCGAAGTCATCTGCTTGACAACTGCAAGTTATGTGGAAATAGAGGAAATTTTGGCACCTTCGTTGACTCAGTGACTGATTATTCCGGCATTAATGAGGTGAGGCCACGATATTAACGTATCACATAGTCGACTTTAATGACACATATGGGATGAAATAGGCAGTCTCTAACCCCGACACGGCCCGACCCCGTCACAGTTATTGTAAACTGTGATCTTTTTTAAATATAGCACCCTGGTTGAAGTTGTATTGAACTAACTTAAAAACATAGCCTTTTTTGGCACCAGTGTAGACGTAGGGTAAATAGAAAGTTTATTTACTGTAATTTGAATATTAGCAAATTAACTTTATGATAATGAATTTCCACGCTAGGCGAGCCAGTTGGTAACCGCAGTTCATTAATCAGATGTTCCATTAAGATGCTGCTGCCCATTTCCTGGTTTTCATTTTCCGTCTGTCGACTTTTACGACGCCCACGGGATGAGATGGGGTGGTAGATTCTCTTAAGCCGTCACCACACGGCAGCTATGGAATAAACCCCCCTAAATGAGGGCAACAAACTTTTATGTCAACCTGTGGACAGTGTCCTGCAGTGGACTGGAGATAGGCTGATATGATGATGATGACGACGAATGAATTTCCCCGCAACGTTACGCCTGATTCTATTAAACAATCTAAATAAATGTTCAATGAGTATATAACTAACATACAATGAATATAAATAATTCTATAGCATTCTTTAAATTTTATAAAAACATGTTAAGTCATTTTAGATAGAGCACCTAAATCTATATGCAAATTATTATAAAGTACTTTACAGTAATTATGTTAGTGGTGGGATTCCTATGCAGGCAAATCAGTATTGTGCAAACATTACTATGTTTCGGTTGAAAGGGCGCTAAGAGCTAGTGTACTGGGCATATGAGACTAAAGAACTGAATGAAGAATGAATGATGAATAATGATTTAGTTTATTCCTTTAATAATGTTGTATTAAATATTTTTGATCAACATGCACCCTTGAAAACTGTTCATATAAAACATAGCATATATCCCTGGATTACATATAATATTAAATGTATGATGAAAAAGCGTGATGAGGCCCAAGTCAGAGCTCGCAAGACAAAGCTTGATTCCCATAAAGCTTATTACAAAAATCTGAAATCAATAGTCAATACTGCTATTGTCTCAGAAAAAATCGCGTATTTTAAATACTATGTCAACTCTAAAATAAAGCAACCAAAAGTAATGTGGACGCATATCAAACGGCACGTTCAAATAAAAAGTAATGACACTTCTCTACCAGTTCATTTTAATGACGCTGATGCATTGAATGATCATTTTCTTAAGGTCCCCGGAAAAAATAATGTTTCTTTATCCCTTCTCACTTTTTTTGAATTTCATCGTACTTCGGACAACTCGTTTCAATTTAAAGCAATCTCAGAATCTGATGTAGCAAAAATTTTAAATTCCTTACAGTCCAATGCAGTCGGATTTGATGGAATATCTCTTGATATGTTAAGGCTTTTACTCCCTGATTGTCTGGCGGTAATAACATTTATTGTTAATAAGTCATTTGAGACAAATATTTACCCCGATGTCTGGCAACAAGCCCTTGTGAAGCCTATTCCTAAAAGTGGTAATCCTACTTCACTATCAGATCTGCGGCCCATCAGCATTTTACCGTGCTTATCCAAGGTAATAGAAAAGGCAGCATTCAATCAGTTGACCGAATATCTCGAGGTAAACAATATTCTTCCAATGCTTCAGTCTGGCTTCAGAAAGCAGCGCAGTACTACTACTGCATTAATCGACGTAGTAGACGACATTCTTGGGGCACAAGCCAATGGAGAGAGCACTATTCTGACCCTGCTAGATTTCTCGCGCGCATTTGAAACCCTTAACGTATCCTTACTTCTTTCCAAATTATCATTTTACGGAATAAGTGCAAACGCAGTTAAATGGTTCGACAGCTATTTTAAGAACCGTTCTCAGCTAGTCGAACTGCAGCAAAATGAAAACGATAAAAGTTTTTCCGCGATTCGACCTGTCGAACGGGGAGTTCCGCAGGGGTCTATTTTGGGTCCACTGCTTTTTATGATATACAGCGCCGATATCATCAGCAATATAAAACATTGTAAGTATCATTTGTACGCAGATGACTTACAGATGTATATTTCTTTTAAGCCTTGCGACACAGGAACAGCGTTGGTAAAGTTGAACTCTGATCTGGAGCGCATATCCTTATGGTCTGAGCGTAGCGCATTGGTTTTAAATCCGAAAAAAACCAAGTATTTGATTCTGGGAACACCTACTCAGATACGGAAGGTTAGTGCAAGACGTCCAGCTGTCGTTGTAAATAATGAGACAATTAAAAGAGTCTCTGAAGCGAGGAATCTTGGAGTGATGATGGACGAGAACCTTAGGTTTGAAAAGCATATTATAGATATTGCACGTAATTGCTTCTACAGACTAAAAGTACTGTATCGAATTCGGGATTATTTAAGCGTTGCTTTACGTATTAACCTCTGCGAGTCCCTCATTCTCTCCAAATTTAATTACGCAGATTCCCTTATAGGGTCACGTCTGTTAGTACGGACTAAACAAAATATACAAAGGGTACAGAATGCCTGCGCGCGGTTCTGTTTTAATGTACCACCGCGTACACACGTGACCCCTTTCTTTAATAACGCAAATATCTTAAAGATGGACTTCCGCAGGCGTCTACACTTCGCCACCCTGTTATTTGGTATAGTAAAATCCAAAGAGCCTATATACCTCTACAATAAGCTGAGTTGGGCTCAGGACGAAAGTAATATGTATCTTACCAGATCGTCTGGTAACAAGCTAACATACCCCTTCAACCGCTCAGCCGCTTTTAGAGGTAGTTTCAAATATAGTGCCACAAAGTGTTGGAATAACCTCCCGCCTCCTTTGCGTGACTTAAAATCAGTAAATGGGTTTAGAATTAGATACAAATTGTTTTTGTTAGATGAACAAAAAAAAAATAGTGGCTAACTATCAATAAAGGTAGGTTTATGGGATTGACTATTTATTATCATAAATTAATATATGACTTGGAAGGAGTGGGATTATGCTTTCGTGCTCATAATTTCAAAGTAGCTTTATTATTTAACTACGCTGTCAATAGGAGCTTACAAAATTAAAAACTATTTTGTGCCAGATTAGCATGGCGGTGCACATGGAGGCGTCCAAGTTTCCTCCTGTTCTGGGCCGAACTGAAAACCAGTGCTGCGATGTTAGCTTCGCGGCTTTAACTGAGTTCGGTCCACTTTACGATTATATGCTGCAGCACAGATATTTTGGTAATAGGTATATGTGTGTATGTGTGTGTGTATATATATATATATATATATATATTTATATATATATATATATATATATATATGTGTGTGTGTGTGTATATATTTATTTATTTTTTTCGTAGTGGCTAAGACATTTTTTTTGTTTTCTTTTATTTTATTTTATTTCTTGTTTGTATTTTGTGCTGTATGTTTTTTAATCGTAAATAAATGTTTTACTTACTTACTTACTTACTTAAAGTCTCAGTGTGACGAGCGCACTGGGGTGCTGCACAGAAATGTTCTGGGCGACACAGCATTTTTTATAGGCAGCACATAATACATAAAAATATCCTATATACAACTTTAACCGTACAAATTGTGTCAACGCTACAGAAAATAGAGTAAACGTGTTGTATCGCACATTGAGAAATGAACCTTGACCGAATGCGGGTGTCAATGACCTGATCTACACAGCATGATCACAGAAGCGTCTATATACGAGTAAGCACTCCTCGTCGCACACGTCTGAAAACACATTTTAGTTTTTTTTTACAGAAACATAATATACTATAATTAACGTTGAATGAAATAACTCTCGGGGAGTAATGGCACAGACACATCAGGAAAGGAATAGACGTGCTCTTATTTTGATGTCTGAACCCTATTTCTCTATTCTAGACACTAAAACAATATACTAATTTGCCGTTACTTTTGTGGTTGTTTGGTGACGTTTTTTTGTGGGTTTGTTTTAAAGAATACTAGCAAATTCATTAAAAAAAAAAAGTTTCAGCTTATAAATGTCCCACTGCTGAGCACATGCCTCCTCTCATTTCTGAGAGGGTTTTGGAGCTAGGAAGAATCCGCTACGCTGCTCCAATGCGGGTTGGCGGACTGCACATGTCTTCGAAATATTTTTTATCTCTCAGACATGCAGGTTTCCTCACGATGTTTTCCTTCACCGCCGAGCGCGTGGTAAAGCAGCACTTAAAATTGCAATTAACACTTTTAGTGGTGCCGACACCGGCAATCGATCCCAGGTCACACGCGTACTATCAAATTTAAAGCGTCCGCCTAGCTACCACGGCTGGTGTCGAAATTCGACAGCATTGAATTTTTTTTTTATTTCGAACGTTATTGAGGTTTGAGTAATGATTTCTTGGCAACATTTTAAAATTCTACGGCGACAATCTCACTACATGTTTTGTTGTTTCATGCACAGTTTGACATCGGCAGTATGAACATAAACAAACGATAGACTGTTTCGTGACTGATAGTGTCACCATGAACGGTAAATATTATTAAATTTGCTGGTGGTAGGATTCCTATGCAGGAATCCGTCTAGGTAGGTACCACTCCACGGCCAGTTATTCTGCCGTGAAGCACTAGTGTGCAGACATTACAGTGTTTCGGTTTGAAGGGCACTGTGAGCTAGCGTAATCACTGGGCATATGAGACTTAAGAACTGATGTCTCAGGATGATAGGCACAGTGTGGTGTCACATAGAAATTTTCTGGAAGACACAGCATTTGTTATGGGCAGTCATTGCACTTACCATCAGGTGAACGTTTCGCTCGTTTCATCACTTTATCCAATAAAAAAAATGTATTTGTAGCACATCATTATCATAATTTCACCTCTGCCCTCACCAGTCCACTGCTAAACATAGGTAGCAAATATTACAATATAAATTTAAGAATGCTCTTCTCCATACAAACTTTAACTATGCCGAATCTGATACTCTTACGTGCGCGCAAAAAAAGCGTACAAACCTCTCTTTTTACGTATTCACATATGAACTGATTAATAAAACTAGCAATACGTCATACACACACACACAAGATCACGACTGTATCCCATAAGGGGTAGTCAGAGACTGGGCACTCACTGCAAAAACAGAAGACTGCCGCAATCCACTTTTCACCAAAACAATATAATGCACTTGCTGTGATAGGTGGTGAGCCCATCGCCACCATGCGGTGTTGGGTGCACAGTGCAGTTTAATTCCTTACTCGCCTTTTACGAGATCCATCCATCCATCCATCCATCCATAAATCCATTCATCCATCCACGTCATACTTCAGCCATATATAAGAACTGTAGCTTTATACGTGTTAGTGCACAAGCACAGTCACATGTAGATGACTTACGCAATGTAGGTAACTCAAAAAGTTCCACCGAGCAGTGAGTAAGTATTGTTAGGTGGAAGTTATTTGTAAAATATGTTTTCAGTAAAATACGTAACCCAATAGGTATTCAGTTATTTTCTGGAATATTTTTGAATTGCGAAATACGCGAGAATGCAATACCTATTTCAGTGGAAAATTAGCAGCACATGTTGCGCATGTACGTTACCTAAGCTTTATAACTGGTGTTTTTCCAGATCAGTACTAACGGGCATTAAATATTTCTATAAATAAGTTTTCCATCAAATTATAGACCAATATCTTAATTATCATCAATTTCAAAGATACTAGATATAATATAAGTTGTGTTGGCGGCTTAAGAGAATCTACCAACCCATCTCGTCCCGTGAGTGTACTAAAAGTTGATTGAGGGAAAATGAAAACCAGGTGATGGGCAGCAGCATCTTTCTGAAACGTTTGAATAAATATACTGCGGTTGCCAACCCGCCTGCCAAGCGTGGCAACTATGGCAAAATACCTGCAAAGTGAGAAACTTATATGTTCTGTGGCAATCGATAGGGGAGGCTTATGTTCAGCAGTGGACTAGTGATAGACTGAAATGATGATGATGATGCTGATATATATATATATATATTGATTGACCGGGATTAACCCGTTCGCAGAAACGACCACCGCAATGATTTCGATCGACACACAACCCGAATCTTGTGAGCCAGGCTTTTTTTTATTACAGCGAAATGTTCAACTGATGGTAAGTGCAACGTCTGCCCATAACAAATGCTGTGCCACACAGAACATTTCTGTTCATTATCCCACCAGTAAAAAAATCTTACTCCCTATTGCGTTCTCACGAGCTGTATAGTGACAGCATTGCTATAATACCATAGTCGCCTCTTGCGACATCGTTAGGAAAGAGGTAAGCGCTATTCTACTCTGCCGGACGCATATCGGCTTGAGACAGATTCCTGGATAGGAAGCATACCGCTACTAGGTCCTGATACTTGCCCTTCTTATCTGTTTCGGCTTTAATAATGTTGTCGTCACGTATGACGTCGTTAAAGTCGAGTATATATGGTAAAATACTCTCGACTGTGCCCGGTCCATCACTACGACATTGAGCTTATTCTTAAGAATAGTCCTATCCGAGATCATGCTCCGGTCCCAATAGAGCCTGGCGCGGTCCAGAAAAATACTATGGCTTCCGGTAGATAACTATCTAAAATATGTCAGACCTTAATTATCCAGACCAGTTACGGGCAGCAGCGTCGTAGGAGCAAGGCTGGTGATATAGACGAATGAGAAAGTGTGTTTCGTGGTCTTTAGCGTCGCAACAAATCTATTAGTGGCCATAATTAAAGGAAGGGCTCAAAGTCATTATCCGGATTTTTTTTTATTGGATTAAGTGATGGAACGAGCAAAACGTTCACCTGATGGTAAGTGCAACGTCTACTCATAACAAATGCTGTGTCACCCAGAAAATTTCTGTGTGACACCACAATGTGCCCATCACCCTGATACAAAGTTCTAAGTCTCATATGCCCAGTGATTACGCTAGCTCACAGTGCCCTTCAAAACGGAACGCAGTAATGTTTGCACCCTACTGTTTTACGGCAGAATAACTGGCCCTGGGGTGGTACCTACCAAGACAGATTCCTGCATAGGAATCCTACGAAAGTCTTTTTAATTCATATTACTCGTATATCTATCGTTCGTCATTATTTTCTACACAGCTCACAACATTTACATTCCACAATAATGCAGGAATCCGTCTAGGTAGGTACCACCCCAGGGCCAGTTGTTCTGCCGTAAAACAGTAGTGTACAAACATTACTGTGTTTCGGTTTGTAAAGCACTGTGAGCTAGCGTAATCACTGGGCATATGAGACTTAAGGACTTATGTCTCCGGGTGATGGGCGCAGTGTGAGAAATTTTCTGGGTGACACAGCATTTGTTAGGGGCAGCCGTTGCACTTAACATCAGGTGAACGTTTTGCTCGTTTCTTCGCTTAATCCCATAAAAAAAAAACTTTTCAGTCAAAACATACAAGCTTAAATCTCGTCCAGTATGTTAAACTAAAAACTTTATTATTTCCCATCAGCGAACGAATAGATCGCCGTGAACTTGGCGTTAGACCAAAACGCCAAGAATCCGGCGACTAATGACCTTCCGCTTGGATACGCGGCCCGTTGGTCCGCTCGCTGGAATAGATAAATACGTTGACAGATTTTTTTCTCCTACATGAAATATGATTCGCGGAATTCGAGAGCGCTTCGCGACTGATAGAGTTGCCGGAAAACTTGCAATGATTTGATAATATATTTTATTGGAATGATATTTCGGTATTATCGCACGGAGTGTGTTCAATGCGCTTTAGACTGTGGAACGTTTTGTTACCATAACAAATTCACGTTGGAAATATTTTCACATCTTTATGTTTCAAAAAGAAATAAATATGTTGAGACTTCTCATTAGATAAACTAGTTTAGGCATTTTATTTAAATAAATTTTCATATCATTATACATATATACGGTCACGCCTTCTTCCCATGCAAGGGGTAGGTAGAGGCCGCCCACGTAGACGTTGTTGTGTCGCCTAGAACGCTTCTGGGCGGCACAGCATTGTTTTAGTCACCCGGAGACATTATCGATCTGCTCGTTTGCACAAAAGTTTCCGTTGTATCGAATGCATGTACCGCGAGTGCGTAACCTGGCTGTCGACCCCTGGAACGTCCTTTCGAAAATATAAACAAGTGCATTTTATCGATGGAAGTGGCTAAAGCGAAAATAGCTTTTATTACTGGAATCTCGTGCCAAGCGTTAATCAATTGGCTGTCGATGAGTTCCTTATTCTGCACATCCAATGTAAATATTTTCAAAACCTTGTCGAATAGAATTAATGATACAAATATGTATATTATATATACCATTAAGCCTTGGAAAACCTTTTTTTAATGTGTAAAGTGACGAGACGAGCAAAACGTTTACCTAATGGTAAGTGCAATGGTAAGTTTATTGTCCGCCCGTAACAAATGCTGCATCACCAAGAACATTTTTGTGTCGCCCATTACTCAGAGACATCAGTTCTTAAGTCTCACATTCCCAGTGATTACACTAGCTCTCAGTGCCCTTCAGAAAGAAACACAGTAATGTCTGCACAACATGGGTCAAAATGTTTTGTTACCATTTACTGTTCTGGCGAAAACAATTCGAGAAACAGTTTAATCCCCGGATTCTGACACTCCAACCCGACAAAGTAGAAACCGTTTAAAATCATGGGAATGGTTTCCTTTACTTTGTGAATGCAATTCAGACTAATTCTATTTTTATAATTAAAAAGACCAAATGTCTCGTCACGTTATGAGGCATTTCACGATTTGTCGTTTCTGATTCCTTGTAACGCGTTTTACTTGGAAACTGTTCTTTTATTGTATTCCCCGTATTTATTTAAATTTATTATATCCTAGCCGCCCCGGCTTCGCACGGGCGCAATTTACTAATGAAGGAAATGAGAAGTGCCTTTAGCATAAACACGTTACGTACCGAAAACACTTGACACCAGAACTGTCAAACTGAACGTCGCTTGTTTCATTGAGATTTGATATCCAAATTTCTGACTTTTCCGGTGGATTTTCCGAAACGTTTCTTCCAAACAAATCTTGTCCCGACAATTATGAACACAACGATATAATATCAGCCAAGATTAGAGGTAGGCTAGAATGCATTGGCTAAGAACATCATTATAGTGCTGCACGCACAACCACAAAGACACCGACCATGTCATAAGTTACTAGTGCTCGTAATAATGCTCATGTAATCATATAGATCGGAGGTAGGCTAGGACGCGGGGTCAGAGACACCGAGATCACAACACAACCGGAGCCGAAGACCAACAGTTTGTGTTTTTGCACAACCGTTGGCTTCAGCTGGGATTTGACCCAAGACCCGCGGCGTAATAGTCAGTAACACAAACCTGATACTCGGTCTCGTTTTATCTAGAAGGTATTCATCTTTTACTTCCTACTTGAGTGAAGAAAAATAACACGACGGACACATGTATTAGAAAAAATACATCAAGTGTATATACGAGTATCATATTTGAAGTTTGGCAACTCACTCATCACTTGATCAAGGATAGAGATTATACTGCGTTATCCTCACAAATTAGAAAGTGTGGTGGTAGGATTTCTATGCAGGGATCCGTTTAGATAGGTACCACCCCAGGCCAGTTATTCTGCCATGAAGCAATAGTGTGCAAATATTACTGTGTTTCGGTCTACAGGTCACTGAGAGCTAGTGTAATCACTGAGCATATATGACTTAAGAACTAATGTCTCAGGGTGTCGGGCGCAGTGTGGTGCCTCACCGAAATATTCTTGGTGACACAGCATTTCTTACAGGTAGACGTTGTACTTACCATCAGGTGAACGTTTTGCACGTCTCGTCACTTTACGAATTAAAAAAAAGTGTATTGATTGTCACTTTACTCCCTGTCTACTCTATTGTGGAACAGAGTCGTAACGATACCAATTAAAACATTAATTTAAAATTCATTCGTCTCATCTCTAATATCTTACTAGTTCGCGCGGATCGCGTCGGACGCAAATATTTACAGGGACGCCACAGCTGAGGTCAATTTTGCAGCACTGCGAACTGTGAACGGCTGAAAAGCGCGCCGTATTCAATGAAAAACCGAACCTATTAGGACGTCTTACGGTTCCAATTTCAAATGTACTTTGATGCTGTGAAATCGTGATATGCCCCGCGTTGACGTATAAAAATGTGATTTAAGTGAATGCATTAAGGTGTATTCTAGATTATTGCTTCGACGGAATCGATTGGTTTTGAATTGATGTATCAGCCACAATGAACACAAACGATTTAAAACTTTAACACCTAAAGCACAGAGTTGATATTTAAGTGTCAGAATGTACTTCAAGTGCAGTGCACTTTGCTAGTGGTTCAGTGATGCACCTCAGAACTCGCAGACTGATTTATGGTTATAATAAATATATGGGTGTTTAATGTTCTAGATTATATATACGTACATACGACAGGACGTGCATTTATATGTTTGTCGGTTTATAGCGTCGACCGGTGTTGAACTTTATACGATAAAGTATGAAATGCGGCTAACATTGAATGATTTTATACACAAATTTGCTTTCGCCTATATTTCTTATTTAAAAAGAATATTGATGATAGATTTAGAGAAAAAAATATGGTGTTATTTCCTTGCCGTGTATTAGTTACTGTGTTACGGTTTGAAGGATAAGGCTAGCGAAATCACTGGGAATATAAGACTTAAGAACTGATGTAGGGTAACAGGCGCAGTGTGGTGTTACACAGAAACACGAAAGTGTTCTGGGTGAAACAGCGTTAGCTATGGGCAGACCTTGTACATCAGGCGGTCGCTGTGCTCGTTACGTCACTTTATTCAATAAAAAATATGGGTTTTGATACTATCTAATGCTAATACAATAGGTAATAATATAAGGATGCAGAGTCAGGGACACGAGGATCACAAAACCAGAATCGAACATCACTAACATGTGTTTTTGCAAATGTTGTCTCCGTCTGGGATTCGCACCCAGTACCCGCGGCTCTTTGTCAGGTACCACTAGGCCACGTTATAGTCATCAGTCATCGTGATGGCGATCAAAACGTTCACCTGATGGTAAGTGCAACGTCTGACCAGTCAGTTCTTCAGAATCACTTCTTGAGTAGGTAGTATTGCATTATATGTGTATGCCCAGTAATTACACAAGCTCTCAGTGCCCTTCAGAGAGAAAAACAGTAATGTTTACACACTACTGCTTCACGGCGGAATAACTGGCGCTGCGGTGGTGTCGAATTCCTGCAAAATAATCTTACCAGTAAAGCCAGACAAATGATCTGGGTGACACGTGTTCGGTAGAAGTTTAATGGTGTTCCTTTCCAGGAATCCGTCTGGTAGGAACCACCCTCGGGCCAGTTATTTTCCCGTGAAGTAGTAGTGTTCAAACATTACCGTGTTTCGGTTTGAAGGACACCGTGCGTAATCACCGGGGATAGAACACTTAAGAATTGATGTCTCAGAATGCGGAGCGCAGTGTAGTGTCACACAGAAATATTCTGGCTGACACAGCATTTGTTACGGGCAGACGTTGCACTCACCATCAGGTGAACGTTTTGCTCGTTTCGACACCTTATCCGATAAAAAAAAAAGTTCGCCCGCTCCCGAGCTACACACACATGATCGTACCGCTCGTAAACAAGTTTTGTTTATTTTATTTAGCAGCTGTTTACATTACGCCTGCATGCGATTTCAAAATCACCTTGGGATGCGCAGATGCGTTTTGTGCGCTTATGTTAGTTCGTCTTCACGCTATGTTTAATATGGATTATAAAATAATAACTTGGCCTAGATGCGAAGCTCAGAGGCTGCTCGTCTTTAATGTGTGAGGAAACCTGAATGTCTGAGGAATAAAAATATTTCGAAGTCAGGGCGTCGCTAAGGGACACCAGGGAGAGGCAGCCAATCCCCCCCACCCTCCCAAGACTCGATTTTTTTTTAATGACAAAGTGACGAGACAAGCTAAATATTCTAATAATCACCTGATGGTAAGTGCAAAGTTTGCTCATAACAAATGCCGCGTCACTCAGAACATTTCTGTGTGACAATACACTGCGCCCGCAACCCTGAGACATAGGAATCCTGCCACCGGTGTTTATCTAATGCCAAGTGATTTATTGCCCGTGTGGCTCGCGTAAAATAAGTAGACCATATGTTAAGCGGCGCAGTTGATATCTTACAGGGGCATTCGGTAATTATTGCTGTGGTCGAAAATCGGCCCCCCTGGCCTTGTTTCGAATGTGAGATCCACAAAGCGCCACGCGCTCCTGCGCGGGGTGGACTCTTCCCAGCTCTGAAACCCTGAAATGAGAGGCATCTTGAGGTCACCAGTGGGACATGGTCTGTTACTTCACTACATGCAATATCCGAAATCCATTTCAGTATAAATGAATAACAGAATTAACGACCGCGTATCCTGGTGGTCTTCTACACCGCGGTTCTGGATTCGAATCCCGGCCGGAGCCAACATTTTTGCCTGTGAAATTTATTCCTCTGAAATATTATTTTATAGTGCCACAAGTGTACGCGCAAACACAGAGGTACTCACTCGTCCCAACCTACCCGCGCCCGATGTAACGCTGACGCGATAAGATAGGATGCAGTGTCAGAAACACGGGGACAATCACAACACAACCAGACCCGAAAACCAAAAATTTGTGTTTTAGCACAATTTTTGGCTCCGGCTGGAATTCGAACCCAGGACCCGCGGCTTAGAAGTCAGGTACTCTGACCACTGTGCCACGTGGTAGGAGTCCTAAGCAGGAATCCGTCTAGGTAGGCGCCACCACAGTGCCGTCAAGCAGTAGTAAGCAAACGTCTTTCGGTCTGAAGGGCACTGATGGCTAGTGTAATCACTGAGCATATAAGACTTAAGAATCGATGTCTTAGAATGACGAGCTTAGTGTGGTGCCGCATACAAATTTTGACGTCACAATTACCATCCGGTAAAGTATTAGCTCATCTCATAACTGTCTTCTTAAAAAAATCTCTAGTAAAAGAGCGGAGCTAGTGTAAATTTGTAATATTTGTTTTGATCAATCGCATAAGGTCAGAGAGTCACAGTGAAATAAATTACTGACACACAAACGTACAGATAAGTCTAGAAAACTCGACAGATTAAAAATAGTTATCGGTTTAATACTGCGAAATATAAGAATACTGGATTCGGTGCCGCCACCATTGCGAGCGTATCGTCGCCGGCCGTCGACCCCTGACCTTCAACCGTTAGGTTTCTACCTCCAGCTCTCAGACACCTCACTTTTTACGCTAAAACAAATATCGAGGATACACAAGCATAAATGTAACGCGCGAATAAGTCCCCTGTGTGGAATTACTTTTTTGACTTAACCGTGCAGTCCCCCTGTGACCATGGGTGCTGTAAAGCGTCCGAAACGTCGGGTAAAAATAGTTCAAAAATTAAACGCGATAAAATCCGTAAAAAAGTAGTTTTATTTAACCGTGCAAGTTATAAAATGACGTAAGATGATGCTTTTTTGCGCATATGTAACACTATTTTTATGTTTATTATACGATTACGTTTGCTCGCAACTTTTTTAAATTCAATTATGTAAATGAATTTGCTAAAAATAACTTTTAATTAGATGCCACCTCTGCAGAGAGTGGATTATCAATAAGGAGTTGATTTGGATAGTTTAAGTTCACTTATCAGTGATTGTCGATACAATAATTACATTATCTTTTAATTTAAAAATAGGGTTAAAAATATACATAAGATCAAAAATAAGAACACATACATACATAAGATCACGACTGTATCCCATAAGGGGTAGTCAGAGACTGGGCACTCACTGCAAAAACAGACGACTGCCACAATCCACGTTTTACCAAAACAATATAATGCACTTGGTGTGATAGGTGGTGATCCCATCGCCACAATGCGCTGTTAGGTGCACAGTGCAGTTTAATTCCTTACTCGCCTTTTACAAGATCCATTGGATGAGATGGAGTGGTAGTGTTCTTTTAACGAGCCGCCACCACACGGATATCGATTATACCTTTATGAAATATTCTCCACACAGTTCCCCTAGATTTATTTTATATGTTTTACCTAACGAACTTTCATTACGATGAGTGCAGATGTTTGAGCCGCCTTTACTATAACACATATTTTAAATTTGAACACTATGGAAATAACAAACTGAGGAATTAAAGGAGAAAGTGACGAGACGAGATTCTGACCATAACAAATGCCTTGTCAATTATAACATGTTGTGTGGCACCACACTGCGACTGTCCCACTGAGACATCAGTTTTTTAAAGTTCATATGCCAATAATTACATCAGCTTTTAGTGCCCTTCAGACCGAAACGCAGTAATGTTCGCACACTACTGCTTCACGGCAGAATAACTGGCACTGCGATGGTACATACTACCAGAATCCTACCACCAGTACTTGTGCCACAGTTTTAACAACATCTGTGCATAAACACATATGATTTTCGGTTCTAGTTGAGTTGTGCATGTGAAATGTGTCTGTAAAACGAACGCACGATACTGGAGTAATCCCGGTGTGGGTCAACGTTTTTTAAATTAAAAAAAAAGATATTGGCAAATAATATAATGACTACAATCGCCTATAGACATGCAAATGCTAAAATGGTTATGTTATTAACCGCAGCCCGCTAGAAAAATAGATTACGGAAAAACATAGGCTTAAAATGAATTCGTTCACTGTAATTTTCAATTTAGTAATAAAATTATTCCTGGTATATGAATCTAATATTATAACTGGTTTTAAAATGGCTTATATATTGTTTTTTGTGTCAATGGTACAAAGCATAAGGGAGTAGCGGTATACATCCATAGCAGACCATAAGCCGTGTGCTCAATTTTCCTAAGAAACGAGTGACAAAATGATTTCTTATATTTACGCGAATATTACACATTTAATAAAACTACTTTTACGGATTTTATCGCAGGAAAAACTAAAAGATCTAATACCCGCGTAAAAGAACACATAGCTGACGTGAAGCGCCGACGCTCTAGGAAGTCTGCAGTATGTGACCATGTTCTATATTATAGACCAAAAATCCTTGCAAAAGAACACCGATTCCTACCAAGAATGATTCGCGAGGCTATTGAAATTCAAACATCCTAATTTCAGTAGAGAAGATGGTTGGGTATTACCACCGGCTTGGGATCCTATAACCTCCTGAAACTAAGCATACCACCGCAAGACTTCAAGACACTGTAAGCTCATTTAGCTTAGATCGGACCAAAAATAATAATTAAAAGCTGAAGGTAACCCGGATTAACTATGACATCTGTGCTGTAAACTACTCTAAATGTCGGGTTATAAATAGTTTAAAAATTAAACGCGATAAAATCCGTAAAAGTAGTTTCATTAAAAGTGAGTGACAAGACAAGCAATTCGGTGCGGTGTTACCCAGAACTGGTGGTAGGGTTCCTATGCAGGAATCCGATATCAGAAATATAGGTTTTTACCAACCCAGGGCGAGTTATTCTACCGAGAAGCAGTAGTGTGCAAGCATTACCGTGTTTCGGTCTGAAGAGCACTGTGAGCTAGTGTAATCACTAGGCATATGAGACTCAAGAACTGTCTCAGGGTGATGATCAGATGGGCACAGTGTGGTGTCATACAAACTGTGTCAGAGAAATCGGTGCTCTCGTCTAATGCTATGGAAAATGATTCAAAACCAGCCATACGGTCAATCAATGTTGTTTTTATATCATTAGCCATCATTTCTATACGTCGAACAACAGTTCCTCTTGACCACGATCCACGTAGGTAGACTCATACACTCAGTCATGTCTTTTTCTTAAGGGTTAGGCAGAGACCTCACCCGTAGAAGACTTTTAACCCCCGCGGGAAACGAGACGTGACTGGTGGCGAACCACAACATCGAGTTAGTGAACTCCTTCATAGGAATAACACCAATAGAGTGTATAAGTCAAGGAAGAGTGACTTCGCCTTCTCTCCTAATTTGGATAATGGAATGTTGGCCAATGGATGGAGCGTTTACGCAATTTGGATGATTGGCTAACCAAATCTCGACATTTTGACCATTATCTGAATGCGGCAAAGATCAAGGATGCTTGTAAGTTTAGCATTCGGAATATACACATAAGAAATTTTACCTCATAGCTCCTTACCTTAATTTCGCATTTTGAAAAATGAGTCACCGTAGACAACAAAAATGCGTCCCGATACGTCACATGCTTTTACGTAGTCGAAATAAATTAAACACAAATTTCACACCTCAATAAAATTAATATAAATATCGTTGTTTTCATCATCATCATCATTTCAGCTTATCACTTGTCGAACATAGGCCTCCCTTATAGATTGCCACAAAAGCTTGTAGCTCTCATTTTAGGGTATTTTGCCATAGTCGCCACGCTAAGCAGACGGGTTGGCAACCGCAGTTTATTTATTGAGATGTTCCAGGAAGATGCTGCTGCCCATCTCCTGGTTTTCATTTTCCGTCTGTCGACTTTCACGGCTCCCACGGAGTGAGATGATAGAGGGATGACGGAGATGAGGGTGGTAGATTCTCTTAGGCCACCACCACACGCCGCCATATCGCTGTATCGCAATATCGTTGTATTCAGTATCAAGTAGATATAAACAAATTTTAATTATCATTCAAATAAAACGACGATATTTAAATTTGATGTTTAAAAAAAACTTTACATTTAGCACTTTAGTCGTAGTCAGGTTTCAGCTTGGATGCTAATTTGTTATTAAACCATTTGATTTTAACATAAAATCTTACTAAATGCGCTTATAATAATATGTTATTATTTTTAGATCAACGAAGAACGCGGATAAAGCATAGACGCAATCGCCTTTTGAGTTTTTTCACTCGCTCTCCGCTTATGACACACGTCTTGTACATCACGCCCAACAGGATTATTTTTCATCCGAGCGATGTAACTAGGTTTACGAGGCGAACCCATTAATGATTCAATATCCATATACAGCAGTAGAATTTTATAATCTGTTCCGCATGTTCTATTCAAATTGAAGCCACTATGGTTCGGGGGCCAACCGAATGTTTGGGCTTTTAGTGTTTAAAAATGTTTGAATTAAAAAACCCAATTCTCCTTGTTTGGACAACTGTTAATTTTAAGCACAAAAGAAACAAATGTAAAAACAAGACGCAAAATAATAAAAAATACAGAGTAGAAATGAGTTAGTACGAGTATTTTACTCTGTTGTTTTTACAATCGAAATATTTTTTGTAGGTCTACTCTTATATTAAAGTGTTATATTGTAGTGTTCGACACCCGACATATCTCGTTTATCGCGAGAGCGAAAAGAGGGCTACATGAGTGGCCTCTGCCTACCCCTTACATGGGGAAAGGCGTGACTATATGTATGTAAATATCAACGCATCATTACACAAGCACCAACACGTCCCCAAAGTCGGTTACAAGAATACCATCTTATCACCACCAGTGAAACTTTGGCTGGGACTTATTTCTAAGGCACTGTAGTAGACGATGTCGTCATTATAACGTCAACACATAAAAAAGTTGTGCTGGAAAGTGGTTCAAGTTATTAATTGGTCGAGGCCATGTTTCGCATACAAATCGTTACAATAATCGCCTAATCGCCGTGTATTGGCGGCCTAAGAAAATCTACGGCCCCATCTCATCCCGTGGGTGTCGTAAAAGTCGGCAGAGGGAAAATGAAAACCAGGAGATGGGCAGCAGCATATTCCTGGAACATCTGAATAAATAAACTGCGGTTGCCAACCCACCTGCTATGCGTGGCAACTACTGCAAAATCCCTCCAAAATGAGAGCTACAAACTTTTGTGGCTATCTATAGGGGAGGCCTATGTTCAGCAGTGGACTTGTAAATGGCTGAAACGATGACGATGAATCGCCTATGACTTTACATTTCAGTGTTCTAAAAAGCAAAACAAGCAGTTACGTTCTCTGTAAGGAGAATCATTATATACGACTAAATAACCGATGTCTTATTTGCATTCACAATGGTCTGAATATAGTAGGATACAAAATTATGTTAATAGAATCAGACGTTACTTTGCGGAAATCGATTTTTTTAGTTGGATAAAATGATGATACGAGCAAAACGTTCACCTGATAGTAAGTTCACCCAGAACATTGTGTGACACCCCACAGCGAACCTCACCGTGAGACACCAGTTCTTAAGTCTCACATGCCCAGTAATTACACTAGCTCACAGTGCCCTTGAAACCGAAACACTGTAATGTTCGCACACTACTGCTTCACGGCAGAATAACTGGCCCTAGGTACCTAGACGGATTCCTGCATAGGAATTCTACCATCATTATAATAAAGGAATTAAAGTTAATTTTCTAATAGCCGCGTGCAAAATTTAAAATAGTGGACTTACGTAGCTTATTATTGAACGTTATTTTCTTCACCCTACTTAATTTTAAACTCATTACACGTTACATCCATACATACACAGATAAGATCACGACTGTATCCCATAGGGAGTAGTCAGAGACTGGGCACTCACTGCAAAAACAGATGACTGCCACAATCCACGTTTCACCAAAACATATAATGCACTTGGTGTGATAGGTGGTGAGCCCATCGCCACCATGCCCTGTTGGGTGCACAGTGCAGTTTAATTCCTTACTCGTCTTTTACGAGATCCAATGGATGAGATGGAGTGGTAGTATTCTTTTATCGAGCCGCCACCACACGTTACAGAAGCTAAAATTAATATACATTAGAAATTTGATTAAAATAACATGGTATGTAAAATTTATCAGCTCAGTTGGCAGTGTGATTACATTGTGGGTTGCGGGTATGATACAGCACGGAACAATTATCGCTACGGCCTACAAATAGTGGTTCCAAGTTATAAAAAACACGAACTCATCAAATGATTTCGCCCAACAGACAGGTGAAATCCTTATTTGGGGCAAACGTAACATCGTATGAATCCTCTTGCCGTGGCTGTGAACTCTGCATGCCAAGTGAGGTTTTACTCCTTCCGCCCTGCTTTTTTATTGGAGAAGGTGACGAGACGAGCAATACGTTCAATTAACGTCAATGTAACGTATGATCATAACAAATTCTGTGTCACCCAGAAAATTCTGAGCAGCACTAAATCGCGCCCATCGATCTTAAGTTTCATCTGCCTTGGTAATTGCACTAACTCTCAATGCTCTTCAGAACGAAACACAGTAATGTTAGCACACCACTGTTTCAGGGCAGAATAACTGGCCTGGGGTGGTACATACCTAGACGGATTCCTGCATAGAATCCAACCACCAGTAAATTTCCTGTTCTACTTTCTTTAGGATTTTTCGAAACGAATGATAAAAAATTCCTTGGACTCTTAGTTACCCACGGACTGTAACTCTATTTATGAGAGGTTTTCAGCGCATACTATTTCACTTAAGATTTCTTCCAGTTCCACACGCTCTTGTACGTATTATGACATCATTTTTATATCTTTGTATGTGTTATGTAGACTAGGTCTCTACAAAAAAGTCTTAAGTAGAAAACTTCTTATGTTGTATTAATATGCAAAACAAATTCTTAACATGTAAATATTATAATAATAAGCTTAAGTTATAGCAAGTATATTTACTTACTTAATAACATTTATTTCTAAAGAAATAGTTCTTTATAAATATTTATATAACTTAGAATCGCAAAAGAATAGTAATATTTCAGGTAATGCGAAAGCAATTTTGAAGTAACCATACATCAAAGGGCAACATTCAAACAAGATCATAAATAAACAATTTGTCATACGATTTTAGCTATTTCACGTTAAAGCGTACCCGCTGAAATGTTGATAATTTTTTCCCAGAAAATAATGTACAGTGAGTGGCCATTACTGGTGTTATTTCACAAGCGGCAGCGGGTTCATCATTTTAATTGAAGTGTTATTTTCTTAAGCATCACGAATTAAATCTTGACAATAGAAACTGTGCAATTAAATCATGTATAATCTTTGAATAAAAAGTTTCAAACGCTTGCAATCACTATATAACAATATTCTAAGTAGATATTTTTGAACATTCTGACGATATCAGCAAATCGTATTGACACATAACAAATGCTGTATCACCCATAACATTTCTATGTAATACCCTGCGCTCGTGACGGTTAAACATTTATTCTCATTTATCAAGCCGCGGGTCCTGGGTTCAAATCCCAGCCGAAGCCAACATTTGTGCTAAAACATAAATTGTTGATTTTCGGGTCTGGTTGTGTTGTGATTGTCCCCGTGTTTCTGACACTGCATCCTAGCCTACCTCCGATCTTATCGCATCAGCGTTACATCGGGCGCGGGTAGGTTGGGACGAGTGAGTGCCTCTGTGTTTGCGCGTACACTTGTGGCACTATAATATCTCCTGCTCAGTTGATGGCTTTCGACTGTAGTCGAAAGTTGTCGCCGTGGTCGAAATCGGCTAGGAGAACATCATTCTCAGTAATTACCCAGTAGAAACACAGTAACACACTGTCTGCTTGTCGGCAGGATAGTTATCACTGCGGTGGTACGACGGATTCCTGCATAGGAATCCTACCACCTGTAAATTATGCCATTATATTAATTAAAAACAAAAAATTATAACTCTTCCTTGTACAGCAGGAATGTTAATTATGCATTTTAAATAAAATTTCGTGCATACTTAATTATTAAAATCCTATCAAAGTTAATTTGTAAACAAAAATTTCTTCCAACAATCTTAATTAAGACAGGTAAACTGTATTAAGCGCGTTTCATGGCCAAACGAACTAGCAGTCGCCAAGCGGCACCGACCTTGCGTACGCTGCCAAGGTCAAGGTGACTACACGGTGGTCTATTAGGGATTATTACGCCTTCCCAAGGTCACTGTTACCACGGCACATTGCCAACTTACGCCTAGTTCTGTCTGTTGAACAACTGACACAACCTGACCTGTCTCACCTATCAAATTTATGTGACCTTGAGAAGGAGTAAAGCCGTGGTAGCTCAGGGGCCGGGCGCTCGCCTTAAATTACGTAGTACACAAGTGACCTGGGTTAAATCCCCGGTGCCGGCTCCTCTAAAATTGTTACAAACATACATACAATCTCGCCTTTTCTCATATAAGGGATAGGCAGAGACCACATTTTTTTTAATTTTTTTTAAAAAAAAACGAAGCCCCACAGTAGGATTTTCTCCTGTATCGTGGGTGCGTTTTACAAACATACATTTCACATGCACAACACAACCAGACCCGAAAAGCAACAATTTGTGTTTTTGCACAAATGTTGTCTCCGGCTGGGAATCGAACCCAGGACCGGTGGCGCAGAAGTCAGGTACGCTAACCACTACGCCACGCGGTCGACAACATATGTAGCCAATTATTCGCCCCCGCAGAAAACAAGAAGCGATGGGTGATTTACGGTGAAGGAAGGCATCGTGATACAAAAATATATCGAAGAGATGTGAAGTCCGCCAACCCGCATTGAAGCAGCGCGGTGGAGTCTTCCCAGCTTCAAACCCTACTAAAAAATCAAAGGTGACCTAAGCACAGCTGACCAGGTCATTCAAAATCTGTAACTTTACTTCTTTTTTTAGAACGGTAGAGACATCGGCTGAAATATAGATAAATCACTTTAATTAATCGCTGTCAAAATGTAAACTGTGGTAGTCTAGTATATCTATAATTAAGAGTCATAAATTTAAAAGATTATAGACATGTCTAGATCGTTTTTGGTTTAAACTTTAATTTAAAGTGCCTTCATTTATAAGTTGCATTATATTCCTTCTATTGAATATACATTCAATACATATCATTCTATACAGACATGATTTCAGAAATTGATAAAAAATAGTGATGTGTGATAGAGCTTCCGTCTGTTAAGCAGCAGAAGTAGTTACCTGCGTAGGATATATCATAGTGCGGTTAAGTTTAGACACTTACTCGTTCTTACGCATCCAGATGTCTTTATCGTGCTCCGATACAACGTGTCACATAAGATCAAAAGAAGAATTGTCAAGGTGTCAGAGACCCGAAAAATCGTACATGTCTCAATCGATATCGACTTGGGTTTGGAATAAGGCCAATTCCCATAATAGATGCTGTGTCTTCCACAGCATTACTGTGTGATACCACACTAAGCCCGTCCCCCTGAGACATCAGCTCTTAAGTCTCATATGTCCAGTGATTACAAAGGCTCTCAGTACGCTTCAGACGGAAGCCGCAACGTTTTCACACCACTGCTTCACGGCAGAATTACTGGTCTTGCGGTAGTAGATACCTAGATGGATTTCTGCATAGGCGTCGTACCACCAGTGTATCGCCACTAGACCAGCGCGGCGGACTCTTCCGTACTTTAAAACCCTTAAATAAACAGAAGAGTCAGCTAGGTACTTTCAGTAAAAACTATATGGAAATTACGGTAGCTGCAGTTGGTTCGGCTAGCGCAGTGGCTAAGCTTGTGCGCGGCCGCGGGTTCGTTTCGCGCTCGTGGCAAATATGTCTGTAGCCTACAGATGGCATTCATTATTTTTTTCGTCTTCTGTAAAAGCACCCACGATACAGAATATATCCTAGTGAAGCGCATCGTTTTTAGCACGCTTTTATTAGCTCTCCGTGTGGTGGCGGCTGTGACGTGTAGTGGCGTAAAAATCGAGTGAGGGAAAATGAAAACCAGAAAATGGGCAGCAGCGTCTTCCTCGATCAGCTCATTATACAAACTGCGGTTGCCAAACCGCCTACCAAGCGCGGCAACTATGAAAAAACTCCCCCAAAATGAGAGCCGCAAAGTTACGTGTTTTGTGGCGATCTATGGGGTAGGCCTATGTTAAACAGTGAACTAGTGATAGACTGAAATGATGATGATGATGATCAGCTTGACCTGTATGTCTGTATGTAACTAATAATGCATACATACATACATAAGATCACGACTGTATCCCATAAGGGATAGTCAGAGACTGGGCACTCACTGCAAAAACAGATGACTGCCACAATCCACGTTTCACCAAAACAATATAATGCACTTGGTGTGATAGGTGGTGAGCCCATCGCCACCATGCGCTGTTGGGTGCACAGTGCAGTTTAATTCCTTACTTGCCTTTTACGAGATCCATTGGATGAGATGGAGTGGTAGTATTCTTTTAACGAGCCGCCACCACACGGCGGTCGATAATGTCATAATAAAATCTTTCAATTCAATCCGACATCCAGACGTCCGAATGATTTGAAATTTTGCCAATGTGTTACGGACAAACAATAATTTTATGACTATAACCTGATATTAGTATCAGGAGAGGTGTCCGGCAGAGTAGAATAGAACTTACCTCTTTCCTACCTCTTTCCTACCAGCGTGTGGTAAGATGCGACTAAGCCATTGCACGGACAGCCTTAATTTGTGCAGAATAACACCATAATATGCAATCCTGTCACTGTACTGCTCGTGGGAACGCATTGAGGAGAAAGGTTTTTTTTACTCGTACCAAAATGGCGGCGACATGGACAGGGCGAAAAGTGGGCCACGTGAGTGGCCTCTTCCTATCCCGTATATGGGAAAGAGGCGTGGTTTTTAAACTATAATATGATTATTTATAAGAAAAGGTAAGAGTTTTGAGTCAGTTTCGAATGACTCACTTAAGACCAAACCGTGAGTTGATTAAAATTAAAAAAAATAGCAAAATAATATACATACTAAAGTCATTAAATTTTGTTCAAAACTTGTAGGGGCACAAAAAATATGTTCGTACTATATATTTCTTAGACGAATCACTTATAGTTTGACCGGAAATACCTCTTCGGTGAGTGCTTCAAGGTCACTTTTTGCTTAAACGAATTGTGCAAATTTTATAGAAATTACGAAAATCTTATTTCATTTATTTGGTTTCTGAACAAGTGTTGCTAGGTGTTACTACTTTAATACTTTGATAATAGATATAGTTTTTTTATTTTAAATGAAAGTTGCAATTATAATTACATACTGGAAACGGACTTTAAAGATTTTGAGAATTGAAATGATGATATGACGTCTTTTTGTTTATTATTCATCATCATCATCATTTCAGCCTATCGCAAAAGTTTGTAGCTCTCATTTTGGGTGACTTTGCCGTAGTTGCCACGCTTGGCAGGCGGGTTGGCAACCGCAGTTTCTTTATTCAGGTGTTCCAGGAAGATGCTGCTGCCCATCTCCTGGTTTTTGTTTACTTTCTGTCGACTGTTACGACACCCACGGGGTGGGGTGGTAGAATCTCTTAAACCACACGGACTATTACTCGTATTAACCGACTTCAAAAATAGGAGAAGGTTCTGAAATTCGTCCGTACATTTTCGTGTGAACTTACATTAAAAAAATGTAACTAATAACTAATTCAGAACATAATATTAACTTCTTTGTTTAAAAACGATTTTAATGATTGTTTTTTTATCAGAAAGGGAGTACCGTAGAGCTCCCATGTAAATTTGGTCAAGTTCTGACGATGGGGCCCATAAGAAAATTATGAAACTCCTTAATTCGCATAAGCATATTTGTTGCTGGTCAGAAATGTCATTCTCCTTGACGATTTCGACCACGGCGACAACTTCCAAATGTTGTCGGGAGCTATCAACTGCGCAGAAAATATTATAGTGCTACAAGTGTACGCGCAATCATACAGGCACCCGTTCCAACCTACCCGAGTTCGATGTAGGGCTGATGCGATAAAACCGGAGGTAGGCTAGGATGCAGTGTTAGAAACACAAGGATAATCACTGCACAATCACATTCGAAAACAAACAGTTTGTGTTTTAGAACAAATATTGGCTCCGGCTGGGATTCGAACCCAGTATCCGTGGCGTAGAAGTCAGGTACTCTGACCACTAGTTCAAGAAGTGATGAATATCATTGTTGTTAGTTTATTTAAAAACTGTATCCCACATTAGGATGTCTGTGTATCATGGACGCATTTGTTGCATCACATAAATTACAACTTTTTACGGGTGGTAGGATTCCTATGCAGGAATCCGTCTAGGTAGGTACCATCCCAGGGCCAGTTATTCTGCCGTGAAGCAGTAGTGTGCAAACATTACTGTGTTTCGGTTTGAAGGGCACTGTGAGCTAGCGTAATCACTGGGCATATGAGACTTAAGAACTCATGTCTCAGGGTGATGGGCACAGTGTGGTGTCACACAGAAATTTTCTGGGTGACACAGCATTTGTTATGGGCAGACGTTTCACTTTCCATCAGGTGAACTTTTTGCTCACTACCTCTCATTTGCCACACTAATGTTTGTCACATGTGGTTTTCAAACTCGCGACTCGTAACGCGAAAGTCAGTAGTTCTCACTCACATCTGAATCCCATTTTTTAAAGTTTTTATTGGAGAAAACGACGTAACGGGCAAAACGTTAACCTATTGGTAAACGCGAAGTCTGCCCATAACAAATGCTGTGACAACTAGAACATTTCTGTGTGACCACACTGCGCCCGTCACCTTGAGACATCAATTCTTGAGTCTCATATGCCCTTTATTACGCTAGCTCTCATTGCCCTTCAAACCGAAACACAGTAATGTTTCACACTACTGCTTCACGTCTGATTAACTGGCCATAGGATGGCCAGTTAATCAGACCTAGACGGATATCTGCATAAGAACCCTACCACCAGTAAAAAACTAAACACTTTTTTGAGTTCCACAAATGATCACCGCTGTGTTTCCAACCCAGGTGAGATAACAAAACTAGTTTGAACGTAGAATTACAACTACAGATTATAACAAAGTATGTAAATATGGAATAGAAATAAATACTTGAAAGTTAGGGTGCCATACCTACATATAATACACACAGCACAGCCACGTCCCTAATTCCGTAGACCGAATCGTCCGTCTGTAATAACGATGTCTAGGTGGATTCTGCGAAATCAATTTATCTTAACGCGAGGCAATGACCTCAGTCTCCTTTGCTCGATGATTAAAAGGACTAAAATATATCCATATTTTTAATATCATCACAATACATTTACTAAACTAATTGATTAGGTTAGGAAAGGCACTACACTTAATACGTCTACTACTGCATACAGGCTTTTCTTGTAGAAGAATATACGACGAGACGAGCAAACCGTTCACCTGATATTACGTGCAACGTCCGCCCATAACAAATGCTACGTCACACAGAACATTTATGTGTGGCATCACACTGCGCTCGTCACCCTGACACATCAGTTCTTAAGTCTCGTATGCCCAAGCTCTCAGTGCACTTAAGACCGAAACACAGTAATGTTTCCACACTACTGCTTCACGGCAGAATAACTGGCTTTGTGGTGGTGTCTATCTAGACGGATTCCCGCATAGAAAAATTACCACCAGGCATTCTTTTAAGATTTGAGAACGAATACGAGGTTTTTGGAACGGTTTATCGGATTTCACCTGAATTCAAACCTTTTTAAATTCTCATAAGTCTTCCTCATCGCCAAGTACGTGGTATAAGCATGTATGTAAAAAGAATACTACCACTCCATCTCATCCATTAGATCTCGTAAAAGGCGAGTAAGGAATTAAACTGCACTGTGCACCCAACAGCGCATGGTGGCGATGGGCTCACCACCTATCACACCAAGTGCATTATATTGTTTTGGTGAAACGTGGATTGTGGCAGTCATCTGTTTTTGCAGTGAGTGCCCAGTCTCTGACTACCCCTTAAGGGATACAGTCGTGATCTTATGTATGTATGTATGTATGTAATAAGCAATCAGCGTTTGAACGAAAAAGCAATTAAAATTTTAGTGATGGAACCGAGGCTCGAACTTTAATTTCTCACGAACAATAAAATATGACGCGACCTCTGACAACCTCTGTCCATAAATAAATCGCAGAATTACGCCTTAAACAAATTCAAAAGACGTTGTTGTAAGTTAATAAGCATAAACATTATATATTGCTTATTAACACAAATTCAAAGTGAAAGTTTCTTCATTCAATTTAGGCTAGTATAACGCTACTATAATTGTCAAAGTACATTTTGACCACTTCGAAAAATAAGCATAATAAAATATAGCTGACGTGAAGCATCGTAGTTCTAGGTAGTCTGCAGTCTGTGACCGTGTTCTGGATCATCCCGACCATTACATCAGATTTGATAAACCACAAATCCTTGCAAAAGAACACCGACTCCTACCAAGGATGATTTGAAAGGCTATAGAAATTAAAAATCATCCTAATTGCAATAGAGAAGATGGTTGGGTATTACCACCGGCATGGGATCCAATAATTAATAAAATTAAATAAAAAACCAAGCATATCACTTCAAGGCTTCAAGACACAATAAGATTTTTCTGCGTAGATCGGACTAAAAATAATAATTAAAAGCTGTAGGTACCCCGGATTAGCTATGACATCAGGACATCTGTCACCTCAGTCCTCCCGTGACCACGGGTGCTGTAACTCAAAACGACGGGTTAGAAATGGTTCCAAATTAAACGCGATAAAATCCGTAAAAACTCGTTTTATTTAAATGTGTAGTATTCGCTTAAATAAAAGAAATCATTAAAATATGACTTAGTCAGAGAAGAACCGGCAAGAATATCTGGGACCTTTTTTCAACGCCATATTACATAATTTCATTTATTAATTACATTAATTTATTTCTGTGTGGTGGCGGCTTAAGATAATCTTCCACCCCATCTCATCCCATGGGTGCCGTAAAAGTCGTCACTTAAACACCAGGAGATGGGCAGCAGCATCTTCCTGAAACATTTGAATAAATAAACAGCGGTTCCCAACCCACCTGCCAAGCGTGGCAACTATGGCAAAATCACCCCTAACTGAGAGCTGCAAATTTTTGTGGCAATCTATAGGGAAGGCCTTTGTTCAGAAGTGGACTAGTGATGTACTGAAGTGATGATGATGATGATGAATGTTGTGATTGTTCCGTCTTTTACAAAAATTATACGATACAACCTCCGATCTCATCACATAAACGTTACATCAGTAACCAGGTGGAGAGGACATAGTGCCTCTGTAATTGCTACTGTAATATATTATTTGCAGATGTTAACTACTGGTTTCTTTTACGGAAGAAAGTGATAAGACGAGCAAATCATTCGCCTAATGGTAAGTGCAACGTCTGCCCATAAAAATGCAGCGTCGCTCAGAACATTTACATAAGGCGTAATTACGTATTTTTACTGGTGGTAGGATTTCTATGCAGGATTCCGTCTAGGTAGGTACCACTCCAGGGCCAGTTATTCTGCCGTGAAGCGGTAGTGTGCAAACATTACTGTGTTTCGGTTTGTAGGGCACTGAGAGTTAGCGTAATCACTGGGCATATGTGACTTAAGAACTGATATCTCAGGTAGACGGGCGCAGTATGGTGTCACACAGTAATTTTTTGGGTGACACAGCATTTGTTATGGGCAGACGTTGCACTTACTATCAGGTGAACGTTTTGCTCGTTCTGTCACTTTTGTGAAATAAAAAATAAAATCTCATATGACTAGTAAACACTACTAGTAAACAGTAGTCCTGGCGGTAGGATTCCTATGCAGGAATCCGTCTAGGTACCACCCCAGGGCCAGTTATTCGGCCGTGAAGCGGTAGTGTGCAAACATTGTATTTCGGTCTGAAGGTCACTGAGAGCTGTTGTTGTCACTGAGCAGGTGTGACTTGGGAACGTATGAATCAGGATGCCGGGCGCAGTGTGGTGCTATTCAGAAATATTCTGAGTAACACAGCTTCTGTTTTGAACAGAAGTGGCACTTGCCATCAGGTGAACGTTTTACTCGCCTCGCCACTTGATCAAATAAAAAAAACAACCGAGACAGTACCGCTGAACGGCAGAACAACATACACAACGGTACCTACCTAGATTTCCTGCATAGGAATCCGACCTCTGGTGTTCAAAGGGCCGCCGTGTTTTAAATATACCAGGAGGACATAATCATAAAGTTGTGGAACGAATACTGAAATTCTGACAGCGTTATGCGTGACGTAAAACTTGTCACCGGCGAAATTATTAATGTTTCAAGAATCTAAAGGAGAACTCGAAAGCGTTTCATTGCCAATGCCGTTGTCACTGTCACACCCGCTGGCATTCCTGTCACTTATTTACACAAATATACTTAAGGTGATGTTCAAATGAATTTATCATAAGACTAATTTTAATACAAATCAGGAGGGCTGTATTTTTTCGCGTAACATTAATTGGTGATGACGTGTCGTGTGGTGGCAGCGTAAGAAAATCTCATATCCCATATAATCTCGTCGGTGTCGTAAGAGTGGACTGAAAGGTTATTTTTGAGACGACAATCCTTCACCTGATTGTAAATGGAACGTCTGCCCATAACAAACTTTGTAGCACTTAGAACATTTTTGTGGGGCACCACACTGCGCTTGTCACCCTGAGACATCGGCCTTCTCATCGTCATTTTCATATTCACTAGCACTAGCTATATGTGCCTTTCTAGGTAGGTATCCGATAGGTGTCGGGCAGAGTAGAATAACACCTACCTCTTTCCTACCGAGGTGACGTAAGAGGCGACTAAGGTATTGTACGGACAGCCTTTACTCGTGCTGAATAATACCATAATATGCAATACTGTCACTATACTGCTCGTGGAACGAAGATTATTTTTACTCGTACCAAAAGGGCGGGGCGTAAAGTGGGCTTCGTGTGTGGCCTCTTCCTATTAGTTATTTGGAAAAATTCGTGACTGTATGTATGTACCTGCGCCTTTCAAACCGATACAGAAAACGCCGACCTCTTGCATAGTTCACGTATTATATGGGACTGGTTATTATATGGGACCGGATCACTGAGCCGTGGTAGCGCAGTGACCTGGTTTCGAGCCCCGGTGCCGGCACCACTAAAATTGTTAAATGCAATTTTAAGTGCTGATTTACCACATGCTCGGCAGTGAAGGAAAACATCGTGAGGAAACCTCTGAGTCTGAGTGGGTCTGAAAAACAAAATATATTTCGTAGACATGTGAAGTCCGCCAACCCGCATTGGAGCAGCGTGGCGGATTCTTCCTAGCTCCTATAACCCTCTCAGAAATGAAAGGAGGCCTGTGCTCAGCAGTGGGACATTTATAGGCTGAAACTTTACTTTTTTATATGGGATCGTAATCAAAAGTTACCAGAACTGACGATCGAATCCAGATTACCGTCTCATTATTGTTTTTCGAGCGTTCGGCATACAGATGTGTGTGTGATAAGGATTTAAACGCACTGAGACGAGCAAACCGAATCGCACTTTACATTTGTTTGCAATCCAAGTTAGATTTAAAACGCATTAACAGAAATAATACATTATTAAAAAAAAAGACATAAAAAGTGACAATATGGCTCCTGATGACTGCAAGTCGCAGTCGCGCTTTAATAAAATAGTTTTTCTGCTCAAATTACATGCAGGTAGTTACGAGCATGCTTTGAACCTCCTAACCTATCATTAAGTTGATATCGGTCAGCGGGGTAGCCTTTAGTTACAATTACTAGCCTCAAGCAACTTGCGAACATTGTACTTTTGTATATGATTCTAGCATAAATTAAAGAACTAGTTAATGGAGTGCATAATAAAAAATAAATTCTCGTAATCAATGCATCTATTATACATCAGCAACATGCAACGTGGCAACTATGGCAAAATCGCCGCCAAAATTAGAGCTACTCTTTTTTGTGGGGATATATAGGGAAACCTACGTTCAGCAGTGGACTAGTGATAAGCATAAATGATGACAGAATGTCAAGAGGAATAAATTCAGCGTCTATAAAATTTAAATAAACGTTTTTGTAGCCAAAATTAAATTTTTTTTTATTTATCGGCCTCTTTAAGTCCCACTCCTGGACTGCTTTCCCGGACAGCGTATTTTTAATGGAAGAAAGTGACGGGACGAGCAAATAATTCACGTGATGGTAAGTGCAACGTCTGCTCATGGCAAATGCTGCGTCACCCACAATATTTCTGAGTGGAATCGCTCATCACCCTGAGTTATCAGTTCATAAGTCTCATGCTCCCAGTAATTACACTTGCAATCAGTGCATTACAAACTGAAACACAGTTACGTTCGCCCGCTACTGCTTCGCGGCAGAATAACTGGCACAGCAGTAAGTAAAGTAAAGTAAAGTTTCAGCCTATAAATGTCCCACTACTGAGCACAGGCCTCCTCTCATTTCTGAGAGGGTTTTGGAGCTAGGAAGAATCCGCCACGCTGCTCCAATGCGGGTTGGCGGACTTCACATGTCTTCGAAATATTTTTAATTTCTCAGACATGCAGGTTTCCTCACGATGTTATCCTTCACCGCCGAGCACGTGGTAAGTCAGCACTTAAAATTGCAATTAACAATTTTAGTGGTGCCGGCACCGGGGCTCGAACCCAGGTCACTCGCGTACTATGAAATTTAAAGCGAGCGCCTAGCCCCTGAGCTACCACGGCACAGCAGTACCTGGACGGATTCCTGCATATATGGATTATGCATGTGTACTCAGCAGAGGGACGTTTATTTATAGACCGTTACGTTACCTTTTTACTGGATCTGTTTCATCGATCGTTTACGATATTAAAATAACACCCAACGACCTTTTCGGACCTTCATTATGTTTAAGCGCAGCCGATATGAGCAGATCTCAGCTTTGTAGGTTAAATATATGTTCGTTACGAACGAAATTCATTATTTAATCTTCTTTGTAAATAAAACATAATTATTTTGTAGTAAATTGCTAAAAATCTCAAATGTGAATGTATATTTAAAATTGCTTGTTATTAAAATTTAATTAAAACAATTACACAGTCACCGTGTGGTAGCGGCTTAAGAGAATACCACCCCGTCTCATCCCGTGGGTGTCGTAAAAGTCGACAGAGGGAAAATGAAAACCAGGAGATGGGCAGCAGCATCCTGCTGGAACATCAGAATAAATAAACTGCGGTTGCCAACCCGTCTGCCAAGCGTGGCGACTATGGCAAAATCCCCCCCAAAACGAGAGCTACAAAATTTTGTGGCAATCTACGGCGATGACGACGACGACGACGACAGTTATTCTTAAATTACATAGTTTAAGGGTTATAGTGAAACCATACTTAATAAACTATTTATAATCTAGGCTCGACTGAGAAATCGTATCACGAATTAAAAATTAATACTGTAACCTAACAAACTAAATAATCCAAATGACGTGACACTTCAAATGGATTGAATTGTGACAAAACTAAAAAGCCACGCATGTGTAACCGCCAATTAATCACTGGATCTGTCAGTGATTCCAGGAAGCGCTCAGGGCAACAGTCGGGACCTTGGAGTCAATAGCGCGGGTGAAGGTTAGCGACGGACGGAGTTCGGCCGACGAACCGCGCTCTTAAATAAATAAATGCGAGTTCGCCTGTGCGCATGCGACGTGACACTGGAAATGACTCGAGCGCAGTTCGGTAATTTTGTATATATTTTAAGTGTTGTATTTTTAACATTGCCTTGTAATCGGTATTACGATATTAACAGTTACTCCAGATTATTAATTCGAAACTAATTGTGAACATTTTTTTCTTTAGGTATACATTTATGTATATAATTAAAATAAACTAAGTGATTTCTGTCTCTGAATAGATTAACTAGCTGAAGTCAATTTACATAGTCTGACTTTATTTTACACATACTTATACATACTTATTATACTCAGGTGCAGAGTAGACGTTACGTTGACTGAGGAAAAGCCTTTATGAGCTATATTTTCCTACTGGCTTCTCCCGAGGCTATTGACCCCCGTCGTGATAACTTAGAGGACGCTTGACTTAAAGGACATGTATATTACCAACTAGAGTTCAGTGCTCAGTATCGGCACTACTCAAAATGTTAATAGGAATTCTCAGTGCTTATTTATCAAGTTTTACGGCAGCAGAAAAACATCGCGGGGATACGTTCATGTCGGAAAATTAAAAAAAAATATTTCCGGTAATAATACCACTGGCAATAATAAGAAGGTATCCAACCGGCACTGGAGCAGCCTTTTGAAATATGACACCATTGCCGATATGTAGGACTTATACAAGCTATTACTATATCGTATTCTCAATATAAAAATACGTTGCGTAGTGAGTAGTGATCACGTGCAATGACATAAAAAAGTCAGCGGCTATGACACCCTCTTAAAATATGACACCATCTGTAGGACGTCATTACTTTATCTCTTTAAACGGGTCTCAATATAAAAAAACACGTTGTGTAGTTTGTGGTAAGCGTAAAAAGAGTTGTTTCAAATAAGGTCACTTCCAGATATTAATACGTCAGTTAAATACAAAATGGCGGCTCTGGCGCAGCGTTTACGATCTAATTATGACGATGCACCGACGTGACGAATGTTTACTACCGCTTACACAGAATCCGCTCTTGGTGTAAAATTAAAATTATAGCGCAGTTTGTTTATGTGATTTTACGTTTCGTTAATGCGCGCCGTAACTCTGTTTTAATGTTTAAACTACTAAATTAACCGGAGACACTTTAGCTGAATTACGACCACTTGCATATTATAATGCTCTAGACAAAGAGGTTGGATAACAAAGTGGATGCAACTACGTAATCAGGTCTAGTGATACTGGTGTTGAAGAACAATCTAAAGTATCAAATTTGTTTGCACGTATTTTAAATCATCATTTTACTTTTACTGGTGGTAGAATCCGGATACCATCTAGTGCCGTGAAGCAGTAGTGTGCAAACATTGCTGTTTCGGTTTGAAGGGCTCTATGAGCTAGCATGATCACTGGACATATGAGAGTTAAGATGTCTCAAGGTGATGGGCACAGTGTGGTGTGACACAGAATTGTTCTGGAGTTTCTCTAAACAGACTTCAACATACGTATAAATTCTGTGCTAAGTCTGAGCGCGTCAGCTAATGACATTTATATAAGTGAATTTATCATCGATATATGTCTTCCAAACATATATTTCAGAACTATCTTTCCTAAAGATAATAACATGCGGTCGCTAGCACGTTTCTGGTACATGGCATTCAGATATGAATTTCCTAACCTCAGCCATGAGTTAGTTCCTGTAACCTTCATGGTTTGTTTATAAATGTAATATATTCTGCTTGAACGCGATACAGTGAACGACGACTGTGTGACTCAGCGGTCAGTATACCGAACTACCGAGTAGTGCGTCCTTGGTACAAATCCCTGCCGAAACACAAAAAATATTAGTTTTCGTGTCAAGTTGTACTGTGATTGTCCCCGTGTCTCTGACAGTGCATCTGACTTTTCACACGATTTTATTACTTTTACTACTGGTAGTTCTTTTTCATGTATCAGAAGTTACGCCTCATATTAATTTCGAAGCTTTTTTGATCATATCGTTGTCAAATAATCCTACTACTTTATTATAGCTGGAAAGTTTGTATGTATGAAAGCGCTAATCTCGTAAAACTCTGATTTAATTTTTTTTTAAAAAATTGAATGAGATAGGCCATTTAATGAAAAATTTTCTAGGCTATAGAACCTAAATTAAACCTTAAGGACACACGCTGGGAACTTAACATTACTTTGCAGGGCCGAACGGTGAATAGTCAGGTCAGCGAGGTACCATGCCGTACGCTGCCATCGTCATTTGCATTTTATTGAAAGAAAGAGAAAGAAAGAAAGAGATATTTATTCGAAGCAATCACAAAAAAATACAGGTCACAATGCCACAGTTTTCTAATTAACGAACATATAAAACAACATTAATAATTAAAAAAAGGAACAACAATTTGGCAAATGCCGAAAACTTAAATTTAAGGAAAATAATAAAAAAAAACTAAAAAAAAGTGGAAAAATTATATATCTACCTGTACATGGTGAAATGCTTCAAAAAGGAATGACACTCAGGATATGCTAGGATGTATTAACCCAACACAACCTCGCTCTGATTCCTTCTATAAAACCTTAAGGAGCTGCACGCTGAGAACCTAACATTACTGTGCAGGGCCGAACTGTGAATTCACAGGTCAGAGAGGTACTGTGCCGTAAGGTGCAATCATAAGGTGGGTTTATATGGGGGAAACCGCAGGCTCAGCTAGTAGCATTATAAACTTGGTGTGTCTAAATCCATCTCGAGTATGTGTGTAGAGCAACATTAAATTGATTTGAACCGCTACTGTGTTTTTGCGTGGAGGGCGAAGAGCGTAGTGCAGTACAACATATTACTTTCCAACGCTAAGTTCTGGGAGACACCGTAACTGCTAGGGGCAGGAGTGGCACTTACCATCCGGTGAGATGATACAACTTTCTCTTCTCATCGTCATTATTTATAGGAGAAAGTAGAGAAAGACGACACGAGAAAAACGTTCACTTGATGTTAAGTGCAACGTCTGTCCATAACAAATGCTGTGGCACCCAAAACAATTATGTGATTCACCACACTGCGCCCGACACCCAGAGATATCAGTTCTTAAGTCTCATATGCACATAATATTTTAACACTTCTTCATGACGGCAAATTAACTGGCCCACCGGTGGTACTTACATAGACGGATTCCTGCATCGAAATCCTACCAGCAGGAAAAGAGTGTCTAAATAACCTCAGTCAGAAAGCAATTAGTTGTAAGTAACACCTTTCTTGGCTATAGTTCGAATTTATATCTAGAAACAAAGCTGGAGCTATTTAAGTAAAGCATAAAAGACTGAAAATAAGTAGGCATTTCATAGGGTTTTTGGTCCCTTATATGGTATGAATAAGAGGCAAACCGTTTTCGCGTAATCCCGGAATAACGAACGATGCATTAATGTTTATTATGAAAGCCAAAGATAAAGCATCACGGGCAGATTCATAGTAAAACAACTCGCACGATATTAAACATAATGACTGCGTATATTATCTGTCTATTATTGTCTATGTTCAGTCAATTACGACCCAATTATGTGGGCATTGTATTCTAAGCCCGATCATTACAGCGTATAAAGTTTTAAGTCATGTAAACTGGTTCTGACCATAAAATGGTATTGTTTAACTCGCTTCGATTATATTCCATGTGAAGACAATTCAATTAAGATGCTTGAAGCTAGTCTAAATATTAAATCTGTCGAAGATGGATAAAAGTGACTTTCACGACGGAAAATCACATTTTGATCGCATCTAAACAATTCAGTTTGTTGATGGAATATTATCGAAACGTATCACTTTATAAGTCGTGTCGTTTTAAGGAAAGGCCACGTCGAAAGTGCCCGCAACTGACGAGCTTGTATGAAAACATTTATGAAAGTAGATGAAGCGAATTATGTGTGGATCGTAGCAAGTGAAAAGATGTGGTCTCCTTTCCCCAAAGGGAAAGATGCGTGACTCTATGTATGTATGAGTATGTATCTCTCTATATAACTTTAGAAAACCTGCACGTCTGAGAAATAATAAATATTTTGCCGACATGATTAGAAGTGTAACGGTTCAAACCAGAACTGGGTGATAAACTCGAGTCAGCTTTAAAACCTTTGCAAAAAAAATTGGGGAAGTCTGGGCTTAGCAGAGAGACACTTATAGGCTAGAATAGAATTTATTTTTGTTCGTCGTACATTTTTTTTATGGAAAAGGCGGCAAATGAGGAAGCGGCTCACCTGATGGTAAGTGATCACCGCCGCCCATGAACATCTACAATACCAGAGGAATGGCTGATGCGTGGCCGGCCTTTGAGAAGGAATCGGCAGCAGATTCCATAAAGTGCTTGTGCGTGGCAGAAAATTGTTAATATAAACATTGTTAATATGAAAATTATTAATTATTTATTAGTTGAAAGAACGCACAAGAAAACATTGGGTAGTTCTTTTTATTTTTTGTCATTTAAATGTATAAAAACAAAATCACAAATACAAAGACGTAGAAATAGCTTGACAGCGATCACCTCATTCCCAGGGGTTACCATCATCCATGTGTAATATTGTTGCTGTTACTTGTTATATCTTACTGTCTACAAAATTTTGCAGTTTTTCTAAAAGTAATAAAAAAATACGATTTTTTTATTGAATAAAGTGATGAAACGAGCAAAACGTTCACCTGATGGTAACAGCAAGGTCTGCCCATGACAAATGCTGTGTCACCCAGAAAATTTGGTATGACACTATACTGTGCCCATCACCCCGAGACATAAGTTCTTAAGTCTCATATGCCCAGTGATTATGCTAGCTCACAGTGCCCTTCACACCGAAACACAGTAATGTTTGCACACTACTGCTTCACGTCAGAATAACTGGCACTGGGGTGGTATCATAGAATCGGACCACTGCTGGATATATGCTTCTTCAATATTGGGTGGAACGCAGTACCGCACTTTAGAGAAAAGATGTTTTAGTATGAAGTAAATCTTCTTCTACTTCTATTATCCCGGCTATAACCAGGCCTAGCTTTCCTGCATAATCCGCTCCATTTTGCCCAGTCTTGAGCATCCCCCTCAGTAATTTTGTTAAAAGCAATGTCATGTGTTCTAGTATGAAGTAAATACAAGCGAGTATACAGCCTGTATGATAGATAGTGAAGAGTATATAATAGAGAGTCGGCTCGGTTGGCGCAGTGGCTAAGCCCTTGGCTTCTGCGCCGCGGGTCGCGGGTTCGATTCCCGCACGGGACAAATATTTGTATGGCCTACAGATAGTTGTTCCGGATCTGGGTGGTTTGTGGATGTAGAATTTATGTCTGTAAAACGTACCCACGACGCAGGAGAAATCCTACTGTGGGGCATCGTCATTTAAAAAAAAATTACAATAACACTTAGATATGTATGTCCTTGCGGCTAAAGGGACATTATCCACACCTTTCAAGTCGGCGACGAGACGAGCAAATTGTTGACCTAATGCATGCGCAACGTCTGCTCCCAGTGGTATCACCCAGAAGTACTTTCTGAATCAAAAAAAATCTGATTGTTGATGACACATAAAAAAAAATGTCAAATATATGCATGGTATAGTAATTAGATTTAATGCCTGTGATATTATTTATAAAACAAGCATACAAAATAACGTGTTCAAATAAAAAAAAACATGCGATCGCTTAAAACGCAGGTATTCTTTATTTTCTACGTCGATACATGATGACCGACATACTTGGAAAAAACATCGATTAGTCACACTGCACGATTCAGGGTCTCTTCCGTTTTCACAAGCATTCCATTAAGAAATTTAGTGTCAGAAGTGTCCATAATTATTATTCCTAATATGATTCTTAAAATTTATCATGAATATAAAATACATAGAATGTAGGGGTATCGGCTACCTGACATTCCTGCAACATGACTTTTGATTCACGAATGACTTTTTATACAAAATTCTGTATTTTTTCCAACCAAGTTAAAAACTCATCCCTTTTTCAATTATTGTGACTTGGCTGCTAGAGTTTTTCACTCGCCATTGCATTTTAACTTATCTTATTGATTATTGTAGTGTTTTGTTATAGCATCGATGAGATATGATGATCGTCTAGCTAAGTTTTTTTTTTATAGGAGGGGGGGCAAACGAGCAAGTGGCTCACCTCATGGTAAGTGATCACCACCGCCCATGAACAACCGCAATACCAGAGGAATCGCGGGTGCGTTGCCGGCCTTTGAGGAAGGATTAGGCTCTTTTCTTGAAGGTCCCTAAGTCGTATCGGTCCGGAAAAACCGCCGGCGGCAGCCGATTTCATAATGTGGTAGTGCGTGGCAGAAAAATCCGCGAAAAACGCACTGTGGTGGAATGCCAACCATCCAGGTGGTGACGATGGAATTTCGTGTTCTGCCGCAAAGTGCGATGGTGAAAACCAGCGGCTGGAATTATTCCGAACAATTTCTCGGAACACTCCCCGTTGTAAATCCTGTAAAAAATGCAAAGAGATGCAACATCTCTTCGCAAGGCCAGTGTATCAAGCCGATCGGAAAGAACCTGGTCGTCGACGATTCGAGCTACTCTTCGTTGAATACGGTCAAAAGCAAGGAGCTGGCACTGGGGTGCCCCCGCCCAAAGATGAGAACAGTACTCCATGTGAGGCCGAACCTGCGCCTTGTAAAGTTGCAAGCGGTGGACCGGAGAGTTCGCGTTAGATATGCTGAGTAATGGGTTAGTAATTAAATAATACAACATACAATGTTTTTAAACGAAAGAAAGTTAATTTGCCAAGATCCGCATGCAAAAATTTAAATTCTGTGTATTACCTAGTTTTTGAAGAGCACTGACGCCTTGGGGTCGAAATCGGTTTTCCAGGGGTCGACATAAACGAAAACTGATTTTGAGGGTCAACGAGGTTTGAAAATCTACCCCTATTAATTAACGCAAGTTCAGGTCTAAGATAATTTATTTCTCAAAAGAATTTGACATTCACTTACATGAGAAAATTAAACATAATGAAATTTAAACATAAATGATGGCGGTGAAACAGTAGTAAATATCATAGTAAGTAGTTTAGAATACATATATCAATAATACAACATTTTAGTGATTTAACATAACACGCAAGTTTTTTAAATAGAAGTAATATTTATAAATAGTAATAGTAGGTAGTTTCAACTATTTTTTATATAGATTTGACTCAACAGAAGGACAGTGGTTATCGCTCAACGCAAAGTAACACAGAATAAGCATACCTAGATGTGTCATTGATCTTTGTCAAATAGAAATGTATTATTAATAGTATTATAATGTATTACAAGATGATATAGTATTGAATTTATTTAGTTTGTATTGATATAATTATGTATGTGTGCTTTAAGGTATTTCTTGAAAGTTTGGATATTGTTTAACTGTTTTAGGGCTTTTGGTAACTGATTATATATTTTGGCTCCCTCATACATTATACTTTTTTTACCATAATTTGTACGAGATTTTTGTAGATGAATATCATTATTACTTCGTAATTTAATTCTATGCTGTTTTTTATTTAAATTTATTTGTGTATGTATGTCGTTGTTTAATATTTTTCGTACTAATATGCTAGTGTAATATTTGTAGGTTTGTGTAATGTTCATCAGTTTAGTTTCTTTGTATATTTTTTGTGTTGGGGTAAGGTAATCATAATGGAACATTTTTTTTATAAGTTTATTTTGGGCTATTTGTATTAATTCTAAATTAGTTTGTGCAGCTGTCCCCCATACTTCGATTAGGTAATCTATATGTGGTTTTACCAAAGAATTATATACAGTAAGACGTATTTGCCGCGGGATACATCGAACAATACCTCGTAACAGCCCGCTTAAAGAGTTAAGCCTGGTTTTTATGTTTTGTATATGTGGTTTCCACGTCAGGTGTCTGTCTAGAATTAATCCCAAGTATGTTTCTTGGTCTACTTTGTTTATCGTTCGATTATTTATAGTTAGAGGTGTGAAATCTGGTATTCTTTTATTTTTGGCTGAAAATATAATAAAATTAGTTTTCGAAGTGTTTATTGTAAGAAGATTACTTAAAAACCACCTGTTTAAACGGTCCAAATCACCCTGTGCATCTGCTATGACTGTGTCTATTGAGTGGCCAAAGTAAAATAAGGATGTATCGTCAGCGTATAATGTTAGGTCTCCCTTTAGACCAAGAAGATGAATATTATTAATATAAATTAGGAATAAAAGTGGGCCTAGAATTGAGCCTTGTGGGATTCCAAAGGTGATGGTTTTGGGGCTACTTTGTGTTTGTCCTATTTTAACAATCTGGCAACGATTTGTTAAGTAAGATCTTAACATATTTAGCGCAGTTCCTTCGATACCTATATCTTAAAGTTTTTTTAGAAGTATACCGTGGCTTATTGTATCAAACGCTTTCTTTAAGTCTATAAATACCCCTAGTGCTATTTGTTTGTTGTCAATGTTTGTTTTGATTTTGGTTACAAGGTCTATCGTTGCAGATAGGGTGTTCGATTTAGGCCTAAAGCCATATTGTTTTTCATATAAAAAAATCTGTTTTGTTAGGAATGCTTCAATACGATCATATATTATCCTCTCAAAAACTTTTGATAAAGTTGGAAGAACCGAGATGGGTCGGTAGTTGCTAGGATCGGTTTTACTACTGGATTTATACATAGGTGTTACTTTGGCTGTCTTAAGCCTATCGGGGAAGATGCCTTTCTTTAAACAAGAATTGATGCAGTTGGTAAGTTCGTCTGATATAATTAGAGCCACACATTTAAGGGATTTGGTATTTATGCCATCTAGACCCGTGCTAGTGTTACAATTCAGCCCACGAATTATTTTAAGAATCTCGTTTGTGGTGGTTGGTGTAAGATGAGTAAGTTTGTGATTACAGTTACTAGGCACAGCTGCTTTTATTACAGTAGTATAGATTAGATTACTGCGAAAATGGCTAGGAATTTTGTTTGCTAGGGTCGAACCTATGTTTGCAAAATATTCATTAAAGTGGTCACATATTTCTTGTTCACTTGTGATGAGTCCAGCTGGTGTTTGGAGTTTACTAGGGGCTGGTGAGTCTCTTATTTTATTACTGGAGAGATGGTTAATCAGTCTCCACATTTTTTGGGGTTTATCTTTACACTCATTGAAGGCTTTGTAGTAGTATTGAGCCTTCGAATCTTGTATTAACTTCGAAACCTGATTTCGTTTTTCAATAAAATTTTCTTTAATTTTTGCATCGTTAGGGTTTTCTTTCTGTTTTTATTAAGTTCTAATTTTAAATGTATAAGTCGTGTTACGTGTAACAACTTGTTACAAGAATGACTAATATTTAACAGCAAGTAACATCGCTGTACTTTTAAAAAACTCAAGAAGTCAATAAGCATTCACAAGTTCGTACAAAAGATGAAAAACTAGCGATAAATTTTAAAAGTAATTTGGCTATGAGGGTCTGAGGTATCAGTTCATTTTGAAAAAGAGATCTCAGTACCCAAAATAGTTTGTATGTCCAACCCTGGTTTAAATGGTTAGTTCGCCGATTATGCTTAACAACCTCACACCTCAGTTGCATGAGCTTTTTACAATGTTATTCGTTTGAAGTACCGCCAGTCTAGTTTAGTTCGAGTGTTCCAGTTTTCTCAGACATTCTGGCATTCAGCTGTATTCATCGATCTATACGCTAAACCTTAATTTGAAGCTGCCTTAATCGTTTTATTAAATTTTCCTTTTAACATACCTAAATCGTTATTCTGATATATAAGCCTCTCAAGAATTCTTGCGCTTAGATCCAGTCGACCGTCACAAGTCTGTGTCGAGCTGACATTCTACGAGATGTTTTCACCACCGGTTGGAAGCTATAATTTTTCCACACACTTCCCCCAGTCGACTCTTACGCTGCTCATGGGATGAGATCATCATCGTCATCTTTTTAGCCTATCACTAGTCCACTGCTGAACATAGGGCTCCCCCATTGATTGCCTCAAGTTTATAGCTCCCATTTTGGCGGGTTTTTCCCGTAGTTGTCACGCTAGGCAGGCGGTTTGGCAACCGAAGTTTATTTATTCAGATGTTATTAACAGATGCTCGTCTACTGATTTTTATTTTCCCTCTGTCGACTTTTAAAATAATTACGGGACCAAATGGGCTGGTAGATTCTCTTAAGCCACCACATGGTGAGGGATGAGATGGGTTGGCAGATTTTCTCCGCCACCACACGGGTACTGAACCGAAGTTTCTTCTCGTAGGTTGCGATGGCAGGGGTGGATAGCAAAAACCGTACGTGACACAACAGCGTTTAATTTCGTCTCTTTCTCCCTCTACTAACTGTTTGCAGAGAGTGAGTGAATTAAATTAAATTATTATTATATTAATGACGGTATTTTAATCATTATATATTTATAAATCATTGTAAATTGAATAAAACTGGCAACACAATATTTATCTTTAAAAATAGGCTGAAGAGAATCTACCATCCAATCTCATCCCGTGGGTGTCGTAAAACTCGACAGAGAGAGAATGAAAACCAAGAGATGGGTAGCAGCATCTTCCTGGAACAACTGAATAAATAAATAAACTGCGGTCGCCAACCCTCCTGGCAAAGGTGGCAACTATAGCAATATCCCTCCAAAATGAGAACTTAAAAGTTTTGTGTCAATCTATAGAGGAGGCCTATGTTCTGCATGATGATAAAAAAAATATACTCAAATTATTATTTTTTACAAAACTCCTTCGTTACTTCTTACTTGGTTACTACTGGGTGTCCCACGACACGGCTTGTTTTTTTCACGGTTTGTTCTTAATTATTAACATTTTAACACACAGATATTAGCGATGGTCTCATAATTCATATTCAACGATACGAAACATAATGTGTCAGAATAATTTTATTTTTACAACATCAATAGCTACTTTGACGACATTAATACAAATACAATAACAATTTTCAATTCCATTATTATATTCTTTCGCAGCTCGCCGTACATTCTACTTTAATATGCCAAGGGCGGCCCAGATGTGATCTATCTTGCGCTACTTAATAACACGGTAACAGGTCTAATAACAACTTTAACATGGTACCTACCACAACGCTGAGCCTACGATTACTGATTATTGCCCGCAGTGCAAATGATTGCACATTACTCTTAGCATTGTTTGTAATGAACATTATTTTATACTAACGTTTACTATGCAGCTAATTATATAAGTGTTATTGCCAACGCTGTGTCATTATTATTTCTTTTTACGATTGGTTTTACTGTACGATTGTAGATTCATAAAATAGCCCATCATATATATATATATACAACACAATCCTCTCAACACACATAACACAAGCTCTGCCACTCTTCAAGTAATGTTGTTGGGGGGTGTTTAGATGTGCTTGGACTAAGCGAGCACTGAGCCCGAGCATTATCCTGCATCAGAATAAAGCCGTTATCATAATAGGGGGCAAACGTGTTCTTCTAAAATATCCCTAATACATCGTTCTCCTTTACGTCTCCATATTCTGTTGCCTTCTTTAGAACTGGTTTAAGAGAACTCCACACTCATCAGTCAAAGATACCCGCCCCCGTTGGCTTATGTCCCAAAAATGATGTTCGCGTGCAAAGTTAAACCGATGTAAACTATGGTGTCTCTCAACTTTTGGTACTTTGGCCGGTACATAGGGACCTGTGTCCAATTCTTCAAATCTTCTGCGAACTGTACGCGTGCTCACTCGCACTCCTCGCACGACTTCAAGCTCGTTTCGGGCCTGCAAAGCCGTTACCCGCGTGTTCCTGCGAGCCCGAAGTCGTAGAAAACTGTTATCCCTCCTCGAAGTGCACTTTTTGTGCCTGGGCCCCACCTCCTCACAATAGAATCAGTCAACCGGTACGGTCGAATACTGCGATGAATAGTTGAAATTGATTGCTGCAGTCTGGCGGTATGACCATTTCTTTGTATTTCATCTGCCCTAATAAACTCTGGATTTTAGTTTTCATAATTCTTTTCTTTTTTAGAAGGGTGGTTCTATATAAATTTGGTCAAGTCAAGATGGGGTCCATGAGAAAATCATGAATCATCATCTTTCGAATGTTACGAAACGTCCAGATCGTCGTTCAAAATAACGTTCACAGGAATCGCGCGCTTCGTAGAGTCACAGAAAGTGGTACAGTTACTAGTACTACTAGTAAACGCAATGTGTGCCTGTCATTACAATAACAAATTATATATTATTATTTATTATTATTATGTATGTATTAAATAAATGTTATATCAAGTTTGAACCCATAGAAAAACGGCAGAGAACAAGCACATCCTGAATGAATGAATAATTCTTCGTATAAGCATGCTTGGAGCTGAGTTTGAGCACCGTTTTCTGATTGTATAATTATCTTTGGCACAACAACAAAGACAACTTATGGAGTCATCGCAAAATATATTGACTAATTGATTGGCAATGCGGGTGGACCTTGTTAGATTAGATAATACCACATTGAATGCTAGCACAAGCTGATAACGCGGAAACGGAAGATATACAAACAACTGATAACATTAATTGTAATGCACTACGCGTTGCAGCTTATAGTAATGCTATTTTACTTAAAATGCACGAGGGTCTAGTAATTATTCAAACAGCCCTTCCCGCGTACAGGCACTGGACTCTCACAAGAAAACATTTTATATAAGAACCGTTTGTAATGTTTTCATTGAGAGATGTTTATACATTCTTCAGTCATAGACTTATAGGTCACGAATTTTTCCCCTATAAGGAATAGGTAGGGACCCCTCACGTATCATTATTGTCGCCCTAGCGGAAAACTAAACGAAACGTTGCGGGTGGCGAACCACGTCGCCGCCATTTTGATAGGAGTCTACAATTTCGAGCAGTACAGTGACAGCATTGCATTTTTTTTATTGCATATAGTGATGAAACGAGCAAGACGTTCACCTGATGGTAAGTGCAATGTCTGCCCATAACAAATGCTGTACCACCCAGAAAATTTCTGTGTGACACTACACTGCCCATCACCCTGAGACATAGGTTCTTAAGTCTCATATGCCCAGTGATACGCTAGCTCACAGTGCCCTTCAAACCGAAACACAGTAATGTTTGCACACTACTGCTTCACGGCAGAATAACTGGCCCTGGGGTGGTACCTACCTAGACGGACTCCTGCATAGGAATCCTACCACCAGTAGGTGCATATGGTGTTATTCTGCACGAATGAAGGCTATTCCTATAATACGAGTATCTTAGTCGCCTCTTACGACACCTCGGTACGAAACTAGTGGGTGCTATTCTACTCTGCCGGTCACCACTCAGCATTTTTTATGGGCAGACGTTGCCCTTTAGTTTTGTTCGTTTCGTCACTTAATGAAAAAAAAAACTTTCTGCTTATAAGATCATCAATCAATCGTAGGAACTTTTTGATTTTCTGGAATGTTTAGTTATTTAGCCGCGAAGCAGTAGTGTGCAAACATTATTGTGTTTAGGTTTGAAGGGCACTGTGAGCTAGTGTAATCACTGGGCATACGACTTAAGAACTTATGTCTCAGGATGATGGGCGCAGATATTTTTTCGTGACACAGCATTTGTTATGGGCAGACGTCTTACCGTCGGGTGAACGTTTCGCTCGTATCATCACTTTGTCCAATAAAATAAAATCTCCCAGACCCTGAGCTTCCACGGCTATAAAACTGTAATACGCTTATAAGGAAGTCAACGTAATTTTATCTTCCTGTTTTTGAGTCGCGTTGTATTGGATTAAAACGCAATCAACTGGTCAATAAAGGAATAAATTGCAATAATTAAGTGAAATTATGACATTCGGTTTCGAAGCTGAGGATAATATGCATGTGATACATTCGCCGAAACCTTCAGTTTCAAGGTCTCCATGAACGTTTTACGTATTTATACTTGTACTCGTATCTGTGAGTCGGTGTATTTGTGCTTTATATATTTTTTTATTTATATTAGACTGAAGATGATAAACGAACACACAATTCACCTAATGATATTCGGTAACTAGAAAACATGCATTGTTTTATATAATAAACTGACAAGCAAATCGTTAACGTGATGGCAAGTGCACCTAGAAAACTTTTTTTTTTTATTTATTCCAATAAAAGATTACAAAAAATATTAACAGTTCTTCCTCGCCAAACTATAATCATAGTTTGTAGGCGTTACGCTCCTCTTCTTAGTTTCCTAACGTAACATTTTTTAACATCGTTAATCTAATACTTAAAATACTTACTAAAAAAATACTTAATAAAAATGTCGCATTTCTAAGTTAAGCTACCATATTACTTCACTAATATACAATCTTTTAATTTTCTTTTTAATTTTACTTTACATTTAATTTTATTTTTGCTTAATAATAAATCAGGATAATTATTACATAATTTCGGAATTATGTACTTTCGAGTCCGCTTACCATAATAATTATTTGCCCTTAGCTCAACTAATCTCCCTCTCGCTTTAGACCTTGTATATTGTTTAATATTTCTTTTACATTTATATTTGTCACTACAGTATGTTTCAGTTGCAAGCAAATAATCTATTTTTTTATTTACAGCCAATATTTTCCAGTGTGCAAATAGCCTATTAACTGCTGTGCGGCACGACACTGCGCCCGTCACCATAATACTTGGAGGCCTGGTATAAACGTGTTGGTGTTCTATCCTTACTACTTAAATAAGATGACCGCGTGAGCAAGAACAATACGTTTGTGGAAAAACGCTAATTGTTGGTTTTCGGATCTGGTTGTGTTGTGATTGTCCCTGTATCTGCTAGCCTACCACCAATGCCATCACATTTTGCGTACATTTGCAGCTATAGTGCGTGATATCACCTGCGCAGTACCATCCGACTGTATTCGGAAATCGCTACCGTGGTCGAAAATCGACGTTACTTAATATATCATCATCATCATTTCAGCCTATCACTAGTCCACTGCTGAACATAGGCCTCCCCAAGAGATTGCCACAATAGTTTGCAGCTATCATTTGGCGGGAATCTCGCCATAGTTGCCACGCTTGGCAGGCGGGTCGGCAACCGCAGTTTATTTATTCAGATGTGAAAGGAAGGCAAGGAAGATGCTGCTGTCCATATCCTGGTTTTCATTTTCTGTTATCTGTCGACTTTTACGGCGCCCACGGGATGAGATCGGGTGGTAGATTCTCTTAAGCCGCTACCACACGGAATATATAGGGCTTGATAAATTCTTGAAGCCGTATTAGGTACTGAGCGCTCGCCTTAAATTACATTTAATGACCTGAGTTCGATCCCCGGTGCCTGCCCGAATTATTCTGCAATTTTAAGTGCTGATTTATCTCTTGCTCAGCGGTGAAGGAAAACATCGTCAGGATAGTTTCATATCTGAGCAATAAAACAGATTTCGAGGAAATACTAAGTCTGAGCAACGTAGAGGACTCAGAAATTAGAGGAGCCCTGTGCTCAGCACTGGGACATTAATAGTCTGCTACTTTACTTTTTTTACATAAATTCGTACTCCACACGCTACGATCGAACATAATGAATTGCCCTTCACTACACTTTTAATATCATACAGTCATCTCTCAACAAATTTAATGTCTTCAATTAAGAAACAACTTTATTAGAGTTCGAGCAAAATCGATTCACTGAACTTTAAAGAAAGGTGATGCTCACCCTCCCATCTCTCTTTGTTTTTTTAAACGTTTTAATTTTCGAACGCCTCCCGTTTCGTATCATCTCATAATTTCCGATTACAATTAAAACAAAAACCTAAATTGGTGCGATTTTCGACGAATCCCCTCGAACGCTAACGGTAAACCCTTTAAAGGCGACGTGTGATTTCATACCTTGTTTTGATTGTATCAAAGTTCACAACGGTTTCGGGGCGATTCATTTTATTGGTTTCTTTAAGTTTAATTATTTCTTATTCATTGGTAACGGGCATCGGTGAGTCAGATTTCGACAATGACGCTGTATTGATCGTTGATCTTGAGAGAATTTCATTTTATATCGTCGACGAATTATTAACACATGAATGTATTGAACAATATCGGAAAAGGACCCCTGTTTTAAGGTGTATAATAACACGAAATAATTATATTACATACATACAGTCACGCTGTTTTCCATGTAAGGGGTAGGCAGAGACAACGCCCGGCCCACTTTGCGCACCCGTCTGCCAAATTTTTACTCCCCTTTGCGTTCCTACGAGTAGTATAGTGGTAGCACTGCAGACAAGACTGTCCGTGCAATACCTTAGTCTCTTACTCAACCTCGGTAGGAAAGAGATAGGTTCAATTAACAAAATAGATATCTCAATAATCAACTGGTGGAATATTTCCTATGCCGTGAAATCCGTTTAGGAAGGTGCCATCGGAGTGCCAGTTATTCTGCCGTGAAGGAGTAGTGTGCAAACATTACATAACTAAATTCTAGTGTAATTCCTGGGCATATGAGACCCAAGAACTGATGTCTCAGAGTGCCAGTTTGGAGCTACACAGATATGATCTGGAGGACACAGAATTCGTGTAGCACACGTACCATCAGTTGAACGTTTTGCTAGTATTGTCACTTTCTCCCATAACTAAATATTACTCATACATACATAAGATCACGACTGTATCCCATATGGGGTAGTCAGAGACTGGGCACTCACTGCAAAAACAGATGACTGCCACAATCAGCAAATGGGGGTTGACACTGAAAATCAGTGCTGTGACGGAATTCGCTTCCGCCGCAGTGTATGCTGAGTTGTCAACCTCGTTTGCTAGGAGTACGGCGTACAATTTCCATACTTTTATTTTTAGTATTATTTGTGTTTTAAGTTCTCTCTCTCTTTTTTTATTTTTTGTACTGCTATTTTATTTTTTTATTATGTATTACTTTTTTATTATGTATTACTTTTGTGTACGTCTGCTTCAAGCAAATAAATGATTTTTCTTTCTTTCTTCTTTCTTTCTTTCAATCCACATTTCACCAAAACAATATAATGCACTTGGTGTGATAGGTGGTGAGCCCATCGCCACCATGCGCTGTCGGGTGCACAGTGCAGTTTAATTCCTTACTCGCCTTTTACGAGATCCATTGGATGAGATGGAGTGGTAGTATTCTTTTAACGAGGCGCCACCACACGGCACTAAATATTTATGTATTTAATATCGTATTTTGCAGTTTGACACGTCCAGGACGAGATGGATTGGTAGTGCACCAACCAACGTTCCGTAGGTGTCGCAAAAGTCGACTAATTGGAAATATCTGGAAAATGTTAATGTTTCCGACGGCAAGCGAAATAAGTCACGAAAAATGTTCGACCAAAAATTTAAAGACCGGTGACGGGCAGTGGCATCTCCGGTCAGCGACAGGTCGATGTCTTTTTTATTGTATTAGGTGACCACACGAGCAAAACGTTCACCTGATGGTAAGTGCAACGTCCGCCCGCAACAAATGCTGTTGCAATTCTGTGCGGCACCACACTGCCCCGACACCCAAAGACATCAGTTCTTAAGTCTCATATGCCCAATGATTACGCTCGCCATTCAGATTGAAACACAGTAATGTTTGCACACTACTGCGTAACAGCAGAATAACTGACCCTGGGGTGGTACCTACCTAGACGGATTTCTGCATAGAAATCCTATAACAAGGAAACAAGTCTAACAATGCTCAAGAGGTTAATGATGTAGCGTAGCTCTTTAAGATTTTTTACTAATACGATGCCCCACACTAGGAACTCTACTGTACCGTGAGCGCGTTTGTCAGACAGAGAAGTTGGCTAAGGCGAAACCGACAGACAGATGCTTCCTCCACATCATGCGTCTAATGTTCTTTTATTTATAGTAAGCATTGCATATTCTAAAATAATGATGCACTAAAATAATTCATATATTACAGTCTATAGATATCATATTGCTGTGCACAGATCTACTTCATGAGTTGGTTTTACAGCCAGGAAGATTCCGCCACGCTGCTCCAATGCTGGTGGACTTCACATGTCCCCGAAATATTTTGCAAGACATGCAAGTTTCTTTACGATGTTTTTCTTCACCACCGATCTCGTGGTAAATTAGCACTTAAAATAGAAATTAACAATCATAACGTTGGTGGTACTTGGAATCGAACCTTTGACCCCACAGTTTGCGGACTCTGTCGGCTCTTCGTTACTCGACTTTTGGCCTTTTCTACTACGTTTTCTGTATTATAGCTTATCTTATCTTACTACTGTAATAAGGATAGATAGTTTGTATGTTCGAATGTGCTATTCTCAATGAATACTAGTTTGATTAAAAATATATATTTTCGTATTAGATAGCCCGTTTGTTGAGAAAGGTTATAAGCTATATAATATATATCATAGTTCATGCTACGGCCTTAAGGAGCCGCGCGCTAAGAACCGAATATTACCGAGCGAGAAGGGCCGAACTTTGAATGCTCATGTCAGTGAGATACCGTGGCGTAGGGAGCAATCATGTGGTCGGTATATTTTACGCGGGTGAAACCGTGGAGCACAGTTAGTTGCAAAATCCCGTAAGGAAATTATTATTTACATACATACATAAGATCACGACTGTATCCCATAAGGGGTAGTCAGTGACTGGGCACTCACTGCAAAAGCAGATGACTGCCACAATCCACGTTTCACCAAAACAATATAATGCACTTGGTGTGATAGGTGGTGAGCCCATCGCAACCAAGCGCTATTGCACAGCGCAGTTTAATTCCTTACTCGCCTTTTACGAGATCGATTGGATGAGATGGAGTGGTAGTATTCTTTTAACGGGCCGCCACCACACGTCATTATTATTTTGTGATTTCGAATATTAAAAAAACTTTTTGCCCAGTGTTTCTCAAGGATCAACTTTCCAGTTCTAAAATTGCGAAGCGTTGTAGACGTTCGAAATTCACAGGTGTTTTAAAAAACGGTAAATTGTAATATTTTTTTTTACTTTCACTAACAACCGGTTGCTGTAATGTGGGCAATTTTCGTCAACATTTACTAGGATTTAATATTATAATAGTATTTATTTACTAACATCTAGATCTCGATCATTCGACATAGTAGCGTGTACAAACAATGGAACGCAACAAGTTCAGACAGGTATAGCGAAACTGCTAATGCTAAACCTTTCTGTTGATGTCAAATGTTTAGTCTATGTTGTTTTTAGCCTAAATGCGTAGAAGCGGTAAGTTTTGCTTCCTTTGGGTGTAAGTCAGCAAAATCAATTATTTATGATGTAAGTATTGTATCAATAATTAACACTGTAAGTAATAGTTTAATGAAACTAATTTTACGGATTATTATAATATAATTATAAGATAATTTTTAAACTATTTATAATCCGACGTTTCGATTACTTTACAGCAGCAACAGCAGCGCGGGGGGACTGAGGTGACAGATGTCCCGATGTCGTAGTTAATCCGGGGTGCCTTCAGCTTTTAATTATTATTTTTGGTCCAATCTATTCAAAATGAGCGTACAGTGTCTTGAAATCTTGCAGTGGTATGCTTGGTTTTCGATTTAATTTTGTTAATTATAGGATCCAAAGCCGGTGGTAATACCCAACCACCTTCTCTGATGAAATGAGATGTTTTATAATTTCAATAGCCTCGCGAATCATCCTTGGTAGGAATCGGTGTCTATCAAATCTTATGTAATGGTTGGGGTGATCTAGAACATGGTCACATACTGCAGACTTCCTAGCGCGTCGATGCTTCACGTCAGCTATGTGTTCTTTTACGTGAGTTTTATAGATGTTTTAGTTTGTCCTGCAATAATATCCGTAAAAGTAGTTTTATTTAATGTGGTTATTTCGATTAAATTTTGTTAATTATAGGACCCCAAGCCGGTGGTAATATGTGTAATATTCGCGTAAATACAGGAAACCATTACTGTAGCAGTTGTAAAAGCAGAAATAGTTACGCAAACAAATGCATCAGCACAGTGACTCACTTAAATGTTATGAAAAAGTTAATGTAGTATGATTTTATAAAAGCAAAGATTGTGTAATTTTTAACATCCTTAATATTTGAATCTGCGTTTTATTTTGTTAACAGATTTAATTCAACATAAACAGTTAGATATTATCTAGGACTATGGAAAGTATATACCGGTGATACGAGTAGGACTTGTACCCAAGAATACGTCTAGGTAGCTACCACTGCAGTGCCAGTTACTCTACCGTAAAGCGGTAGTGTGCAAACATCATTGTGTTTTGGTTGGAAGGGCACTTTTAATTTTTTATTGACTTAAGGACTGATAATAAAAAAATATATAAACACATCGTGAGGAACCCTGCATGTCTGAGGAATAAAAAATATTTCGAAGACATTTGAAGTCCGCCAACCCGCATTGGAGCAGCGTGGCGGATTCTTCCTAGCTCCAAAACCCTCTCAGAAATAAGGGAAGGGGAGGCCTGTGCTCAGTAGTGGGACATTTATAGGCTGAAACTTTACTTTTTTTTAAGGACTGATTTCTCAGGGTCACACAGAGATTTTCGGATTGTCACAACATTTGTTATGAGCTGACGTTGCACTTACTATCTAGTGAACGATTTGCTCGATTTAGCTAGCTAGCCGTGTGGTGGCGGCCAAAGGAGAATCTACCACTCCATCTCATCCCATGGGTGTCGTAAAAGTCGACAGAGGGAAAATAAAAACCACGAGATGTTCCGCAGCATCTTCCAGGAACATCTGAATGAAGTAACTGCGGTTGCCAACCCGCTTACAAAGCGTGGCGACTATGGTAAAATCCCACCAAAACGAGACCTACAAACTTTTGTGTGAATCTATGGGGGAGGAATACTTGTAGGCTGATATGATGATTATTACATAAAAAATGGCTTCCGCAGGACCGAACCTACGAACAACGATTCAGTAGGGGTATAGAATGCTGAGTCGTACCCTATTTTACATTTTACTAGTTGAAGCTCGCCACAACGTCCGAGTTAATTTAGGTTTATTTTAAAACACTGTCTGATCTTTTATGACACTTTTGATCTTGCATAACGAAGAGTATCCTTTTGCTGTTTCCAGGATGCAAGCTATCTCTGTGCTATCAAGATCTGTTCGACGGTTGAGCCGTGAAAAGGTAACAAACAGACAGATAGACAGAGAGAGTCACTCTCGCATTTTTTACATTAAGAATGGATTATTACATTAACACGAGAACTGTTATTAGCGCGTCCGAAAGTTTCTAACGACAATGGCCTCGATTGAAATGAACGACGAGACGTATGAATGGCACAAAATGAGAAATCATTGAGTAATTTCAAAATATCTATCGTAATATTTGAAAGTAAGATCTATATACAATGCGGTTGATTAAGCTATCTGTCCGCATTGTTCGCTTATCATCAATATAACCAGTGTGTTGCAGCCATTACGTATTTGACACATACGTCGAACGGATTGAAAGACGTACAATTATTTAAATGGCCATAATTGTAACTTACAACTGACTGTGGCATTGAAAAGTATAGGTTTATGCCAGCGTTAAGTATTGGTATTTCATCAGAGAAAATTAACAGCAATATAGTCGTTGTTATTGTTACTAGTATTAAATTCTACAAGCTGAGTCCCCCGACTTTGTTTACACAGATTGAATGTATGCAAATCAACCTTAGAGATATTAAGACGAGATAAAGCCTCGGAGTAACTAGTCCGACGGTTACTATCTATAATCTGTGCAAATTTCATGTCAGCTGCTTTAGTAGTTTCTCATTTATATTCATATGCTATTTTAAAGAGTTAGTTTTGCCGAGTCGAACAAGTTACCACTTATAAACACTAATATAGACATTTAAATATAACCCGACGTTTCGAGTGCTTTACAGAAAATTAAATCAAAAACCAAGCATACCACTGCAAGACTTCCAGACACAGTGAGCTCTTTCTGCGTAGATCGGACCAAGAATAATAATTAAAAGCTAAAGGTACTTCGAGCTAACTATGACATCGGGACATCTGTCACCTCAGTCCCCCCGTGACCATGGGTGCTGTAAAGCCCTCGAAACGTCGGGTTATAAATAATAAAATTAAACGCGATAAAATCCGTAAAATTAGTTTCATTTAAATGTGTAGTGTTCGCGTAAATATAAGAAATCACTAATATAGACAGCACATACGAACATAACGCGCTAGTATTAAAGATGCAAAAGTTCAAATATTACCAGGCTGACACATCTAAATCTTTTAATAATCAAACTTATCATAATCTTTATGTTTTTCTTATATTTACGCAAATGGTATTAATTTAATATAACTAGATTTACACCATTATATCATATTATATAGACTACAAACCTTGCAAAAGAACACCGATTCATGCCCCCTTGGCTGGAATCCGTGTTCATTTTTTGATTGGGTTGTTTTTTGGATTGGAAGTTCCTGATGTTACAGGTAATTCGTGCTACCTTTAGTGCTTCCTCACTTTTATTTTTTACTTTTGGTTTGATAATAAGTAATGGTAATGCTTACGAACCTTTTTTTTATTTTTTATTCAATAAAGTGACAAAACGAGCAAAGCGTTCACCTGATGGTAAGTGCAACGTCTGCCCATAATAAATGCTGTATCACTCAGAACATTTCTATGTGACACCAGACTGCGCCCATCACCCCCAGAGATGAGTTCTTAAGTCTCAAATGCCCAGTGATTACGCTAGCTCTCGGTGCCCTTCAAACCGAAACACAGTTATGTTTCCACACTATTGCTTCACGGCAGATTAACTGACAATAAAAAAGATTTTTTTTTTATTATTAAAAAAAATATTTTGTGATAACATTACAGAAAACATTTGTATCTTCTCTAAGCTCTGATGTCTCAGAGTGACCACAGTGTGGTGCTTGATCCAACATTTGTTACAGGCAGACATTATACTTACCATCACGTGATCGTTTGGCCCGTCTTGTCACTCTCTACGATACATGGTGGCGGCTCGTTAAAAGAATACTACTACTACCACTCCATCTCATCCGCGCATGGCGGCGATGGGCTCGACACCTATCACACCAAGTGCATTATATTGTTTTGGTGAAACGTGGATTGTGGCAGTCATCTGTTTTTGCAGTGAGTGTCCAGTCTCTGACTACCCCTTATGGGATACAGTAGTGATCTTATGTATGTATGTGTATAATATAATATGTGCACCTCAAAAAATGCACAACTCTTTTTAATTTTCTGATTACATAATGTCATCTATGGTTATTAAAACATTTATTAACCAATAACAAGGAAAGAATGCGTGCGTATCACGATAACCTCCCACGGATCAAATGATGTGTTAATTAAGGTGCTTTGTAAATTAGCAACGTATAATCGAACGTGACTTTTATAGATCAAGGTTAAATGAAAGATAACATTATATTTATTAAGAATATAACTATGTTTAACTCTACGTGCAGTTAATTATACTGCCCTAAACTTATTGCCCTATATGAGCAAATTGGATTTGCTCATGCAAAGTTACTAGAACACAGGATGGTACTGATCCCCTCACTTATGTAGTGTAGTGAATTTTGGGTCTGCCAGTAGAAGCATGAAAGTAAGATTAATTATGTGGAAATGGAAAATTTGAGAAATACAGCTGGAGTGACTTTGATGGACAAAATTAGGAACAGCGTGATAAGGGAACATCGCAGTGTCGTTGAAGATATAGTAACAAAGATAGAGAAAGGGATGCTTAGATGGTTTCGACACGTAAAGAGGATGAATGAAAGAAGATTGACGGAACAGATTTATGAGACGAGTGTGAATGAGTATGCCGGTAAGGGACGACCTAGACGTGCATATCGTGATCAGATCGGAACCCTTTTAAGGAAAAAAGACGAGCTGTTATGAATACGCTAATAAAAGTAGGAGAAGCGAAATATGTGCCAGGATCGTAGCAATAGAAATATGTGTTTCGTGCCTACTGGAATAGGAAAGGGTGAATGTATGTATATCCGTCACAGATACTCGATGTTCTACATTTTGGAGAGTGTGTACAAAATTACCTGAATTAATTGCCCCTTCCCCTTTACTTCATCGGACGACACGACACAAGGTGGGTTTCCATTCTTTTCATGTGGATGTACGTACCATTCGGACGAAGCGTTTTGTTTACTCGTTCATGAATGCAATGTCTTTGCGTCCTATTATAATGTAAGTGTCTTCAAAAGAAGGGTGAATAGGTTTTTACTGGTGGTAGGATTCCTATGCAGCAATCGGTCTAGGTAGGTACCACCCCAGGGCCAGTTATTCTACCGTGAAGCAGTAGTGTGTCAAAAGGGCATATGAGACTTCAGAACTTATGCCTCTGGTTGACGGGCGCAGTGTGGTGCTACATACAAATATTTTAACAGGCAAACCGTAGCATCAGGTGAACGTTTTGATCGTCTTGTCACTTTATCAAATTTTGTGTTTTGTACAAATATTGGCTCCGGCTGGTATTCGAACCCAGGAGCCTAGGCGTGGCCGTCCGATACTCTCACCACTAGGCTATGCGGCAGATGGAAGTATCCGTCTAGGTATGGCCAGTTACTGTGCCGCATAGCAGTAGTGTGCCCAAGTTGCAATTGTATTTATATATTTTCTATTAGCGTAGTTTGATAGTTTAAAAAACTTTAAGGGGTATTCAAATACTTGGCCGGTTTTAAAAAACCTTGAATCCGCTAAAAATAAATCAGTTGCCCGAGATTGTATACAAAATTATTGAGATAATAAGCGGATACGTATATTTTGGTCACGAACCAATTGACAATGATCGGTACGGCGCAGTACTAGTGGTGGGATAGTGTCGATGCTTGCAATGTTACAGGAATTAAAAATCACTCTTTGTACTATAGTATCTATATATATATCAATAACTAAAATGAATTTTATAGTCGACTTATTACATTTTATTTATTGGATTAAGTTAAGAGATAAGCAAAATGTTCACATGATGGTAACTGCATCGTCCGCCCATAACAAATACTGAGTCACACAGAACATTTCTGTGTGCCCTTCAGACCGAAACACAGTAATGTTTGCTTACTACTGCTTCACGGCAGAATAACTGGCCTGGTGTGGTACCTACCTAGACGGATTCCTGTATAAGAATCCTAACATTTAAATTAGTAGGCAATAAGTATCTGTTCTATGTTCAGATAATAAGTATTTTCTGTATTATTTTAATATTTGAATACTACTATGAGTACTATATTATTTTATAAATACATACAGTCACGCCTTTTGCCCGTATATGGGGCAGCCACAGACCACACCCGTAGTCCACTTACTTGTCAGATCGTGAACCACCGCCATTTTGGTCCGGTCAAAAATTTCTTACTCCCCATTGTGTTCCCACGAGCACTGTTATGACAACATTGCATAGTTTCAGCCTATAAATGTCCCACTGCTGAGCACAGGCCTCCTCACATTTCTGAGAGGGTTTTGGAGCTAGGAAGAATCCGCCAAGCTGCTCCAATGCGGGTGCAGTCCGCACATGTCTTCGAAATATTTGTTATTTCTCAGACATGCCAGTTTCCTCGCGATGTTTTTCTTCACCGCCGAGCACGTGGTAAATCAGTACTTAAAATTGCAATTAACAATTTTAGTGGTGCCGGCGCCGGGAATCGAACCCAGGTCAATCGCGTACCATGAAATTTAAAGCGAGCGCCTAGCCCTAGCTAATATATGCACGAATAAAGGCTGTCCGTACTCTACCTTCGTCTCCTCTTACGACAACTTCTTTTTTTTTTAAATTTCATAAAAGTGTCAGAACGAGCAAAACGTTCACCAGATGGTTAAGTGTAACGTCTGCCCATAACAAATGCTGTGTCGCCCAGAAACTGTGTACTGTGTGACACCACACTGCGCCCGTCACCCAGAGATATCAGTTCTTAAGTCTCATATGCCCAGTGATTACGCTAGCTGTCAGTGCCCTTCAAACCGAAACACAGTTTGAAAGTTATTAAGGAAGCTAACTCCTATTACAGAATTTTGAAAAGCTATTAAAATTCTATTACCAAGAAAATAACATATGCAATGTATTATATTAGAATATAATCATCGATAAGGCACTTTGCCAAGCCGTCACTACTGCCGACTAACCTTTTCTCGACTGTATTTTGCTTTTGCAAGTTTAATCATGCTTCGTAGCCCGTTCGTGACGCAACGTTTCGCAAGCTTAATCATTATTTTATCTTACAAATTGTATTCATGTTGAGTCCGCTGACTGTCGATATATTGTTCTTGTCGATCGTGCGACGTATCGACAACAAGACTAACGCTATTATAGTTTGTACCATCACTAAAGTTACATTTGTAACTGCGATGGGCAGGGACCGACTTCCAAATAATGGGAAGCCAACGGATCAATGAACATTGCGATCATAAATCATATTTCGTTGAAGACCCAATAGTTTGATAATGCATCTGTCTATTGTTCAGACCAAACTTCCGTGTTAGTCCCGCATACTGATAACGTACCCATATAAATGAGAATCCTTATTAGTATTTAAATTAGCACCTACAAATGTATTTTGCATATTTCTTAATTCCTCGCTTATAATTTTTAATAATCGACAAGAGTTGATGTTTGTCTGTAACTTCTATGAGATTTAATATTTTTTAAGACGGATGAGGAAATTAAATACCAAGTTAAAATAACCTGCGGAGCCGGGAACAGTTTGCTACGCTGCTCCAATGCGGGTTGGCGGACTGCCCTTAAAATACTTTTTCTTCACCGCTAAGCATGTGATAGATCAGGAATTAAAAGTGCAGAATAATTTTAAAGGGGCTGGCATCGGGGATCGAACTCAGGTCCCTCGTGTACTGATAAATTTGAGGCGAGCTCCCGCCCCCTGAGCTACCGCTGCTCAAACAAACAAGAGATTACCAAGACTTAGATAAAGGTAACTGTGACGATAAAATCACTTCACTTATAAAACATAAAAAACGAACATGGTTGTAGGATTCCCATGCCGAAATCGGTTCAGATAGGTACCACCCCAGGCCAGTTATTCTGCCGTGAAGCAGTAGTGTTCAAACATTACTATGTTTCGGTCTGCAGGGCACTGAGAGCTAGCGTAATCACTGGGCATATGAGACTTAGGAACTGATGTCACAAGGTGTCACAAGGTGAAATGTTCTGACTGACACAGCCTCTGTTATGGGCAGACGTTGCTGCACATACAAACAGGTGAACGTTTTGCTTGTCTCGACACTTCATCCAATAATAAAAAAACATATGGTTTAATTTCTCTGGCATACAGACTGATTGCAAAATGAAAGGAATCGGGTAGTAATAAATATTGTATTCGCTTAGGTCGACTTAGGCAACAGTTTCTTTCTTCCTGTATGTTAAAACGAACTAAATAATACAAGGGTTCAATTGAGTTAACGATGATGTCCTCCTGGCCGATTATCGACCACGGCATCAAATACCGAATTCTGTCACAAGTTATCAACTGCGCAAGAGATGTTATAGTGCTACGCACAAACATAGGAGCATTCACTCGCCCCAACCTACCCATACCCAATGTAACGCTAATGCGATGGTATCAGAGGTAGGCTAAGATCCAGCGTCAGAGACACAAAGACAGACACAATCCAGACCCGAAAACCAACAATTTGTTTTTGCAAAGACGAAAAAAAATCCCGCTGGGTTTTTTGCTGGTTCTTCCCAGGACAGAGGCATTTCTTTGCGAACCAGTGTAGCTTAAAAAAATTAAGTTCAATTAGTATTATGTAATTAATAAAAAATATTCTATTATGTTCTATTCTATTCTATTCACAAATGTTGGCTCCGGCTGGGATAACAGTCCAGGACCCGCGGCATGGTGGTCAGGCACTTTACCACTAGGCCACGCGGAGTAAGCGACATGACTTGTTTTCTTAATATTTTACTGGCACTACGTTTTCTAGGAGGCTTTGCCTTGTTGACACCCTTTTCGTATGAATGTAATGGATTCTTCCAATTCAATTTTCACCCACTTCCAGATGTCTGATTAGTTTGAGTTCCATTGCTTTATTCCAAATTGCCCCATTACTAGCTCATCGTCTTTCTGTATGCCTAGTATCGCATTAAGTAAAGCCTGAGTAAAGATTTCTTATACATTAAATAAAGTATTTTTACGGTTTTTATAACGTGTAACAAAACAAAAAGATCTACTATCTATCACTATCTATCACTATCTAAGATCCGCGTATAAGAACGTATAGCTGATGTGAAGCATCGACGCTCTACAAAGTCTGCAGTTTGTGTCCATGTTCTGGATCATCATCATCATCTCAGCGTTTCAGTAGTCCACTGCTGAACATCGGCCTCCCCCAAAACGGAGAGCTACATACTTTCGTCGCACCCTTACCATATTTGCCATAGTTGCCACGCATGGCAGGCGGGTTGGGGACCGCAGTTTATGTATTCAGATGTTCCAGGAAGATGCTGCTGCCCATCTCCTGGTTTTCGTTTTCCCTCTGTCGACTTTTACGACACCCACGGTATGAGATGACCACGGGGTGGTAGATTCTCTTAAGACACCACCACAGGGTAATCCCTTACTAATATATTAGATTTGATAGACCACAAATCCTTGTAAAAGAACACCAATTACTTCCAATGATGATCCGCGAGGCTAGTGAAATTAAAAAACAACCTTTCAATGTTGAAATTTTTTGCCCGTCTGTCTGTTTGTTCCGGCTAATCTCCGAAATGGCTGGATTGATTTTTACGGGAATTTCACTGATAGATAGCTGATATTATGGCGGTTAACTCAGGTTACTTAAATTTTATAAAAAATAATAAGAGTTCTGTGCATAAAAATTAAATCAGAAAATCCGATTCAAATAGGGAAGTATATGTATCATCTATTGGAGCTGGCTCTTTTACGCGGGTAAGACCGCGGGGCACAGCTTGTACTATACCACCATTTTATATTATGCATGCTATGAGTAATATACACCATTTTATATTTTGCATGGGGATCTTAGCAAATTAACTTCTTTTCCTCCATTAATATGTGACCATGTTCTGGATCACCCCAACAATTACATCAGACTTGATAGACTACATCCTCGCAAAATAACACCCATTCCTACCAAAGATGATTCGAAGAAGATGGTTGGGTACTACCACCGGCTTGGGATCCTATAATTAATAAAATCAAATCGAAAACAAAGCATACCACTGCAAGACTTCAAGACACAGTTAGCTCTTTCTGCGTAGATCGGACCAAAAATAATAATTAACAGCTCAAGGTACTCAAGGGTTAACTATGACATCAGGACATCTGTCAACTCAGTCCTCTCGTGACCATGGGATTATAAATAGTACAAAATTAAACTTTTTTTTTTTAATGTTAGAGGAGGCAAACGAGCAAGCGGCTCACCTGATAGTAAGTGATCACCGCCGCTCATGAACACCTACAATACCAGAGGAATAGCAGATACGTTGCCGGCCTTTGTGGAAGGAATAGGCTAGGCTAAACGCTGTAAAATCCATAAAAACAGTTTTATTTGAATATTTTTCTTAAAATGAAAGTAGCTTAAGTTACCCGCTATAATATCAGCGATCTGTCAGTGAAAGTTCCGTCAAAATTCGTCCAGCCATAACGGAGATTAGCCGGAACAAACAGACAGACAGACAAAAATTTTCAACATTGTTAAGTACCGTATATACTTTCATAAGCATTGATTAAAAAGCTTTTATTTTGTTATTACAAACAGACACGTCGATTCAATTTATTTATATAGATTTGACAGCGATAAATTCCATTAATGTTGTTTTATTCAGTGCGTGAGTGAGAAATCATTATATAAACATTTGTCCCGTTCGAGAATCGAACCCGCGACCCGTGAAGCTGAAGCCAATTGCTTAGCCGCGGCATCAACCGAGTTGTACGTTTGTCAATAAACGCTGTACAATTTGTTCACGTCCGTGGAGAAGCATTACGCATAAAAACTGTTATTATATTAACATTAAATACAAAGTCTGCCGACATTATTCAAATCACATATACCAATAGCAAACAATAGACTCATTATAGTTACATTTCTGTATGTGAGGCGACAATGGTCTTTATGCATAATTATAATAAAGTGCATTTATGACGTACGCATACGAAATGACAATCTTGAAAAAGTTTCTGTTAAATTACTCAAAAACGTTGCTTTCCAAATTATGGTTACGCGGTAGAACCAGCAGATTGATACCGGTTGTAGCAAATAAATGGCACGACCGGGACGATAATGATGTTGCTAGCGTAGGTTATATTATAGTTGTGGCTTATTTATTTTTTTGATAAAAGTGACAGAACGAGCAATACGTTCACCTCATGGTAAGTGCAACGTCTGCCAATGTAGTGCAATTTCTGTGTGACACACTGTGCCCTTCACCCTGAGACATCAGTTCGTAAGTCTAATATGCCCAGTGATTACACTAGCTCTCAGTGCCCTTCAAACAGAAACACAGTAATGTTTGCATACTACTGTTTACAATGGTAGTAGGATTCATATGCAGTATCCGTCTAGGTAGGTACCATCGTAGGGCCAGTTATTCTGCCGTCAAGCTATAGTGTGTTTCGGTCTGAAGGGCACTGTTAGCTTGTCATCATCATCATTTCAGCCTATCACTAGTCCACTGCTGAATATAGGCCTACCCCACTGATTGCCACACTCGTTAGCTCCCATTTTGGGGTGAAATTGGAATAGTTGACACGCTTGGCAAGCGGGTTGGCAACCGCAGTTTATTTATTCAGATGTTCCAGGAAGATGCTGCAGCCCATCTCCTGTTTTTTTTCCTGCTGTTGACTTTTACGACACTCAAGGGATGAGATGGGTGGCAGATTCTCTTAAGTCGCCACCACACGGCACGGTTAGCTAGTGTAAACATGAAAATCGCAGTGAACGAGCGCAGTGTGGTGCCACATAGATTCGTTGGGGGTGACACAGCATTTGTTATGGGCAGACGTTGCACTTACCATCAGGTGAAGGATAAACTAGTCTCGTCGCAGTTTACACATTACACATTTATTTCTTAAATTATATTCATACTAGACTGTCCCCGTGTCTTCAAATCCGCGTGGATAAAAGTTTTTTTAATTTCTTGTGCGAAAAATGATATTTCACGGGGTATCCAGGATGCAAGCTATCTCTGTGCCAAATTTCGCCAAGATCGGTTCAGCGGTTGAACCGTGAAAGGGTAACAAACAGACAGAGGGACGGAGAGAGTTACTTTCGCATTTATAATATTAAGTATGGAAATTAGTATTTCCCACCGATTTTATAATTAATAACTGTAATTTCGTATTACGATTGGTTTCTCTATCTCTCTAAATACTAACAATAAGTCAAAACAACTCGCGAACAACGTAAATACCATGAATTTCTCAAAATGATTTCTTATAAAGCATTTTCGCAAGTACATAGTCAGTTTTTTATTTCTACATTTCAAACCACTTTAGAGAATATAACAAAAACGTAATTTAACAAGCTCGCTTTCCAGAAAAAAACTTTAAAAATTCAAAACCGTCATGCGAATCTGATAATAAAACTTCGCACTCAATCACAGATAAAATCTATAACAATAGAACGAATGTTTCGCAAAATGATCGTAAATAGGATGCTTCTTAATAAGCCTTTGCCGGTGAATTACTTTTTTTATGAAATACCTCATTTATTTCCCTATTTACGAATGTTCTTGGAAGCATGAATTTGTTTTTTTAATTTATCCATATAAAAAATCGGTTAAGGAGATAAACGATTGTTGTTAGGTTCGTTGACCTGTCGGTCCAAGTGCGAATAACCTGAGCTAAATCGACGGTTGTATTGCCTCATTTAATTTTTTAAATGACGACTGTTTGGCTTAGTGGTGAGAGTATCTGCGTACCTTGATTCACTGGTGGCAGGATTCCTGTAGAGGAATCCGTCTAGGTAGGTACTACCCCAGAGCAAGATATTCTGCCGTGAAGCAGTAGTGTGCAAACATTACTGTGCTTCGGTTTGAAGTGCAGAGCTAATGTAATCACTAGGCATAACAGACTTAAGAACTCATGTCTCAGGGTGACGGGCGCAGTGTGGCGTCACACAGACATATTCTGGGTGACAGAATTTTTTACGGGCAGACGTTGCACTTACCATCAGGTGAACGTTTTGCGCGTTTCGTCACTTTATCCAATACAAAAAAAACCTGACTTCGATGCTGTAGGTCCTTAGCTCAAATTCCAACCGGAGCTATGACCTTAGTATCATCTGTTATGGCGGCAGGGTAAAAAGTTTTTTTTTATGGAAGAAAGCGACGAATCGAGAAAATCATTTAGCGGATGGTAGCTGCAACGTCTGTCCATAATGCACTTGGTGTGATAGGTGGTGAGCCCATCGCCACCATACGCTGTTGGGTGCACAGTGCAGTTTAATTCCTTACTCGCCTTTTACGAGGTCCATTGGATGAGATGGAGTGGTAGTATTCTTTTAACGAGCCGCCATCACACGGATAAATGTTAGACAATGGAGTTAAATCCGAATTACGTACTCGTAAGGCCTCTGCGTGCTCAGTGGTCAGCTTATCAAATCATTGCTTGCCTTCTAATAGTTCTAGTAGTTGGTCGTGGGCTCAGATCGCCACCACACGACCAAATTAGCAGTTAATAAATAGTCACTCGCATACTACGAAAATTTAAGGCGAGCGCCCGTCCCGTAAGCAACCACGAATCGAACAAGTAACAATGCAATAACAAAATTTTTGTTATAATAATGTCCGTGTGGTGGCGGCTTAAGAGAATCTACCACCCTATCTCATCCCGTGGGTGTCGTAAAAGTCGACAGAGGGAAAATTAAAACCAGAAGATGGGCAGCAGCATCTTCCTGGAGCATCTGAATAAATAAACTGCGGTTGCCAACCCGCCTGCCAAGCGTGGCAACTTTGGCAAAATCCTTCCATAATGAACGCTACAACCTTTTGTGGCAATCTTTGGGGGAGGCCTGTGTTCAGCAGTGGACCAGTGATAGGCTGAAACGATGACGACGATGATGTATCAAAATAATATAGATCTTTTTTCTAACGTATTGTAAGCCGAAAACAAGTTTGGGGAAATGGCAAAGAACGAATAAGAATTTGCCAAGGAAGAAAGTAAGAAAGATCATTTATTTACGGCACAACATGGAGTACAGTGATTAAAAAAAACATATAAATCGAAACTTTAGATAATAATAAAAAAATGAAAAATTCAAAATAAATAAAAACTTTATTAGAAGTAGAAACATCAAAAAATACCAGAAAAAAAGCACTATAGAATAGAACAGAATATAATATTTTTTATCGATTAATTATATAATCCTCATTGAACGTAATTTTTTAAGGTTCACTGGTTCGCGAAGAAATGCCTCTGTTCTGGGAAGAACCAACAAGAAACCCTGAATTTTTTTTAGTAAATTAAAAATAATGTACCATTACAGCAGTATTATAAAGATGTAGAAATAACTGCACTGTGCACCCAACAGCGCATGGTGGCGATGGGCTCACCACCTATCACACCAAGTGCATTATATTGTTTTGGTGAAACGTGGATTGTGGCAGTCATCAGTTTTTGCAGTGAGTGCCCAGTCTCTGGCTACCCCTTATGGGATACAATCGTGATCTTATGTATGTATGTATGTATGTAGAAATAGCTTGGCAGCGATCACTTCATTCCGGGGGGTTATCATCATCCATGTATTCCTTAATAATCCTTAAGTTATAATAATCCTTCTTAAAAATATTTTTATAATAAATAGTTCCAACTTTTTTATTGAAAGACTGTGCACTTTCTGGGATTTTGTTGTGAAAGGGCATATATTGCCCCCATTGCCTATTGGCTGAAAGAGTTACTGACTCTTTAAAGTCGAGTTAATTCATTCATTTCATTTAAGCCTATCACTAGTCCACTGTTGGCGAGTATCGTGGGTGCGTTTCACGGACATAAATTTCATATGCACAACGCAACGGGACCCGCGGTGTAGAATTTACGTACTATGGCCACCAGGCCACGCGGTTGTCAACTTATACATCGTTCACTGCAAGATTCACTACAATATTATATCTTCTCAAACTTGGAGGCACTGCGGTATCTGCCTACGCGGATTCCTGCACAACGAATCAAAATCCATATGTTAATACGTGTAAACATCACTTGGAACCCTTTTTTAAGCACATTGCGTGCAACGAGGGAATTGTGAGATTTGGCATAAGAGATTTTTATAGAGAAAGCTAAAATTCATAATAAATAATATGTGTTACAAATACATTCAATTGGTTGAAATAAAACATTCACGATTTCTGTTCATACTAACAATGTCAATTAAATAATAGTCTGTCGTGTTTGGTTACGTTCATACTGCCAATGTCGGACATAAAATAGTCTGTAGTCAAACAGTCGCATTAAGTGGAGATCGTCGCCATAGAATTTTAAAATATTGCCAACAAATAATAACGGAAACCTCTAAAACGTTCAAACTTAAAAAAATATAGAATCACGGTAGAATTTCGACCATAGGACCACCGCTAGTAATTATTATTACCTAAAAATTCGTAAACGAGCTGAGAAATAAGTTTTGCAATTGTTCAAAATAAAAGCGTGGATACTTTAAAGCACACGCTTGATAGCGGATCTCATTTTTTTTACAACATTTTGTCATTATTATGTATATTCGGATTGCCGACAACACTTAGCACTCATCTGTATGCAGAAAAACAATTAAGAAATATAAATAACGTTTGTTGACCTCACGTTCGTTAATAAATTTGATTTGATACGTGTCTTGCCACATTTGGTGGAAACGACGCCGACGCTTTTCGAGAAAACACGGTCAGTTTTAATGTGTTTAATTAATTACACGCCTTCTCATTTTATCGACTTAAATAGGCTACTCAAATAAATAATTTGATCGTTCTAGTCAATTAGTTCTCTAATAAGATAATACAATGACAAGTATTGTTGTCATGATGTTTTCTTATATTTACGCGAATATCAAATATTTAATAAAACTACTTTTTGGATTTTGTCGCGTTTAATTTATAAACTATTTACATAGAACAAACAAAAAGATATATAAAAACCCGCGTAAACGAACACATAGCTGACGTGAAGCATCGACGCTGTAGGAAGTCTGCAGTATGTGACCATGTTCTAGATCACCCCAACCATTACATCAGATTTGATAGACAACAAATCCTTGCAAAACTGGTGGTAAGTTCCCTATGATATGGTCGAATCCGTCTAGGTAGGTTCCACCCCAAGGACAGTTATTCTGCCGTGCAAAAGTAGTGTGCAAACATTAACATGTGTTCTCTGAAGGGTACTGAGAGCTAGTGTAATCACTGGGCATTTGAGACTTAAGAACTGATATCTCAGGGTGACGGGCGCAGAGTGGTGTCACACAGAAATATTCTGGGTGACACAGCATTTTGTTGTGGGCACACGTTGCACTTTCCATCAGGTGAACGTTTTGCTCGTTTCGTCACTTTATACAATAAAAAAAAATTGAAGGTTCTTTCAGTTTTATACCTTATCTGCTTCAACTTACTATTTCTTCGGTCTATTTCGGCTATGTTAGTTCTAGTGCAGATGTGGAGCTGGAGTAGACAAAGAGAACAGCGTGATAAGAGAACGTTGCGGTGTGGTAGAACATGTAAGGAGTAAGATAGACAAAGGGATAATTAGATTACAGGTAGAGATGATATATAAGAAAAGATTGACGAAACAGATTTATGAGTCGACTGTACCTCGATCAGATCGTAGTAGTTTTAAGGAAAGGTCACGTCAAAAGAACCCGCAATCAACGAGCTTGAATGAACGCTCATGAAAGTAGAAGAAGCGAAGATGTGTGCTAGGATCGTACCTAGTGAAAAGATGTGGTCTCTACCTACCCCAACAGGAAAAGGTTTTATTTGCTAAGTTTTATTAGTTTTATTTTTTACCGTGGACAAAATTAAAATGCAAGTTATCCTTCTGGTCTATCACAACACTAAGATTGTATGATAAGATCGAAACGGGAAGGTAGCGTGTAATTATTTGCGGTCATGTAAAACGTATATTACGGCTCACTATTATCTAGTGCAATAAAATAAATATGGCGTCATACAACTCAGTGACGCATGTCTATAAGACACGGTACGTTTAGAGCAAATTGTAAAAGACAATTAGAAATAAACTAAGTTATTTTTGCCGCTTCTTTAATAATAGCAATAAAATTTACCGGGCATCTTGCATGTAAATACATCGTAAGTTAGTCGAGTACTTAAACCACAAATAGGTTATAATTGGCTTAAGTACTTATTTAAAATATTTACAAGGCCTTCATCGGTGCTGTTTAGCGATCGTAGTTTTTTTTGCTAGTAAAAAATGACGAGACGGGCATGACGTTCACCTGATGGTAAGTGCAACGTCTGCCCATAACAGATGCTGTGTTACACAGAATATTTCGGTGTAGCACCACACTGCGCCTGTCACCCTGAGACATAAGTTGTAAAGTCTCATATGCCCAGTGATTACACTAGCTCTCATTGCCCTTTAGACCGAAACACAGTAATGCTTGCACACTACTGCTTCACGGCAGAATAACAGGCCCTGGGGTGGTACCTACCTAAACGGATTCCTGCATAGGAATCCTACCACCAGAACTGCTGAACAATATGCTGTGTCACCCAGAACGTTTCCGTGTGGCACCACACTGCTACCACTATCACAACCGTGACGCTATCAGTCCTTAGGCTTCTTCATAACTCATACATGCCTATTTTCCCTCCCTTTTTAAACGTTGCCTTATACTTGGATTTGTCGTGGGTGCGTTTTACATTACATACATACATAAGATCACGACTGTATCCCATAAGGGGTAGTCAGAGACTGGGCACTCACTGCAAAAACAGATGACTGCCACACTCCACATTTCACCAAAACAATATAATGCACTTGGTGTGATAGGTGGTGAGCCCATCGCCATCATGCGCCGTTGGGTGCACAGTGCAGTTTAATTCCTTACTCGCCTTTTACGAGATCCCTTGGATGAGATGGAGTGGTAGTATTCTATTATCGAGCCGCCACCTCACGACTTCACATTAATACGGTTTTACATTAATTTATGTAAAATTACACATGCACGCAATCTACGGTGCATTTGAGTGTCTGTCCGTGTGTGTCTGTTAGTCTGTTATTCTGATAACTATCTGTAGGCCATACAAACATTCGCCCTGTAGAGAAATCGAACCCGCGACCCTTGAGAGAAACTAAAAGGCTTAAGCACTGTGCAACGCAAGCAAAGCAAGATAATTACACAGCGCGGGCTAGTCGCCGGTGACACTGAGGAAATGGTAATTAAATTTAACTGCGCAAGAATATATTTAAAATTTAACTAAAACATAGACATTAATTTCACTTTTAACGACTTAACAGAAATTATTTATTAAAACTAGAGCCCGGATTTACGCGACCGCAAATTAATTATTTTACGCATAATAAAGCCACATCTAGACCTAGCGTTAACTTAATTGGGTTCAAGTCTGGCGCGGTTCAACGACTCGGACATGACGTGACTTGCGCCCGCGCTCCCTCCTCGCTGTCTGCGTTGTCCGTCGCTTGTCCTACGCGCTGGTCCATTTGTTTTAGTTTTGCGTCAGATAATCGGAGGGTGTTTTATTTCTGTTGCAATTCGTGCGTCGATGTTTCTAATAGGAACCTGGATGTAGAATAACTTTGTTCTCGTACAGATTCAGTTACCTTAACGACATGATCAAGTTGGACTTCGATCACAGTAATCATCACGTTTCTGTTCAATAATCGTTAGTCTTTTTGTTACCACTCAGTATTTCCCTTTTGGTGCTAATAAATACTTTACAACAGTCTGCATATCTGACTTTAGGATTTTCACAGAAAGGTTTTTTTTATTTGATAAAGTGACGAAATGAGCAAAACGTTCACCTGATGGTAAGAACATCGTCTGCCCATAACAAATGTTGTGCTGCCCGTCACCCATAGACGTCAATTCTTAAGTATCATATGCCCAGTGAATTGCTCGTAATGCCCTTTACATTGAAACACGGCAATGTTTGCACACTACTGCTTCACGGCAGAATAACTGGCCCTGGGGTAGTACCTACCTAGACAACTCCTGCATAGGAATCCTACCAGGTGTTATAAATAGCTATAGTGCGGGAGAATATGATGTTTTTCTACAGCAATATATTTTGGTCACAATCGGAGGGTGACTCCAGTGTCGCGTACAGTTCCGATAGCATTAGCGTGAACTATGTCCTCCTAATAATTTCTTATATTTACGCGAATATTACACATTTAATAAAACTAATTCTACGGATTTTCTCGCGTCTAATTTTTAAAACTATTTATAACCCGACGTTTCTAGTACTTTACAGCACCCATGGTCACGGTGAGACTGAGGTGACAGATGACCCGATGTCATAGTTAGGTTGTTATTTAATTTCAATCGATTCGACTTGGCTTCGATTCGAACCCAAAACTTACCAAGCAAGCAAGTCCTGACCACACAGCTACAGAGACGTAATACAATGCCGCAGTTTATTGATACTTCATAGACATGTTAAAATGCCCTTTTAATGAATTCGGTTATTACTACCTTAATCATTTAATATCATTACATACATACATACATGCATAAGATCACGACTGTATCCCATAAGGGGTAGTCAGAGACTGGGCACTCACTGCAAAAACAGATGACTGCCACAATCCACGTTTCACCAAAACAATATAATGCACTTGGTGTGATAGGTGGTGAGCCCATCGCCACCATGCGCTGTTGGGTGCACAGTGCAGTTTAATTCCTTACTCGCCTTCTTCCTTCTCTTCACCACACGGCTTCTGTGCACAAATACGAGTACTAATAACTGCTAATATAATTAGCAGTTATTAGTATATGTGTGTATGTATGTATGTCTGTGTAAGCTTTTGTTTTATTTTTGTAAGGAATATCGTTTTATTTATGTCTTTTATGCTGCACCTATCACAAGTTCTCACCACATCATGGGCTGGCTGGTCGAGAATGCCTACAGGCATTCAGTTCGCCCTTTGTTACCTTTTTATTTAAAGGTTTAACAATAAAGTTTAAATAAATAAATAAATCTATACTAATAATAGAATGCTAAAGAGTTTGTTTGGTTAAACGCGCTGAAAGGAAATAATGGTTCGAACTGAAAAATTATTTCAATGTTGAATAGCCCATTTGACGAGGAAGGCTATAGGCTATATAACACCACGCCACGAGCCTTAGAGCGACTTGTTTCAAATTAAACGGCGGTGGAAACCGCGGGGCTAAGCTAGTTTTTAATAAGTATTAAACGCAATTAAATCCCTAAAATTTGCTTTATGCTAAATATGCAAGTTATTGATATCAGGTCTTGTGGTGTTGTGCACGTGAAATTTATGTCTGTAAAAACACTTAGGGCACAAGAAGAATCCAAGAGTGAGGCATCTTAAAAAAAGGAACGCAAAAATAGAAAAAAATATGAGTTCTTCGCCGACGATTCGACTGGTCATCGCAATCGCTGGCCGAATTGCTTGACGGGCAACGCGGCCACTCATTTCCCAAGCAGTGGAAAATACGCAAGACGTATTTATAAACGTAACTGATGGTTTTGCGTCACGTTATCTTCAAATGCTATTTATTATAAAAAAAAGTCAATCTTATGTACTGCATTATTATTCGTAAAAGAGAAATAAATAGTTTTATTATTAAAGGTAACTACATCCTGTTATTTAAATTAGCATCTATTTAGATATGCAAGAATAAAATCATTTTATTTTTATTGTTTTACACTTTCAAATTAAAGTATTTTCGTGAAAATATAATATTAACTAAGCATTTTAGTCGCTAAAAGATAATATCATTTAAAATTTGGCCAAAAAAAGACAAACATTTTTTGCAAATAAATACTGGTTGCTTATTTCGCGTCGAAAATAAATTAACACAGTGTAAAAATAAAAAAAGTACTTATTAATTATTCATGTAATTTAAACAGTAATAAGCACCTCCTTGCAAACACGTACTGGTTGCTAATAAAGTCATAAACTGAATCACTCACTAAAAAAGCAAAAACATATTTCTTAAAAAAAAAAAGTTTTGCACGGATCATAAACCAGATTGATCATTCACTCCTAACCTTTTAAAGTCCGATAATGCGACATTTCATATGACCCTTATCGCACAAGCCACACGACCATAAGATTCCAACAAGGAAAAACGAGTTCTGCAATAAATTCGAGTTTGATCTAAATCTCTTGAAAATAAATTTCAAACAAACATATCTGATAAATGTCGCCGTTTTCAACCTGACCATACACTAATTAAATGTTACCCAAATCACAGTACAGTTGCAAAGTCTGCGATGCATACGCAGACGGGTAATCGAACCCAGGTCTTTGGCCTCAGGGCTTGCTTGCGCCGTGAGCCTACCTGACCGTGCTTTACCCTATGCCGCATAAAGTACTGGAAGTGTCTCAATAAATACATAATTTCTTTCTCAAATAAAATTTAAAATTTTAATTTCATGTTTCGACATACGTAGAAAATGACAATGACAAAAAAGACTTAAAATAATTATATCATGTTGATTGTGATTAATACCGAGGTGATTGTGAATAATGCGCACAGGATGACGGTCCAAACCGAGGTCCCCTCTCGGGGGCCCTTGCGTCGGTTCATAAATAAAGGTTTTGGCTAAACGCCCTCAGCGCTCTGCCACCTTTCAATCCGGCGAAGCTGTGAAAGCCTTTCGGCCTAACAGTGACCATTAATGCTAAAAAAGGCGACTAATATTGCAAAGCAATATATTTTGAAGTTAGTTCCGATAGCATTAGTGTAAATTCATTCCTCCTAATGATTTCTTATATTTTTGGTGGTATTTACTGGTGGTAGGATTCCTATGCAGGAATCCATCTAGGTAGGTGTGGGACATTACTATAAACTATGTATGAAGAAAGAGTGCGAACATAATGATATCTGGTAATATCTATCTTCTTCGATTCATATAAAATGCGCTAGGACATTACCACCGCCGTTTTATTTTCACATCTAGAGCTTTATATCTGAGAAATTCAAAGGATGAGCGGGTGACGAACGGCCGATGACTTTTGTTTAGGTATATTTCATTACCTGAATAAATATTACACGGTAAGTAATGGTCGTAATATTGTTACAAAAGCATGAAAATGTGATAAAATAATGACGTTTTATTATAATAATGTGTATTGTATAGTGACAAAATGAAACATTATTAGGTGCCTCTGCCGAACACCTAGTCCATAGGTGTCCGGCACGTACGCTATTCGTACCAAGATGTCGTAAGAGGTGACTAAGGTATTGTACGGACAGCCTATTTTCGTGCAGAATAACACTAATTCTTTCACTATACTGCTCGTGGGAACGCAATGGGTAGTAAGATTTTTTAACTTTGACCAAAATGGCGGCGACGCGGTTCGCCACCCGTCACGACTAGTTTTTCTCACCACTGCTTACCCATTATATGAGAAGAAGTCGTGACTGTATGTATGTTACTTTGAGTAAATCTATTAAAGTAACGAAAGAAAGTTAATTTGCTAAGATCTGGAAGCAAAACTAATGTGTATATTACTTAGTTTTTGAAGAGCACCGCCCTCCCTCTCACAATAGTGGTGGCTCGAAAAATATCAGGGTGCTTACCAAGCAATTTTTGTAGATATATAAAATAACCCTTTAACTAACTTCACTTTGTTTGTTATATTTCTAAAGGCTCCGGAAATACCTCAATTCTAAACTCTATATATACAAAGGTATATTCTCAACTTGCACAAACAAAAACGGACTAAGAAACGGCCCTAGTGAAACACCCATTCGTATAGCAATACTACAACCAAGACAGGTCAAGGCAAATATTTCATGCTTACATTTTGCAGCGTGTTGTAAGAATAATCTCTCTCAAAACACTTGGCTTAAGTTCTATCTTTAGAAGGGTGGGGCCATAACCTTTGATGAGCACTAACTAAAGTATTTGACTCAATCTCCATAATGGAGGCTTGGAACGGGCGGGCACAATACGTACGCCGCTAGTTTGATGTCTCGCTGCCTCTTGTTTGTTTTAGCACTTCCCAGTCTATAGTCACAGGTGGTAATAATTCGTCTCGCCGAATACACTCTATTTGTATACGGGCTGTTTTTTTTTTTTAATTTATTTTTAATTAAAAGTAATATTTATTTTTAGTAATCAAGGTAAGTTGACTTAGAATATGAATTTATAATCAGTTCATAAATGAATTCAGAAGGTGCCAGTCGGACAAAGATATTCTTCAATAATTAATGTAAAATTTTGTTGTATATGTGTTTAGAGTGATATACATTGTTGTAATGAAGTATCCTAATTGTTCTATAATGAGGTCTAATGAATATTAAAATGAAACTAATATTCGAAATAAGAATATACTCGTAATAAATCATCCTGTACGTTTTAATAAATGTTATTTCAAGAACCACTAAATCCTAGAAACGTATGCAATTAGCCCTTACACTGAAATCGCATTATTGGGGATGTGTGAAAAAACGATCAACCTGTATTTCAAAAAATAGAAAAATTAAACACTGAACCCTCGACGCGGTAGCGATGAGGTCGTGTCAACAGCTTTTGTTGTTTGAAAACCAACCATTCCTCGTTACAATAACATACGTTATATGTTTTCTATTTAGATGTCATTTTTTCGACTACATTCATTAATTTTGGTAGTATCATTTGAAACTCGACTTCTATTTTGATGTCGTCGCGAATTATTTCTGGTCTGAAAAGCAGAATAGGTATTAGTTATTTTACTCTGAAGTAATTTTAAGTTAGTTATTCTTATCGGTTATTTTCTACAAATATAACAGACTACTTTTGTTAGAATTCTTCAAAGATACCACTATTCCGTTCCGTTGGCAGACGTTGCATTTAACATTGGGTGAACGGTTTGCTAGTCTCATCCCTTTCTTGCATAAAAAGTATGAATTGTATTTTTTATCGATTTGACTAAATAATAGCTTAACTATATTGATTATGTTTACTAGAGGTAATGCAGGAATTCGACTAGGTAGGTGCCAGGGCCAGTTACTCTGCCCTCAAAAATGAGTGTGCAAACATTACTGTGTTTTGGTCTGAAGGGACGTTAGCACTGGGCACATGAGACTTAAGAACTGATCTCTCCAGTGACGGGCAAAGTGTGGCGTCACACAGAGATGTTCTGTATGACACAGCTTTTGTTATGGGCTTGCACTTACCATAAGGTGAACGATTTGCCTCTCGATTTGCATCTCGTCACTTTCTACAATAAAAATATATTTCTAACACTGCACATTTACGAAATATGTGAAGAATAAATATTTACAAAACAAGTCGTAGCGTTGTTGCTGCTTCTGCTTTATGAATATTTGCTGAAATTAAAAAAAAATATCTTAGAGTTTTTAAAAAAATAGTAACTTTGTCTCCGGCAAAACTTATCTTCATATAGTAAGGAACGTAATATATAATAGAGAAACTTCAAAGTTTATTAAAGAGCTTAAAACGTTCAAAGCTTTTTCCGTCGGCTAAAGTTCAATTAGCTTATACTGAAATTTGATTGCAAAGTTTCACTGAGTGAAAGTTTTAAGGGGCTTATGTCTCTCTTGAAGTTATTCAATGATTTCTTTGAAAGTATCGCTTTAATGTGATTTTTAGATAGGTAGTATTTTGTGATTTTCATGATGAAGATGATTTTGCAGGATATTTACACTTCCTCATTGATTTTGCAGGATATTTTGTTATTGCAACATAAACTCCGAGGCATCTATATTTCCTGTATACGTACGTAATATTTGGAATAGAAGTGTCGGTCTGATACATAGAAAAAAGCATATAATAAAATTTACAACTACATATTATATTAAAACTCTTCGACATTACCTCGTTTCAGAGAATTATTCGTTTTGCCACCAAAGTTCATTCAAACCCTGGAAACCAACTTGAACGAATGTTCTTTAGATTAACTCTATACATATCCCCCTAACCACTAAATAAAATCAAAAAGCAATACACTTAAGTCTTAAATTGAGCCACTGTTGTTGAAAAAACATTTTAAATATTTTAAAACAACATCGTGACTCGGTTTAGTGCTTCTAGGAAAGAATAGTGTTAGATGTATTTCTTTTAAATCGTTTTGGCTTTACAACGCAGATAATTTATTTACTTCGATGACTTTTGATCTTATGCCACTGAGACACAAAAGACTGGACTATGCATATGATTAATTGAGAGTTTAAAGTATATTATAGAACGAATTCGTCTTCACATATTGCTAAAATATCTTGAAAGTATTTTAAATTATCACTTTTAGAGTGTTTTACCCACAACAGTCTTGAATAATAACATTATTGATTTATCATCGGAGAGGTTTTAAATGGTAGTAGGATTTCTATGCAGGAATCCGTCTAGGTAGGTACCACCCCAGTGCCAGTTAGACTGCTGTGAAGCAGTAGTGTGCAAACATTAATGTGTTTCGGTTCGAAAGGCACTGAGAGCCAGCGTAATCTCTGGGCGTATTAGACTTAATAACTGGTGTATCTGGGTGATGAGCGCAGTGTGATGTCACACAGAAATGTTCTGGATGACACAGCATTTGTTATGAGTAGACGTTGCACTTACCATCAGGTGAACGTTTTGCTCGTTGCCACTTTATTAAATAAAAAACAAACTTAAACAAATATTTTTTAGAGCCGTGGTAGCTCAGGGGCTAGGCGCTTTCTTTATATTTTATAGTAGACTCTATAAATTTCGAGTGACCTAGGTTTGATGCCCGGTACCAGCACCACTAAAATCGTTCATTACAATTTTAAGTGCTGATTTACCACGTACTCGTGTGGAAACCTACGTGTCAGATAAATAAAAAATATTTCAACGACATGTGAATTCCTGCATTGGCGTGGCGGATTGTTCCCGGCTCCGAAACCCTCTCAGAAATGAGAGGAGGCCTGTGCTCAGAAGTGGGACATTTAAAGGCTATTACTTTACTTTTTTTAATAGCGAACAACAAGATGGACGTTGAGTGCCTATGGTGAGAATGTATGCTCGTTCATCACCCTGATTAATATTTATAAAAAGAAATAGATAACGCTTTAATCTTTTTGCATATTATTGATGTTTAAATAAAACCTTTTTTGTCGGATTTTATCGCGTTTAATTTATAACTACGGGGGTCCCCCCCGTGACCATGGGTGCTGTAAAGCGCCCGAATCGTCGGGTTAAAAATAGTTATAAATTAAACGCGATAAAATCCGTAAAAAATAGTTTTATTTAAATGTGTAATATTCGCGTAAATAAAAGAAAACATTATATTATTGATGTGTTTAATATAATTTCACTATATCACTAGTCCATTGCTCAACAAAGGCCTTGCCAATAGATTGCCACAAAAGTTTGTGGCTCTCATTTTAAGGGTGGTTTTATTTGTTTCTCAACCGCATTTGGTTGGCAACCCCAGTTTATTTATTCAAATGATCCAGAACGATGCACGATATTGTACATGTGTTTATATATGTATAATTTATTTATTATATATCTTATAAAATCATAAATTTATTTTCCTCTTGTTTCTATTTTTTATTTTATTCTTTGGTTAGCACCTGCCTTCTGCTTTTCACCATAACAAAGCTTGACTGGTAGAGAATGCCACTAGGCATTAAGTCCGCCCAATGTAGCCCTTAGCTTAAGGTGTCAGCAATAAAGGATAAATAAATAAATAAATAAACGATGCTGCTGCCCTTCTCCTGGTTGTCATTTTCCCTCTGTCAACTTTTACGACACCCACGGCATGAGGTGGGGTGGTAGATCATCTTAATCCTTCACCACACGTCATACGAATACGAACGTCCCTCGCCCTACGTATTACTAAATATCCGATTGTGACACTGAAACACTGGTTTATTGCCACAATCCGATATTAAGTAACTAAGTAAATCTAAAAGGCCCGTATACATCATGAATCTCAACAAGTAAAAATAGGGTAGACAAAAGGCGTCTTATGCGTTGCCTTTAAATATAGATTTCATAAAATGATTCGTTTCACACACATAAATCACACAAACACTTACGCCTGGACAATTACTTTATGAAAATTTCACACTTTCAAACTTTGATCAGGAATCGAAATCGTAGTCCCGAATTTAATCGCCAATACACCAACCCTCTTTATTTATTTCCGATTACGAATGTAAATTTTAATACTAACCACTGGGAATATTAACCACTAAGCGAATTGGGGTTTTTTGACAAAGTTAGTGTCTAAAGCTCTCCGACCACTAGCAAGCTCTGCTAGTGGTCGGAGTATCACAATATTGCGACGCGAGCCCTGGTATCGAATCCAGACGGAGCCAAAATTTGAGCAAAAAACCCAAATTTGGTTTTCGGGCCTGGTTGTGTAGTGATTGTCCCCGTGTCTATGAAATTTCATTCTGGCCCACCTTGGAACTTATCGCATGAGCATTTCATCGTACGCGGGTAGGTGTCTGCGCATATACTTTGCACAGTTGACATAAATTGGTCAGGAGAACATGTTATTGGAACGTATTTCAATGTAGGTTCACAAAAATGTTCAGATCCCAATCGCCTTTTGTGGCATATTAATAAGACTATCGCAAAGACCTCAGTTATTAAAAAAAATTCAACTAAACTTTCAATTTGGCGCCTTATCGCAGTACAAAAAGGGCCATCGGCACCACAGTTCGAGTGCTCAAACCTATCGTTTAGCAAGCTGCGATTACTAAACTGATATTATCGGTGTGCGATTAATGGGCGACCCTTTATCCAACGTCGACAACTGTTTCACAATAAAAAGCTTTAAGTCTTTCAAGTATAAATGAATAACGAACTTACGCAGTGGCATCAAAATCGAATTTCGAATGGAACAAAGTTCACATTTACGATTTGAAATTTCAGCTTTTAAACTAGAATCTTGGATCAACTTTTTTAAAGTATATTTTTTTGTTTGTTTTTTTTCATTTAAAGGTTTGCGCTTTATGATACAATAGTAGAGTCGGCAGTCGATATATCTACAAATTAATTAATATACGATGATGTGCTCCTGATCGATTTCGACCTCGGCGACAACTTCCTAATATTGTCGAGAAGTATCAACTGCGCAGGAGATTTACTCGTCCCAACCTACCCGCCCGATGTAACGCTAATGCGATAAGATCGGAGGTAGGCGAGGATGTAGTATCAGAAACACGGACAATCACAACACAACCAGAGCCGAAAACCAACAATTCGTGTTTTAGCACAAACGTTGGCTCCGGCTGGGATTCGAACCCAGGACCTGCGGCGTAGAAGTCAGGTTCTCTGACCACTAGGCCACGCGGTCGTCAATTAATATACATACATAGAGTCGCGCCTCTTTACCATTGAGGCAGGCAGATCTTACTATTTACTAAGATCCTGGATCAGATACATATCTTTCGCTTCTTCTTCTATCATGTGCGTTTTCATACACGCTTGCTGGTGGCGGGTGCGGGGATGGACGTGGCCTCTCCTTAAAACGTCTTCGAACCGATCGTGATATGTTCGCCTTAGTGGACCCTTACCGGGTCGCCCATTCACACTCGCGTCATATTACGAGTAAATGTGTCGATTTAAAATGCTTAATATTATGTATTGAAAAAAATGCCGTGTGGTGGCGGCTCGTTAAAAGAATACTACCACTCCATCTCATCCAATGGATCTCGTAAAAGGCGAGTAAGGAATTAAACTGCACTGTGCACCCAACAGCGCATGGTGGCGATGGGCTCACCACCTATCACACCTAGTGCATTATATTGTTTTGGTGAAACGTGGATTGTGGCAGTCATCTACTTTTGCAGTGAGTGCCCAGTCTCTGACTACCCCTTATGGGACACATTCGTGATCTTATGTATGTATGTATTGAAAAAAATCCGATCTGTCCTGCGATCGGGCGAACCCAGAATAAGTCTAACATTACTCAAGCATGCGGGGCTCTGTTTGGTTGGAGTGCATCTTCTATAGCTACTCGTGGGAACAAAACCAAATTTTGCATTTCGCCGATTTATTACTAGAATTATTTTCTCTGATTATTATCTGATAAGCTCTTAAATGCTAATAAGCGCGAAATAAGTGATACCAACTAGATAACTTACCACAACTTAATTTTCCGTGTGGTGGCGTCTCGTTAAAAGAATACTACCACTCCATCTCATCCAATGGATCTCGTAAAAGGTGAGTAAGGAACTGCACTGTGCACCCAATAGCGCATGGTGGCGATGGGCTCACCACCTATCACACCTAGTGCATTATATTGTTTTGGTGAAACGTGGATTGTGGCAGTCATCTGCTTTTGCAGTGAGTACCCAGTCTCTGACTACCCCTTATGGGATACAGTCGTGATCTTATGTATGTATGTATGAAATATATCCCATACCTTAACTACTCAGACCGAAGATGGATAGCAGCATCTAAGGTGTGGTGTTAATACGATTACCAATCTGCTTGCCAAGGGATTGCCATGGAATACTTATAGGGTTTAATGATGACGACGTTGATCTATTTAATTGGCCGTATAATATTTATTTACGTCCATGTGGCCTAATGATCAGAGTACCTGACTTATGGGCCGCTGGTCTTAGGTTGGAATCCCAGCTAGAGTTCACATTTGGGCAAAACATAATTTGTTGGTTTTCGGGTTAGGTTGTGTTATGATTCTCGAACAACTTGTTTATTAGTAAAAAATGACGAGACGAGCGATACGTTCACCTGACGTACGTAAGTGCAGCGTCTGCCCATAACAAATGTTGCGTCACCCAAAATATTTCTGTGAGACACCATGCTGCGCTCTGCACCACGAAACATCAGTTCTTAAGTCTAATATACCCAATGATTACGCTAGCTCTCGGTGCCCTTAAAACCGAAACACAGTATTGTTTGCACACTACTGCTTCTTTTTTTATAGGAGAGGGGGCAACGAGCAAGTGGCTCACCTGATAGTAAGTGATCAGCGCTCCCATGAACGTCCGCAATACCGCCTGCTTCACGGCAGAATGACTGACTCCAGGAATGCTACCACCAGTAAGAAATAAAATTTTAAATCAAATTTACTTAGGTTTAAGCATTATTAGATCATCTTCATATTGAAGATTAAAAACCTTATCGTCAGTGCAGCCTATTATAAATACCCTGCTGAAGTAAAAACTGGTGGTAGGATTTATATGCAGGAATCCGTCTAGGTAGGTACCACTCCAGGCCAGTTATTCTTCCGTGAAGCAGTAGTGTTAGAATATCACTGTGTTGAAGATCTGAAGAGCTTCGGACTGAGAGCTAGTGTAATCACTAGGTGTATGAGACTTGACGCACTGAGGCGCAGTGTGGTTGCACACAGAAATGTTCTCGGTGACACAGCACATACCATAAGGTGAGTGATTTGCTGGGATTTCACTTCGTCACATCAACCTACGTTGACCTACATTGAAATAATGAATGTCTGTTACGACTAGGAGATGAAGAAATCCGTCATTGAAAGATTTTTACATTAATTAATCAAATCAAGATTAAAAGTTTTGTTTTTGTTTTTTTTTAAAAAACGAAGCCCCACAGTAGGATTTTTTCTTGTATCGTGGGTGCGTTTTACAAACATATATTTCACATGCACAACACAACCAGACCGGAAAGGCAACAATTTATAATTTTGCACAAATGTTGCCTCCGGCTGGGAATCGAACACAGGACCGGTGGCGCAGAAGTCAGGTACGCTAACCACTACGCCACGCGGTCGACATTGTAATAAGTTAAAAAGCACTTAAAAAAACTAAAGTTATTAAGAGTTTTTGAATAGCTAAAAGCATAAATAATAATTATTGCAGCTATAACTCCCCTTCGTCTAACTAAAATTTTCTCCGTAAGCAGATAATTAGCAAATAAATCTCCATTGTAATACAAGTCTCGTGTCTATTTTACCTTAGCACTGTTTAAGTTGAACAAAGTGCAATGAAAAGTTGGAAAACTGAACTTCGAGTGCACTTCGCCTGCGAGTCGGAACGGTTTGTTGACAAAGCACACCGATGCAATAAAATATCTTTATTTGTCTGTACATACTTAATTTGTGTGCGCGATCCTTGTACGAATTCATATTTGTATTTACCTTCGCCTGCGGGTAATGTTGTGTGATTTTTAACCAAACGTCTTAAAGCTGAATCTTGTAAAACGTGGTTCTACTCATGCATGGGCGTATTAAATGTGAAAGTTCACTATCGTCATCGTAAGGAAATCTGCACGTCTGAGAATTAATAATATTTCGAGGACACGAGGAGTCCGCCAACTAAGTAGTAGCATAACAGACTCTTCCTTGGTCGAATTCTTTCTAAAAATGGTGCTCAGCTGTGGGACGTTTTAGGTTGTTACTTTACTTTAACATCATCACGATCACCATCAACAGCCTCCACACATTCCACTGCAAGACAGAAGTCTCTCCCTAAATTGTGAAGAGTTGTTGTATATATAATTTAGGTGATACATTTTCGGTGATGTAATTGCTGTTAGCCGTCTCGGCTTTTACAGCTTCATCGGATACTGTGCTCGCGGGCCAGGGGCCCGCGTGCCAGGTTTGATTTGACCCAAACATAAATACATAAATAAACTCCTACAATAACCTCGAAATTCGGACTGTCGCGTTCGCTGCGTGCTTGCGCGATTTAGAATATCTCAAAATGATTTTTAGTCGTCTAATGACCGTCCGAGGGAGGCTGCAGGCCTCCATTCGGACTGTCGACTTGTGTGTCGGTAACTCTGAGCGGTGAGAACCGCCCTGGAACACGGGTGTATCGTGTGTACGCGGTTTGATTGTCGACTGCTGGGCGCCGCTCTCTACGGCGGTCGCGCGTCGTGGTGCGTGTTATATTAAAGCTATTAACTGTGTGTACAGTGTAGCCTGGATCGCGACTGACCGTATCGTGGTCAGGGAACGCTGAGACGTCCATGTCGTCTAGCACGTTTCGTGAGCGACGTTTGCGTTCGGTCGCGTTTCTATTTGGTCGGTAATTTGCTGCTTTAACCACCAGCTGGTTTGGATGAACCGCGGCTTTTTCGAAAAACCGCCGTGATAATGCTCTGAAGTGTTCAGAGATTAAGGGCATTTCACAGTCGCTGTGAAGATCTTCGTTGCGTTGGTACCAACCGGCTCCGGTGGCAGTTCGCAAGAATCGATTTTGAAAGCTCTGTAACTTCTTTAATTGATTGCCCGTCGCGTGAGCGAAAGCGACGCATGCATAGGCCATTACGGGTCTTACGCAAGTCTTGTAGAGGCGGCACCACACTGTGCTCGTCACCCTGAGACAGCAGTATTCAAGTCTCTTATGCTCAATAATTACACTAACTATCAGTACCCGTCAGACCGAAACACAGTAATGTTTGCACATTATTGCTTCACGGCAGAGTAACTGACACTGCGGTGGTACCTATCAAGACCCCTGCATAGGAATCCTACCACTAGAAAGAGAATAAATATATTTAATTTCGTCGCCATCACCAGAAGTTTAATGTGTGTTTAATCCATAACTTTAACATGACTGTATTCTTTTGTTAACCAGCAAGTCAAAGTAAATGTTTTAAAAGAATATAAAATTTATTTTTAAAAAGATATTAATTTACCGTAAGTGCACACTCACAATGGATCTTGAAAATTATTATCGAAGCATAAATAATTACGAGTTCGTTGATAAAATTAATTTATTTTAAAGCGTCTATGTTTCTGACAATCCATTTGTATTTGTTAGGCGTGAAAACTGAATTTTAATTGGACTCGAAGAGTTTTCGAATTATACTTCTCATAAAACAATATGAATATCGCAGAATAAAATGGCACTTCAATAATTGCTTGATTTAACTTTCATACCTTGCCCTCCGTTTCAGTTCAAGACAGATTTAATAATTTTAGACTTGTTTCTTATCATCATCATTACAACCCATCACAAGTTCACAACTGAACATATCACTTTTCCTTCCTAGCCTTCGTCCCGATTTGTGACGTGGTCCGATTTCCTGCTCTTTCTCTTCTACTACGCTTAGCGTGGACATCTTCCTCTGTCAGTTCGCAGCTGTTCACGTCGCTCGTGACATCATTCAACCACCGCAGTTTTGGCTAACCTCTTCGTCGTTCACCAAGTATTGGTAAAAAATATTTTTTAAATATGATTATTCGTAAAAAATATTTCATACAGAAAGAAATAGAAGAAATACCATCAGAATTTCTTCCATCTATCTTGAAAGGAGCACGTCAGTTTGAAGGGTTCTGATAGTTAGTGTACTTACTGGGCATGATAGACTTGAAAACTGATGTCTCAGGGGGACGAGCACAGTGTGATGCCACACAAAAATATGGGCAGACGTCGCACTTACCATCAGGTGAACGTTCTACTTTCCTCGTTATTTTCTCTTGTAAAAAAGGGGTCCGTCATTACCAGCCTGTTAACGACACAGGGTTCTACCAAAAATAGAGGATAGGCTGTAATCACTGTGTTTAGCAGGCAGATCCGTAATCGCGGAGCAAGACTCGAAGCTAAAGTTTTTGCTCGCCTCGTCACTTTCTCCCATAAAAAAATATTCAATATAGATTATTTACGTAATACTAGTCATTGGCCTGGATCATTTACAATCATAAACTGAACTACTCAGGGGCCGGCCAGTAAAATGTTCTTATGAATATACATAACGTTTTCATATACACATAGGCCAATGCTTATATTATCTAATATACAGTACAGTACAGTTTCAGCCTATAAATGTCTCACTGCTGAGCACAGGCCTCCTCTCATTTCTGAGACGGTTTTTGGAGCTAGGAAGATTCCGCCACGCTGCTCTAATGAGGGTTGGCGGACTTCACATGTCCTCGAAAATATTTCTATTCCTCGGACATGCAGGTTTCCTCACGATGTTTTCCTTCACCGCTTAGCACGTGGTAAATCAGCACTTAAAATTGTAGGACAATATTAGAGGTGCTGGCACCGGGGATCGAACCCAGGTTACTCGCTTACTATGAAATCAAAGGCGAGCACCAGGCCCCTGAGCTACCACGGCTCTTTTATCTACTATAATAAAAGTTAAAAGGTTAAAATTTATCTCTATGAGACACTTTAGAGCCAAGACTATGAATAGGCCTTTTTTAAAGGATGCCCCACACTTGGGATTTCGTTTATTCTTTTTACATGCAGAATGCAATCAGACCCGAAATCCTATAATTTGTGTTTTTGCACAAATGTTAGCTCCGGCTCGGATTCCAACACAGGACAGGAAGTTAGGTACTCTAGTATCTAGTCGTATATATATCTTGCTGCATTGTAAATGCCGTAAATACTTTGTTTTTTTCCAATAATGCCACACATAATGCCCGATAAAGCGTATCATTCTATCTTTCCTGTCCTAGCACTGACATTGCATACCTACATTTATAACTATCCGTCTAGACATTACGCAATTTTTCTGTGACATTCAATAGTTCATTTCGTTAGGTCAATGAACCCGTTTAATGTCATGCATACAAGTCATTTGGTGATTCTTTTACATGTACTTGTATTAATTGAAAATGGTCATAAACGGAAGACATAAAATTTAATAGCTGTTTTAAAGTAGGTAACAGTTGTAAATGATCTAAGCTTTTGAGTTTCAAATAAACTTCTCTAATATTCACTTCACTAAACAAAATAAGAAATTTTTTATTCTTCGAGACTGAATTCAACTTACCTTTTATTATAATGAAATAATACATATATTCTTCTGTGGATATGAACGTCCACATTTTATTGTACAAATTATCCAAAACTAATTTTATAATACAATTTTACAACAGAAATACCTTATTTGTCAATCTGTCTGTACGGACAGAGTTAACACAAAAAACAACTAAAGCTATTCGCATTGATTTTGCTCAAGTTAAATATACATATTGTCAAGCGTCTATCCAATAGGGGTAGGCAGATACCACATCTTTTCACTTGCTACGATCCTGACACATCCCATCCTTAAATAATAATATTTTTTAATCTTTATACAGGTCATCGATAGTAATCCCCCAACGATGGGATTGCTTGGAGTTGGAACAGGCACATTACTGTATTATTCATAATATTATTTTCTATTATTTATATACTTAATCTACGTTTTACCGGGTTTGTTTCACATGTTCAGATATTATGTAATTTTTTACATCTATGGTATATACTCGCAAAACCCTTGAAACCATTGAAAACTTTGTATGCTTTTAATGTGAAACCTCTCTAATAATAACCGTGTGTGGTAGCGCCTTAAGATAATCTACCACCCCATCTCATCCCGTGGGTGTCGGAAAAGTCGACAGAGGGAAAAAGAAACCAGGAGATGGGCAGTAGTATCCTCCTGGAACATCTGAATAAATAAACTGCAGTTGCCAACCCGCCAGTCAAGCGTGGCAACTACGACAAAATCCCCCCAAAAATGAGAGCTACGAACTTGTGGCAGTCAATGGGGGAGGCCTATATTCAGCAGTGGACTAGTGATTGGCTGAAATGATGATGATGATGAAGGGGGATTGCTGGGAGCTGGAATAGGAATATTACTATATTATTTATATTACAATTACTATTATTTATATACTCTAATAACAGTTTAACGTGTTTGTTTAACCGGTTCAGAAATTATGTAATTTACATCTATGGCATAAACCCTTAACCATTGAAAACTTTGTATGCTTTTAATGTAAAATCTCTCTAATAATTATAGCCTATCTAAAAAGTCCACGCGAACGAAGCCGCGTTTACTGTTAGTAAATAATAAATTTAAACAATTGTATTTAGGGCTGCGTGAAATTACAAAAATTCGCTCTGAAGTTCGAGTGCTATTCCGTACAGTAAAAGTAACAATATTGCAGGTACGATTAAAGAAAACTTTGTACTGACTAAAATTAGTCTAGCTTATAGCCTATCAGACATCGCCGACAACTCAACAAATCCACCTCAATTAAGCAGATAGCATCAGCTAAGGGGCTTGTACAATTACTATACAATCTATAGACAAATCAACATGTACCGCACAAATAGATTTTATATCTTTCGGCCGACTCAAGGTTACAAGCATAGGCGTATAGACAACGATTGTGAAATTTTGGAGATTTAGCTGGAATCTAGTAAAATCTGAAGTCGTAATTTTTTTTAAATTGTATATATACGAAACGTTCACTGATGGTAAGTGCAACGTCTGGCCATAACAAATGCTGTGTCAACCAGAAAATTTCTGTGTGACACTTCACTGCGCCCGTCCCCTGAGACATCTAGTGTATCATATAATAAAAGTGATTACACTAGCTCTCAGTGCCCTTCAAACCGGAATACAGTAATGTTTGCACACTACTGCTTCACGGCAGAATGACTGGCCTGGGGTGTTACCTACTAAGACGGATTCCTGCAAAGGTATTTTTCCTGCATTGATATTTCAGTTAAATAAAAGACGCACACATATGAAGCAATGAGGAGGAAGAAGATCTGGACGTCCTTCACCATGACACATCGGTTCTAAAGACCTGTAATTAAAACAGCTAACGGTTCCGTTCGGTCCGAAAAACAGTAATGTTTAAACACTACTGTTTGAAGGCAGAATAACTGACACTGCGGTGGTACCCGGAGGATTGTGCATAAGATCCTACAAAAGGTTCAATTTTGTCTGGTATAAGTAGCGGTGATGGATTTGAGACTATGAAACTAGCTTTGAAAAAATAAACCGACGAACTTCTCGAGTGGAGAGGATTCCGTACATTGTACTCGTATACCTACCACGTTTTCATAAATCTGAGCCTTATTTGTTTGTGATAACGTAGGTTTTTAAAACTCAAGAAACAAGGTTTTTCTGTATTTATTTCAAAATATTAAATTCAAGTCAATCTTCGTCTATTATCTTATTTTTTTTTTTAATTACAAAATTATATTTGAGACCCTCACAACAAGCCCTTTCATCTCAGTCACATGACACAGTTTTATTTAATTTACAACCCCCCGCCAAATATTCCCATATTTAAAATTCATTTATTGACGTTACACCTCCGTGTTAGGGTTGTTGCTAAATCTCTTAAATAAAACCGTAAAAAAAACGCTTCCGCCTCAACTGTATCTTGTATCTTACGTAATGCGTTTACTTGTCATAAATATTTATTGCTCGCATCAGATGGAGGGACCCAAGGCGTACATCTTTGTACGGTTTTATCCATGAAATGTCTATTTTTGTCACGCGAATCAGATTTACTTCAAAACGCATCAAGCTTTTTCAGGCGGTAAAGTAAAGTAAAGGTAAAGTTTCAGCCTATAAATGTCTCACTGCTGAGCACAGGCCTCCTCTCATTTCTGAGAGGGTTTTGGAGCTAGGAAGAATCCGCCACGCTGCTCCAATGCGGGTTGGCGGACTTCACATGCCCTCGAAATATTTCTATTCCTCGGACATGCAGGTTTCCTCACGATGTTTTCCTTCACCGCTAAGCACGTGGTACATCAGCACAATTAAAATTGTAGAACAATATTAAAGGTGCTGGCACCGGGGATCGAACCCAGGTTACTCGCTTACTACGAAATTAAAGGCGAGCACCAGGCCCCTGAACTACCACGGCGGCACTATGTGTCTATATTTCAGGCGGTACTATGATATAAATAAGAATTCCTTATATTGATGACCGCATAGCTTCATGGTTAGAGTTCCTGGCTTCTTGATGCAGGTACTGTGTTCGAATCCCAGCCGGAGTTAATGCTTGCGCGAAAACTGAATCTCACATGCACTGCACAACCCGACCCGAAATCGTCTTTTTGCATGACGGGTCCGGCTGGGATTCGACCCAGGATCCGCGGATACCCTGATAACTAGGCCAAGTGGTCGCCATGTACTTTTAAAGTTTACATCAACATATATGACATTTTTAAATAAAACTACTTTTTGCGGATTTTATCGCGTTTAATTTTGAACTATTTTTAACCCGACGTTTCGGGCGCTTTAAAGCACCCATGGTCACGGGGGGACTGTGACCATGCGTTAAAACCCGCGTTAAAGAACATAGAGCTGATGTGAAGCATCGACGCTCTAGGAAGTCTGCAGTCTGTGACCATGTTCTGGATCATCCCAACCATTACATCAGATTTGATAGACCACAAATCCTTGCAAAATAACACCGATTCCTACCAAGGATGATTCGCGAGGCTATTGAAATTAAAAAACATCCTAATTTCAATAGGGAAGATGGTTGGGTATTACCACCGGCTTGAGATCCTATTATTAATATAATTAAATAAAAAACCAAGCATACAACTGCAAGGCTTCAAGACACACTATGCTCTTTCTGCGTAGATCGGACTAAAATAATAATTAAAAGCTGAAGGTACTCCGGGTTAACTATGACATCGGGACAACTGTCACCTCAGTCCCCCCGTGACCATGGGTGCTGTAAAGCGCCCGAAACGTCGGGTTAAAAATAGTTCAAAATTGAACGCGATAAAATCCGTAAAAAGTAGTTTTATGTAAATGTGTATATTCGCGTAAATAAAAGAAAACATTATATATGACATTTTTATCGTTTCGTATGCTGGTGTTCCGGTTGTCTTTTTGTCAATTTACTTGAACTCAATGCACAAAGATATCTTTTAAAGAATAATTGATTGACTTGATTGATATGTCACTGCCTTTTTTATATGTTGCTTGTGAATTTATAATGTGCGTTTACAAGATAATTGATTAATTTGAGTTCAATCGTTCTTTTTAAAATGAATTATTTAAGTTAAACTTTTAAAATCTTAATGACAGAATGAGACGTAAAACATCAAACACTTTACTACTGGTGGTTTACTTTACTGGTGGTAGGGATTCCTATGCAGGAATCCGTCTAGGTATGTACCACCCCAGGGCCAGTTATTGTGCCGTGAAGCAGTAGTGTTCAAAAATTACTGTGTTTCGGTTTGAAGGGCACTGAGAGCTAGCGTAATCACTGGGCATAGACACTTAAGAACTGATGTCTCAGGGTGACGGGCGCAGTGTGGTGACACACAGAAATTTTCTGAGTGACACAGCATTTTTTATAGCCAGACGTTGTACTTACCATCAGGTGAACGTTTCGCACGTTTCTTTACTTTATCCAATAGAAAAAACACTGAACGATACTACGTTAGTAGTAGTTACTTGGGATAGGAGCCAAAAAACGTTTTGCTAGTGCAACTATCATGTATTATTAACGTCATGTCAACTATACTTTATAGGGTTCTTCACTATTATATTTAAAACAAATTCGGAGTTAAAAAACTTGGCACTCATAATGTTGAATAAAATCAAATAAGAGACTACTTCGGAGATTGCTTTTAAAAAGCTCGGCCTGACTAAGAGGTCAATGTACTTACTGAATATTGGAGTCTGTGTTCAGCTGACGTTGATAATGTACATTAAAATTATTAACTTTACGCTTTGCGATTGTTTTCGTGTCTCTGATTTCGAATTGAAAACTTCCTCAGATCTCTTCGCTTAAAATTTCTTTCCATCGTATACTTGAAAATGCAATGCTGTCACTGTACTGCTCGTGGTAACGCAATGGGAAGTAAGAATATTTTGTCTTGTACCAATATGACGGCGACGTAGTTCGCTACCCGTTCACGTCTCGTTTCCCGCGAGGGCGAAAAGTGGGCTACGTAAGTGACCTCTGCCTACTCCTTATATGGGAAAAAGGCGTGAATCCAATCATTTCGATTTTAGACGTTGCATCTTACACAGGAAATTAAGGGATTCTGCAGCTCATCTGGCTTACCCATTCCCTTAGTGAACTCTTACGGCATCCACTGGAACGAGATGTGTATTTAGTGTGTGTATATTTCAACACATATTAAAAATATACGAATTTTTTAATTCTTACTTATACCACATGATTGATCGTTAGGCGCTAGTGGAAAGATTCTTATTCAGGAATCGGTCTCGGCACCAGCAGCAGTGAGCAAACATTACTATATTTAGGTCTGAAGGACTCTCAGAACTAGTGTAATTGCTTTTTTTGTGACGTACCGCGTGGCCTAGTGGTCAGAGTACCTGACTTCTAAGCCGCGGGTCCTGGGTTCGAATCCCAGCCGGAGCCAACATTTGTGCTAAAACATAAATTGTTAGTTTTCGGGTCTGGTTGTGTTGTGATTGTCCTCGTGTTTCTGACACTGCATCCTAGCCTACCTCCGATCTTATCGCATCAGCGTTACATCGGGCGCGGGAAGGTTGGGACGAGTGAGTGCCTCTGTGTTTGCGCGTACACTTGTGGCACTATAATATGGAGATATTGCAGTTGTAATATGGAGATATTGTTGCGCAGTTGATGACTCTCGATAGTAGTCGGCAGTTGTCGCCGTGGTCGAAATCGGCTAGGAGAACATCATCAATTAATATTTAAGAACTGACGTCTCAGGGGGACGGGCGCAGTGTGGTGCCACAGAGAAGTGTTCTCTGTGACAGAGCATTTGTTAAGGGCAGATGTTGCACTAACCTCCAGGTGAACGTTTACTCATTTCGTCACTTTCTCCCATAAAAAAGCTGTCTATAAATTACCATATGATTTCGCATTATTCGCGATTTTCACTCTTATATAAGCTACTAGCTGTGCTCCGCCCCCCGATAAAGCCCCGCGTATAAAGGCGACCCGATCGATGATATACACAATTAATTCCCTATTTGAATCGGATTTCGGGGTTCTAATTTTTTGCGCTGAACCCTAATTATTTATCTAAAATTAAAGTAGCCTAAGTTACCCGCTACAATATCAGCTATCTGCCAGTGAAAATCCCGTCGAAATCGGTCCAGCCGTTTCGGAGATCAGCTGGGACAAACCGACAGACAGACAGACAGATACTCAAAAATTGTAAAATCAGTTTTTTTTCATATAAGTACCGTATATACTTTCATAAGCATTTAGTAAATAACTATTATTTTGTTATTACAAACAGACACTTCAATTCTATTTATTTGTATAGATGTATAGATAAAATAAAACATTCTCCTCGAAACGCTCTTGAAAATCAAAACCAAATATTTTGCGAGAACGGGAAATAATACCTAACGTATCGGTTACAATATATCAGAGCGTTTTATTTTATTACCGCCATCAACCGTTCGACGCGAATGAAACGTCTCGTGAAATTGTTTCTCCCAAATTTTGCGCGCCCCGGCTACAACAATGTCATTGAACATATCAGAGTTTGATTTTGTGTTTTATTAGCTGCCGGCTAATTTTGTATTGGGCTTGTACCGCCGATGTAGTTGTTATTCATAGCTAAAGGCCCGTTTCCACGGGGAGATTCAGTTTTTAGAGAGAATAGTTAAACTGCGTTATACGAACTTTAACACGTGTATGATTCTGCGATAAGTTGATCATTACTATTGTCTTGTATTTATTTTTTGATAAAAGTGACGGAACGAGCAAAACGTTCACCTAATGGTAAGTGAAACGTCTGCCCATAACAAATGCTGTGTCACCCAGAACATTTCTGTGTGACACCACACTGCGCCCGTCACCCTGAGACATCAGTGTTTGAGTCTCATATGCCCAGTGATTACGCTAGCTCTCAGTGCCCTTCAAACCGAAACACGATAGTGTTTGCACACTACTGCTTCACGGCAGAATAACTGGTCCTGGAGTGGTACCTGCCTAGACGGATTCCTGCCTAGGAATATCCTACACTATTGATCCTACAATATCCTACAGTATTTATTCCGTAAAATAGCTATTTTCGTTGAAGCAGTAGTGTGTGTAGACATTACTGTGTTTCGGTCTGAAGGGCACTGAGAGCTAGTGTAATCACTGGGCATATGAACTGATGTCTCAAGGTGATGGACGAAATGTTATGCCACTAGTTGTTCTGGGCGACACATCATTGGTTATGGGCAGACGTTGCACTTACCACCAGGTGAACGTTTTGCTCGTCTCGTCACTTTATCCAATAAAAAAAACATGTTCATATTATTTAATTTGATAGAGATTTAAAAATGTTCAAATAAAGGTTAATAGAACTTCGAATGCGCCATTTGGTCTAGATATATCTACATAGATTTTAATTTTCTGCCACGCACGACCTCTATGGAATCTGCTGCCGTCAGCGGTTTTTCCGGACCGATACGATTTAGGGATTTTCAATAGCCCAACCAAGGTTTTCGTAAGAGTCGAATAAGAGTCGTTTATGGTAATTCCAGAGCAATCATTCATTAATTCATTTCAGCCTATCATAGTTCACTATTGTACATATGCCTCCCCCATAGATTGCCACAAAACTCTATACCAATGTCAGACCAAAAATATACAGTGGTGATGGGCAACAGCGTCTGAGGTGCAAGGCCGGCAACGCATTCGGAGTTCCCCTGGTATTATTGGTTATTTATATTATTATATAGTTATTATTTAATAGTATTTATATTTTTACACCAGACTCCACATTTTTTATATATTTGCACCTGCCATCACTTATCTAGTCTCCCAGGGTTGACTGGCAGAGAATGCCTCTAGGCATTAAGTCCGCCCATTGTATTCCTTAGATTAAGGTGTTACAATTAAGATTAAATAAATAAAAATAAATAAAATATTGTGGACGTTCATGGGCGGCGGTGATCACTTATCATCAGGTGAGCCGCCTGCTCGTTTGCCCCCTCTCCTACAAAAAAAAAAGGTATGTGGCCTGGCGATTAAAGTAAAAAAGTAAAGTTTCAGCCTATAAATGTCCCACTACTGAGCACAGGCCTCCTCTCATTTCTGAGAGGGTTTTGGAGCTAGGAAGAATCCGCCACGCTGCTCCAATGCGTGTTGGCGGACTTCACATGTCCTCGAAATATTTCTATTCCTCGGACATGCAGGTTTCCTCACGATGTTATCCTTCACCGCTAAGCACGTGGTAAATCAGCACTTAAAATTATAGAACAATATTAGAGGTGCTGGCACCGGGGATCGAATCCAGGTTACTCGCTTACTATGAAATTAAAGGCGAGCACCAGGCCCCTGAGCTACCACGGCTCGCGATTGCTGAGAAGAAAATACGGGGCAAACGAGCAAGCAGTTCACACGATGCTAAGTGATAAACATCTGCATTACCGGAGTAGAAGTGGCCCGCGTGGCAGAAAATTAATTGAAAATAGTACAATGGTGGAATGTCAACCATGAAGGTGGATGGAATTTTGTGAAATTTGGAATGATACGGACAATTCCCCTCTCTCCGTGATTAATGCGTCATAAAAATGCAAAGAGACACATGGTCCATTTTTAATTTATAAGCTAGTACTTAACTACGATCCCAGTTGATGGCACTGCTACTTTCATATGCTAATTGATAGTGAGGATTGTGATCGCACTAGCTTAGAAAAAGTCATAGTTTTCTTGAAGACACCTATAATGTAGTTAATAGAATCAGGCGTTACTTTGCGGAAATCCATTACAATGAAGAAAAGTAAGTTACTTTGCTAAGATCCGCATGCAAAATATAAAAATGGTGTATATTACCTAGTTTTTTGAAGTGCACCACCCGCCCTCCCTCAGTAGCGTGCACAAGCAAACTAACACCGCCACCAGTCAGCCGCCAAACGAGGCATTATCAAGCGTAATAGACTCTACGACAGCCGTTTTGGGGCGAAACACGTGTCGTGTTCTCGACTTCAGTGGTGTATATTATCTAGTGGTAGTATTGTAGTGGTTGGTGGAGGGTACCTGGTGGCGGTTCCTGGTGGCGGTGTTAGTTTGCTTGTGCACGCTACTGAGGGAGGGCGGGTGGTGCACTTCAAAAAACTAGGTAATATACACCATTTTTATATTTTGCATGCGGATCTTAGCAAAGTAACTTACTTTTCTTCACCTATAATGTAATCAGGCGGGAGTGCAATGCAGGCAAATTATTGTAGTCTTTAGCTTTACGCATTATTTATGACGAAGTAAAACGCCGTTCGCTTTGTTGCCCGATGATAGAAAGGAGAAGGGGGAATTAAATCCAAAATGTAACATGTAGAACACCAAGATACATGCAGATTGGTAGTAATCGAATCAGGGTCGCCGATTAGCATTATCTCTCTACTGAGTCCAAGTTGAAAGTTGGCAGCACCAGCCCATATGTAGCAGTAGTACTCTACAGTCGACCGGACCTGAGCTCTATACAGGGTTAGAAGCTGCCCCGAAGTAAAGTATCGCCGCACTTTTGAAATGACTCCCAGTTTCCTTGCAGCTGCTATCGCGAAAGTGAGTCAATGAACCGCCTAAAGTACAGATACGATGTGATCTCGTTTCCTAATAACTAAAGCCGCTCGGTGTATTCGTATCGGTATCGGTGTATTCCAGAGACACATTTTAAAAAGAAGTAGCCAAGATGGACGGGCTTTTTTTGGACAGACGCGTTCACGTTTTGGATTACATCTCTTCGTAAGGTCAATGGATCAATCTTGAAAGAATCTGGTTTACTGGTGGTAGGGGTTCTATGCAGTCATCCGTCTAGGTAGGTACCACCCAAGGCCAATTATTCCGCCGTGAAACAGTAGTGTGCAAACATTACTGTGTTTCAGTCTGAAGGGCACTAAGAGCTAGTGTAATCAATGGGCAAACGAGACTTAAGACCTCGTGTCGCATGTGACGGGCGCAGTGCGCTGTCACACATAAATGTTCTGGGTGACACAGCTACACGTTGCACTTTTTTTTTTGCATAAAGTGATGAAACGAGCAAAACGCTCACCTGATGGTAAGTGTGCATCACCCTGACACATAGGTTCTTAACTCGCATATGCCCAGTGATTACGCTAGCTCACAGTGCCCTTCAAACCGGACGGATTCCTGCACAGAAATCCTACCACCAGTAAACACTTACCATGAGGTGAACGTTTTGCTTGCTTCGTCACTTTATTCGATTAAAAAATAACTGGTCGTCGATTATTCGAGCCCCTCTTCGTTGAATGCGATCAAATGAAAGAAGCAAGCACTGTGGTGTCCTCGCCTAGAGATCAGAAAAGTACTCTATGTGAGACTGAACTGACTGAGTAAAAGGCTAATGATGAATCCACTTACGGTGGCATAGCGTCAAAAATGTTGACTGTATTCCCGCGCTGATTTTAATCCTTAACATTTACTGAACAAATTAATGAGTTTCTTATCGAAAATGTTTTTTCTTATAAGTACCGTATACACTTTCATATGGATTGAGTAAAGAGCTATTACTTTGTTATTACAAACTAGACACTTCAAATTTATTTATTCGTATAGATAATGCACATTTGGCTTTAATCATAAACGGCTTAATGACCGTCATCTACTTTTTCTACGAATATGTTCCTATTGAACCGGTTGTAACCGGTTCTAGACGCTCCGAACTGGATTCAGAAACATATGTTCGAAACACGCACGTTTGTCTTCCCTACTAGTTCAACGCTCGATCGGACACGCTGTAAGTTGGATTGCAATTGCCAATGTCAGTCCACGGCGATCTCGATCAGATGAAATAAAAACTATTTTGTATTATTCGTAATAAGACAAAATCATATCTGGCATTTAAGGGATAACTTCAGAATACTTCGCTTTCGGTAAACACAGAATACATGTATTGGCCGAGTGGCATAGAACCTGACTAGCGCACCATGGGTTCCGCGTTCGAATTATAGATATTTGTGCATAAGCACGAATTGTCGGGCCTGGTTGTGTTGAGATAGTCCCAGTGTCTCTGACACTGCATCCTGGCCTAACATCGACCTTACCCCCGAGCGTCACATCGGGCGCAGATGGGTTAGGACTAGCGAGTGCCTGTATCCCAAACTCTTGCGGCACTATGATATCTCTTGCGCAGTTGATAAGTAGCCGACAGTATTCTGAAGTTGTTTCAACGGCCATGAGAAGATCAACAATACAGGTCATGCCATCATTGTCAACCTGTAAACACAAAAACCGTCTTAGAGAGGATTCCACGTTACATAATAATAGATTAATAAGTAGAAAAACTTTGCTGCGTTCTCTTTAGTTATGGCCAAGAACAGGTGATGCAGCTACTGGCTATACAAGGTTCGATTTTTATGGCCTCCGTGGCTTAACGCATTGGGTGAAGTGACGAGACACCTGATGGTAAGTGCAACGACTGCCCATAACAAAAGCCGTGTCACCCAGAACATTTCTGTGTGACACCAAACTGCGCCCGTTACTCTGAGACATCAGTTCTCAAGTCGCAAATGCCCAGTAACTACACTAGTTCTCAGTGCCCTGCAGACCGAAACACAGTTATGTTTGATCACTACTGCTTCACAGAAAAGTAACTGAAACTGGTTGACTGGTGGCTCCGACTAGGATTCTAACCCAGAACCCGCGGACCCTAGTCCAACAACTAAGCCACGAGTTCATCAACGCGTATACCTATATCGGACAGATGCAGGGCCCTAGTGACCAATTACCGTTAGGTAGACTGTATACCCGTTTGACACCCTTATTTACATGATTGTATGTAACACAGTTCAAGATCGTTTACTAGTACACAGCGGTGTGTACACGCCAGTGGGTCACGCGAACGTCGATATTATATATCCTAATTATAGTAATTTGTTTATTAATTTTATGCCTTAATTCTAATTTATTACAATGTACTCTAGGAATTTATGTACGATAATTTACGAACATATTATACTTTGTTATATTGTTTATTTTATCTGTAAACGCAATATCTCTGTATCACTTTTACTGGTGGTAGGATTCGTATGCAGAAATCTGTCTAGGTAGTTAGGCAGTATGCAAACATTACTGTTGCGATCTGAAGGGCACTGAGAGCTAGTGTAATTACTGGGCATATGAGACTTAAGAACTGTCTAAGGATGACAGGCGCAGTTTTGTGGCCCACACAAATGTTTGAGTGATACATTGTTACAGACGTTGTACGAGTACTTATCATCAGGTGAACGTTTTGCTCGTCTCTTCACTTTCTCCCTTAATCAGCTAATTCCTTTTTGCCTGTGAATCCTTCAATATTGTTTTTAAATAAAAAAAAAATATTACCCTATCGACTTGAAGGATTTAAATATAACACTTAGTATAGACGATTTTAGAGTCACAATTGTCTTCAATTTTATTCTGCCAGAATGTAAGTGAATTTCATTTCGTCTCGAGAATGTTTTTTTCATAACGCTATCAGAACAAACCGACGCTACGTTTTATTTACAACTTCATTGCCTCCTAGTATCAAAGCTGCGGTAATCATGAGGGACCTACAACCTCACATGTTACTGGTATCATGAAAACAAACAAACACTTATCGTACGTTCGACGTCGTCGAGTCTGCGAGCTCGCACCTTGACAGTTGATCGCGATATCGCTATCGTTTGCGCTATCTCGTCGTGCGGTACCGTGGTAAAGAGTTTGGCGAATTAAAAAAAGTGATTAAATAAGACCTAATTGGTGTAATATTAAAACGATCTACACAAACAATTTTATAGTTCGCGAGTGACCTGAGTTCAAACCCCGCTGCCGGCACATCTGAAGTATCTGCAATTTTAATTGCTGACGTACCACGTATTCAACGATGAAGGAATATTGTATAATCCCTATAATATTTATGTCGAAACCTACATGTCTGAGGAGCAAAATTTCGCGGACCGCTAACCCGCATTGGAGCAACGTTGCTAACTTTTCCCTTCTCCCACTACTCTCAAAAATGAGACCTTTACTCAGCAGTAGAATTTTTATATAAAGTAAAGGAATTAACATACCTTTACTGTGCAAGTGTCGGGTCGGCTTGACCAAGTAAATAACTACCATGTTCTTACACGGGTAAGGTAGTAGAGTGGCGCTGATTAGTTTCGTATTATCAATGAAGACAATCCGATTTACAGGTATTCCGAAGTACCGTAAACCATTAATTTGCAAATATTATTGGGTTTTAGTCTGAATGTTGCCGTGGGATGGCGGCTTAAGAGGACCTTACACACCATTTTATCCCGCGGCTATCGTAAAAGTCGCAGAGGGATAATTAAAACCAGGAGATGGACAGCAGAATCTTCCTGGAACATCTGAATAAATAAACTATCGTTGCCAACTATAGAAAATTCCCCTAAAATGACAGCTAAAAACTTTTGTGACAATCTATAGGGGAGGCCTATTTTAGCGATGTACTATTGATAGGCTGAAATGATGATGATGATGATGAGTATGAAGGGAACTGACAGTATAACTACTGGACGTTTGTGACTTAAGGGGAACCTTAATCTTAGGGGGACGAGCGCAGTGTGGTGCAACACACACGTCTTCTGGGTGACAGCATTTCTTATGGGCAGACGTTCAACTTCCATCTTCCGTCCAACGGGTGAACATTTTGGTCGTCTTATGGCTTTTTCAAAAAATATTTCTAAACTTGGTGATGTCATGTAAAAAAAAGTAAAGTTTCAGCCTATAAATGTCCCACTACTGAGCACAGGCCTCCTCTCATTTCTGAGAGGGTTTTGGAGCTAGGAAGAATCCGCCACGCTGCTCCAATGCGGGTTGGCGGACTTCACATGTCCTCGAAATATTTCTATTCCTCGGACATGCAGGTTTCCTCACGATGTTTTCCTTCACCGCTAAGCACGTGGTAAATCAGCACTTAAAATTATTTCGACAGGATGTCATGTAGTACTTTTCAATGAAGCGGCAGTAAGAGCCCCGTAAGTTAACGAAAGCGTAACCCCAGTCCTATCATAATTCGCTCTAGCTTAAGTTTATAACTTGAACCGTATCTGTGGCAGAGTCAGGGTATCGTCCGTTGAACTTTAATGAAGGACAGAGGGGAAAGTATATTTTTGTTGTAGACTTGATTTTTGCCGGGTTAATTTAAAAAGTCATTAGAAAGAAAGAAAGAAAAGAAAGATAAGTTTATTTAGCAAAGACCGCTGACGTACAAAACATACATTTACAAAACAACATTGACATAAAAGTAACCAGAAGAAATAGCATACCTTACCACTAATCTTATATCTAAGTTGTACGTTTGGCCATTTGTATGTACGCCGCGGGTCATGCCAAAAGGGTCATCACTCAGCATATTGTTACGCTAACAAGCGCAACGCTGATTTTCAGTGATGACCGCTAGATAATTCCCTGGAGAACTACAGTCCCAAGACCAGTTAAATGATGAATCAAAATATCATTCATTTACGACTCGGAACTGTATTCACCAACGACTGCGCGACTGCACATTACTGTATAATTAATCAATTATTTCCTATGGTTTATTTTAACAAATGACTTAAGTTAATCAGATAAAAGCTTGTTTTGTGATTTTTAAAAAGGCTTTTTGACTTGTACAAAAATAGTACAGTAGTCCCCACTACTGTACCATTTTGGTACAAGTCAAAAAAAAATTCTGACTCGTACCAAAATAGAGGCTACGTAGTTCGCCGTCCGCCATGTCTCGTTTTTTTTGTTGTATACAGTGATAAAACTAGCAAAACGTTCACCTGATGGTAATTGCAACGTCTGCCCATAACAAATGTCCTTAAGTCTCATATGCCCAGTGATTACGCTAGCTCTCAGTGCCCTTTAAACCGAAAGACAGCAATGTTTGCACACTACTGCTTCACGGCAGAACAACTGGCCCTGGGGTGGTACCTACCTAGAGGGATCCCTGCATAGGAATCCTACCTATCCCTTGTATGAGAAAAAGGCGTGAATGTATGTATGTGTATACATGTATATTGAAAAAAGAAGCTTTAACTTTAATGCTTTAATGAAAGGATTAAGTGTACTTAATATTTTCAGTAACCGGAGTACCGAACCTAATCCTTCTTCTATGCATATTTACAATATTGTAAAACATTTTATGTTTTAATAAATATGAACAAACATTCCATCGCCATAAAATACTCAGACCATTTCATTTGAGACTAATAAAAGTTTTAATAAATTGGACTTTCAAACACTAATAAATAACAATGCACAAAGCGCTATATGGGACGGGGCCAAGATGAATTTGCAAGTAGGCGTTAAAATCGCGATGAGATTAAGCTAAATGGTGTCATAAAGTAAAATTACCTTCTCGAGTGCCTTTGAAATGTCCCTGTTTGGACCCGACAGGACGGCTTTTGGGGCCCGTTTCGTTATAATTTGTTCAATGTATACGACATTAAAATATATTACGCAATTTTATAACGCACTTTACCTCGAAACGAAAAATGAAAGTTGGTGATCCTAAGTCAATTTAATGAAATTTAATTACAATCAATGGGCACCGGTTAATTTCGACATTAGATTTGAGATATTATATTTTGAAAAAGAAAACGTTATTAAAAAGGTAACGTTAGACTATTATCCCACCTGATAGAGAGGTGATGATGCTTGAGACCCGATTTCACCGATCGCTTTGGAAACCAGGTTTAATAAAACCACGTTTTACTGAACTTAGTTCAAATGTATCATTTGAACTCGGTTTTCGTCTAACCGATTTCACCGGCTCCGTTTTGATCGCGTTCAGAAAAACGAAGTTTACGTGAAATATCGTCACAATCTTAAACAAAAACTCGATGTATTTATTATTTTGTGACATTAAACAGTCTGTTTTTATGCATAAGACACATAGGTATGCAAACAATAAACAAAACGTATTAAAATATTTATTGTGTTTACATAGTTGTGCAATTGACAATGACAGCTCTCTAAACGCGTTTAAAGAGCTAAACGTCGAAAACTGGGCGTTCAGAATTTGATCCGCGTTTAGCTTTAATCGCGTTCAGTTGATGTTGGTGAAATGCAAACAGTAGCATTGAACTCAGTTAAACGCTTAAACTTCGTTCAGCTTGAACTGATCGCGTTTAGTTTCAACGGTGAAATCCGCCCTAAGAAGTGTGTAAGAAAGTGTCAGAAAAAAAGACTAAAGAAATGTTGCAGAAATGTCTTGTAGCTTTTGACGGAAAACGAATTTTCCAGCTCAAACGTCAAAAGTAAAGTAACAACCTATAAATGTCCTACCACTGAGCACAGGCCTTTTTGTGAGAGCTTTGAACCGGGGAAGAGACCGCCACGCCGCTCCAATGCGAGCTTGCGGACTTCACATACCCTCGAAATATTTTTATTCATAAGCAGGGTGGCGGATTTTCCCGACTCCAAAAACCCTCTAATAGAGGAGGCCAGTACTCAGCAGAGGGACTTTTCTAGGTTGCTACTTTAAATTTCTTTGTCAGGTACTTATTCTGCCAGATATTGCATGTAATAAGATTAGCATGCAATATATAAGGGAAATTCTTGCATGGATTTTGCAAACATAGATTTTTTTTTTTATTGGATGAAGTGATGAAACGAGCAAAACGTTCACGTGATGGTAAGTGCAACGTCTGCCCATAACAAATGCTGTATCACCCAGAATTTCTGTGTGACACCACACTGTGCCCATCACCCTGAGACATAAGTTCTTAAGTCTCATCTGCCCAGTGATTACGCTAGCTCACAGTGCCCTTCAAACCGAAACACAGCAATGTTTACACACTACTGCTTCACGGCAGAATAACTGGCCCTTGAGGTGGTACCTACCTAGACGGATTCCTGCATAGGAATCCTACCACCAGTTGAGATTGTTTATCTTACACCAGCACACGGTAATTTATTCACACATTATATATTGAAATATTTAGTCATCATCATCACATCATCATCATTGAAATATTTCTATATTGTACAGTCAACAAAAATAATATTAAAACTGGCTACTTAAAAAAAATAAGTTTTAGGTCACGATATAGCTACAGACATTTCCCGTCTTACACATTTAAAAAATGTAATAAAACATTTTTCGCCCGCGACAAAAGTAAAAATGACAACGAGAAAGAAATGATCAGAATTGTTCGCTAAAAGTTGAACTGAGAATACCGCGCGGCGCTGTTATTTTAGGCATTTTCAATTATGTACAGATGGGAGAGATTTTTTAGTCGTAGTACACGACTAAAAAAATTCTTCGCCGTGGATAACTATGCGGGTGTTCAGCGATACGCAGCGCTCACTTTTTAATCGTGTTGGAATTGTGTCTTTAAAGCTGCTGTAAGATTTATAAATCTGAATTTTGTATGCCCGACAATTATAGCCTTCGAAGTATGTCTCTTTTTTAAACGACGCCAAAAAAAGGAGATTTCAATTCGACGGAATATTTCTTTTCATTGTACATACATACATACATAAGATCACGACTGTATCCCATAAGGGGTAGTCAGAGACTGGGCACTCACTGCAAAATCAGATGACTGCCACAATCCACGTTTCACCAAAACAATATAATGCACTTGGTGTTATAGGTGGTGAGCTCATCGCCATCATGCGCTGTTGGGTGCACAGTGCAGTTTAATTTCTTACTCGCCTTTTACGAGATCCATTGGATGAGATGGAGTGGTAGTATTCTTTTATCGAGCCAGCCACCATTGTATGTTACGCGATATCTTCGCCACTTGAGAACCGATTTCGATGATTCCTATTTTATTTTAATTGGTTCTAGTCGAGGTGATGGCGACTTCAGAAATTTACCACCCATGTCATACCGTGGGTGTCGTAAAAGTCGACAGAGAGAAAATTTAAACCAGAAGATGGGCAGCAGCATAATAAATTGCGGTTGCCAACCCGCCTGCCAAGCGTAGAAACGATGGCAAAATCCCCCCAAAATGAGAGCTACAAAGTTTTGTGGTGGTTCAATGGGGGAGGCCAATGTTGAACAGTGGACTCGTTGTAGGCTGAAATGATGATGATGATAGCTTGGTTCCATCCAAATTTGGTCAAGTTCTGATGATGAAATCTATGAGAAAACATGAAGCTCTTAAATTCATATGCATGTTTCATCATCATCATCATCAATTCAGCCTATCTTAGTCCACTGTTGAACATAAGCTCCCCCATAGATTGCCACAAAGCACGGTCCTGAGCCACCTGCATCCATCGACATCTCGCAAAATCGCGCAGGCCGTCGCTCCATCTAGTGGGGGGGAGGGGGGCGTTTGCGTGCATGTTTGGCGTTGTGGTATTGAAGTCGGTTTTTGAATTCAAAATATTTATAAACGATGCCTCACACTAGGATGTCTCCTGTACCATGGGTGCGTTTTACAGACATAAATTTTACATCCCAACCGGACCCGAAATCCAACAATTTGTTTATTTGCACAAAAACTGACTACGGCTGGGATTTCAGCCCAGTACTCCCGACGTACAAATCAGGTACTTTGATCGTACAGTTAATAAGCGTGAATACAACCCCAGGCAGGTTAGTATCCAGTTAGACCACTCATTGTACTCTGTGCCGCAGGTTCTGCTATCAAATCCCAGACGGACCAAACATTGTAGGTTTTCGGATCGAGATGTGTTGCGCATGTGAAATGTATGTCTGTAAATCGCACATTCGATTCATGAGGAATTTTTGTGCTAGGAATCGCTTTCTTTGAATCCATTAAAATTTTGCGGACAAGCCATCCCAAACTATAGAAAGGAAAATTTAGAACTAATATTTATTTTTTGAGGCCAGCAACGCTCCTGTAAATCCCATGGTATTGCGGATGTTCCACTGGCGATATAAAAAAATACTATTTGAAATAGCTAAACATCGCGATTACATAGTACATAAGCGTTTGACGGTAGCGTACAGTGCGTGTAAACATGGTAAAAAAACAAAGATAATTCGCTAAGAATCGCATGCGAAATTATATTTAAATGGTGGGTCTGTCATTGACCTACATTTGATGACCACTACTAGGCCAACAGCAAAAAAAAAACGAGGCGTCAAATTATTGTTACTTCTGTATCGTAAGTGCGTTTTACATGCACAACACAATTAGACGCTGGTGGTAGGGCTTATAGAGGCATAGGCAGGAATCCGTCTAGGCAGTTACCACCGCAGAGCCAGTTATTCTGCCGTGAAGCAGTAGTGTGAAAACATTACTGTGTTTCGGTTTGAAAAGCACTATGAGCTAGCGTAATCACTGGGCATATGAGATTTATGTACTTATGTGTCAGGATGACGAGCAGTGTGGTGTCACACAGAAATATTCTGGGTGCACTTGCCATCAGGTGAAGGGTTTGCTCGTCCAGTCACTGGATCCAATAAAAAAACCATGTTGTAAAACAAAAAAGCACAACTTCAAAACTGAAAGGTAGGACTTTAAAATTACAAATGCCGCATCCAATAACAACTTGAAGCTAGTTTGAATTTTAATAATGTCGTTCAAAGTTGCGAGCCGACGGATCGGGCAACTTGATCGTCTCTCTTCGGGTTACGGCTTTTTGTATTAAGTTATGCTAAATTGGCTACTGTGATTTTAATGTTCCTTTAAACAACTTCGGGAGTAGTTCTCTCGATATTTTTCTAAGCTATCACCTGCATTGCTTTAGATTTATTACTTATATTCTTGAAATGACACAAAAGTAAATAGGAAAAAAAAGATATTTAGAATTTATCAAGCGTTAATCTCTATCTTTTATCTCTTTTTTTACAAATTTGCTTTGCATATTTTTTAATCGCATGCATTTCACATACATGGCGTAATCGAACCCGAAAAATCAAAGACTTGTAAGAAAAGTAAAGTAACACCCTCTAAATGTCCTACAGCTAAGCACAGGCCTCGTCTGATTTCTGTGAGGGTTTTGGAGACGAAATCAGTCCGCCACGCTGCTCCAATGCGGGTTCGCGGACTTCACGTGTCCTCGATTTTTTTTATTTCTCAGACATGCAGTTTCTTCAAGATGTTTTCCTTCACAGCCGAGCACGTGGTAAATCAACACTTAAAATTGCGATTAACAATTTTAGAGGTGCCGGCACCGGGAATCGAAGTCAGGTTCACTGGGGTACTATGAAATTTAAAGCGAACGCCCTGAGCTACCACGTCGTGTTTTTGGACCGATGTTGGTTTCGGCTGGGATTCGAACCCGGGTCATACAGCGTAGAAAGTCAGATGCTCTGATCACTAGGACACGCGGTCGTCACTATATTATATTATATCACTGTATTATATTGAATACAGAGTTAGAGGGATGTCATTAGATGGCGGACCTATATCCCGACCAGTGAATAGTAGTGGCGTGTTCTGAACCTCTTGCAAAAAAAGTAAGCTGACAGTGGACATGTCCCACTGCTGGGCACTAGCCACGTTTACCCACTGACCAGTACCTGGGACTCCGATTCTCTTGTAATCATCATACGAAACACAGCAGCGTTATGCAGACACGTAAAATGGTATCCCGTGAAAGCGTGGTCTTGCCCGGTTGAGCTATCTAACGCCGCTTCGCGCCCTGAGACTTGCAATATTATTAAGGTACAGTATTTGTTAACTACAAATCTTACATACGTACGAATATACATACCCGTCATAGCAGTGAGCTCAGAAAATTTAGCGTAGAAAGTGACAAAGACGGGCCAAACGATCACGTGATGGTAAGTATAATGTCTGCCTGTAACAAATGTTGGATCAAGCACCACACTGTGGTCACTCTGAGACATCAGAGCTTAGAGAAGATACAAATGTTTTCCGTAATTCTATCACAAAATAAATTGTATGTTATTAATTTGTTTTATTGGATAAGGTGACAAAACGAGCATGATATTCACCTGGTGGTAAATGCAACGTCTGCTCTTAACTAAACCTGTGTCACCCAGAATATTTCTGTGTGACATCACAATGCGCCTGTCACTCTGAGACATCAGTTCTTAAGACGCATATGTCCAGCGATTAAGCTAGCTCTCAGTGCCTTTCAAACCATAACACAGTAATGTTTGCACACTACAGCTTCACGGCTGAATAACTGGCCCCGGGGTGGTACCTACCGAAATGGATTCTAGCATAGGAATCCTACCACATAAAAAATAGTTAGCAGTCAAATTAGTCTTCTGCGAAAGTATAACTGCTATGAACATATTCCAGTAGTGAACTGCCTTCAGATTTGCCGTGAGAATGATGCATGTCGATGTGTTCCTGGTTTTGAAAACGTTGAGCTGTCGCTTATCCATTAAGTTACCTTCCTATCAAACGTAGAAATAACGTATAACTTCAAATTTTATATTAACTTTAGCATTATTTTGCTGAAATACACGTAGATGCAAACGCAGTGCCAGTTATTCTGCAGTGCAAACATTACTGTTTTCAGCTTGAAGGGCAACGTTAGGTAGTGTAATTACTGGCATATGAGAATTAAGAACTAATTTATAATGGCAATGAGCGCAGTGTAGTGTCACAGAAATTATCTGTGTGACAAAGCATTTGTTGTGGGCCGACGTTACATTTCCATCAGGTGAGTTATTTACTAATGTCGTCGCTTATGGCCTTAAAAAGAAGTAAGAATCCGTGCCACCGCGTTGCCAGTTATTCTGTCATCACACAGTAACGGTCAAATACTACTGTTTCGATATGAAGGGCACTGATATGGCCTGGTATGCCTGGAATTAGAACACTGAAAATAATTATAAAGTCTCGAACAACAAACACTCTTTCGTTGAACTGGTCTGAAAAAAAAAGATCTAAGTGAATTGATAAAGCTCCTTTGACATAATTCAGCCTATTTCGCCGGGAGTCATAACTTAAGCCGAAGCAGAAACGAGCCCGAGTCTGCATTCTGCGAAACAATAATAAAAATAATAAATCCCCTTCAAAGCCGTCTGACAGCCGCGAAACTATTTAGAGGCAATCCTCGTGGGACCATGCTTTGAGCGACGGAATGAGGACTAAGAGTAACGTCGTATTTTTGGAGTACGTAACCCGTTTTATATATTATATAAGAACAAAAAGTTTCAGCCTATAAATGTCCCACTACTGAGCACAGGCCTCCTCCCATTTCTGAGAGGGTTTTGGAGCTAGGAAAAATCCGCCACGCTGCTCCAATGCGGGTTGGCGGACTTCACATGTCTTCGAAATATTAAATGGCACGTATTACCATAAAAATGCTGATTCCAGGGAAGAGAGGAGAGGACCAGTCCTTTCCCGAGCAGGGGCTGAAAGCCAAAAGCGGCAGGGGCTGAAAGCCAAAAGCGGCAGGCGCTGCTGGGGCCGCGGATGTCTGCGTAAGCGTTCCCGTGGTTTTATATTATGTGATACATATTACACATTGAGCCGTGGTAGCTCAGGGGCCGGGTGCTTGCCTTTAATTTCATAGTGCGCGAGTAACCTGGGTTCGATCCCCGGTGCCAGCACATTTAAAATTATTCTACAATTTTAAGTTCTGATTTACCACGTGCTCAGCGGTGAAGGAAAACATCGTGAGGAAACCTGCATATCCGAGAAATTTAAATATTTCGCGGACATGTGAAGTCCGCCAACCTGCATCGGAGCAGCGTGGCGGACTATTCCCCGCTCCAAAACCCTCTCAGAAATGAGAGGAGGCCTGTGCTCAGCAGTGGGTCATTTATATGCTGTTACTTTACTTCTTACTTTTATTACACATTATGACTAAAGAATAATAGTTATATGTCCTTAAAAATAGACAATGTGATACTAGTATGACGATGATGCTGTTTTACTTTAGGTGTTATCAAAAATATATTGCTTTAAAATATGGTAATAGGTCTTTCATATGTGCTCTCCTAAAGTAATCAATATTCTATTAAAGACGTCTTATTAATTATTGATTTCTAATACCAATTACTTTCTAATAACTTTTAATAACCCACATACAAGGATGATTGAATGTACTCAATACTCGGGACTGAATTTTGGACACCCCCACTGAAATCCCGTCACTGCCAGTGACTTCGTGTGAACGAATCCAAGTCAAAATACGGGCAAATTTTGTTTTACATACGAAAATGGAAAATTTCACTTTAAGGGGCCCTGTGCGGGGGAAATACGCAAGAACAATTGAACGTTGGCGTTTCACTTTATGCTTGTCGTTTGACAGGTCTTCAATGGACTGGAATAGGTTTGATTCTCACCCTGTCAATGTAGCGATATAGAGAGTAGAGATGAAAGAGGCAATATGGTGATTTTTACTTAAAAATACTTTTAGCGGTGGAAGCTCAGGTACCTTGAACTCGCCTCAAATTTCATAGTACGCGAGTGATCCGGGTTCAATCCCTGGTACTTCCAGAAAAGATTTTTCAATTTTAAGTGTCGCAAAAAAACTGGCATTGGCAAAAAATTAAAAAGCTACATTCCCGGTTCGTAAAGCTCGTAATCTGGGTTCAATCCCTGGTACTTCTAAAAAAAGATTTTTCAATTTTAAGGGTCTCGAAAAAACTCACATGGTCAAAAAATTAAAAATCTACATTCCCGGTTCGTAAAGCCCTCTTAAATTGAGTAAAGTCTTAAGTTCAGCTATAGGACACTTTTAAGTTTTTACTTTGGCTGACTTTATTTATTGAGTCGTGTAAGTAATTGCTCAGTCGTATTTCATAACTTTCAGCAGAGACAGAAACAGTGGCAGAGAGAATCAGAGAAAAAAATTAGACTAACATAATTTTAAAACAGACCAACGTTGATTATAGTTAGTCATCATCATTATCATTTCAGCTTATCACTAGTCCGCTGAAAATGGTCCTCCCCCATAGAGTGCCATAAAAGCTCTAATTAGTGAGTGAAAGTAAAGTAACAGCTTTGCTGGTGGTAGGATTCCTATGCGGGAACACAGGGCCAGTTATTCTGCCGTGATGCAGTATTGTGCAAATATTGCTGCTTCACAGCAGAGGTTAGAAGGGCACTGAGAGCTGGTGTGTACACCTGAGAGAGCTAGTGTGTATGAGAGTCTCAGGGTGATGGGCACAGTGTGGTGTCACACAGAAATGTTCTAAGTGACACAGCTATTGTTATGGGCAGACGTTGCACTTACCATCTGGTGAACGTTTTTCTCGTTTCGTCAGTTAATCCAATAAACAAAAACTGAAGGCTTAAATAGAAATCCATTTCCAACTTTTATCATTTTTAAGATCTGTTTTTGGAACGAAGTTCTTTTACGCGGGTTACAGTAGAGTGAACTGGTAAGAAATCTTCAAGTAAGGAAAAAGCATTGTGCCTCCTCCAAGTGTCCTTTCTCCCTCTTTGTTTTTCTATTTTATATAGTTATAGATATGTGTGTGCGAGCGAGTATCGAGATTCGAGCGTTGTGAGCGGTCAGCTGTATAAGCTCAATTCTAAACACGTGTAAATATTATTTACGTATAATTTATATTTAATTTTTAATGAACTAAATGTCGTCTTATGTCGAAGGATGGTGGCGTAAGTTCTCGCCATCTCATTCCATGGATGTCGTAAGAGACGACATGGTGGAGATAACTTAGAAGATACTTATGGTGGATTTCCGACAATACTGCACCCGGTAACGGCAGCTGTGTACGAGGCGTCTGGTCGTGTGATCGTCAAAGCAATGACGACGGCGTAGCCTAGTTAGCGTACCTGACAATATTTATGCAAAAATACAAATTGTTGGTTTTCGGGTTTGGTTGTGTTGTGATTGTCCCAATGTTTCGGGCACTGCATCCTAGCCTACCTCCGATCTTTTCGCATGAGCTTTACATCAGTCGCAGGTAGAACAAGTAGAGCGAGTGCGTCTGTGTTTTCGCGCACACTGGCACTATCTACAACACAGTTGATAGCTTCTGACAGTAGTTTGAAGTCATCAACATGAAAACTTAATGCCGAGAACCAAGTCTCGTTTAAGTGACTTGATTTCTTCATTACCTTTTTAATGAAGGAAAGAAAGATAATTTTATTTAAATGTTGATATAAATTAACTTTCTTTCCTTCATTATAATAGATTTCCGCAAAGTAACGCCTGATTCTATTAACTATATCGCCTTTTTATTTTTACTTATTTTTAAATTAAAAATTGAAGCATAAGAACAATTTAAATAAAAAAAAAAACATGTTCAAATCCACGTAACAAAACTGAACAAATCAGCTACATGTGAAAAGGCCTAAACTACGCGCAGAACATTCCGCGTCGACTGCGACCTTAAGCCGTTTCCTGATTGTGCTCTTGTCGTCGGATCCGATTTTTCGACAGCTGGAAGGGCGCTTAGGTCTTTTTCATTCCATTTGTTGGAAGAAAATCCCGGGATTAGAAATTCCTGGCCTCTTGTTAAGTCACAAATTTAAAAACTATTTTATAACATATACTACTATGTTTCATTCCTTCGTCACTTTCGTGAATCTCCTAAATCGGTCAGAAGAATGACTTACTGTAGTTATTGATTACTTACATTCATTTTTTTTTTTCATTTTTATTAAAAACCGATGCCCCACAGTAGGATTACTCCTGTGTCGTGGGTACGTTTTACAGACATGAAATCCACATGCACCAACCTACCCAGACCCGGAACAACTAACTGTAGGCAATACAAATATATTGTCCCGTGCGGGGATCGAACCCGCGGCCCGCGGCGCAGAAACCAAGAGCTTAGCAACTGCGCCAACCGAGCATTACATTATATAGATACATACATAACATGACTTAAATATATTTTATACATACATACAATCACGCCTTTTCGCCCCCGCGGGAAACGAAACGTTTTTTTTTTTTATTGTACAAAGTGACGAAACGAGCAAAACGTTCACCTGATGGTAAGTGCAACGTCCGCCCACAACAAATGCTGTGTCTCCCAGAATATTTCTGTGTCACACCGCACTGCGCCAGTCACCCTGAGACATCGGTTCTTAAGTCTCATATGCCCAGTGATTACGCTAGCTCACAGTGCCCTTCAAACCGAAACACAGCAGTGTTTGGACACTACTGCTTCACGGCAGAATAACTGGCCCTGAGGTGGTACCTTCCTAGACGGATTCCTGCATAGGAATCCTACCACCAGTTAAACGTTTGACGTGACGGGTGGCGAACAATGTCACCGCCACTTTGGTGAGTCAAGAAAATGTTACTCCCCGTTGCGTTCCCACGAACAGTTTAGTTATAGCATTGCATATTACGGTTATTCTGCACAATTAAACGCACGAATGAAATCCGTACAATACCTTTTTCGCCTTTGTTACCTTTTGAGCCGTGGTAGCTCAGGGGCTAGGCGCTCGCTTTTAATTTCATAGTACGCGAGTGACCTGGGTTCGATTCCCGGTGCCGGCGCCACTAAAATTGTTAATTGCAATTTTAAGTGCTGACTTACCACGTGCTCGGCGGTGAAGGAAAACATCGTGAGGAAACCTGCATGTCTGAGAAATTAAAAATATTTCGAAGACATGTGGAGTCCGCCAACCCGCATTGGAGCAGCGTGGCGGATTCTTCCTAGCTCCATAACCCTCTCAGAAATGAGAGGAGGCCTGTGCTCAGTAGTGGGACATTTATAGGCTGAAACTTTACCTTTTTCGCCACTTACGCCACCTCGGTAGGAAATAGGACACCTATCTGCAAAAATTTTTTTTATTTAATTTAGTATTCTTACAGTACAGTTACAGTACCGTACCGTATACACTATATACCGTACTACATCAGTCCGGGGAAGTCGATTACGACATTCGAGCCCGAATTAGCGCAGCGTGGTCCAAATTGCGACAGGTAACAGGTATTACCTGCGACCAGCGCGTACCTTTGACACTGAAAGGCCAGATATTTAAGACTGTCATTCGAACCGTACTTCTATATGGAAGTGAGACGTGGCCTGTCCTGAAGCGGCATGTCCAGCAGCTACACGTCACCGAAATGAAGACGCTCCGCTGGATGTGTGGTGCAACTCGTTACGACAGAATACGTAACACCTACATCCGCGGCAGCCTTGGTGTACGTGACATTTCTGTTAAGCTGCAGGAAAGCTGTTAAAGGTGGTACGGGCACGTACTCCGCAGAACACAGGAGTACGTAGGGAATGTGTGTCTGGCCTTTAAAGTCCCAAATTCGCGGCCGCGTGGCCGGCCTAAACTGCGTTGGTTATGATGTCGTAAAAAACGACATGACTTCCAACAAAATGACTGAGAAGGATGCTCAAGACCGGGCAAAATGGAGTAGATTATGCAGGAAAGCTGACCCTGGCTATAGCCGGGATAGTAGCTAAAAAGAAGAAGAAGACAGGTGATTCCTATCTATCTAGATAGGTACCACCGCAGTGCCAGTTATTCTGCTGTTCAAGCAGTAGTAGTGTGTTAACATATCTGTGATTCGGTGCGTATGGTACTGTTAACAGATGTATGTGACTTAAGAACTGATGTTTTATATGGACGGGCGCAGTGTGGTGCTATACAGTAATGCTCTGGGTGACACAGCATTTATTATATGCAGTCGTTGGACTTACCATCAGATGAACAGCTTCCTCGTCTCGTCACTTTCTTAAATTAAAAAGTTTGGATCACAACCGACGTAACGTAATGGGTTACTGTGTCCCATAGACGCTTACATTGTTATCGAAGAATCGAGGTATGAGTACGTTCTCAGTCCAATGTCTATAGGTGAGTCGTCATCAATGAATTTATATAGTCTGTTTTTTTTATTAGATAAAGTGACGAAACGATTTGATGGTAAGTGCACCGTCTGCCCATAACAAATGCTGTATCGCCCAGAACATTTTTGTGTGACACCAGACCGCGTCCGTCACCCTGTAACATGAGTTCTTAAGTCTCATGTGCCCCGTGATCACGCTAGCTCTCAGTGCCCTTCAAACCGAAACACAATAATGTTTGCACACTAATGCTTCAGTGCAGAATAACTGGCCCTGGGATGGTATCTTCCTAGACGGATTCCTGCATAGTTTAGTAGTGGCGGTCCTGCAGTGGGTTTTTTGCGATTTAGTGAAGAAAATGAAATATTTACGAGATGATTATACTCGTAATCTAGTTCAAGAATGTACTTATACTCAAATGTACTCACCTAGACGGATTCCTGCATAGAAATCCACCACCTGGTAAGGAATGCGAGAAGAGTGTTCGTTATAAAATATATATTGGTGGCTTTTATTAATGTACATGTGAGCTCCGAAGCAATGACTTTTTAGAGTGCCGTGCAAATAGCCAGTAACATTTTTTATTTGCTGCGCTTCTGGCATTTTTAAAAATACTAGTAGCATAGTGGAGAGATTCAATTTTGAAATCTCCTAAACGTTCGACAGCAATAAAATAACTCAGGTTACATTATTTTCTGTTTGCTCAAAGAATACCTTTTCTGAAATTGTTTAGAAGCCACGTATCTGTCCGGACTATAAAACCTTAACCAGACGGACATTCTAATATTGCTTCGTAGACGTAGCGCGTCCGGATACCGGGTATGCTCTAGTTAAATACCGTACCGCTAGGGTTGCTCGGATTTTCTTAAAAATTCACTTTCGAAATATTCCGATAAATATTTTGAAGTTTTATGTTTCCACGCGGGACGTCGGATCAGGCGACTCGGTAAAATCAAGGATAACTCTATTGTCTCGTGCATAAAAGTTATGAAGATTTTTCCTCACAATTCTTATTTTTATAGTCTGTCTTAAAATACGATCCGTTCTTTTAGTACAACGACTCTCTTCATGATTTATAAATTTAAAAGTTATAAAATTTATATATAACAGCAAAATGAATATCTAAACATATTTATTGCATATCTTTAAAGACAAACTAGTATATTTTAAAATGTTAGGTAGAAAACTGTACTGTTGGTAGGATTCCTATGCAGGAATCCGTCTAGGTGGGTACCACCCCAGGGCCAGTTATTCTGCCGTGAAGCAGTAGTGTGCAAACATTACTGTGTTTCGGTTAGAAGGACACCGAGAGCTAGCGTAATCACTGGGCATATGAGACTTAAGAACTGTGGTCTCAGGTTGATGGGCACAGTATGGTGTCACACAGAAATGTTCTGGGTGCCACAGCATTTATATGGGTGAACGTTTTGCACGTTTCATCGCTTTATCCAATACAAAAATTGTGATATTCCTAAAAAAAAAACGAAGCTTTATGTGCGCAATTATACAGAGTGTTTGTAAAAGCAAAAAGGGGACTGTGAGCGACCCTGCTATAAAAGGACCAATTATCCAAATAAACGTAATCGTCCCCAAATGTCGCGACCCGAAAAACGATGTAACGAAGCAATTACCTTTCGTAGGCTCTCAAATATTTCGAGCGGATTTTTTTTTCATGCGTTCACGCCCTTTCCCTCTAACTGTCCGAGCGTACACATTCTATAAAATTGAACTGTTGTTTTTGAAATGTATTAGTGAATTTATTCGCGCGAGACGCCTCCACTTTCGATCCTGCACGATAATATTTTAAGTTTATCTTGGATACTGTAACCAGAGACCCCTCGCCGCTAGTTGTCGGTGGTCACAGTGTAAAAGTAACGGTATACTAAACGCTACATTTTTTTATGTATTTAACGTATAAAAAATTGAAGCAGCATAAGACATCTGTTGTTCCGTCCGATCTCGTTGGTATCGTAAAAGTCTAAAAGTATTTTTTTATTTTTATAAACACTAGGATATCTTTTGTATCGTGAGTTCGTTTTACCGAAACCAGAAAATCAGCAGTTGCGTTTGAGTCAAAACTTCGGCTGGCATTGGAACCCAAGACCTGCGGCGCAGGACTTTGGTACTCTTACCACTAGGCCACAAGATCGTCGCTGATGTTATTATAAATTAGATAGTATGTAGAAACCTGCGTTACTTTGCGGAAATTCATTACAGTTTTACTGGTGGTAGGACTCCTAAGCAAGAATCCGTCAAGGTAGATACCAACCCAAGGCCAGTTATTCTGCCGCGAAGCAGTAGTGTGCAAGCATTACTGTGTTTCGGTTTGAAGGGCACTGTAAGCTAGTGTAACACTGGGCATAAGAACTGATGTCTCAGGGTGACGGGCTCAGTGTAGTGTCAAACAGAAATGTTCTGGGTGACACAGCATATGTTGTGGGCGGGCGTTGCACTTACCATCAGGTGAACGTTTTGCTCGTTTCGTCACTATATACAATAAAAAAGAAAAAAAAAGTAAAGAAGAGACAAGTTAAATTTGCTGACATCTGCAAGCGGGATTAGAATGGTGTATTGGCTACTTTTTGGAAAGCATTGTCCACCTCGCTACAGTGGCGTACACAAGCAAACCATTACCGCTAATGGAAAAATAATAAAAAAATAAAAATATACACCACCGAAGTTGAGAACACAGCACGTGACAGAACGAGATATTATTCAGTAATAGAATCCCAGGAAAAGCTAACATTTCTGCAAAACAATGTTGGTATTGCGGTCTGGTGTGTTGTGATTGTCGCCGTCTTTCGGACACTACATCTTATGTGTTTGCGAGTGTGTGCTTCTGTGTTTGCGAGTACACTTGCGGCACTATAATATCTCCTGCGCAGATGATAGCTTCCGACAGTATATATATATAGACAAGTATAATAAGACAATATATCGGTCGAAAATAGGCCAGGAGGACATCATCACCATCTGTGACTTAACGAACAAGAACATAATTTATAAGTATGATGAAAATAATCTTGATAGTCTAGCAGATTTTATCCTATTTGAATCGAATTTTAGAGTTAATTTTTTTTTCTAAATACTTACCCACTATAATGTCAGCGATCTGTCAGTGAAAGTCTCGTCAAAATAGGTCCAGCCACTTGGGAGATTAGACGGAACAAAAACAGACAATCAAAAATTTTAAAAATTGTTTTTCTCTTATAAGTACCGTAGATACTTTCATAAGCATTGAGTAAAAAGCTGGTATTTTGTTATTACACAGAGACACTTCAATTTTATTTATTTGTGTGTATATATGTGGTGGCCACTTAAGAGAATCTACCACTCCATCTCATCCCGTGGGTGTTGTAAAAGTCGACAGAGGGAAAATCAAAACCAGGAGATGGGCAGCAGCATCTTCCTGGAACATCTGAATAAATAAACTACGGTTACCAATCCGCCCGCCAAGCGTGGTAACTATGGAAAAATCCCCCAAAATGAGAACTTCAAAATTATGTGGCAATCTATGACGGAGGCCTGTGTTCAGCAGTGGACTAGTGATAGGCTGATAATGATGATGATGATGACGTCATATAACAAAGTATTTTTATAGTTGTATGGTTGTTGTGTTGGCGGTATTCAAAGCACCACCGGAGGAGATGGCCCATACGGAAGGAATATCATAATCTTTCATTTTATTGATGTTTTATGGTTCGTATTTTTGGAGATACCACCATATTACTACCACCATTGTAGTACAATGGTGGTATCTCCATAGATATTAGCGGTGGTATTAGCGTGACAGAGTTGCGTTCTAAATATAACGATCTTAACGAAAGTATAATTAAAAAAAATTAGGTGAATGAAAAAATACACCGGGGAACACATCTCCCATCTACCATCACGTAAGACGTAGTACTGGTAAGACTTAATTATTGTTACTTATGACTTGAACAAAAAAAATTTCGTACGTGCGCCGTGCTAGCTCAGGGGCTAGGGGCTCACCCGAACGCCCAGTAAAGCGACCCCGGGGAGGGCGATGACTCGAAGTGGTCTCGGGTCATCGGGAGATGTGGCAGCACCGAGAGAGTGCTGGGGGCAGTAAATTCTGCCTTCGGGCGGGCTATAGACATGGCAAAGCGTTAGAGGGCCCACGGTTGCGTTCCGAACGGAGATCCCGTGACCCCTCTTTAGCGCCGATGGAGACCACCGTGGGGTTTTAGTCGGTAAGAGTACGACATAACCCAGCTGCCCCCCCCCCCCCCTCCCTCTCTGCTGCTCGAAGACATGTGCAGCCAACCCGCATTGGAGCAGCGTTGTGGATTCTTCCTAGCTCCAAAACCCTCTCAGAAAAGAGAGGAGACCTGTGCTCTGTATTTAGTAGGCTGTAACTTTACTTCACTTTTTTTACATATAATGTTTCGCCATATTACTTAGCTGAATAAAAAAGCAATTTTATTAGTCTGTGACAGCAGTCGAGGACGAAGCGAAGCGGTACTCGGCATGTTTATATGCGCAGGAAATGCACAAAAACTGCAATGTTCCCGGTTGCCTCTTTAACATAATAATAGATTTCGGCTTTCGAGAATTTATTTTTAACTGGCTTCAGCGATACGCTTCCAGTGCTTTTGGTGATTCCATAAAAAATGGATTACGACACTCAAGGTTTTTCTGCAAAACGATGTCAAAATACGCATATAGATTATAGTAAAATAATTTTTAGCTCTAATTTTAGTTTCTTTAAAGAGTTACGTATGTACAAAATTGCCGGTGGTAGGATTCCTATAAAGGAATCCGTTTAAGTAGGTACCACCCCAGGGCCAGTTATTCTGCCGTGAAGCAGTAGTGTGCAAACATTACTGTGTTTCGGTTTGAAGGGCACTGAGAGCTAGTGTAATCACTGGGCATATGAGACAGCAGTGTGGTGACGCAGTGTGGTGTCACACAGAAATGTTCTGGGTGGGGTTCAGCATTTGTTATGGCCAAGCGTTGCACTTACCATCAGGTGAACGTTATGTTCGTCTCGTCACTTTATCCAATAAAAAATATCAATAGATATACGTTACTTCGTTAGACAGTAAGTAAAAGTTTCTTTATTTTCATTCTATGTATTCCTACATGAAACATTGAAGTAATTTATCAAATACACTTAAGCGAAAGCCTAAGAGAATCTACCATCCCATCAGATCCCGTTTCTTCATCTTCTCACAATTCGACAGTGGGAAAACGAAAACCAAGACATGGGAAGCAGCATCTTCCTGGAACATCCGAATAAACTGCGGTTGTCAACCCCCCTGCCAAGAGTGGTAACGATGGCAAAATCCCTCCAAAATGAGAGCAACAAACTTTTGTGGTTATCTGTGGGGGAGGCCTGTGTTCAACGGTGGACTTGTGATAGGCTGAAACGACGACGACGACATTAAAGTCAGTAAGTCAGTCAAAAATATCAGAAAATAAAATAAGGGATTTTTTTTATTGGATAAAGTGATGAAACGAGCAAAACGTTCTACCGATGGTAAGTGCATCGTCTGCCCATAACAAATGCCTTGCCAACCACACTGTGCCCATCACCCTGAGACATAAGTTCTTAAGTCTCATATGCCCAGTGATTACGCCAGCTCACGGTGCCCTTCAAACCGAAACAGTAATGTTTGCACACTATTGCTTCACGGTAGAATAACTGGCCCTAATGTGGCACCTACCTAAACGGATTCCTGCACAGGAATCCTACCACCTACATTTTACTGTTTAAGAAACTAAAAGAATATAAATATGTTAACTGATGCTTTATTTTCACCTATTATTTTGTTTATATATGTATTATTTGTGTAGTATATTTATTATTTGTATGTATGTATTTATCTATGTTAATTTTGTGTATATATTGGTTATTTATATTATTATATAATTATTATTCAATAGTATTTATATTTTTACACCAGACTCCACATTTTTTATATATTTGCACCTGCCATCACTTTTCTAGTCTCCCAGAGTTGACTGGCAGAGAATGCTTCTAGGCATTAAGTCCGCCCATTGTATTCCTTAGGTTAAGGTGTTACAATTAAGATTAAATAAATAAATAAATGTTTATGTAATGATACGTCTGCAAAATGAATCAGATTTAATGCTATTTTTAAACTAGCATTTTAATTATACAAAATAAATACTCCTTACGAGTTAATATCTCGGTGACTTAAGTATAGTAATAATAAATCTCTAGTGTAATTAACTCAATTTTTTATTACATATAAAAAGAAGTATTTTTTATAGAGCCAACGAATGATTAACCTGAAATTCTGAGAGAAGAATCATGCAATAATTGTTTTAAATGTAATAATCTTACAGTAATTGCAATGCGTCATAAACTGCAATGAGAACTTTATAAAAGCTTCTGCAAATTCATTCAATTTTGAACCAATAAAGATAAGAACTAAATAAAAATAGCCGTTATGCTACGATATAATTTCATCATTAATATTTAATTATAATTCAGTTATTCATTAATTAAGTAAATTAAATTAAGCTATTCTTGGTGATAATCATCATCATTTCAGTCCCACAAAACTGTGCAGGTCGTCGCTTCATCTAGTTGAGTGTCATACAACACTGCGATGGCCGGCACGAGGATGCCACTCGATGATGTTCATGGGCGGCGGTGATCGCTTACCATCATGTGAGCCACCTGCACGTTTGCCCTCTCTTCCATAAGAAAAAACGCGCGTGGTGCGGTGCCATACAGAAATGTGACACAGCATTAGTAATGGTCAGACGTTGCACTTACTATCAGGTGAACGTTTCGCTTGTCTCGACACTTTATCCTATAACTAGCCTGCCTATAATCAAATCTTAAGACGACAGCAAGGAGGTCATATCAATATCTATAAAAACAACATGTGAGTGGTCTCCGGCGTCGAGGTGCTTCCTTAATTTAAAATGGTCGTAAAACTGCGTCTTGAAATTATTTTGACACCGTTCGTAGTGCTATCTTAAGAAATATGCTCATAAGTCGGAAGTTTTCCCATGGAATAGGTATGATATATATTTTGTCACTAGCGTCTAATGTAAAACGAAGTAGAAGTCCAAGATGATGGTTCTGCTGGGAAATCGAAGTGTAATGAAAATAGTTCACTGGTCACCCAGAAATAGGCTTGAACACAACTGAAGCCGGTTCGTAATATGAATATAAGAACATTCTTAAATCTCATAAATAATTCATTTTCTTCACTAAATCGCAAAAAACCCACTGCAGGACCACCACTACTAAACTATGCAGGAATCCGTCTAAGTAAGTACCATCCCAGGGCCAGTTATTCTGCCGTGAAGCAGTAGAGTGCAAACATTACTGTGTTTCGGTCTAAAGGTCACTGAAAGCTAGTGTGATCACTGGGCATATGAGACTAAAGAAGTGATGTGTTTATGTGACACAGAAATGTTTCTGTCGACACAGCATTTGTTATGAGCAGACGTTGCACTCACCAGCAGGTGAATGTTATGTGATCGTTAACTTTATACTATTAAAAAAATATTATAGTGAATCTCCAGGACCTACACTGACCGCCTGACTGTTTCTTCTAAACTGATCTTTTTAACTTCTTTTTAACTTCTTCCGCGTACCTCGGACTTACCTCTTCTAAAAACTTTCTAAAGCCTAAAGTGTTTCAATCGATAAGTTTTACAAGGCCGTGTAGTCTAAAGCCGCCTTTACATGAAATGCGTTCGACAGTTTCGAGCGACTTTTTTACGACCGGAGCCCAAAAACGCCAAGTTAATCAAGTGAGCCCGGTAATACTGCCCGAAACGTTTTTAATTAAGCTTGATTACACACTTCTTTCTCTGTTAAGAATTTTATTACAGCATTGTAGCGTTTGACGAGCGATTTCCTCGCTTTTATACACCTATACAATGGCTCAAATCTTGGCATATGAATGCTTTTCGGTGCGGGGCTTTATTTCGAAAAAGGATATATAAAAAGCAATGGTCACGGCGACTTTGCTTATATTGCATTTTTAGGTATAATAACACGAAAGTGGCTCGTAAAACGTTTTCATTTGATAAAGTGAAGTTAGGAATTTGAATAAACGGATACAAAAGGATACAAGCATTTATATTTCTATGCAGCAATAACTTTCAAGCGTTCTTATTGTATTACTCTGTGACATTTTACGAGTTTTAAGTCTATGATAGACAACGTTTTATATTTACCAGTTGTGTCAACTAATTACTTTTGCTTATGCAGTGTCAAAATACTTTAAAAGATAATGTCATCGCGTTTGGAAATTGAGCAATTCTCAGTATGCATAAAGACGTCTGTGATGATTTTTTACAAATATTTAAACGAGTAATTTAACTATGGGATCTATTCTGTGTAGCTGTAAATATATCAGTGTTAGTTATGTGTCGCTGTTAACTTATAGGTAACATAGGTTTTACAGACTTATATATATTTCCGAAAACCAACAATTTGTGTTTTGAACAAATGTTGGCTACGGCTAGAATTCGAACCAAGGATCCGCGGCTCCAAAGTCAGGTACGCTACGTAATATTTCGCACAGTATCCTGACCATGAATAGATGGCGCCATCAAACTCCAACGGACAGCTGTCGTGCATTTTAGTTGAACAGGTTGTCAACAGATGGCTCCTTCTACAAGTAAATTAATTAATTCAATATTTTTCACGAAATCATTAATTTGAAGATATTTGCTTATTTTTGGTCCTTAGTGGGAAAAATAATATTCAAAGTGGAGTATCAATAAATAATTTTGATATATTATTAAGGGAGATATTTCAAACTAGTTAATTTTTAATACCTACGATGTTGACAAACGGTTTCTAATAATCCAGGGAGTAGTTTCACAGTTGCACCAAATACCGATCCGCCATGTTTGAAATCTACGGAAAATTTTGAGATTTCCAACACTTATCTCCCCTGCTATTTTCTTTTTACAAGCTGGCAATGTTCATCTTTCAATGGTAATTGATGAAAATGAAATGAGCTCCAGCCACATCTTCCTTCCGGCTTATAACCAACAGTGTCTAAGTGAAAAAATGCATTCACTTATCTTTTTCTCTTTTTCCATGCAATAGGATCAGAGTAGATCAGAGTGGGATCGGAGTGTCTAAAACACGATGACAATCTATGCCAATAACAAAATTGAAGTGTCTGATTGTGATATTAAAATAAATGCCGAAATTCCAGTGAAAACTGTTATTTAATATGATGCCTAATCATAAATGAATATTCGAGAATTCTTGTCTACCAGTCTTTCATGTCCGAAGGTTTGTTTCGAATAGACTCCGAACCGGTTCAACGGATTTCAATGAAAATTCTCCAATAATAATTAGAAATAGTTCTGCATCGTACCCGGAATCGAATCCAGGACTCAAAACTGACGACATCAGGACAGTGGTTTTTGCGATTTTTAGCTTCAATTACGTATCAGTATACATTTGAATATAAGAGAGAATGATTACGTCGATGTTCTCCTTGCCGATTTTAGGCCACAGCTACAACTTTCGAATACTGTCAAAAGAATACCTACTGTGCTGGAGATATTATAGTGCCACAAGTGCACTTACAGACACAGAGGTACTCACCCTTACTAACTCAGTAAGCTAGGTTGCAATATCGGAATCACGAGGACATTAACGACATAATCAAACCTGAAAGCTACCGCTGAGATTCGAACCCAGGATCTGCAGCTCAGGAGTCAGGTACTCTGACCACCACTCCATAAGAAGTCTTAAACTGTCACAATAATTTCCTTGTTTAGATGGATGTGCGTCAAAACATACCTCTGCCTTCATTATCCCCTCTCCCTATCGGAAAATTTTACATGTTCTTGATATGGTAGTTGTACCCATCGTATGGATAGCATACCTTCGAGCACATCGTTGCGTAGAATGTTCAGTACTCGTACAGACAACGGTTTATGTGCTTATTATAGCTCAAAGCGTTTAAAATTTTTAACTGTACTTACAGTAGTTGATTGGCGATAATTATTATTGGTATTATATATTTTGTATTGGAGAAAGTGACGAGATTAGCAACGTGTAGCGTAGTACCACACAGATATATTCTGGGTAATGTAGTGTGGTACATACATACATAAGATCACGACTGTATCCCATAAGGGGTAGTCAGAGACTGGGCACTCACTGCAAAAGCAGATGACTGCCACAATCCACGTTTCACCAAAACAATATAATGCACTTGGTGTGATAGGTGGTATGCCGTGAGGAAGCGGCTTAAGAGAATCTACCACGCCCATCTTATCCCGTGCGTGTCGTATAGGTCGACAGAATGAAAATAAAAACCAGGAGATGGGCAGCAGCATCTTCCTTGAACACCTCAATAAATAAACTGAGGTTGTCAACCCACCTGACAAGTCTGGCACCTACGGCAAAATCCCCCCAAAATGTGAGCTACTAACTTTTGTCGCGGCCTATGTTCAGCAGTGGACTAGTGATAGGATGAGATAATGATGATGATGAATGTAGCACTTGTTCTTCGTTTTGTTTACTCCTCTCGTCCCTTTCTTGTATAAAAAAAAATCATTCGACATATACAATTTGTTCACCGCATCGGATTCCGAAAGATAACGAGCCGGTTATTAAATAATTTTTGACAGTTCCTACCAAAACGGGAGAATCCAATTACGGAATAAAACACTCTCGCCTAAACAAAGATCACGTAGAACGTTAGTGGGGAATGCAAATTTTCGCCTGCGGCCGACGCCCGAGCGTGACGTTGTTATAAAACGGACCAGCACCGTGGAAGTGTTATTTCTTCCATCCACTCACGGAAGGACTTGCGCGCCAGCTTGATTGACAGTACTTATTTATTCATTCCCTTGCCCTCCGGAAGGGTTGAGTTCAGCCTACATAACCCTACTACTTTCATTCGAACCAAAGTCGTGTTATAAATAAACATTAAGTAACAGGCCTTTTCTCATTTTTGAGAAGGATGTGAAACCGGGTTGCCGTGCTTCTCCAATGCGGATTGAAGAACTTCAAATAGTTTTATTTCTCACGATGTTTTTCTCACCGCTGAGCCAGAGAATTTACCACCCCATCTCATCCCATGGGTGTCGTAAGTCAAACCAGGAGAAAGAAAATAAAAACCAGGAGATGGGCAGCAGCATTCCTGGAGCATTCCGATGTCGTTTAAACAAAAAAAACATTAGTATGTAATATATAAATAATAATTATATTACTGTAATAATTTATAAAATGGTAATTAAATTTTGATAATAAATACGTAGCTTTCTGATATATTAATTCCGTAAAACAATGGATTTCATAATGGCGAATCTTATTTCGTGACTGTTGTAAGAGGAAGCTTATATCTCACGAGTATTTCGTCTCGAAACAATACTAGTAAGTTGATTCGACTTCGATAAATTCGTGAAACCATTAGTAATTTGACGAAGCATCAACACGTTTTGTTTGTGGGTTCAGCGGGCCATTCAAACACAAATAACATTACCTAAAGGGCAACGAGCTCTTCGCCGGTACCATTGTACGGAAGCATAGAAGTTACGGAATTGTTTTGCGGACGGAAGTAAACGACGCGCAAGTCGTTTGCCTAATGGAAATTTCCACCCCTGTCCATATTAACTAATGCTTCAATTTAAAATTCTTGGTATCATTGCAACTGCGAAGAATTTTAAATTGTAAAGTCCTTCATGCCAAAGCACTCGTCGCCACGAGAGGATTTTTTTATTGAACAAAGTGACGAGACGTGCAACGTCCACTCCTAACAAATGCTGTGAAAAATTGTATGTACGAGTACCATTTTACTGCGCTGGTCACCCCGTACACTTGTGGCGCTATAATATCTCCTGCGCAGTTAATAATTTCCGACAGTATTCCGAAGTTGTAGTCGTTGTCGTAAATCATCCAGAAGGCAATGCTGTAAATATAACTACATACATACATACATAAGATCACGACTGTATCCCATAAGGGGTAGTCAGAGACTGGGCAGTCACTGCAAAAACAGATGACTGCCACAATCCACGTTTCACCAAAACAATGTAATGCACTTGGTGTGATAGGTGGTGAGCCCATCGCCACCATGCGCTGTTGGGTGCACAGTGCAGTTTAATTCCTTACTCGCCTTTTACGAGATCCATTGGATGAGATGGAGTAGTAGTATTCTTTTATCGAGCCGCCACCACACAACTATATATATAAGTATAACTACATACAATAGAATTATAATTTATCCATACTAATATTATAAATGCGAAATTATCCTATCTCTGTCCCTCTGTCTGTTTGTTACCTTTTCACAGATTAACCACTGACCCGATTTAGACGAAATTCGGCACAGTTATAGCTTGCATCCCGGAGATGGACACAGGATACTTTTTATCCCGCAAAATCAAATAGTTCGCACGGGATATTTGAGAAACCAATATCCATGCGGACGAAGTCGCGGGCATCAGCTAGTAATCAATAAAACTGTGTATATTTTAACATAATCTGCATTTCATATGATAATATATTTTTAAGCCTAATAGCGTCATCGTCCTATTATCAGTAACCTCTGTGTTTGCCCGATATGTAGTCCGTGCACGCGGTCGAAGCATACTGTAAGCGATATTAATTGCAACTTTTGAACGTGGTATTGTTATGCATCAATTCAGTCTTCTTCTTTTTCTCTTCAGCCTATCACTAGTCCTTGCAAGTCCACTGCTGAACACAGACCTCCCCCATAGTTTGCCACATAAGTTGTAGCTCTCATTTTGGGGGGATTTTGCCATAGTTGCCACGCTTGGCAGGCGGGTTGGCAACCGCAGTTTATTAATTCAGATGTTCCAGGAAGATGCTGCTGCCCATTACTGGATTTAACTTTCCCTCTGTCGACATTCACGACACCCACGGGATGAGATGGGGTGATAGATTCTCTTAAGCCGCCACCATACGGCAATCATAAGCTATAATTAATAAAATTAAATCTAAGCCAAGAACACCATTGGAAGACTTAAAGACAATGTTGGTCGGGTTGCGAGATTGTACCGCTGAAAACAATCTGTCGATCGATGTAGTGGTGGTCAGTTCAGCCTATCGCTAGTCCACCGCTGAACATGGGCCTCCCCATAGACGGCCATAAAAGTTTGTTGTTCTCATTTTCAGGGGATTTCAAGCTCATTTCAAGTTAGGCTCAGCGGTCAATACTCTACGTTTCCAAACAAACTAATATCTTTGGGATTCAAGCGGCCAAAATTCAAAGTATCTGTCAAAACAACTACAAACAAAACAACTAGTCGGGCAAACTGTTAGTATCGTCTCTTCATCATCATCATTTCAGCCGCTACTGCTGAACATAGGCCTCCCCCATAGATTGCCACAAAAGTTGTAGCTCTCATTTTGGGAGGATTTTGTCATAGTTGCCACGCTTGGCAGGCGGGTTGGCAACCGCAGTTTATTTATTCAGATGTTTCAGGAGATGCTGCTGCCCACCTTCTGATTTATATTTTCCCTCTGTCGACTTTCACGACACCCACGGGATGAGAAGGGGTGGTAGATTCTCTTAAGCCGCTACCACACGGCGGCTTGTAATCGGTTTGTTGTAAAGTAAAGTAAAGTAAAGTAAAGTTTCAGTCTATCAATGCTGAGCACGGGCCTCCTCTCATTTCTGAGAGGGTTTTGGAGCTAGGAAGAATCCGCCTTTTAAATTACTGAACCAGGGAAAGTCCACCACGATCCTGCTGTGCGGCTCGATGGAGTTCAGATTTTCTTTCAATATTTCTTTTATTTCTCCGATATGAAGGTTTCCTTACGATGTCTATCTTTGCTGCTAAACACGTAATTTACCTTTTTTAGAAGAGGGGCAAACGTGCAATCAGCTCACCTGATGGTGATCGTCACCACCTAAGAACATCCGCAACCCCTGAAAAGAAGCATCAAATGGTGCTACGTTTGTTTGCTTTACGGAGTCAAAAAATCGGTACTACTAATTTCTCTCAAGGTGAAGTATGTGGAAAATTTTCAAACATGATGATGTTCTCCTAGCCGATTTCGACCACGGCGATAACTGCTGACTACTGTCGAGAGCCATCAACTGCGCAGGAGATATTATAGCGCCACAAGTGTACGCGCAAACACAGAGGCACTCACTCGTTCCTACCTACCCGCGCCCGATGTAACGCTGATGCGATAAGATCGGAGGTAGGCTAGGATGCAGTGTCAGAAACACGGGGACAATCACAACACAACCAGACCCGAAAACCAACAATTTATGTTTTAGCACAAATGTTGGCTCCGGCTGGGATTCGAAACCAGGACCCGCGGCTTGGAAGTCAGGTACTCTGACCACTAGGCCACGCGGACGTTGTTTCAAACATATTCACTTAACATTTATACATACTCGTAATATTGTCAGCAATATTAATTCTTTCGTTTGAATAGCTTAGACGGTTCGCATTCTTCCGAGCAGAAAAGTCAATTAGTTCATCCGCTTTCAATTGCATTGCTATGGTTTCCTTTACAAAATTCTCAATGAGTAAAGACTCTGATGCCATTACAAGTTACTAAATTGAACGAACGTGTAATGGGCCTGCAAAAAGCGTTAGTTGAAAAACAAATGTAAATTAACAATTTTTTTAAGCTTTGGTTGTGTGCCTTACGTTTTTTTTACAGAAGAGGAGGCAAAGGAGCAAGCGGCTCACCTGATGGTACATCATCAGCACATATGAACATCGTCAATACAAGAGGAATTTCGGGTGCATTGGACAGCCTTTGAAAAAGAGGAAGATTATTAAAATATATATTATAATAATTATTATAATAATATATAAAGAGCTCTTTCTGCGTAGATCGGACCAAAAATAATTATTAAAAGCTGAAGGTACCCCGGGTTAACTATGACATCAGGACATCTGTCAACTCAGTCCCCCCGTGACCATGGGTGCTGTAAAGCACTCGAAACGTCGGGTTATAAATAGTCAAAAAAATTAAACGCGATAAAATCCGTAAACTTAGTTTCATTTAAATGTGTAGTGTTCGCGTAAATATAAGAAATCATTAAGATTATTAAAATTCTGAAATTGGGGAAAGAAGTAATAAAAATGTTATAGAAGTAGCTTCGCATTCCCATTATTCACAAGCTTATGCTCTTAATTTAGTTCTTGTAAGATTATTGTATAATATATCTCTCCGCTTAAAAACTTTTTTAAGATATCAATAAAAACAAAATAGATCTCAAAGTTATTATTAGTAGTTTTAGTATTATTAGTAGTAGTTATAATAGGCTACGTAGATACGTAGATACGGCAGAGTAGAATAGTCGAGTTGTCGTAATTGGAGACTAAGGTATTGTACGGACAGCTTTTATTCGAACTTATTAACACCATGCTTGTGGGAACGCAAAGGAGAGTAAGATTTTTTTTTGACTCGCACCAAAATGGCGGAGAATTGGTTCCACAACCATCACGTCTCTTTACCTGCGGGGGCGAAATGTGGGCTACGTGTGTGGCCTCTACCTTTCCCTCATATGGCATAAAGTATGTACTCGTATGTATGTATGTTCAAGGCATTAACACACCTACAAATGTATTAACCTGCGATTTTTTTTACTAAGCAAATTTGATTCGGTGTAGAAAGTCATACTTTACATCTAAGGTTACAAAAGCGAAAGCAACAACAAAATTGTTGATTTGTAAACTGTTGTTGTCACTTATCGACATATTTGAAAACAAAAGATAAGTTAAATTTCATCCGACAAGAAATTCACCGGTGGTAGGTTCGCTATGTAAGAATCCGCCTAGGCAGATACCACCGCAGTTATTTTGTCGTCAAGCAGTAGTATGCTTGAGTCTAAAGGGCACTGATAGCTAGTGCAATTAATAGGTATATGACGAAATAATGTGATGTGGGTAATCAGCGCAGTGTGGTGCCACACGGTAAAGTTCTGGGTAACAAAGCATATGTTATGGCCAGTCGTTACCATCAAAAGAACGATTTTCGCGTCTCATCACTCTTCCATAAAATCAATTACGTGTAATGCTACAAAAATATGGGAGTAACCTGGGTTCGATCCCCGGTGCCAGCTACCAGCATCTAAAATTGTTATACAATTTTAAGTGCTGATTTACCACGTCTTCAGCGGTGAAGGAAAACATCGTGAGGATCCAGCATGTCCGAAGGAATAGAACTATTTCGAGGACATGTGAAGTCCGCCAATCCGCATTGGAGCAGCGTGGCGGATTCTTCCTAGCTCCAAAACCCTCTCAGAAATGAGAGGAGGCCTGTGCTCAGCAGTGGGACATTTATAGGCTGAAACTTATACTTTTTTTTTAAACGGAGAAATCCCTAGGAAACAGAGCACCTGAGGAAGTGACGGTAAGAACGGTGACGGTGAGGTGAGGTTAGTAATATTTTGAAGACACGTCATCAGCATCATCATTTCAGCCTATCACTAGTCCACTGCTGAACATAGGACCTCCCCCATAGATTGCCACAAAAGTTTGTAGCTCTCGTTTTGGGAGCATTTCGCCACAGTTGCCACGCTTGGCATTGCAGCAGCGTTGCAGAATCGTCCAGACTAAAGAAACAACTCAATAACGAACTAAGGGTACTTTATTTACATAAATGCAAACCTTTTAATAGGAAAAGAAAGCTTTATCAGAGACTTGTCTATAACACTAGTAAAGTACTACACTTACTGATACTACGTTTATTCAATAACAATGTTTATTGTATAGCTATTAAGTTAAAAGAATACTACCACTACATCTCATCCAATGGATCTCGTAAAAGGCGAGTAAGGAATTAAACTGCACTGTGCACCCAACAGCGCATGGTGGCGATGGGCTCACCACCGATCACACCAAGTGCATTATATTGTTTTGGTGAAACGTGGATTGTGGCAGTCATCTGTTTTTGCAGTGAGCCCAGTCTCTGACTAACCCTTATGGGATACAGTCGTGATCTTATGTATGTATGTATGTATGTTAAGACATTGAATTAATTACACAAAGAAGACTTAATTAAACGTTTACATACAAACTAATCCAATGGTTGTTGAACAAGTGATTTCATTACCATAGCGGAGTTATTTGAATTCGAGAATTATATGAATAAATTATTGATTATTGTAGAAATGCAAGACCACTTTCTAATACTAACGGAGGCTATCAATTGCGGAGGAGTAGGGCCACAAGTGTTTGTGGCCACTGCTAAGCACGTGCCTCCTCTCATTTTTGAGAGGGCTTTCGGAGCCGGAATGAGACCGCCACGTTGCTCCAGTGCCGGTTCGCAGATTTCATAGGTCGTCTAGATGTTTTTTTTTTATTGCATAAAGCGATGGAACGAGCAAAACGTTCACCTGATGGTAAGTGGCAACGTCTGCCCATAACAAATGCTGTGCCACCCAGAAAATTTCTGTGTGGCACTACAATGTGCCCATCACCCTGAGACATAGGTTCTTAAGTCTCATATGCCCAGTGATTACGCTAGCTCACAGTGCCCTTCAAACCGAAACACAGTTATGTTTGCGCACTACTGCTTCACGGCAGAATAACTGGTCCTGGGGTGGTACCTACCTAGACGGAATCCTGCATAGGAATCCTACCACCAGTAAAGTACCTATTTAAGGCGAGCGCCTGGCCCCTGAGCTACTACGTGACTGACTTGACATTGGCAGAATTCTATTGAAAGAGGCCAGAATTAAAAGAAGAAGAAGTACTATACTCGATAGAATACTAACACAAAAAAACTAATTTTTCATGAATACATTCGTACACACACAACACTCTCCCACACTAAAACATCCTCAATTTAGATTTAATTTTATATTACTTAATACCTGTAAAATAGTTAAAAATTAATGATTTCTTATATTTACGCGAACACTACACATTTAAATGAAACTAATTTTACGGATTTTATATTTTATATCTTATTATATCTTGGCATTAACTTCCAAGAGAGGGAGCCAGGAGACCTACAGCACAGGGTTACCTAGTTTGGGCTCCTGTCTCCCACATTATAAAGTAATAAACTTTTGTTATTCACTATGATATGTTAACTTAACTCCATTTAAGTAATGTATGTGGGTTAAATAAAAAAGTTTATTATTTATTAGTATATTTGTTATAGTGTTGTGAATATATCTCAATCATAGGGATTTACTCCTACTACGATCCCTATACAGGATATTTCTCTTGGTGGCAGTGTCATCAATTCAAGCGATACTGTGCAAACTGGGGACTTAGGAACTGATGTCTCCGGGTGACGAGCGCAGTGTGATGCCACACAGAAAAATTCTGAGTGAAACAACATTTGTTATGGACAGAAGTTTCACATACCACGAAGGTCAACGATTACTTCCATAAAAAAAAACACAAATTCTGCCCTCCCCGTGTCTAATACAAGATCGAAGGAATCTGATGCAATGCCAGAAAAAATTTGTTTTGTACGTAAATAAGAAGTATGTCGAACTAATTTTTGCTTTGGCTGGGCTGGAATCCATCGGCACTGCGGGCAGGGCGTCATAGAATCTACGACAGACGGCCGCCGAGTAGGTAGAGTAAGTCTGTCGGGGGTTCCTGGTGGCGGTGTTAGTTTGCTTGTGCACGCTACTGAGGGAGGGCGGGCGGTGCTCTTAAAAAAACTAGGTAATATACACCATTTTTATATTTTGCATGCGGATCTTAGCAAAGTAACTTACCTTCCTTCATTATAATGGATTTCCGCAAAGTAACGCCTGATTCTATTAACTAAATAGAAACGTTTATTTAAGATTTTATTATGTAGCTCTAAGCTGTTGCTCAAAACGCGTAAACAACAAAAACGAAGGTGACACTGTGATAAAAATATGCTAATCGGGGTTCATCGTACGGTTATCAGTGACCTCTATATCTCAGATAGTTATTATCAAATCTAAGCTTCGCTACCACTCTGACTAAGCTGCATAGTTGTGTGTGTTTTCCGGTAAGTGTGAAACGTGGACATACTGTTATATATCACTGTTGACGATAATGATTATAATCAGGTCAATGACCAGCTGTCAGACATATTTCAGTTTCCACTCTTCACTTGTGCAATAAATATTTTATTGTCGAATAGATGTCCTCCCGGCCGAAGCTACTCGTATCAACTGCGCAGCAGATATAATGCCACAAGTGTACGCGGAAACAGACGCACTCACTTGTACTAACCAACCCACTCCTGAAGGAATGCGATAAGATCGGAGCTAGAGTGTAGTGTCAGACGGTGTCATAACAGCTATCAATTTGTGTTTACATAAATTCGACTCCGGTTGAGATTCAAACCCAGGAACCTAAGTGCTGAAGTGAGGTAAGAGTACCTGTCAGAGGACCACTAGGGACAGAGGGTCAAGCTTAAACGGACACTAGATAAATCATAATGTTATAACCCATCCCTTTACGTCTTACCCTTCGTTGTCTACTACTGCAATGGTATTAGGGATGTTTTTACACTGCAGTCTCACGATAATGCCTCGCTTTGAGGTGAAACACGTGTAGTGTTCTCGGCTTCAGTGGTGTATTGCCTAGTGGTAGTGGCAGTGTTGTAGTGGTGATGGGTATCTGGTGGCGGCTCCCGGTGGCGGTATTGGTTTTCTTGTGCACGCTGTTGAGGGAGGGCGGGCGGTGCTCTTCAAAACTAAGGAATACACACCATTTTACATTTTGCATGCGGATCTTAGCAAATTAACTTTCTCTCCTTTACAATATTTTAGTATCTCTTAGACCCGATTTCACCGATTGCTTTGGAAACCAAGTCTAATAAAACCACGTTTTACTTAACTGAGTTCAAATGTACCATTTGATCTCGGTTTTAGTCTAACCGATTTCATCAGCTCCATTTTGATCGCGTTTAGAAAAAACGAAGGAACATGACATATCGTCACAATCCGAAACAAAATCTGGTATTGCGTATTTTGAGACATCAAACAGCCTGCTTTTATGTATAGATTACATAGGTATTAGGGCTTAAATAGGATATAGGGCTTACCGCGTGGCTTAGTGGTCAGGGTACCTGACTTCTACGCCGCGGGTCCTGGGTTCGATTCCCAGCCGGAGCCAACATTTAGTGCGAAAACACAAATGGTTGGTTTTCGGGTCTGGTTGTGTTGTGATTGTCCCCGTGTTTCCGATACTGTATCCTAGCCTATCTCCGATCTTATCGAATCAGCGTTACATCGGGCGCGGGTAGGTTGGGACGAGTGAGTGTCCTCTGTGTTTGCACGTACACTTGTGGCACTATAATATCTCCCTGCGCAGTTGATGGCTCTCGACAGCATTCGGAAGTTGTCGCCGTGGTCGAAATCGGCTAGGAGAACATCATCACATAGGTATAGAAACAATAAACAATACGTAATCAAAATATTTTTTGTGTTTACATAGTTGTGCAATTGACAATGACAGCTCTCTGAACGCGTTTAATGAAGCTAAACGACGAAAATTGGGCGATCAGAATTTGAACCGCGTTTAGCTTTAACTGTGTACATTTGATATTGATGAAATACAAATTGTAACATTGAACTCAGTTAAACGCTTAAACTTTCGTTTGGCTTGAACCGATCGCGTTTATTTTCAACGGTGAAATCAGCCCTTAATCAACCAAGACGCCCGCAGCGTAGAAGTCAGGTGAGCTGACTTCTACGCTGCGGGTCTTGGTTTTGAATCCCAAACGGAGCCCATACGCGTGCAAAAATACAAATGGTTGGTTCTAGTTGTGTTGTGCATGCGTTTTATTATTTTTTTTAATTAAAAACGATATTGCAACGATATAGCAACGATGTTGTAATATTGTTGTTAATTCAAAAAAAATAAAAAATCTTGAGATATGTGAATGATGGTAGTATAGTAGTAGCTGGTGGTAGGATTCCTATGCAGGGATCCGTCTAGGTAGGTACCATCCCAGGGCCAGTTATTCTGCCGTGAAGCAGTAGTGTGCAAACATTACTGTGTTTCGGTTTGAAGGGCACTGAGAGCTATCGTAATCACTGGGCATATGAGACTTAAGAACTTATGTCTCAGGATGACGGGCTCAGTGTGGTAGTCACACAGTAATTTTCTGGGTGACACAGCATTTGTTATGGGCAGACGTTACACTTACCATCAGGTGAACGTTTGGCTCGTTCCGTCACTTTTAAGAAATAAAAAAAAAATGTTTCCAAAGTGGGTAACTTTAATTATTAATTCCTAGTATTTATTACAAAGAAACAAAACGTAATCATATATAATCAGTCTTCCCAAAACTGAAACAATTATGGAAGGTCCGAGTATTCAATTGTCATCGTAAATTTTAAAATAATTCGCTTAACAGTTTCATAAAAACAAATGTGCGAATAGTTCCGTTATATTTTACCACGAATTAAGTCCGTGAACTGGCGCCTCTTAGGTAGCGATTATAGCGTGATGAAAGCGTGATGAAAGCATGAAGTAACATTACATTCATTTCGTATTTTCGTATTGATAGTAACTTCTTAATGGTCTTGATAAAAATACTAACACGACGGTGATGATGTTCTTCTAGCCGATTTCGACCACGGCGACAACTTCCGAATACTGTCGAGAGCCATCAACTGCGCAGGAGATATTATAGTGCCACAATGTGTACGCGCAAACACAGATGCACTCACTCGTCCCAGCCTACCCGCGCCCGATGTAACGCTGATGCGATAAGATCGGAGGTAGGCTAGGATGCAGTGTCGGAAACACGGGGACAATCACAACACAACCAGACCCGAAAACCAACAATTTGTGTTTTAGCACAAATGTTGGCTCCGGCTGGGATTCGAACCCAGGACCCGCGGCGTAGAAGTCAGGTACTCTGACCACTAGGCCACGCGGTAACATACGCGGTACATTACTAACATACGTATTATAATAATTAACAGTAGTATATATATCAGGGCGCGGGCGTTCGCCTTTAAAATTTCATAGGCGGTGGTAAAATGAGTTCGGTACCCGAAGCCGGCACTAATAAACTTGTTCTGCAAATTTAACTGTCGGCTGCATGCTCAGCAGTGAGCTGAGGAATAAAAACACCTTAAAGACCATTGGAGCAGCGTCACGGACTCTTCCCGGCTCTAGAAACTTCTTTGACGGCCTGTAAAGGCCTCTCTCAAGTTGGGAGGAAATGCCTTAATTGCCACTTGGCAGGCGGATTGGCGATCACAGTGCCAGTCGCATCTTCGACGCTTCTGCTCTTTCGGAGTAATTTAGGTCTGGCATACTAGAGATTGTTATTCCGCCATCAAACGGATGACATGCTATTTTCCTGGCATTTTTAGTCGACTTACACGACACCAATTGGACGAAACGCCTCTAAATACTTAAAATACACTCTCAGAAACGAGGGAAGGCCTGTGCTCAGTTGTGGGACATTCACAGATAGGATTTACATAGTAATTCCCAAACTCGATCCTTTCAGACTATTCGCAAGCGTTATTAACTGCGTTAACTACGCTAGTTGTTAAACTACTTTTGTCAAAAACCGGTATGTGATAAAGTTAAGTCCGTACTTCCTATTCTCCCGTCAAAAGTCCTTCAAGTGTTCTGTGATAGCGTTTAGTCTAGCACTGATTAGTAAGCACTCGGATAATTCATCTACTGTCTTATCCTGTGGTGGCTGCTTCGGTAATTTTCATTGATTAGGTACGTTTGTTTAGTACAAATATTAATTACCTATTTTTCATTAATGTTTCATTAGAGAGAAGTGACGAGACGAAAGAATCTGGTGGCAGGATTCCTATGCAGGAATCCGTCTAGGTAGGGTACCACCCCAGGGCCAGTTATTCTGCTGTGAAGCAGTAGTGTGCAAACATTACTGTGTTTCGGTTTGAAGGGCACTGTGAGCTAGCGTAATCACTGGGTATATGAGACTTAAGAACTTATGTCTCAGGGTGATGGGCAAAGTGTGGTGTCACACAGAAATGTTCTGGGATGACACAGCATTTGTTATGGGCAGACGTTGCACTTAAAAAAAATTGTTCACCCGATAAGTAAGTGTAAAGTCTGCTCTAAACTGAAATCTGAACACTGACACACAGTAACGTTTGCACACTACTGTTTCTGTTTTTTTTATTATTGGATAAAGTGATAAAACGAGCAAAACGTTCACCTGATGGTAAGTGCAACGTCTGCCCGTAACAAATGCTGTGTCACCCAGAAAAATTCTGTGTGACACCACACTGTGCCCATCACCCTGAGACAAAAGTTCTTAAGGATCATATGCCTAGTCATTACGGTAGCTCACAGTGCCCTTCAAACCGAAACACAGTAATGTTTGCACACTACTCCTTCACGGCAGAATACTGGCCCTGGTGTTGTACCTACCTATCGGATTCCTGCATAGGAATCCTACTAATAAATGAATATGATATTTGCTGTAAATGAATATGATATTTTGTTTTAAAAGTTAAGACAATAAATCCTTTACATCATTTATCTAAATCACAACAACCGAGAGAGCCGTGGTAGCTCAGGGGCTAGGCACTCGCTTAAAATTTCATAGTACGCTAGTGACCTGGGTTCGATTCCCGGTGCCGGCTACACTAAAATTGTTAATTGCAATTTTAAGTGCTGATTTACCACGTGCTCGGCGGTGAAGGAAAAAATCGTGAGGAAACCTGCATGTCGGAGAAATAAAAAAATATTTCGAAGACATGTGCAGTCTGTCAACCCGCATTGGAGCAGCGTGGCGGATTCTTCCTAGCTCCAAAACCCTCTCAGAAATGAGAGGCCTGTGCTCAGCAGTGGGACATTTGTAGGCTGAAACTTTACTTTACTTTACTTTACAACAAACCGATTACAAGCCGCCGTGTGGTAGCGGCTTACGAGAATCTACCACCCCATCTCATCCCGTGGGTGTCGTAAAAGTCGACAGAGGGAAAATGAAAACCAGGAGATGGGCAGCAGCATTTCCGTGAAACATCTGAATAAATAAACTGCGGTTGCCAACCCGCCTGCCAAGCGTGGCAACTATGGAAAAATCCCCCCAAAATAGGAGTTGAAACGACGACGATTACAATCAAAGCGAACCACTACACCATACATAAAAATATATAATTAGTTACGTAATAACAAAGTTACGGATACAAACGAATACAAACAATCGGCGGCCGTGAATCAAATAAAACAATTAACCCAGATACGTGCAGATCGGGCGCGCTCCGTGAAATTATAAATTATGTAGGAAGTACAGTGCGAATGATTCAACAGTCGCTCGCGTGTGGAACCACTCTGGAGGCCGGCTCGTAAACTATAAACCGAGTTTTAATATGTGTACCTCATTTTTTTTAAATTAATTCTCGTCTTTCACGTGAATTAGACATCGATTTTTATCATTTTTTTTTATTAAAATTTATATTAGCAATGCCAGATTATAGTTATTTTTGTCTGTTATAATTTTTTCCGTCAGTTTTCTATAGTCTATTGAGTTGTACTGTATTTTCCGCTGAATCATTAATTTTCAGAAATATTTGTTTATGATCAGACATTGATGATTCTATTGTAGCCAAATGAAACAAGTTCTCCGTTAAACTAGTAACATTAGTAATATTCTTGTAAACCACTCCAAGTAAGCTTTTTTTTTTAATTTAAAAAACGATGCCCCACAGTATCATTTTTCCTGTGTCGTGGGTGCGTTTTACAGACATAAATTCCACATGCATAAACACCCAGACCCGGAACAACTATTTGTAGGCCATACAAATATTTGTCCCGTGCGGGCTATCGAACCCACACCCGCGGCGCAGAAGCCAAGGGCTTAGCCACTGCGCCAACCGAAGCTTAAATTTGTGCTAGGTGATGGTTAACGGACAATAGTGGAAAAAATAATCGGGCTCGATCCTGTCACGTCACTTCTCGCTGTCCGTACCATAAAACATTAGGTTATGGACGATACCATAGTATTTGGTTTGAAACAAAAAAAAATTAGTAGTCCATCGCTTCATTTAATATCAATGAGTTAGTTAAATGTTATGTTTTGTATTTCATAGTACGTGAGTTCGAGTGACATGAGATCCCCTTAGCCGGAACCTACGGTTCTGCAATTTTAAATGATGTACCTTGTGCTCTGCAGTGAAGCCTGCGTGTCTGGAGAATAAAAAAAATTCGAGGACGTATGAAGTCTACCAACACGTATTTAAGCAGCGTGGAGGACTCTTCTCTCTCTAAACTCTTTCGGCTCCAAAAACCCTGACAGAAATGAGACGAGGACGACAGAGAAGGACTGTGGTCAGCCGACTTAGAATGATTATTGGTTTTTTTATTGGATAAAGTGACGACACGAGCAGAAAATTCACCTGATATTAAGTGCAACGTCTGCCCTTAACAAATGCTGTGTCACCTAGAACATTTCTGTATGGCACCACACTGCGCCCTGAGACATCAGTTCTTAATTCTCATATGCTCATTGGTTACAATAGCTCTCAGAGCCCTTCAGACCGAAATACAGTCATGTTTGGAAGATACTGCTACACGGCAGAATATCTGGCCTGATGTGGTACGTTCCTAGACGGATTCCTGCATCACAATTAATTTGATTTCTATCTTAACTTTTGTAAAGATTTGCCTTGAATAACTGCAATTAAATTCACTAAACAATTTAATTTAGTAAACTTATTATACTTAATTAGACTCTTATCCTTTTCCAAGCATTAATATGGATTATATTATATGCATAATTATATGCCGTGTGGTGGCGGCTCGTTAAAAGAATACTACCACTGCACTGTGCACCCAACAGCGCATGATGGCGATGGGCTCACCACCTATCACACCAAGTGCATTATATTGTTTTGGTGAAACGTGGATTGTGGCAGTCATCTGCTTTTGCAGTGAGTGCCCAGTCTCTGACTACCCCTTATGGGATACAGTCGTGATCTTATGTTATATATCAGTTAAAGTCAGTATTTTATGTTACTGTAGTAAAAATAAATATTGTTAATTTCAGTCTGCCTTCCTACCATGAGATATTTAGAGGAGTAAAACAAAGGACTAAACTACACACAGGTTGTATATTGTTCTGTTACTGTTACTCATGAGTATTATTTACTGTCGAGTTTTTTCCATGCCAGTCTCTTCCGAAGCTGCAATGGTTTTTTTATTGGAAAAAGTCGACCAAAACGTTCACCTGATGGTAAGTGCAACATTTGCCCATAACAAATGCTTCGTCACCCCAAAAAAATTCGGGGTGACAGCACACTGCGACCGTAACCCTGAGACATCAATTCTCAAGTCTCATATGCCTAGTGATTACACTAGCTCTCAGTGCTCTTAAAACCGAAACAAAGTAATGTTTGCACACTACTGCTTCACGGCAGAATAACTCGCTCTGGGGTGGTATCTACCTAGACTGATTCCTGCATAGGAATCCTACCTCCAGATCCTCGTACGTATTCGATGAACTTTTTAGAAATTTCGCAATACAAATCGCAACATACTGGCTAAATACATGCAGTAATAAAAAAAAAATGTGTATTACAGAAAAACAAACAAAACTTCCGAGCTACAGCGTATACGACACATAACCTTGTACTTTATCTAAAAGTGAGTCAGTACGCTCGTGGTGCAGTTTTCTGGTTAATTCCACGCACCGTTCGCGTATCGTGCAACGGATTCAATGTTAGATTCACACACTAAATATATGGCTGCACGAAATGTGGCAGACATTATCTAGGTCGCGAATTCGGTCAAGATTCCCATTTTTTTTTTAATTCAAGGCAATGTAATTTTGCTAATAATTACCGGACTAGGGTCACTGATGATTTATTGTTGGTTTTATTAAGCTATAGTTATACATCGCAATAGAGTATAAAATATACGGTTGGATTTCTTCCTCCATCGATCAGTCACGACCCAGGCCACACTGTATAAATACAGTCAATGGCTATAATATAACACGCACCACGACGCGCGACACGACGCGCGACACGCCGTAGAGAGCGAGTGCGCAATAGTCAATAATCACACCGCGAAAACACTATTCACCCGTGTTCTAGAGCGGTTCTCACCGCCCAGAGTTACCGACACACAAGTCGACAGTCCGAATGGACGCCCTCGGGCAGTCATTAGACGACTTAAAATCATTTGAGATATTCGACATCGCGCAAGCACGCAGCGAACGCGACACGGTCCGAATTTCGAGGGTTTGGTAGGAGTTTATTTATGTATTTATGTTTGGGATCAAACCAAACCTGGCACGCGGGCCCCTGGCCTGTGAGCACAGTATCCGATGAAGCTGTAAAAGCCAAAAAAGCTAACAGCAATTACATCACCGAAATGATACATTCCTCCATTGAGTTATCGTCATCATTTCAGCTTATCACAAGTCCGCTGCTGAACGTAGGCCTCCCGCATAGTTAGCCACAAAAGTTTGTTGCTCTCATTTTAGAGGGATTTTGCTATAGTTGCCACGCTTGGTAGTCAGGTTGGTAACCGCAGTTTTGTTTATTCAGATGTTCCAGGAAGATGCTGCTGCCCGTCACTTGAGTTTTATTTTCCCTCTGTCGACTTTTACGACACCCACGGCATGAGATGGGGAGGTAGATTCTTTTAAGCCACCGCACGGTTAACTACACGGGTTCCATTGACTATAGAGGAGTATTGACAAAACTTTGACGCTTTGAGGCAATGGAGGTTTTATAGGCAAGGGCATGACATACCAATCTTTCTTCAGTTAAATTTTAGTGCCCTAGCGGTCTGATTAACTGACCTCTACTCCGTGAGTCCTGAGATTCTTCATTCGTTATCCGGTCTGATCCAGGTGAAATCCTCGAGCGGGACCTTTTTTTTTAAATGAAACAAATGAAGTACACATAAAAAGTTTGTGTTAATAAGTTCACAATTCAAACTAGGCAATGATTAATATTCGTGTCAGAAAACTGCATTGCTAACTCTTGCTCAACACCGAATCCATGACATCAGACGATCGCTGCGCAGTTAAATCATTGAAACTTTCAATCATATTGTCTAATGTAAAACACTAACCTATCTGTTCTGATGAAATTCTAGGAATGCGAATAGCTTTAAAGATAAATTAATAATATTACTTAGGGTTACTTGATCCGACAAACCGCATTGGAGCAACGTGGCGGATTCTTCCTAGCTCCAAAACCCTCTCAGAAATGAGAGGAGGCCTGTGCTCAGTAGTGGGACATTTATAGGCTGAAACTTTACTTTTTACTTTATACTTGATCTAGTTGCCTTGTCCCGCAAATACGGTAGAATACCGGATAAGCGACCCCGGCCTCGAGAGCTACCGCTGTCTTCTCCTGCTCCTTCCAAAGTAGTAATATCCTAGACCTTATAGTTCTTTCCCCAAGTTCCCAATACCTGCCCCTAGTCCATTTCCTAATCCTTTTCCCTTTCTATCCGCCAAGCCAGTGGTTACCGTGCCGATGGCTGGCTATTCGTTGTAACGCAAAAAGGGAACAAGAATTTCAACTGGTACCGTAATGGCGTGGACGTGGTTCACCAACCGTTACGTCGTGTTTCTGGCGGGGGCGAAAAGTAGGCTACGGATGTGGTCTCTGCCTTCCTCTTATAAGGGAAAAGGCTTGATTGTATGTATGTAATGCGACTATTTATTGCCGAAAAATCGTCCCCTAGAAGAAGGCAGTGTTTTTCGATTGTATGTATGTTACAAAATATATTATTTGATCACATTTATTTGGTTTAAAAATATTTGATCACGTTACGATAATATTTGAACCTTTGAGATAATTATGCAATAAGATATATATACACACTGAATATAAATATAACAGTAGAGTAAAAAGTGTATTTATTGTAAACCCAATAAATTTCCCTCTGCTGAGCACACGCCTCCTCTAGGCCCATACCAGGCCTTCTAAGAAGATTTCTGCCGGAATGAGTCCGCCACGCTACTCCATAGCGAGTTCATTTAATGTCGACAGAACACACACTAAGCAGAATGTCATAATTACTTACTGTCTCGGAATCGCAATTGTTGACTTGTGATGTTGGTCATATAGATGATGATGATGTTCTCCTTGCCGATTTCGACCACGGCGACAACTTCCGAATACTGTCCAGAGCCATCAACTGCGTAGGAGATATTAAAGTGCCACAAGTGTACGCGCAAACACAGAGGCATAAGATCGGAGGTAGGCTAGGATGCAGTTTCAGAAACACGGGGACAATCACAACACAACCTGACCCGAAAACCATCAATTTGTGTTTTAGCACAAATGTTGGCTCCGGCTGGGAATCGAACCCAGGACCCGCGGCGTAGAAATCGGGTACTCTGACCACTAGGCCACGCGGTCGTCAACCAAACGTTGGTCATATAACCAAACGTTGCTCTATGTACATAAAGTTGAGCTTAATGATGCTGGTTGGTGAGCATGTTACCTTAGAAGATACCTTCTCAGGTTCTCATTGAACATTTTGATATCAAATTCCAGATGGAAATACCGCTGCTGGCAAATCATCGATGATAAATAATCACAAGTCACTTTCAAAACAATATTTATTTATTTTATTTTACACCTTAAAATTAAGGTAACAATGGCCGTGGTAGCTCAGCGGCTAGGCGCTCGCTTTAAATATGGTAGTACGCGAGTGACCTTGCTTCGATTCCCGATGCCGGCACCACTAAATTTGTTAATTGCAATTTAAAGTGCTGATTTACCACGTGCTCAGCGGTTAAGGAAAACGTCGTGAGGAAATCCGCATGTCTGAAATATTTTAAAAAAAATTTCGAAGACGTGCAGTCCGCCAACCTGCATTGGAGGAGCGTGGCGGATTCTTATTAGCTCCAAAAAACCCTCTCAGAAATGAGAGGAGGTCTGTGCTCAGCAGTGGGACATTTATAGGCTGAAACTTTACTTTTTTTTTTAATGGACGGACTTAATGCCTAAAGACATTCTCTGCCAGTCAACCCATGGCGTGAAAAAATTGTGATGGCAGGTTTTATTATTTATAAAACGGAAAATACTTATTAATAAAATAAAATGTTAAATGTAATAGATCATCATCATCATCATCATCATTATCCTAACATAGGTCCTCCCACATAAATTGCCTACAAAAGTTTGTAGCTCTTATTTTGGGGGGATGTTGCCATAGTCGCCACGCTTGGCAGACGGGTTGGTAGTAGATGAATAATATTAAAACACACACATAATAATGAATAAATAAATAAAATATATTTATTTCCATACACATATATAGATACAACTTACATAAATATACAAACACAAACAAGTACATACACATACATACTTAAAACGGTAGCAAGCAACGATTTGATAATGACTTTGAAACAGTAGTTAAGTTTTTAGAAAATGTCCCTTGAAGGAGTTCTTGTTTCGTACCTTTCTAATAAGGCATGGAGTTCCAGAGTTTTATTGCCTGAACAGTAAAAGAGTTGCCGATAAAGCATGTGCAGTGTGATGGAACAGTTACCCAAAGATTATGTGAAGAACCCTATCATGAGTTAAAGAAAGAAACTGAAATTTATCCTTAAGATAAGGAGGATGAAGACACATCATTTAAAATAGAAAAAAAGAACAAATAAGTTTAGTAACGTAAGTTTAGTTAAGTACGTTTCAGTTAAGTTTGAGTTTTAGTTGCCATTAGGTGAACAAATTATCAACCTATTAGTGAAAAATGTTTTTCCTCTTACCTTTCGTAAGTGTTGAAAGTCATTAGCGATGGTCATAATGTATATAAATAATTTTCAATATGACACGTGGAGAGTTTCACGCAAATGACTTGCAAAAATAAAACTTGCAAAACACAAGTCAAACGTAAACATGTCACGTCGCTCTTCTATGCATGTCAATAACCTATTTCCTGACAAACCAAGGTCGATCTGACGTCAACTAGCGATAAACGATAAAACATGTTTATCTAATTTCTTATTATCATTATCACTGTTTCGTAATCTGAGAAATTCGCCGGGTTTATGTCGCCGCTTTTATAATTTTGTAATTACTTTCTTTTCGGCTTTTATAATTATATTTACTCTTCCCCTCACTACTGGTAGATTCCTATACCGAAATCCGTAAAGGTAAGTGTCACATAGGCCAGTTATTCTGCCGTGTAGTGAGAGAGAGAGAGAGAGAGCGGTAGTTTTTTTTATTGTATAAAGTGACGAAACGAGCAAAACGTTCACCTGATGGTAAGTGCAACGTCCGCCCACAATCAAATACTGTGTCACCCAGAATATTTCTGTGTGACACCACACTGCGCCCGTCACTCTGAGACATTAGTTCTTAAGTCTCAAATGCCCATTGATTACGCTAGCCCACAGTGTCCCTTCAAACCGAAACACAGTAAGGTTTGCAAACTACTGCTTCACGGCAGAATAACTGGCCCTCGGGTGGTATCTACCTAGACGGATTCCTGCAAAGGAATTCCGGTCTGAAGGACACTGAGCGCTAGTGTAATCACGGGGCATATGAGACTTAAGAACTGATGTCTCAGGATGACAGGCGCGGAGCGGTGCCACACAGAAATGTTCTAGGTGACATAGCGTTTGTTTTCGAGCAGATGTTGCACTTACCATCAGCGAAACTTCACTCTCGTCACTCTTTTTTTAAAAAAGCGTAATTTTTACTTACTTACTATTTTTTTTTCAGGATTGTCACTATGTACGTAGTAAGATCGTAGCTAAGAGTATGCGGTGTTTTTAATGACGCCCGTCTGACTTTGTCCTGAACACAATATAGGTTTGACCACAAGATTGTATACGTTAGATACGTAAGTGTTACCAGCTGGAGCAAAGAACCGTGTAACAAACAAATCTTTAGAATTTCCATATGAAATAGGAATACACAGTTTAGTAAGACTAAACTTTGATGCTGACAGAATTCTTACATATTCTGCCATTCTGCCTTCTATGATAAAAAGATATTTGAAAAGAAAAAAAAACTGGTTAATACATACATACATACAAAAGATCACGACTGTATCCCATAAGGGGTAGTCAGAGACTGGTCACTCAACGCAAAAACAGATGACTGCCACAATCCACGTTTCACCAAAACAATATAATGCACTTGGTGTGATAGGTGGTGAGCCCATCGCCACCATGCGCTGTTGGGTGCACAGTGCAGTTTAATTCCTTACTCGCCTTTTACGAGATCCATTGGATGAGATGGAGTGGTAGTATTCTTTTAACGAGCCGCCACCACACGGTTGTGAATACGCTACACCACTTAATTGCAAGTTAGTTTATTCGTATAAGTTATTGCGTATCTCATATTTAATATTACTTGACTACTAATGAATATTATTACAATTTAATTTAATCGCATACTATTATCCCTTATTACCCCCTTAGCACCCGCCACCATACGGATTAATACTAATAATTTAATATCGAGTATATCTGACTAGATGCATTGAAACTAAGGAGTGGATCAACGAAGCGGATGGAGAACTCAACACTCATCAACACGTGTTCCGTCCGTCGACAAAGTATCTCCAGGAGAAGTAAACATTCTCATTGCTTCGGAACATGTTTTAGATATAAAATAATGCAACCATATGCTTTACCATAAGTGAATGATTTAGAAACTTTTAACGATAAATTCCCCAGCGGTAGCAGCTCAGTGATTTGTTTTTGATAATATATATTATCTATCTGCATTGTGTTTGGCCGTGTGGTAGCGGCCTAAGAGAATCTACCACCCCATCTCATCCCGTGGGTGTCGTAAAAGTCGACAGAGGGAAAATGAAAACCAGGAGATGGGCAGCAGCATCTTGCTGGAACATCTGAATAAATAAACTGCGGTTGCCAACCCGTCTGCCGAGCGTGGCAACTATGGCAAGATCCCCCCAAAACGAGAGCTACAAACTTTTGTGGCAATCTATGAGGGAGGCCTATGTTCAGCAGTGGACTATTGATAGGCTGAAACGACGACGACGACGACGATTGTGTTTGGGTATTTCCCCGCTTGGGCGCTTCATCGGCAAGGCACTATAATCTATACTGTAATTCTGATATATAAACAGACCTATAATATTAATTTTCAATATATATGTATATATAGCCGTGTGGTGGCGGCTCGTTAAAAGAATACTACCACTCCATCTCATCCATTGGATCTCGTAAAAGGCGAGTAAGGAATTAAACTGCACTGTGCACCCAACAGTGCATGGTGGCGATGGGCTCACCACCTATCACACCAAGTGCATTATATTGATTTGGTGAAAGTGGATTGTGGCAGTCATCTGTTTTTGCAGTGAGTGCCCAGTCTCTGACTACCCCTTGTGGGATGCAGTCGTGATCTTATGTATGTATGTATGTATGTATATGTATATTTATGTATTTTAATTATTTTTGGTATCTGTTGCATGCTGTATTTAAAAAAGTCTTATGAGGTTCTTCTCAAAATGTTGTATCTTTTGCTGCAAACTATTTCTAATGCCCACCACATACAAGAATGTATAGGAATCATATTGTGGTGTCCTACAGCTCAACTGGGCCGCACCGGCAGGAATTGGAGTGGCCATACACATTCATTTTATATGTCTTTAATTTCGTACCCCAATCCCCAAAGTGGTTTTCTAGATATTTCATCATTTTCTACAAGTATAGACTGTTTTAAACATGGGACAGCATTATACAAACCGCATTTTTTCAAGATTATATTCGACCGTGTGGTAGCGGCTTAAGGGAATATACCACCCCAACTCATCCTGTGGGTGTCGTAAAAGACGACAGAGGTAAAGTTAAAACTAGGAGATGGGCAGCAGTATTCCTGGAACATCTGAATAAATAAACTGCGGTTACCAACTCGCCTGACAAACGTGGCAACTATGGCAAAATCGTCCCAAAATGTGAGCTACAAACTTGAAAACTATGGGAGAAGGCGTATGTTCAGCGGTGAACTAGTGATAGGCTGAAAGGAAGAAGAAAAATTATATTCGACGTCGGTATTTTTTTAATATCTAAAAATAACAGTGACGCTCCGCTTTCTTTTGCTAATCTTATCAGAGCGACAGATTGTCTGCCATACACGACACTCGATTAGCGCTGGAATGAAGAGTTTCGGTGACTGATAAACTCAATGTGCTGCTTCGTTATGTAGGGTTGATAACGTGTTGAGGGGAGACTTACTTTTTATAACCAGTGATAGAGACATCCAAAGACGTAACGATAGCAAATAATGTACTTAAATCTAATTCAATAAGTCACGTTTTAATTAGATTTATTATAGATTAACAACGTGTCCAGTCGGCGTTTTGTCCAGCTATTTACTAATTTAGGAGTAATGTTGGTAAAATCCGTTTTTGTAGGTGTCATCTCGGGAATAGGAATATGTATTAATTTAAAATCTTGTAGTTTCGGAAATATTGTGATGTCGTCGTCGTCGTTTCAGCCTATCATTAGTCCACTGCTGAACATAGGCCTCCCTCATAGATTGCCACAAAGGTGTAGTAGCTCTCATTTTGGGGGTATTTTGCCATAGTTGCCATGCTTGGCAGGGTTGGCAACCGCAGTTTGTTTCAGGAAGATGCTGCTGCCCATCTCCTCTATTTTATTTTCCCTCTGTCGACTTTTACGACACCCACGGGAAGAGATGGGGGGGTAGATTCTCTTAAGCCGCCACCACACAGAGGGATATTGTGATGTGTCAGTGGTAAATCGTTTATTTACAAAAATATAAAAAATATATAAACTACATTAACGACCTTCCAAAAAGAGCGTATTCATTTCTCAAAGGTCGTCAATGCAACAACAATTTCTCTGCTATTGTGGATGTTCATGGACGGCGGTGATCACTTAGCATCAGGTGAGCCGCTTGCGCGTTTGCCACCTGTTCACTAAAAAAAGACACCCTGTAACCTATTGGTAGATTGACTCGGCCGGGTAAATATCACGCTTTCAAAGAATACCGGCGTACAAGTAGGGAACCTTAGATTTTGTTTAACTGGCATTGAGGCATTCCATTAAAGTACTCACGGGGTACCTCAGAGCCGCGGCAGCTCAGCTACGCGAGTGACTTGGGTTCGACTCCCGGCGCCGGTACCACTAAAATTGTTAACTGCAACTTTAAGCGCCGATTTACCACGTGCACGGCGGTGAAGGAAAATATCTGTCTGAAAACCAATGTCTGAGAAATTATTAATTAAAGAAGAGAAAAAATAATATTTGTAAATAATATGTGAAGTCTGCTAATCCGCATTTAAACAGCGTGGCGGACTCTTTCCGCCTCCAAAATCCTCTCAGAAATGAGAAGAGGCCTTTGCTCAGCAGTCGGACATTTATAGGCTGTTACTTTTACTATTGGGCGATAACGGTTTACTGGTGGTAGGATTCCTATGCAGGAGTCCGTCTAGGTATTGATTCCTTTTCAAGGATGGAGTTAAGTCTCTATGGACCGCGGCGACCATTTACCACAAGAAGAACTGTGAGCTCATTTGTCATTGTTACTGAAAAATAAATCTTATGTTAAACGTGATGTCTTTCGATGTATTTCTTAAAGCACATACAGTGTTACTAACGGTTATGTTGATGTAGTAAATATTGCTTTTGTTTTTATTGTACTATCTGTCAGGGCTGCTACGTAAGCTACGTGTTTTAGATAAGGAAAGGTTAAAGAGGTGAATGCCATTATCCCCTCAGAACTTCAATGTTCTTTTACTCAATTATTTGCATTGTATACAATGTGGTCTCTGCCTAGGGGAAAGAGGCGTGACTCTATGTATGTATGTATACAAACTCTAATTAAAATAATTACGTTCAGTTTACAGTTCTGCTGTCACATGTTTAAAGTACTTAATATTTATTTATTAGTAAACCGGTGCGAAGCCATGGCGGGTGGCTAGTATGTATTATAAATAATATTCACCTTTGAAAACCTCCTGCACAGGTTACCACTCACTATGTAAAGGGCATTAACAGCTTATTACGCCACGCTGCTCCATTAAGGCCGATAGGCGGATTCCACGGGCCTTTAACATCGCTCAGTTCTTAGTAAATCTGGGCCCTAGAATTACGTTAAATATATTTTTCTTCCACCAGCAGCATACAAATCCGGTGAACGCGCAATAAAATTCCAAAAAAAATAACTCTATAGCTACTTTGCTGCAATGGCACTTCGTCCAGGTAAATATTGTTTAAAATCATATTTTTTTCTGAATCATCATCATCATCATCGTCATTGCAGCCTATCACTAGTCCACTGCTGAACATAGGTATCTCCCATAGATTGCCACAAAAGTTTGTAGTTTTGTTTTTGAAGCGTTTTTACCATAGTTACCGCGTTTGGTAGGCGGGTTAACTACTGGTGGTAGGATTCCTACGCAGGAATCCATCTAGGTAGGTACCACCCTGCCAGTTATTCAGCCGTGAAGCTGTAGTGTGCATACATTACTGTGTTTCGGTTTGAAGGGCACTGTGGCTAGCGTATTCACTGGGCATTATGAAACTTAAGAACTTATGACTCTGGGTGATGGACACAGTGTTGTGTCACACAGAATTTTTCTGGGTGACACAGCATTTATAATGGGCAGACGCTTACCATCAGGTGAACGTTAGCTCATTTCATCACTTTATCCAATAAAAAAAAGACTTTTTTTACGACACGATTTTCTTTTACGACACCCACAGGATGTAATAGGGTGGTAGATTCTCTTAAGCCGCCACCACACAGAATTTCATAAATTATCTGAATGAGGATGATTTGTTGCTATTTCATATTCGTACTAAAATATTTTTTGCGTTTCAAGTATTCGTCGAGTCATTCACAAATACGTTCAACGAGAATTATGACTGAGACGGACAAATATTGTACCTGAATGCATAAAGTAGTGAGATCGATGTTTGCAGAGTGCGATGCACCGGCATTAAAAATACACGGACTTTTATTTGTCGATTCGGACGTAATGACGTGTGAGACGTGTCACTGACGGTTCGTACGCGGTTTTAAATATATCCAGGGAGTTATGCAGCTCTCTCTCGCGTTTGACGAGGGGATAAAAATGTTCATTCGATTTGCTTCAGGTGGCGTGTGTCCAGGTTTTGAGAAAGGGAATCCATTTAAGTCAATCTACTCTTTTTGATGTTCTGTTGTTTTACTTGAAATATGGTATTTTATTTGCCGATTGTAATTTCATTTTGTATAAAAAGTTTTAAGTCTGTCGTTTTTTGAAACTTACTTGTTGTGACATTTATCGGAACAACGATCCTAAGTCATCATCATTTCAGGCTATCAATAGTCCACTGGAATAGTGTGTAGCTCTTATTTTGAGGGGATTTTGCCACAGTTGCCACGCTTGGGTGGCGGGCTGGGAACCGCAGTTTATTTATTCAGATGTTCCAGGAAGGTGCTGCTGCCCATCTTCTGGTTTTCAATTTTCCATCTGTCGGCGACTACGATCTGTTTACGACACCTACGAAATGAGATGAGGTGAGTGGGCTAGCTAAAGCTATACAAGACTAAAATTCATAAAAGTTATAATGATTCGCCACGATCGCCACTTCTAGCAGCCAGCCAGCCAATTGAAGGGCTCAACATTATTCTATGTATCAGGGCAATGCGTCGATAGGTATTCCAGGGCCATGTGTCGATGGTATTATTTCCCCACGGTTTTTTTTATTGGATAAATCAAATGCAACGTCTGTCCATAACAGACGTTGTGTCACCAAGAATATTTTTGTGTAGCACCACACTGTACCCGGCGCCCTGGGGACATCAGTCATTAAATCTCCTAAGCCCAGTGATTGCTTGTGCACGCTCCTGATGGATGGCGGGCGGTGCTCTTCAAAAAACTATGTAATATACACCACTTTTATATTTTTCATTCGGGATCTTAGCAAATTAACTTACTTTCCTTCATTGTTAATGGCTTCCCGCAAAGTAACTAACGCCTGAATTCTATTAACTATATTCAAAGGAAGTCTCAACCGTAGTTATTTATGTACTTTTTATAAAATCGTTTTTGAATTTGAATTGATTTCTATTAGTTACATTCGTCCATTGATTGTCATAAACAACGACTAATGATTTAAATAAAACTATTTTTTTGACGGATTTTATCATGTTTTATTTTGACTATTTATAACCGGACGTTTCGAGTGCTTTACAGCACCCATGGTCACGGGGGGCCTGAGGTGACAGATGTCCTAATGTCATAGTTAACCCGGGGTACCTTCAGCTTTTAATTATTATTTTCGGTCCGATCTACGCAGAAAGAGCTGACTGTGTCTTGATAGTTAAAGTTAAACGCGATAAGATCCGTGAAAAAAAATGTGTGTAGTATTCGCGTAAATAAAAGAAAACATTAAACGACTAATGAATCGGACTAGCAAAATAGATAATATCTTCGCAATCAATGCGCTTAGCGCACATTGGAACGCTACACGGGAAATACTTTAGGCTTCTTCTACAATATCGCTTAGCCTTGACTGCACATTCAAGATTTTCTATAAGCTATCGACGTGAATTTACGTTAGCCATCAACCCCAAATTTAACAGTTTGCTAAAAATTGAACCTCGAGAGCTCCATAACTTTATGCTATATATAATGAGTAGAAGATTTTTGATATTGCAATTATTAAGAAGCTTCATTTTTTAGTATCAAGCGAATGAAGCATAAGTTCATACGGACAGAACTTAACATGTTCCTTACAAAACCTCCCCTAACGAGACCAGACCAAATTAATTTAGCCTTAGCTATTTGACATACATTTCGGACCGACGGAACCCTTGTAGCAGTTGAATTAATCAACAGACGTATCGAATAGCTCGTATCACCAGTCGCCAATGTAAAGGGTGCATAGTAAAATCATCTTATAATTGGATCAGATTTCGCAGATAATAATTAATAATTGTAAGGAAATTCTATTTTGAATAAAATTCTCCTACATATTGCATTGTGTGTAAAAAAAAAGTCAAGTTTCAGCCTATAAATGTCCCACTGCTGAGCACAGGCCTCCTCTCATTTCTGATAGGGTTTTGGAGCTAGGAAGAATTCGCCACTCTGCTCCAATGCGGATTGGCGGACTACACATATAGACTATAGACATGCAGGTTTCCTCACGATGTTTTCCTTTACCGCCGAGCACGTGGTAAATCAGCGCTTCAGCGCTTAAAATTGCAATTAACAATTTTAGTGGTGCCGGCACCGGGAATCTAACCCAGGTCACTCGCGTACTATAAAATTTAAAGCGAGCGCCTCGCCCCTGAGCTACCACGGCTCATTGTGTGCAGAGACGGCAGTGTGTGTAGAGGCAGTAAATAGTTACTATATTCTATTGATGTACGATTGAGTTAAGATAATCTGCCGGTTTTGCTCTCCTGGAGTTCATAACAGAGAAATTAAAATAAATCTCGTTGCGAATGACACATGACGGAACAACATACTCTATATTCCTGATGTAATATATTCTAATCGATAACGGGTAGTACCGTCCAGGGTTCGAGTCATCTGGTACTGCGGTCGCTATGTTCTTCCGGTGTTCCGTGCAAATTGTTTCAAAGAAAAAAGATTTTTTGTTGTATTTCTGGTACAATCTACGAGTATCACTTTCGGAGTCGCGAGTAGATAGCCCGCAAGTAAGTAACAAAACGATGTCTATCAATGCTAGCAACTATATGTTTCAGCGAAAGTTCTTTGCTCAGTGATAAAGATTTGTTCTACTTGGTACCAAAGCAGAATCAAATAATTTAACAAATATTTTAATTTTGTGTGAGCGCGTTTCTGGCCGTGTGGTGACGGCTTAAGAGAACCTACCACCCCATCTAATACGTTAGTAGAAGACGAAAGAGGGAAAAAAACAGAAGATGGGCAACAGCATCTTCCTGGAACATCTGAATAAATAAACTGCGGTTGCCAACCCGTTTGCCGAGCATGGCAAATATGGAAAAATCCCCCTAAATGAGAGCTACTAACTTTAGTGGCAATCTATGGGAGAGGCTTATTTCCAGCAGTGGACTAGTGATAAGCTGAGACAGCGATGATAATGATGATGTGAACGTGTTCCAGTAGTTTTAGTTGTACTCCAGTTCTTTAAAGTATTCCTTAAAGTTATTCTAACGTCCATGATAACCAGGTAATATCTAAGCTCGGCTAAAAGACAACGTCAATGCCAGACTTACTAAAAAAATTACATTACGTCACGTCTCATCACACAGCTTTATGTCATTTTCAAGGCAACGATTTTAGTGATGTGACTGAAATAAGCAATTATACTTATCATTAAACCGACTTTACGAATACTTCCAGAAGAAGTGTCTTATATGGGAAATAATTTTTGTTGGATAAAGTGACGACGAGCAAAACGTTCACCACGATGGTAAGTTCAACGTCTGCCCATAAAAAAATGCTGTGGCACCCAGAACATTTCTGTGTGGCACCACACTGCGCCTGTCACCCAGAGGCATCAGTTCTCGTATGCCCAGTGATTACACTAGCTGTCACTTCAGACCGAGACATATAAATGTTTGCGAGTTACACCTTCACGGCAGAATTACTGGCTCTGAGCAGCTAGTATAATAAAAGGCATTATAATAGTCTTCAGACTTTTAAAGAGAGTGTCGTGTCGCTATCAAATAATATTAATAGTAAAGATAGATCCCATTGCATAAAATTTAGTTTAAATAATCAAAATGTGCTCTAAACATTTTCCGACGGATAAACACGAAATCATTGATTAGGCTGTCGAAGAACTAACATCCCATTAGATATGTGCGCTAAGGTCTCTAATGTCAAAGCTGAGGACGGAACGTTGGCTGATGAATAACAAATCAACGATTAGCATTCAGCGTGCGGTGCTTCTGTTATGGGACGTGATAAAAAACGAGAGCGGGAAGCCGGTCGGACTTGGATGAGATCAAACCGCTTTCAATTTATACTTTTATATGCGATTCTTATTATTACGCATGTAACACTTTCTGGCAAAGCATACGTTTGATAATCGTTGAGTTTATTTAATTATGGTTTGCAGTGTAACTACTTTGGGCGCGTTGACAGTAAAATTTCAATGTCGAATTTGAGTGCAAAGTTTCTTTTTGTAACATTTCAAAACGAAACGTTTACAGATAATCGATAATAGGCCAGAGAGAGAGAGAGAAAAACAGAGAACTATGCTTTGTACGTTGCAGCGCACGTTGTTGTTCTTAATAAATATTAATTTAGTAATAATTGATTTAATACTGAGCAGTTATTCTATAGTGTGTAATATTTTTATTAATTCATTGTAATTTCATCCAAGTTATAAGGAAATGTAAGTAATATCTGTCATCTGTACAGAGTTACACGCGGTATTTTAAAATACATTTGATAAAAAAGATAACGTAACTTCGTCTGCTGCTTCTCCAGTCGGAGGGACAAGATAAAAGCATAATGACAAATTGTAAAAATGTCCTTTTGGCGATTGAAGGTAACAAGAAACTTCAATAGAAAACGAAGAATAAATATATGTCAGTTTATTAGTCAAAGGGAAAAGCCCTCCTGTTCACTAATAATAATCTTATATTCGCTTTTTAAAGGAGATTGATCACTTTATCAAGTAACTGTAGTTGTAACCTGTAGGATATTCTATCGTTCAGATTTATCAAGAAAAAGTTATCCTAGCTGTCGACTTGTCAAACAACAAAAAAAACTAAATTACTCATTGCCCACATCAATAATAATTCACTTGCATAAAAAAATAACATCAATGCTTATTTTTTTTTTCGATTCACTCTCCGAGAACAGAAAATGGGATTTTAGTCAAACATTTTAAGGAAATTAAGTAAAAAAACACATTTCGCTTCGTAACGATCATTTATAATTAGTATGTTTTCGAACTTAACCTACATCAGTGCAGTCTTAAAACAGGTGTTGTCAAAAGGTTCTGTCATTGAACTGCAGGATTATGTATGACACATTGAGTTTGATTGCTAATGAAGGGCCTGTTCAGGTCAACATCGTTCAAACGACTTTATAAAACTTTTAAAATTGACATTTACTTTATTGATGTTAATTGAGTAGTTTCATATTCAGTCTCACTTAATGAGCGTGCGTGAGATTATAAATATTTTTATTTCTTTTTTCATCAGGTACATTTTTTGTATCGCTTATAGCTACCAACCTAAACCTAAAAGAAACTGCAGTACTTTAAAAAAAGGGGAGTTATATGTTCGGCCCATTGTCACTTAAGCGTACTGATCCATTAGCAATATACCCAAGTCGGTTACTCTACTTCTGCAGAGGAATATCATCGTTACGGATTCTCGCAAATTACCGGAGCTCCACTTTTCAATAGATCCCTTCAATAAAGGACCACGTTTCGGTTCCCTATGTCATCACATGGTAATAACAATTTCGCACCTCAAAGTATACACCTAAAGTATTACTATCCCTTTGCATTTTTATAGGATCTACCATGGGTAGTGTTCCGAGGAATTGTTCGGATTAATTCCAGCCGGTGATTTTCACCATCGCACATTGCGGCACAGCGCAAAATTCCATCGTCACCACCTTGATGGCTGGCATTCCAGCACAGTGCGTTTTTCGCGCAATTTTCCGCCACGCACAAGCCCTTTATGGAATCTGCTACCGCCAGCGGTTTTTCCGGACCAATACCGACTTAGGGACCTATTAAGAAAAGAGCTTGTTCCTTTCTCAAAGGACGGCACAGCATCTTCTATTACTCTGGTATTGTAGATGTTCATGGGCGGCGGCGATCACTTACCATCAGGCGAGCCGCTTGCTCGTTTGCCCCCTCTTCCATAAAAAATTTATCTACAACTGGCCGTATTCTGTTAATGCAAGCCGATCGTCGCTATTTTTGACCGGGAGGCGTCCACACTTTCACCGAAGCGCTCGTCCTTTATATAACTATCCTCTGCTCTAGAATTTTCTACTTGTACAGCTATCACTTATTAGCGGATGTGCTCCACAAGTTAAACATCGATCAGAAACCCTTGGAAAGAGAATACTCGGGACTTCTCTGGTAGATGAGATTCGTGATAAGGAAATCCGTTAGAGAATTGAAATCAAATATATAACCTTCGAATGCGCATGATGAAAATGCAATAGGCCGATCTTACAATGTTGTACTAAGAGAAAATAGCTCGGACGATAGAAATATTAGAATTTGGTGACAACCCATCAAATAAATAAAACGGGGGTTGATTCAACTACAACGTGTTATGTATCGTACAATAATTTTCCAATGTCTTAATAAATTTTATTTACGAGTATAAATATCGAAAACGGTCGGTCTAATTAAATACATTGTGATAAAAAGTATAAGCGTGATTCTTATAATTAAACTATGCATTTTGCTTGAAATAAAAAATTATAATAATAAACGGAGCAAATAAAAATTACCGCTATTACTCAGTAACGAATACATACCGGCGTTCTACCAAAATGGAAGAAAGCTCAAAACATATTCCGCGCGCCACTCGACTGTTTTAGAGTCCTTTAAATTCTAAAACCGACTCGTAATACCTATGGCGACCTTCTAAAGACCGTTTAATTAAGCAAATTCACAAATAAGATTTGAGAGTGCCCCCAGGCGGACCCACCCGGACTATTATTCAAATTTATTGCTTTAATTTTATATGCCCTCCCTTATATTAGGCGTTTCATTACTCACTTTTGATGATGGCATCATATTTTGGTGGTCATAATTTCTACTGTCCTCGAATTTTACGATGGCCTTAAATTTTACGTGTTCTAAATCTTTACATAATTGGAGACTTTGCAAAATTATCATCGTAAAATGTTTGAAGTAGGCGACGTGTGCTTATGCCTTTAAATTTTATACTTGTTCACTTGTTTATTTAAGATTTATTAAAGATCTCCTTATGTCCGCGGCGTTAAATAATCTGCCATCCCATTTTATCTCATGGGTGTTGTAAAAGTCGACTAAGGGAAATCTCATAACCTTCTATTTGTGGCGGAATCCATCTTTGTTGTGCCAGATATATGTATAGATTTTACTACGAGTAGGATTCATCATGCAGGAATCCGTCTTGGTACCTACACCAACGCAGTGCTAGTTGAACGTGAAACAGTAGTGTGCAAACATTAATGTGTTTCGGTTTGAGAGCTGTGTAACTGTTGGGCATATGAGATACAAGAACCGATGTCTCAGGGTTAGAAGCGCAGAGCGGTGCCACGATAAAATGCTCCGGGTGACACAGAAATTGTTATAGATGAAACATTGCACTTACCATTACTTGAGTGATTTGCTCGCCTAGTTACTATATTCAATAAAAAAATTATGGACCAGACCGGAGAATAAGGTGTTGAAAGTCTGTAACTCCGTACGTGGAACCGCCTGCCAAGCTTGGCGATTGCGGAGAATTCAAGTTACGAGAGGCCTATGTACAGCAGTGGACTTTTAAGGGGATGTTGATGAAAAAGAAGGAAATTAATAAAAAATGTTGAATGTAATTAAGGGTTTAAGTATTTACTGGTGGTAGGATTCCTATACAGGAATCCGTCTAGGTAGGTACCACCCCAGGGCCAGTTATTCTACCGTGAAGCAGTAGTGTGCAAGCTGTGTGTACTGTGTTTCGGTTTGAAGGGCACTTGTGAACTAGCGGAACTTCAGGGCATATGAGACTTAAGAACTGATGTCTCAGGATGACGGGCACAGTGAGGTTTCACGCAGAAATGTTCTGGGTGACACAGCATTTGTTATAGGCAGACATTGCACTTAAAATTATTTCTAAATCTTATATTTGTCCAGTCACTTAAAGAATTCTAAGACTTCATGTATGTAGTTATGATTGATTTTATGTACCTAATAAGCGTATTTTTTACAAGACGATAATAGTTTATATGATGGTGAGTGTATCATCCGCCCATAGCGAATGCTATGACACTTAGAAAAATCTGTGTGGCACACTGCGCCTGTTATCCTGAGACATCAGTTCTTAAATGGCATATGCAACAGTAGTCACTTCAAAATAATTTGTATGAATCGGTATTTTTTTCTCTATTTTCTTAAAAGAGGTGACGAGCTATCCACATGATAGCATCACATTCATCCTTACTTACGCATTCTTACCAATAAAGATTGTAGTTGAAAGCCATGTTGCCAGTAGCCGGGGAGCCGGACTCTTCATTCACCACACTGAAGCTTTATACTGCTTCCCTAATGTAAGAGCATGGCACATGGAAAAGTGACGAGACGAGCAAAACGTACACCTGATAGTAAGTGCATGGTCTGCCTATAACCAATGCTGTGTCACTTAGAATATTTCTGTGTCGCATCATATTGTGCCCGTCACCTCGAGATATCACTTCTTAAATCTCGTATGCCCAGTGATTACTCAACTCTAGTGATATCTCTTTCTCTCATTAACTCACAAAAACAACTAATAACTCGTCTCCCTAAGACATTAAGTGTCAGTAGAAGTTGTTAGTGTTAGTAAGTGTTGTAAGTCTCATATGCCCACACTAGCTCTCAGTGGTCTTCAGTTGGATTCCTGCTTAGAAATCCTACCACCAGCTTGTGTTCGATATTATGTGTTTTTTTTAATTTATATAAACAACCTAAACTGCATATTTATTGAGTTATTAAGTTTGATGATATTGAAATTAAGGTATTGATTTTTTGAGCAGGACTATGGAAGGGTAAGTAAAAATCGTTGTTTTTTTTTAAAAACTGGATGATTTATTTTACCATATAATAATATATATTCATTATTGAAACAAAGTACGATACAAAATGTACACGTTTGTCTTAAATCCATAACTACAGTATCGTTATTTCATACTTAACAGTTTAAAAGACTACGTACATTATATGCAATTACTGTACCTTAAAAGGTAAGTTAATAATTTACACAACGGACGAGGAAAAAGACAGCGCCGGGTTAACCACACTATCCTCGAAAGACAATAACTTATCAATACAAATAAAACCCTTAAACTATTGCAGGACAATAGATTATAATAAAATAAACCCAATAAAGGGTAACATTTTTTTTTTCATTCGTTCAAAAGAACCGTGCGTTGTATTTCATTTCACTTAAATCAAATCTGCTCACCTAATATGTACAATGTTTTAGAACCAATCGCGGAAGTTGGCAACACAACAGTGCTCCCTCTATTTGGTAAGCCGAAAATCCGAAAACAACTGTTTAGAGCTACTTAAAAGAGATCCATCGGTAACGGTGTCTAAGAGCTTCATTATTTTTTGGTATAAATTGAAAAAAAAAAACACTAATAAAAATCAGGTATCAATGATGTAAAAGGCCACTACGATTTGTAAAGACATACGAAGCAAAATAGCTCTATTCAAAATAGACGGAGAGAAGAGAGTACGACAACTGAATTGTCTAAATTCGGCCCAAAATGTTACAAAAGACTAGAATTGCTTGGAACACACGGTCATTGTGTGAAACATTCGAATTAAGAATAACACAAAGAATGTGGCCTTAAGAAGTTTATCACCGAGTTATTTACAAAGAAGGAAAAGAACGTGTGCCTGGTGATGATCACAAAAACGATGACATCAGTCCAATTCCTTGTATACTTGTTAAAGCCTTGTTTTTAGCTTCAAAAGTAGGAATTCGTTTGGTATGTTATACGAAATATATAAGCACACACAATTTCAAAGTATACATATGTGCCACTATTCATAATAATCTTAACATTACTTGATAATTTTAATGGACCTTTATTATTTTTTTTTTGTTCCTAGTAAACTTGATCAAAGAAAGCATATTTACAATAAAGTAACAGGGATTAGATTAACGAACTGCAACATAATGTTAATTGTACTGAAACTTGAAATTTAGAAAAAACGCATCAAAACTTTGTAAAATACAAACGATAATTTTGATATCCTATTCAACAGTTGTTTTTTTTTTAATTCAAACGTAAATAATCAACTAATTATATATAAAGGCAGATTGATTACATCAAATGTAACAGAATATATTGTATCGTAATTAAGGTTGTAGAAGGAAAAGAATAACATGAAACGTAATTTCGAAGAACAATTTCGCCAATTTAATTTTTAATCGTTTGTTATTATTATTATTATCATTAATAGCTATTATTGTTACGCCTATGTTAGTTCCTTGACTCAGATTGTGCGAAGTTTTCGTTAGTTTATCATTATCATTAATTTTATCATAATACCAATAATCATTAATGACACAGCTACTTCAACAAAGAATTTTTATATCATTACCACAATACTATTTTCCACTACAGTTTGATTTCGACATACAATAAATTGGTTAATTACTGTTTACTTTAATATCATCTTATAGACACCAATTAGACACAGTGAATAATCATTAATTACACGTAATTTTTATGTGCCTTAGCGAATAGCAGTAAACTGATAGATTACTTGTATTTTGAAGTGCGAAGGGAAATTAAAATAATAAACCCTACTTTTAAAGACGCTTAACGATTAAATCAACAATGCCGATACATACATATGATACACAGATATAATTAGGTTCAAAAACTTTTTTCAAAAAACATAACGAGAATATTTTTAACTTTTCAGTTCTGTGAATGAATCACTAACATATTTTTTTTTTCAATCGAATCGCGTTAATAAGACTTACAATACGTACATACATTTTTTAAACATTTAATATTGTTAATTTTAGTCTACCTGATGCTATGTTCGTGTCAGAAAATGTTGATCTACTTGTAAAACAAGCGATATCGTAAGCTTATAAGGTAATGCAGATGTACCCTGCGATCTCTAACTTTCGATAGTACTTAATCATTTTCGATATTTTTTTTATTCAACAATATCTAACACGTTTTCGCAGAGTAATTAAGTTAGGAGATAACAGGGTTTTATTTAATTGTATCTATGTAATTGATTCGATTTAACTCAAATGGCGATTAAAACGAATCAATTTTATAGTTAAAATTTTTAGAGCCGGTTACAATAAAGTACTCAATATTATTCTTTACAATATATATCTAAATACATATATATCCTACAAAAACTATCTACGTCATCTATGATATTTACTTTCTTTGAGACGTTTATTTTACCCTCTAATTTTTGTCACAGTATCGCTTTATTTTGACTTTCATTATTATTAACAGTTTTCAATACTTATTTACATTTAAAACAACTCGACAATTTTCAATGAGAATTTATAAGGCTACGAAGAAACAAAGCCTACTCGAAGCACATACGTTTTAACATCTCCAAGGGACATAAAGTTACACCAAGGAAGGCAATAACATTCTTTTTTTCGAAAGAGAATTTATACAATCTAATCTTTAACACAAAATATCGAAACCCTGATAATTCCAAACATTATTGAAGTACCACAACAAGAAGCGATAAATTACAACATTAAATTCGATGTTGTGCTAAAAGTATTTGTTGGGGTTTATCATTATTCTCTCCCCACCAATGGAAATTGAACATTTTTTTCCATAGTAATGTTCAATGTCACGTAATAAATTATTTTAGAACATAAAAAAAATATAAGTACTGTGTCATATATATTTACCAGTAGAAGAGACATACAAACTACTAAATTTGAGCGTTCGTATTTCTATAAATATATTGCTTTTATTCGATGAATTGATTCAATGAAAGCCGAATTGAAATTTCCTAGACCTAGGTTTGTTTGCACATGAGAGTAGGGAATGCCTAAACATATTCACGCAGAAGCAAAATATGAAGTTTTTTTTATTGTCGAAGTTCGAAAACACGAGGTTATACGCAATGATGTTGATGTGAAGAAATAGCTTCCATTGATGCCAGAATAAAGAGATCTCTTCATGGAATCAACATAAGTAATTTTGTTACAAGAACTCAACTTATGATACCATCTGTCGATATAAATGAAACGTGGGTACCAGGCATTTAAATGGTAAGATTTTTTAGTTTAAGCGATGGGAATAAGACTGATAACAGCGTGCACTGTTTTCTGAATGTCGGAACAGGACTCGTGAGTCCGTATGAGGGCCTTTGGTGAAGCAATTACCTTTATGGCGTACACGAAAGTGGCGTCATTAGCCATATCCCTGAGTACATGTAAAGCTACAAAAGAAGAGAAATCAATATGAAATGCATGTCTGGCATCCAAAGAGATCTTAAATTTAATATTACAAAGAGTTTACAACAGCATCTAAATAACCACTACTCGCTTATAAAGATATCTTGAGCATCGCTAAAATATACATATCATATCATGAAGAGTTTCAAGTAATTTATTAGGCACAAACTTTTTTTTTCATTTCATAATATATGTATACGAATCATATCGCCCTACGACACAAAGACAATATTTACTTACAGTTGCAATACAGTAATGTATAGATAACACGTACATTACGCGTCTCTTTAAAAATAATTAGATTTCCATAGACACTTACTAAGAATTACATGAAATTTTTACATAATATATTTATAAGAATATAATAATATAAGTAAAGCATTTTTCTTTTTTATCGATTAGAGCACAACGGATCCCATATATTAATGTACTATCATTTCAGGGACACAGATTATATACAAATATTGATTTTTTTGTTATATGAAACAGTATATTTAGAAGGTTTCTTATTTTATCCTTAAAGTGACTGAGACAATATTTATTTCGTTAAATATTACCCCGCTAACTGACACCATTTCACAGAATTGACAGATTTCGCAAATTCTTATACAATTTTTAGCCAGTGCTACACTGTGGAACTCGGGGCTATACATGCCAAAACAGTTAAGTACAATTTTAGATTTCATTGTAGAGACGGACTTAAGCGCATTAATATTTCAAACTCGAAAGTTTTATTAATTTAAAAATAAGAATGAGAGTTTATTAAAGTACAGACTAATTAGTCGCATAGAAACCCGATTTCCACAGTAGAACAAATTATCAAAAATAGGTATAATATTGTTTACCCCACATTAAAATTATGCCCAGTTCTAAAAATTAAAAAGTTAGAGAAGCTAGCGCTGCTAAAACTAATCTATGCGATATCAGTCTCCACTAGAATCTTACAATTTAGAAATCCATAAAGTAAATCACAGAGTTTGAAATAGCAAAACAGTTGAGTGAAATAGAACTAGTTTTTGTTCATACGTTACTTTTATTACCACCGTCCCGCGATACATTACATTCCCTTTTTTTGATATGTATCATCCTAAGACGTTTTTATGTTGAAGTAAGCTTGAAAGAAAGAAATGAGAATGTTAAAGTGTCCCTTCGCATCGTCATTTTGGGCACCGTCACTAGATATAATTTGAAAATTTCATACCTTATCACTGACCGAAGATAACCTTACCTTAAACGACCTAACGTACAAAATAGCAAGACATACCATATCGAAACACCTACAAAATATCCCTTGCCATGCATGCATGTGTCCGGAAAGAGCCACGCGTGCAAACGACAAAATATGTGTATGTGGCAGCGGAAGGCCGCCTCTTACACACGTGGATCTATTCGAATTATTACACACGGTAAGCGTTTCTCACTCCAAAAATGCCAACTCGAAATTCCCGCACTCCGAAATTCTTTCAATGACATACCGATTAGCTTCCGAAAGAGAAATAATAAATGTCATACTATCCACTATGTGTGCATCAAAATATAAAGTGAACTTACGTACAGTAAATATAACGCAAGGCAAAATTGACTACAACCTAGTCTTATTTTTCTATTACTCGAATGATACATCATGTTTCATCTATGACATCAGAACATAAAAAATGTCAATTATCCTTAAAGTACCAACGTTAAACTAAAATTATAGGGCGACGTAAGAGTTGCGAACTAACTATTTAGAAGCCAAGTCGAGTAATGTACACGTATAGAATACGGACACGACAACGCGATACGAGCGGTGCGGAGACCCGACTGGACCGTGGTTTGCTATCAACCAGGCGACGGAGAGTATGAGACGGATAATTTACTGAGATGCGTCTGAGACGTGCCGTTTGGAAATTACACCGTTTATATTTGTGTCGAACGTAAATTCAACCAAAGCAACACTGTAAAAAGAATCAACTCACAGCCGAAGTTAAAAAAAGAAAACTCAACGCTTCCTGTACAGAACGCACTTGCGCCACAGAATTCTAAAATCACTAATCGAGAAAACAAGTGAACTGAGGAAGAATATGGTCGCTGGGGACCAGTTAACGAAATCAAATAATTTCACCCTCGAACCTTATTAAATAACTTTGTACATTGAATCCAAAAGTCGACACGTCATTTTGGATGTAGGCACTCTCTAGGCGGGCGGCGAGCAGTCGCCGCGTCGTCGGCCTCCGTGTGGCGGCTCGATAATGAGATCAGTGGAACTGGCCAGCGGCCGTGGCGACCCTAGCACCGCTCTAAGATTACGTGAGGTACGAGGAAAACGTATGGTCAACCCAATCGCCCGCCACGCCTATCTCGCTAAGCATATCCGAAACATCTGGTGTGCACGAGAACTCGAAGTGCGAGCCGGAGGAGGAGGACGCCGTCTCGAACGACTCCATATCAGTCGTCAGCGCGTCTAAATCTACCTCACAGTCCGTTGGTAACGGTAGTAAGTCAGTAATAGAATATAGATCCGTGAGATCTGATTGCTCGCGACGTGTGTTATCATCGTAGAAGCAGGCAGACTCAGGAGAATCTGGAGATCCAGCAGGAGAAGCGGGCAGTGGTGGTGGAGCTGGTGTTTCAACAGGAACGCTCGGAATGCTCGGGACGCTCGGCGCTGGTCGCGTTCGTCGCCTAGACATTCCTCTGTTGTTGTTCGAATCTGCACGCTGCTTGCGTTTCTGTTTCGTGACTGCTCCTGTTCTCTGTGCCGGTTTACTTGTCTTCTTGCGAGGCCTATATTTATAGTCAGGATACTCGCGCATATGAAGCTGCCTGAGGCGTTCCGCTTCATCAATGAAAGGCTGTCGCTCTTCATCATTCAAGGTCTTCCACACGCGCCCCAAGTTTTTCGAAATTTCGGCGTTGTGCATATCGGGTGTCTGCTCACATATTTTCCTGCGTTCGATTTGCGACCAGACCATGAAAGCGTTCATTGGTCTTTTGATGTGATTGGGGTTGTTCTTCTTCGTCTGTGAACAAAAGAAAAAGCGTGCGTTAGTTAAGGTTATGAATTTTTAACAGAAAATTGCTTTACAGATCGTCAATTTAGCCTTAACTATGAACCAGAACAATATTCGAACCCGAAACTCAGTGTTATCTGTTTAATTGTAGTGAGCGTAATTATTATTTCAGGCATGTCCGATTTGTCGAGCTCAGTGCTGGTTGTATCGAATTAGTATGCATGACGTTGCACCATTAAGTCTGCGTCCTTACTATTAATGATATTGTTATCATAGGAATTATTATTATTACAAACAATTTCAAAATCATAATCTATTCTAATAGTTCGTCAGCGGGAAGTTTTATAATGCCCATGCTATTCTAATATGTGACTGATAATTTGATTCATGCGCATTCAATTGGAGAGGTGCGCGACCTAATTTTAATTCTATTTTAAATGATCTGGTGCGATGTTCAACCACACAACACTTGACTTGAGTACTCTTACAGAACACTTCCGTATCGGACCCAATGTTATCAACCATTGACGAACAAGGATATTAAAGTACGCAGGAAGTTATTATCAAATCATGTAGGAAGTGCTAAGGACGCGATTTGATGCAAGGGTAAAGTTTATCTTACATTTCTTATATCGAAAAAGGCAATGTATAAAGTATTTCGGTGTTTGACAAATGTAAACCATATTTTCGTGACTCCAGAACGGGAAAAAGTTTTAAGGTCACTATCTCGGAAGCTGAGCTCAGCGAAGGCATAAAAACAACACCACACTATAAGAACATAAGCGAATATCTCTTTATTATTCAAATCTTACTTTCGCTAAATTCCGTTCCGCTAGTCCCACTGGAAACAGCGAGAGGGGAAAAAACTCCCACTCGACGTTATATTTTTTTTTGTTCGTCTTATTTATATTCGGGACAAAAAAAGGGTTTGTCAGACGGAGACTAAATCAAGTTCGAAACGCCTACTCCGTCTCTCAAGGTGAACCGAATAGAGGTAGGCTGTTTTTTTTTGCTCGGCCACTAAAACTTAGCCAGGTTATTGTGGCAAACATTATTATTATTCATTTGTCACGAGTGTAATTTACATTGCCATTTAGGTACTTATTTAAGATAAATATAATGAAGTATTTAGTATCGATGTTGGACTTTTCACGATTGTTCCGTTTTAATATTCGTACAGACAGTAAATTACATGGTAACTGAAAGACTACAATATAAATAAATGGTTTTGGCATAAAAGCTATGTCAAACATTTTAAATGTTTACAATGAACTATTTGATTTAAATCAATTATCCAAAACACTTAAGTAAGCTTGTTTAATTAGAGGAAATCTAACAATACAATCACGAAGCTGCTTCAACGGAGGTATGTTTCAGAGGAATGTAAACATTTTAGACAAATGTGCTGATCTCTTTGTAGAAGTAAGTATTAAACAGTATTGGAACCACAAACAAGGATAAACTGAAACGAAATTTAGTAAATACCATCATTTAGTGAGCTCATGTTTTAATTGCTATACACAGTTTTGAAATGACAGATTAAAGTCAACTTATTGTCAATTTATTTTCCTAGAAGAAAGTATTATTTAGAATTCAAGAGTTCGGAATTTGAGGTAATTATTGCACGACGTTATGATTGAGCGTTATCGTGTTCATATTCGTTCTTCTATAAATTAAAAAAAAAATCGGATAAGATAAGCCCTGTATCCTGGCCTGAATCCTGGCCGATGCTACTGCAGAGATAGGTTCTCAATTTTGTCGGAAGACATCAACTGCGCAAATGATATTACAGTGCGACAAATGTTGGATCCGGCAGGGAATACGAACCCAGAACCATTGCCGTTGTAGTTAGGTACACCGCTAGGCCACGCGGTCCTTATATCACGGCTGATTATAAGAATAAGATCTCGTAAATATAAAACTTAAATTGAAAGTCGCGCGCGTAGACTGAAAGGCGAAGAACTCATGCATAGAAGGCCTACCAACTGTGTATCCATGCATAGTATAAAAGTTAGCCCCTGGTGAGCGTCTGTCCTTCTAAATGACTGCGCTAATCTCGACAACCGCTGGTCGAATGTTTTAGATATTATAGGTGCAGATGTGGATACTTAATTTCGAAAGCAAAACAAATATGAATGTGAATCTAAAAGTAAATTAAGATAACAGTTTCGCTTCTAAAACGAATCCTATTGGATACTCTGAAATCTTTATTCGAGTAATTGCAATTAAAGAGTCAAGTCTAATACAGTGTAGTTCGTAGAATCTGTTGGTGTGTCCGATAGTTACGCTACTGTTACGTTGCTACAAGCTGATTGATACTTATTGTATACATTACAGGTTCCCTATGTTCCGAGGAACACAATTGTTCCGTTGAATCTGAATAAGTGTTCCGCGCCAATTCGGAAACTAAATACACTGGTACATATTTAAAGATCTTCTACTTTATATCCAATGGCGGGTGACGACTAATTGTTCCGCATCATTCTGCGGTTCACGAATTGTTCCATTGCCGAAAAGTTTGGATACCCTTGGTATACATGTAACTTATATTTTAAAGTATAAAGGTTTGGAACGATGTACGGAACGATACCAAAAAAAAAGACCTTTACCATACTGTTATAATCGATAATTATTTACGTTCCGCACAATTAATTATTGATTAAGTGACCACTCTAACAGCATTGATTCTGGAGCGGTAAGGATAGTCCTTTGAGCCGTTGCTCTCGGTTATCGATAAGATAATTGTATGGCATGTACGTAGCAACTTATCGCTAGTGTATTTCTTATATGTGCTTAGAACCAGATGCCTAATTAGGGGCAACCATTTCAGTCCCAAGAGCTGATATCACATCTAAATATTAATTTTACATCGAGAATGCCGGTAAGATTCTACATATCCATGTAGAAGTTAATTGTAAATTTGGGTATATGCCGACGGACGGAATTACATTTTTTTTCTGATCACACAGTGAGATTTTTAGAGCCATGTCAAAGAATACCCGTTATTTAAAATAAAATAAAAAAGATACGTCTTTTAAGGAGCGATGTCGATATACAGCGCAATCGGTTCTATAGTTATCTGTCATGTTCAGGAAACGAAGTGGACGCCCTTGCAGCAACTGGCACCGAACACGCGTCGAGCGACGCGACCGTCATAATAAGTAGATCCAACTCTAAATAGAAGGTTGCCAGTCTATATCTAGTCCGAGCATCACGGAGACATGGATTTTTTACCCGATATGTTCCATCTAGTGTAACTATCCTATGTGTCTAGCTTTTTACTTTAACGTTATGTCAGGAAGACGTTTGTACTTGATGTGGGCTTGAGATTTGCACCACATATGGACACTGAACCATTTGTTCCGTCATAATTGAAATACGTATGTTTAATTTAGTTACTAATATGTACAAATTGGAAGGTTGTTATTGTAATGGGCTTGTTTATAAATCATTACAGAGAATATAAATCAAATTCCTGTTATAGCAACATGAGTGTATTTTTATATTTAGGAATTGTTATAATTTCACTGAAGTTACAAATACGTTATTTTTTTCAAATATTTAAAACTTGTCACTGTCTTACTTTAACCTATTGAAAAAAAAACCGGGGGAAAATATACCACAAAGAAGTCAAAAACATACCATAAAATATCGAGTTCATTAAATCACAACCGTGCATTATCCGAAAACGCTTGCGCTGATTGTGACTACAATGTGAAAAGGCCAAGTTTGTATAAATTAATAAAAGAATTACGACTATCAAGCAAATATGTATGTAGTTGAAGTTTCCGCGTATTTAAACAGCACGTTTACTCAATTCCGGAGTTTTCGCAAGCCGAATGGAGGTCAGAGACGATAAGGTTCTTAAAAGATGATTAACAATGACTTCCTTCGGGGGAACTGGTTTTAAGCGTATATAGACAACCGGTCGCACGATATCGATTCGCTCGGAAATATTTTGACACATTGCGATTTCGAGGCCTACTTATTAATAAAGGTGTTGGGCGTGTTTATTAATAATAAACTACCAATTGTAGTTTATGTTAATTTATTAAAATCAGATCGCAAACTGTTTTTCTTTTATTTTATAGCAGAAATACGACGCCAGTCACAACCAATAAATTGTGATCTCACACAACACGACTTCGGATGAGATTCGAAGCAAGAACCCGCGGTGCAGAAGTCAGATATTTTGACTAGGCTATGTTATCTTCAAGTACAGAAATTTATGCGAAGCTGTATTTATGACCTTAAGATGTATGGTGTGATGAATTCGTACGGGTCGCAGTAGCTTATATCATATAAGCGATACAGGAAATAAGGAAATGCAAAATAATCTTACAATTAAAACCCAGCTACCGTTTTAGTCAATTATGTAAATTCCTATTACGACAAACGCGTAATCGACGTTTTACATTTATAATTAAATGTAAACAAATGTATCACTTAACTTTTAAAATAAATGATTGTCATTGATTAACATACAAATATATTTAAAAGTAAACGCACAAAAGGGAGTGCAGCGGATTTTACAATTAATGTTGCTGTCAAAAGAGTTAGACATGCAAAATCTGGAACTCTCCATCAAGCGCTTAAGCGCTTTAGAAAAGGGTTTAACACATTATGCGATCTCCGTTAAAGGGCATGAGAAAATATTAATGAAGATGTTAGACAATTTCGACTCCTTTAGCACCGAACAAAGGCCTCCGGGACGGCGATTAGGCCGCGCTTCATTGTAATAAGGCCTCGGCAGATGAGTCCTTTTGTGTTTGATGATAATGCGTTATAATAGTCGAAATTAAACTTTTTGGAGTTACGTTAACCGAATGAATGTGCTGAAATGTATTGACACTGTTTCCCTTTTCTAACTTCATTTACTCTTTTATAACTTTATAAATACGTATTATTTGGTTTTCAACTCTCCAAAGTTACTGTCGCAATGGAAGTAAACTTTACATTAATAGATTTCAAACTTGTAATATTTCCCTAATTTAGAATTTACTTTACTTTTTTTTTTGAATTTCAGGAGTGAGAAAACAAAATGGCTGACAATGAGCATTGCGATATTTAAGTAATTTTCGTTAAAGAATAGTTGTTAAATAATAAAATCAACATTCTTATGCAAAGTATAGAACTCCTCTCATTATATCAGAGTACATAAGGCTTGTTAACATCGGGTACCACAATTTTTTTTTAAATAAATTGAATAACTTTAAGGATTTTCAACGGCGTACGAACTCTGCCAAACGGCAATGTAGCATAGTTGAACGTGAAGTTATTACAATTAAAATACTTGATATGTATAATATAATAATTGTTTTGAATACCATACCTATTATTACTGAACCCTACTAAAACACCCCATTCGCGCTACATCGATCCTTTTATTAAAACGGACCCTTATTATCGAAGCAATTGGTTCGTTCGTTCGAGAATAAAGAATCGACGACATCTTGCGCTTTATTAACTTGGAATCGCCAAGTTTGCTGGAATTATTACTGTGTTAAATATGAATCGCATCTACAGTACGAACCATATTGCAGACTTTTATAAAGATATAAAGTCACTGAATATTTAAACAGGCGCTTTTGTCTAGCAATGTTTATTCAAAACTTACAATGACGACGTAAATGAAGTTGCAAAGTTCGAATTGTCTTTGAACAGAATTTCATTCTGAGACCGCGTAATATTTAATACTCCTACATTTAAAATGCAATAGCATTACTACATAAACAATAACGATTCTAACAAAAATTAAATTATGAACAAGTTAAAGCAGAAGTGTAAACACGAAGAATCAAGCAGGATGTAACAAAGAAAGTTGGTCTCTAAATAGAAAAGGAGATATCAAGGGGTATTGGATTGTTTTAAATTTAAATGTCTTAGCTCTTCGAGCTCGAGGAGCTAGTGTTGACGATATATGTTAAGCAGGACGTCTAGAGAAAAGGCTGCGGGATATCGCTGTATAAGGAAGAGAATATAAATTGCTTATAAGTCAAGGATTCTCGTACGACGCAGTAGGGACGTATCAAGTTGAGACGCGCAATAATTGTTAACTTGAAGAGAACTGTAGAAGGTGTGTCTTAATCTTGGATTTATTTTTGACGTATTTTCAAATAAAAATAATTGAACTTATCAAAAGTAACTTATACTCTATTTAGTATACGGTTGGAATGGTACGGTTTTTAACGTGGTTCTCTTCGATGGGTTTTGCATATATTTATGTTATTTTTATTTTTTTTATATACTGTATATGTATTACTTCTGTTTACTATACATCTTGTGTGCTCATGCCACGCTTGGCGGTTTGGCAACCGCAGTTTATTTATTCAGATATTTCAGGGCGATGCTGGTTCCCATCTTTTGGTTTTAATTTTCCCTCTGTCGACTATTGCAACATCTACGATGCACGACATAAGATGGGGTGGTAAGATTCTCTTACGCCGACATCATACGTAGCCACCCATGTGTGCAATAAATAGTATACTCGTAAATAAAATAAATAAATCATTTTTTTTCATTTATTTTTCAAAACTATTTTAGTTAATCTAGCTACCTGATGAAAATTCCGAACTAAAGAAAGTCAAATATCTGTGATGTACACATTATATTAACATCAATAATAATATGACAACACAGACCGCATAATAATTCCTTTATATACTATTAAAAAGAAAATTCGAAAATAAAAACTACTAATAAATAATTTTAAATTTATTACGTTTCGCAAGTTGATCCATTTTTTCAGACTTTATCATAAACTAACTGATACCGGCGACTTTGTCCGCATGGATCGTTCTACCAGATCTGATTACAGTTCACACGATGTCTGACAATTAGCAAAGATTCAAGAGTATAGGTATTCAGAATGTAATCAGATTAGTGACGGGGGCTTTTTGATATTCTGAAGTCAGAAATGACAGCAAGTCAGAATCAATTTGAATACGCATGTACTGATGCAATAATTGTTTGAATTGAACACCTAGCATTCAATATGGTGGGCGTGCCGGCCATCCATCAAGTATCACAACGCTCAGGGTTACTGAATGTACTTTGATAGATTAAATAAGACTTTTGTTAATTTAATGTGATGTGGACGATATTTGTAAAATCATAAACTAAACTATTTTTAACTACAAGGATTAATTTCGTTTCCGTTATTAATACTATGGCCTTCCCCTTTTAAGACTTACTACCTAAACTTACTAGCCTTCCCTTTTTAAGTTGACCATAAGTTTGTTTAAACTTCATCAGGGTGCACGTTAAAACAGGTGCCTGCTTACCTGAGATCAATTACCTTGTATTATCATTACAACTAGTCAATATTTTAAGTTCACTTTAACACAGGTTTATTTATGTATAAGCTGATCATGCTTTGTCGTATTTCATGAAAGAGCTATGTTCAGCGAGTGTGCGATTTGATAAATATTGTAAAAACATTTGAACAAACATTTGTATTGTACGAATAGAAATCGATATAATGCGAACCGAAGTGAACGTACTCGAATCGTTAAGAAAGAAACATATATTTTTTTTAGAGCATTAAAAATTTCAGAGTTCACTTTTGAAATCATAGAGCGTTACATATAGGCCAAGGTTTGTTCCAATGTAACGTGTAACATCACGTACCTTTTCTTACTCTGGGGTTTTTATTCGTTTTGAGTAATAAATCACACGGCGGCATTGCTCGGATACATTGAAATTCTCCAACGGTTCATTTTCAATAAAGGATGCCGATTGAATTTTGTTGTTATACGAAAACGGGGGAGCCTGACGATGACGAGCGCTTTAATATTGTCTTTGGATTTTGAGCGTTCTATTACCAATAGCTTCATTAAAGATATAAGTGCGTTTAACAGACATTTCACATGCACAACACAACCAGACCCGTAAAACCATAATTGAGCGTTTTTATTCAAATTTAGTCTGGGATGCGAACCCATGACGTGGTGTAAAAGTCAGGCACTCTATCCACTAGGCTACGCGGATGAGACGCTACACGGCTGTTTTTTAATTTGATTAAGCCAACGTTGGTCGATCTAGACGGAGGCCCATGTTCAGCAGTGGACTAGTGATAGGCTGAAATGATGATACTGAACGTTTGTCGATCTCTTCTCATTGTAAGTTATGATACGGCGCAAGATAGTTGTTAGTTACCTTAGCCTAGAAGATACGTATTCAATTTTTCCTACAAGAACAACTTATACTCGTAATACAGGTCTGGGGCGACTGGTGGTAGGATTCCTATGCAGGAATCCGTCTAGGTAGGTACCACCCCAGGGTTATTTCCCCAGTTATTCTGCCGTGAAGCAGTAGTGTGCAAACACTACTGTGTTTCGGTTTGAAGGGCACTGTGAGCTAGCGTAATCACTGGGCATTTGAGACTTAAGAACTGATGTCTCAGGGTGACGGGCGCAGTGCGGCGTCACACAGACATATTCTGGGCAAACACAGCATTTGTTGTGGGCGGACGTTGCACTTGCCATCAGGTAAACGTTTTGCTCGTTTCGTCACTTAGTACAATAAAAAAAAAAACTCTTTACCTAGTTCCACTAGTACCTATGTCTGTCATAAAATATTTGACGTTCATGCGTTTTATAATTTAACTAGCTGTGCCCTCGCAGGTTTCGACCGCCGTTTAATTAAAAAGAAATCGTAGAGTAGAGTAGAGCTCCTAGCTTAGCTTAGCTTTCCTCGATAAATGGGCTATCCAACACTAAAATAATTTTTAAATTGGAACCGGTATTTAAATAAAACTATTTTTTTACTGGATTTTATCGCGTTTAATTTGGAACTATTTTAACCCGACGTTTCGGGCGCTTTGCAGCACCCATGGTCACGGGTGTAAAAGCGCCCGAAACGTCGGGTTAAAATAGTTCTAAATTAAACGCGATAAAATCCGTAAAAAATAGTTTTATTTAAATGTGTAATATTCGCGTAAATAAAAGAAAACATTATTGGAACCAGTAGTTCGTTCAACCAAACAAACTCTTCAGCTTTATAATATTAGTATTGATTAAAAGTTGTATCATCACTTTAAATAATACTTATAATACTTTCTTCTCACAGGGTTGACTGGTAGGGAATGCCACAAGGCATTAAGTCCGCCCGTTGTAATCCCTTAGAGTAAGGTGTCTTACAAGAAAGTATTGAATAATATAGTTAATAGAATCAGGCGTTACTTTGCGGAAATCCATTATAATGAAGGAAGGTAAGTTACTTTGCTAAGATCCGCATGCAAAATATAAAAATGGTGTATATTACAGACGGCCGCCGAGCCTGTCGTGGAGTCTGTGACGCTTGATAATGCCTCGTTTTGGGGCGAAGCACGTATCGTGTTCTCGACCTCAGTGGTGTATATTATCTAGTGGTGGTATTGTAGTGGTTGGTGGAGGGTACCTGGTGGCGGTTCCTGGTGGCGGTGTTAGTTTGCTTGTGCACGCTACTGAGGGAGGTCGGGCGGTGCTCTTCAAAAAACTAGGTAATATACACCATTTTTATATTTTGCATGCGGATCTTAGCAAAGTAACTTACCTTCCTTCATTATTGAATAATAAAAAAAAAATTCAGGAATATGACATTCAGCTGGCTTATCTACCACGTATTCACCAAAAAAATATTAATTATGTAAAATTCAAGAACACGAATGATTCTGTTAATTCACTGTCTGTTACATTAGCCAGAAAAGGGGCGATGATCGATAGCAATATTTGTAATTGTCTAATGAATTATTTACATTTTACGACATCTGAATCGATTACTAATCTGTTTTTTGTTTCATTGCCCATTATTGTTGAGTTCAATGTATCAACATCGAAACCAAAATAGGAATGTAATCGTGTAAGCGTTAAACCGCAGACGCCGGCGCAATACGATAGTAAAACATTATTCTTATATTATCATGTCGGCACTACCTAACAAAACAAATCGACTACCACATAACGTCGCAACTCAATAAAGTTTACATACGATTTTAAACTATGTAATAATAGTGCGAAAAGAATGAAATTGAGTACACCAAATCCGTCGATGTTTCGTATGAACCGCTATTTGTACATTGGAACAATAATAATGCGCGGCTATGTACGGTGATGCCAAATGGGTAAACACAATTATGGATATCGATAAACATTTAGAAACGAATAGCGACGCGCCCTGGGTTCGCGCATCCTTAAAATCTTTTCTCACCTTCGTTATTTGCAATATACGATATCAAATAACGAACTTACGAACATATGATTTTCGACCAAGGCGACAATTTCCAAATAATGCCCGAAGTTATCAACGGATCAGGAGATATAGTGCCACAAGTGTTCGCGCAAACTCTAATGCACTCACTTGTCCTAACCTCCTCCTACGCGGTTAAATCATTGTTTATTTGTTGCACAAAAAGAACTCGATTTGATTTAATTATAAACAACGGTACACTCACAAATGTTCCTAATCAAACGGATACGGTGTCATTAACAATGACATTAATGTAGGCAAAGTTTCGGGTTGCAAACGTCTCGTCCAATTTCGATTTGAGGTCGAGTAGCTAATGTAACTTCTCGACTGTTAGGTACTTCTAATGTTTCCTTAGCAACTACGATGGCACGCGATCGATATTAGTAATTTCGTCTCATAGAAGTTTAACTATATAGATGGATGGTGTGACGAGACGAGCAAAACGATCACCTGATGGTAAGCGCAACGTCTGCCCATAACAAACAGAAATCGCCCATATAATGCAAGAAAATTTCCATGTGCCACCGCACTGAGCCCGTCCCTCTAACATAAGTTTTAAAGTCTCATAATTTTGCCCAGTAATTTTCACAAGATCTCAGTGCCCTTCAGACCGAAACACAGTACTGCACACTAGTGCGTCATGGCAGAATAACTGGTACTTCGTGGTACCTACCTAGACGGATAACTGCATAGTGATCCTACCACTAATAATTGTACTGGTGGTAGGATTTCTATGTATGTATGTATGTATGTATATGCCAACCCGCTTGCCAAGCGAGGCAACTATGGCAAAATTCCCCTCAAAATTAACGCTACAAACTTTTGTAGTAATCTATGGGGGTAGCCTATTTTCAGCAGTGGACTAGTGATAGGCTGAAATGATGATGTATGTATTTCTATGTATGTATATATATATATATATATATATATATATGTATGTATATTCCCCGCTCCAAATGAGAGTAGGCCTGGGCTCAGCAGTAGGACATTAGTAGGCTGTTACTTTACTTTTTTTTATAAATTAAAATAAAACTGTTACACATCACGTCGTCTAATCTAATTCTCCATTGGCTTTAGTAAGTTTCTCATAACTTTGTTTGCGAGTGAAATGATTACGTTCAGCTCTGCCCGTGACAGTTCAATTTTCATATGTTTAGGCAACGTTATGTCTGGCAAGGTTCTACTTAACTTGATCCACTCCTTTGTTCGAACGCTGCAGCCGTGATTTGCTTTTATAGTTTCGCAGGAAAAATATTTCACCTACGTTTCCCTACATACACCACGCGATATTACTTGAACACAAAATATACTACTAGTACTAGTAATAAATTTTAAATTGTAATTTTTTTATTGAATAAAGTGACGAAACTAGCAAAACGTTCACCCGGTGATAAGTGCAAAGTCTGCCCACAAAATACTGTGTCACCCAGAACATTTCTGTGTGACGCCACACTGCGTCCGTCACCCTGAGACATCGGTTCTGAAGTCTCATATTCCCTGTGATTACGCTAGCTCTGTGACCTTCAAACCGAAACACAGTAATGTTGGCACACTACTACTTCACGGCAGAATCACTTACCCTGGTACCTACCTAGTCGGATTCCTGCATAGGAATGCTACCATCATAATCCTCACGTCAAAGCCTCCTTCGATGATACCGCTTTCCAACAAGTTATTGACAGACATTGCGCAGACTATTAATAGTAATCTTGAATTTAATTAAGTCTGCGTTTCGTCGCAGTATCTCAGAGGAACAACACGAATCGTATAGTGTACGCGAACAGAGTACCGAACAAAACTTGTGTTATAAATAGTTTGTTTTAAATCATCTTTTGTGGTTTCGTAACGTATTTACACGTTTCATATAACTATATAGTTGAAAGTTAAGCTCAAACTTAACTAGGGTTGCCGCGTGTAATTATTTATATTGTATTATTTTTATATACCGTATAAACGCACTTTACAATTCATGAATTAGAAATACTTCATTTATATAGATACTAGTTGACACCCGCGACTTCGTCCGCGTGGAAAAAGGTATTTTAAATATCCCGTGGGAACTATTTCATTTTCCGGGATAAAAGTGTCCTATGTCCGTTCTCAGTATGCAAGCTATCTCTGTGCCAAAATTCGTCAAGATCGGTTCAGCGGTTGAACCGTGAAAAGGTAACAAACAGACAGAGGGACAGAGATAGTTAATTTCGCATTTATATATTAGTATGGATTAATCTACAAAATCTTTTGTATAGTCTTTGACAAAGAAGGCGAAGTGTAGGTATTCAATATAAGCCAAGTCAAACTTTCTTTATTCAGTTTAGACTTGTATGAAGCTCTTATTTTTGTCGAAACCTACACCGGTTTGAAAAAATGAGACATTTTCAGAGAATAATCGGCAAGAAACTCTGGGGGTAATACTTTTGAAGAAGCATAGCTTCTCTAAATTTATTTTTTTATTGTAGTGCTTAAGAGAATCTACCACCCCATCTTATCCCGTGGGTGTCGTAAAAGTCGTCACAAATGAAAAGCAGGAGATGGGCAGCAGCATCTTCCTGGAACATCTCAATAAATAAACTGCGGTTACCCACCCGCCTGCCGACCGTGGCAACTATGACAAAATCCCCTAAAATGAGAGCTACAAACTTTTGTGGCAATCTATGAGAAAGGCCTATGTTCAGGAGTGGACTAGTGATAGGCTGGAATGATGATGATGATGATGAAAGTTACATTTGAATCTAAACAGTGAATGAATGGAAATATTCCACGTTAGTTTGGCCTTTGCAAGCAAGTCTAATACTCGTATGTATGGAGCATACCTTGAAAAATGTTAAAACATTTATTTATTTTGTTCGTATTATTCTAATAAAAGTTGACTGCCCTATGCACAACATGTAGAAACATGTATCAATAATCTAAGATCGGACCACGCGTGATGTAGGTCGCAGCTAGTTTAGATTCATGGCGCGTGGTCATATGAATAGACGATTATGGAGGAAAGGGGTCAAATTGACGTATCTCTACAAGAGGTCCCCGTGTGCCCGCGCTCGTGACTGCTCGCGAGACACGTGTCGAATCGGCAAGCGAATGTTTCGTTGGTAACGTTTTGTTCATTGCATCATGTCAAAGGTCAGGGGAAATTAAGAAGTTTGTGGAAGACTATCTTTGGTTCATGATGTGGAGTAAAAAAATGTAACAGGCTCCACACGTTCCACAGCTGGGCACAAGCCTCAAGATAAGTCTGCAACGCTGCTTATGTGGCAGTTTGCAGATTTACCACGCAGGTTTCATGGTGTTTTACATCATCGCCGAAAACGTGGCACATCTGCACTTGTATACTTACTAACTCACTCGCATACGCGTACCTAAGCTTTGCTTAAGCTAGCAATGCTACCGTATTAGCATTTTGTCTTTAAAAATTAATAGCTCATACGTCCTACATCGCGCTATTGAAGTTTTATCGATGCTCTCTGTATATAGAATATCTAAAAAAATACTATTAACGCTAACTATTAACTTATACCGATAGCAGAACTAGAGTAACCGACATTGGGCCAGCCATATAGCTTGTCGGTTCTGGTAGTTGGGCTTGATTGAGGTCTCTCTCTATATTTGATCACCAAGTTGAAGGGGGTGGCCTCTACCTATTCTTAGCTCCGGCAGGTTTAAGGCAGCTTGGACAACTTGATCTACGCAGCGTCGTTTTACATGCCCATATCATCTGAGGCGGCTTTCGGACATTTTCTCTGTGGTTGGTTTGACCTTAAAGCTACCCTTGTATATATATCCAAGCTTCGTCACACCTCCCGCCCAGCTCAGCATTTTCATTTCATCAATTGTACCCTTTGTTCATGTGTCTTCTTGACTGTCCAGCACTCAGTTGCGTATAATAGCGCTGGGCGGACTGCTGTCTTGTAGGCTTTCCCCTTTGTTCTTATGGGTATACGAGGGTCTACCCATAAGAACGAAAGCTGTGCTCTTAAGTTCGCCACTTTTGCCCGGCATTAGTTGATCCTGTGACAGATTACATTGAACATAGAGCCTAGGTACATAAATTGTATTACTGTAGGTATAAGGATTTGACCCGATACATATTCAAGAAAAGAGCCTATTCCTTCCTCAAAGGCCGGCAACGCATCTGCTATTCCTCTGGCATTGTACATGTTCATGGGCGGCGGTGATCACTTACCATCAGGTGAGCCGCTTGCTCGTTTGCCTCCTCTAACATATAAAAAAAAAATATTGTTTCTGATATGATTAAATGTTTTAAAATATAGATATATCTACATGGTTGGTGAATTAAATTATTATGGAAATTATAAACCTTGTCTGCCGGTTTTCGATCACGTCCGGGCAGCTGCAGCGCAACATCTGTTAATTTGCTGATATGGTATTATAAGTAGGTCAGTAATGTATTCTCGAATTCACTAATCGCAATCTGTCGTTTTAAATGATTTATTATAAATTACCATGAAATAAATCTATTTTTTCGTTAGTTAAACGAGTAATATGAAATTAATATTTAAAATGCCCAGGATTAATGTTTGTTCTGAGCTGATAATGACCGGACTTCTAAATATTTATTAATAGTGACATATTAATAATACTAACCGACGACCGCGTGGCCTAGTGGTCAGAGTACCTGACTTCTAAGCCGCGGGTCCTCGGTTCGAATCCCAGCCCGAGCCAACATTTGTACTAAAACATAATTTGTTGGTTTTCTGGTCTAGTTGTGTTGTGATTGTCCCCGTGTTTCTGACACTGCATCCTAGGCTACCTCCGATCTTATCGCATCAGCGTTACTTCGGGCGCGTGTAGGTGTGGACGAGTGAGTGCCTCTGTGTTTGCGTGTACACTTGTGGCACAATAATATCTCCTGCGCAGTTGATGGCTCTCGACAGTAGTCGGAACTTGTCGCCGTTGTCGAAATCGGCTAGGAGAACATCATCAATAATACTAATTAATTAAAATTAACTAAAGTGCTTTCGTTTTCGCTTTACTGAATATGGCGTGACGCATCTATACAAATAAATAAAATTGAAGTGTCTGTTTGTAATAACAAAATAACAGCTTTTTACTTAATGCTTATGAAAGTATATAACGGTACTTATAAAAATAAAACAATTTTTAAATTCTTTTGTCTGTCTGTCTGTTTGTACCGGCTAATCTCCGAAACGGCTGAATCGATTTTGACGGGACTTTCAATGACAGATAGCTGATATTATAGAGGGTAACATAGGCTACTTTAATTTAAGAAAAATTATTAGGGTAGGTGCAAAAAAATTAAAACCCCAAAATCCGATTCAAATAGGGAAGAATATATGCATATCATCGATCGAGCTCGATTTTTTACGCGGGTGAAACAGTACTTTTTTAATATGACCAACCATCATACCCCATCACCATAATCAGACCTTCGAAACCTAGGTAAACCAGCTGGCCCTGTGCTATGGGATGTTCTGACTGCGCTGTAAATAACTTTTATCAGCAAAGATGAAATATAACAATGATTCGACAAAAAGCACAAGGAATTCAGGTAAATAAAGTAAAATTTGAAAGTTACTTAACAACGTGCGAACCTATGCAATGGTAAAATTTAATTTGTGTTGTTAAAAAAAAATACTAAACATCTCACTGACTCATTTCATATCACCCAACAGCGTTGTAATAATAAGTCAGGCTTAGTACACAATGCTCGTAATTTATTTGATCTTTTTGTTAAGCTGCAAAACGTAATCGATTGAGTTTTTCAAATGTACCCACTGGACCTTCATTTCACCTTCTACAGAGGCGTTACGTTGCCAGCAGCCTATTATTTGTGGCTTGACGTAAAGCAAAAAAAATAATAAGACAGAGTTATTACTTCTCGTGCGTGATTAGGCAGTGGAGTAACGTCAGCAAAAAATGATGTGAACGCAACTGAAACTTTCTAATCTGTCGTGTTGAGAAAAAGTTTGTATGATTTATATAAGTGAGATGTTAATGTTTGCAAGTATTAAACTAATAACCACAATAAAATAAATAGGGGTGTGGGGGGGGGGGGGAGGGGCGATGCCTGACAATAGGACATAGAAACTGGCCTTTACTTATCTGATTAAATAATACGCCATTACAAAGCCAGATAATTGGCAGACTCCACATTCAGATATAGTAATGGTACCACAACAAGTTTTTTTTTTATTGCATAAAGTGATGAAACGAGCAAAACGCTCACCTGATGGTAAGTGCAACGTCTGCCCATAACAAATGCTGTGTCACCAAGAAAATTTCTGTGTGACACCACACTGTGCCCATCACCCTGAGACATAGGTTCTTAAGTCTCATATGCCCAGTGATTACGCTAGCTCACAGTGCCCTTCAGACCGAAACACACTAATGTTTGCGCACCATCCACCATCCAGTTTGCCACGTTGTTGTACACTATTAGTTAACAGGCTTCGTAAGTTCTCTAAATTTTCTTAAGATTTAATCTATCATCGTCAAGAAACAATTAACAGAGGCCATCGAAATAACCGAGATGAATTTAGAATATAAAAAAAAACGGTAGCAAATTAGCGTAAGGCTTCAGGAATTTAGCGAAGGTAAAATATCGTTTATGCTCCAAATTACTTGAATTTCACGCACAGTTCTGAAATACACTAATTGATAAAGATGACTGTAACAAGTTTTGTTAGAATTTTAATAAACAAAATGCTTATTCGTTGGGTGTAGCAACTGACTCTAGTGAAAAGACTTGCAAATATTGAATTGCTTTAAAATCGTCATTGATTTTTTTCTGACCGTACTTGATTAGACTACGGATCGAGAGCAGACCGGTTAGTCTTATAAGTATAATATTTATAATTTTTATCTACCATTGTACTTGGCCCGGGGCGTACGCTTGGCCTTGGCAAGTTGTTTTTTGATCGTAGTTATAAATGTTGCTATGTCATCTATTGTTGCACTAGTTAATGTCAAAACCCCTTTTTAATACTATTTTAAGAATCATATAAGATACGGATCAGCGAATCTTCACCAATTCACTAAAATACTTACATTCTCGTAAAAATATTTCATTGCAGGAATTCGTCTAGGTAGGTACCACCCCAGTGCCAGTTATTCTGCCGTGAAGCAGTGGTGTGCTAACATTACTGTGTTTCCGTTTAAGGGGCACTGAGAGCTAGTGTAATCACTGGGCATATGAGACTTAAGAACTTATGTCTCAGGGTGACGGGCGCAGTGTGGTGTCACACAGAAATGTTCTGGGCGACACAGCAATTGTTATGGGCCGACGTTGCACTTACCATCAGGTGAACGTTCTGCTCGTTCCGTCACTTTTATCAAATATTAAAAAAGACACCTCTAAAATTGTTCTGCAATTCTAAATGCTGAGTTATCACATGCTCAGCGGTGAAGAAAAACATCGTGAGGGTATCTGCATATCTGAGCAATAAAAAAATATTTCGAGTTCCGAGTCCGCCAACCCACAGCTACTATCAATAAAGTATCTCACTTAAAGGTACGTGACTAACTCTCACTTCGATAAGCGACTAACTCTCACTTCGAGAAGCGACCATATAAAATTTATTCGTTTTTAGTAAAGCAATCATATCCAGTAGATATACCCTAACACCAGGAACCAGGAAGCTAAGCGGTTCCCAGGTTAGAATCTCCGCCAAAAAATAATTTGCGTTTCTTTCTAGAAAAGTTTCCAAAGCTTCTACCTCTAAACTTTGTGGGAAGCTATCAACTGCGGTGGAGGTTTTATAGTGCTCAGTGTAGGCGCAAACCCTTATGGCACTATAATATCACCACACGGCATCAATATAACTGTTTTATTGGATAAAGTGACAATAGATCTTACTATACGTATCATAATAATCTTACTTATAACTTATTATCATAAAGATGAAGAGTTTGTATGTTTGAACGCTCTAATCTCAAGAATGACTACGTCCAATTGAAAAAAAGTTACATTATTTATAAAACCGTTTATGGAGGAAGGTTCTAGGCTATAAAACTTTATACGATCCTAAGGAGCCGTGTGGTGAGAACCGAAGATTACCTAGAAGGGCCGGACTGTGAATGCATAGGTTGACGAGGTACCATGCCGTACGGTGCAATCGTGTGGTCAGCGGTTAACGCGGGTGAAACCGCGCGGCACAACTGGTCTCATACATTTTGTAACGACAGAAACACAACTTTAAATCTCAAGACTCGTATATCAACATTGGAAACATTTTCAACACGAATATTTTATAAATATTTTTTTTTAAATCAGCAGTGCTTCGTCACTTAGGTCTTGAATATCAGCGCTGTGTACAAATCCTCATAGCTCCAAAACCCTCTCAGAAATGAGAGGAGGACTGTGCTCAGCAGTGGGACATTTATAGGCTGAAACTTTACTTTACTTTACTACAAATTTTGTGTGTTGAAAAAGAGCCAAAACTTTCGAATACGGAATCGCGGAGCTGTGTAGGGAGTGGGCTACTGAGGTTGTTCGGTGTCGTCTTTGCCAAAAAAAAATAAAACGGCCTATCGCAAAATCGTACCCGCATTCGAAACGACGCGGAGACTCTCTTCAATTTCTTTAAAAGCTTCTATTTTAAATGGAGGTTGTAAAATTTAATCTGCGCTCTTTATGAAATATCTTAACTACGAAATTTATCGCCATAAATTAACTAGAACGAAGGTTATTAAGTGAAGTGTTACAAGTCTATATACAGACCACTATTGGGCATAGACTTAACAATCATTTTTGAAAGTAAATAGATTCCTATTAGCTAAATGGTTTAGTGAAGGAAGGTAAGTTACTTTGCTAAGATCCGCATGCAAAATATAAAAATGTACATTACCTAGTTTTTTGAGGAGCTCTTCACCATTTTTATATTCCGCATGCGGATCTTAGCAAAGTAACTTACCTTCCTTCATTATAATGGATTTCCGCAAAGTAACGCCTGATTCTATTAACTAAATGGTTTAGACTGTGAAACATGACCTATAAGTTTTTAAGGTTATTTACAAGTATTTAACAGTACATTACGAATGTAAATTGCATCTTTAAGCTGCACTTGCACATACACCCAGACCCAGAACTCTATGTTGCGTGCAGGAATCGAACCCGCGACCCGCAGCGCAGAAGCCAATCACCGAGCCACTGTACAAGCAAGCTGTGCTAAGCAATCCAATAATTAACGCCATCACTTTTCAATCGAAAAAGACCCACGAACGACTCACTCATCATTCCCGACAACCATAAAGCGATGCTCAGTTGATTGGAGAATACAGACACCGTCAGTACGGTTGTCATGTTTACTGTAGGTCACCTGATAAACCTGGAGGCTGCGAGAGATAGAACTGAATGCGGGGTTTGATTAATTCAATAGACGGCTACAGACAGCACCGGTTGACGGGATATGCGGCTCCCAAAGGGGTAACGTAAGCCCTGACTGTGCAGACGCCTCATATATACAGATTTAATCAACTGACAGCCTTCATTTCGAATCGACGTTAAACATACATTCAAATTGTGATAATGGTTATAGACGGATGGCTGATTTGAATTGTATCCTTCATTTTAATAGCTGGTTTATAACTATATTTATTTCATTATCATCATATAATCTTATATTAGACTTTTATAACAATAGAGTGAATGTCACAATATTAAATGTCAGAAGAACCAGTTAAAATAAATTCAAACTTAAAACTTAGATAAGAACCAATCCCATTGTCAATATAAAATTAATAAGTAATACTGGTGGTAGGATTCCTATGTCTAGGTAGGTACCACCCCAGGGCCAGTTATTCTGCCGTGAAGCAGTAGCGTGCAAACATTACTGTGTTTCGGTTTGAAGGGCACTGAGAGCTAGCGTAATCACTGGGCATATGAGACTTAAGAACTGATGTCTCAGGGTGACGGGCGCAGTGTAGTGTCACACAGAAATGTTCTGGATGACATAACATTTGTATGGGTAGACGTCGCACTTTACAGCAGGTGAACGTTTTTTGCTCGTTTTGTCACTCTGTCCAATAAAAAAAAAATATTGTCAAAGTGCCACTAAGCGTACAAAATGTATTAGATTCCCTCAGAACATGTTATCTAAATGAGGGAGAATCTGATGAATTACTAACCCTTCGCTATCAGTATTCTGATATATTTAATTTACCAGATGATATATTAACACACACAAACGCACTCAAACATCAAATAAGAACACATTTAACCAATATTATTAATGCTAAATCGTATAGATTACAGACTTTACGAGGAGCATAGATAGGTGTTACGAGTAAAATATTTTACCATAATAGTAACATTAAAAAACTTCATAACATATCCTTTATTTTCTCACCATAACATAAGTTTAAGTATCATAGTATATGTTAAAGGTCTTTAAAAAGAGGATACACCACACTAGAGTTTGTGTGTCTTTCACTTGTTCAGAACAGAAAATCAATTTTGTTTTTAGCACAAATATTTTCTCCGACTGCGATTAGAACCTAAAACCTGCCTCCGACCACCAGACCACATCAAAACTAATAATAATAATCATCATCATCATTTCAGCCTATAACTAGTCCACCGCTGAACATCGGCCCCCCCATAGATTGCCACAAAAGTTTGAAGCTTTCATTTTGGGGGCATTTTTCCATAGTTGCCACGCTTGGCCGGCGGTTTGGCAACCGTTGTTTATTTATTCAGATGTTCCAGGAAGATGCTGCTGCCCATCTCCTGGTTTTTACTTTCCCCCTGTCAAACCACGGGATGAGATGGGGTGGTAGATTCTCTTAAGCCGCCACCACGCGGACAATAAAATAAAAATAATAGATCGCTCAAAATATCGTGAGTTATATAAAATAGGAAATGTTATATAAACGCAGCATCCAAGGTCCGTAATTACGCGCCAATCTAAACTAAGCCTAGCAAAATCCTCAAACCAGTACCGTAATAGATTCATTTATACCTCCGCCTACTCTGGTAGAACACTGCATTGATAATTAAATGGGACTGCTGTACTATGCGCAGATAATGCAGCTCCCTCCAGCCACTAGGTCAAGTTAGAAACGTGCTCGGAACAGGAATCGATGTCGAAACATGACAATTATCGATTATTAACCACTTACCTCGAGGTGAAACTTAACATTAACCAGATCTCAATGAACGCCTTTCGCTGCAACTATATCGTTAGATAAAATTGCGCCCTGCATTCTGCGGCGATATCTAAAGTGGAGGAGCAGATTAGTTTCGACTCAATAAATTGAACCGTGGTAGCTCAGGGGCCTGGTGCTCGCCTTTAATTTCATAGTAAGCGAGTAACCTCGGTTCGATCCCCGGTGCCAGCACCTCTAATATTGTTCTACAATTTTAAGTGCTGATTTATCACGTGCTTAGCGGTGAAGGAAAACATCGTGAGGAAACCTGCATGTCCGAGGAATAGAAATATTTCGAGGACATGTGCAGTCCGCCAACCCGCATTGGAGCAGCGTGGCGGATTCTTTCTCGCTCCAAAACCCTCTCGGAAATGAGAGGAGGCCTGTGCTCAGCAGTGGGACATTTTTAGGCTGAAACTTTACTTTACTTTTACTAATTGAACCCGTTTTATGGACGCATTGAACTTACTACCAGAATTCAAAATACGCGGAATATACCTAAAGTGCAGTAAGAGGAACACACTTTGAAGACACACAGGAGCATTCGAGATCTGAACCCACGACCAACTACTAGAACTATTAGAAGGCAAGCAAGGATTTGATAAGCTGACCACTGAGCACGCAGAGGCCTTACGAGTACGTAATTCGGATTTAACTCCATTGTCTAACATTTATCCGTGTGGTGGCGGCTCGTTAAAAGAATACTACCACTCCATCTCATCCAATGGATCTCGTAAAAGGCGAATAAGGAATTAAACTGCACTGTGCACCCAACAGCACATGGTGGCGATGGGCTCACCACCTATCACACCAAGTGCATTATATTGTTTTGGTGTAACGTGGATTGTGGCAGTCATCTGTTTTTGCAGTGAGTGCCTAGTCTCTGACTACCCCGTTATGGGATGCAGTCGTGATCTTATTTATGAATGTATGTCTAACATTTTTGAAGTTATGTAAAAAAGATTTTTCGATGAAATTAAAAAAAAGTTAACTGTCATTTGTGTGCCAATGATTCAGGTCACCTGCGAAAAGCAGCTGATAAATTCAAGCAGGTGAAATTTATGGAAATCAATTAATTGATTTATTGGCTTACCGGTGTATAAACATACCTAAAGATATATTAATTGATGAAATGAACCTGAATCTTGAAGAATAAATTAAAGTATTATGTTATTAATAATAATTAACCTCAAAATTATCAAAGCAATCTTTGTGTTCGCAAATGGAATGCCATTCGAAAATATATCCAAAATAACAGAAACGTAAAACACTATTTCAATATCTTGTTTATAAAATATAAATCAATTTCGAGGTTTTAAATTTTATTAAAAATAACATAATATTCTGGATATACCTAACAACATAATAAATTCTATGACAACGTCAAAACAAATAACTAAACATTATAAATGTTGTAACGAAACGAATTTAAGATATAAAGATCCGCCAAAAAAGACTTGTTTGTGTAAAGGTTATGTCAGTTTGCAAAATAAACGAGTGCGCTCTTATAAAAAAATTGAGTTATCATGAATAATTCCAAATGCGGAGGATGCAAAGCATCATTACGGTGAAATTTATTATTTTCGAAGATAAACTGAATGCTAGACCTGCTCGTGGTTTCCTGTCGTATAATGTATATACGAGTAGATCGGTCCGACTCCTCTAGATCGGATTCGAAGGTTGTCATAGATTAACTTCGCAGATAAGAAAAGTCAATACACACAATCTACGAAATAAAAACAAAATAAAAGTCGCTAGCTCACGCACTAATTACGGGAAGAAAACAATTTTGATAGAAGGAGTACAGCTATATAATAAGTTACCAAATGTAATAAAAGAATGCGATAGAATACACATTTTTAAGAGTAAACTTAAGACCTATATTTTGCACAATGTAATATAATTTTTTGTTTTTGTTTCAAATACGTAATGTCAGTGTCCAATGCATTAGAGGTAAATTGTTTTAATTTAAGCATATTATTGTATCTCATTTTAAGTGAACGTATGTTCTTATGGGAAATAAAAAAATCTTTAAACCTAGATCGGATATAAGACCCGATCCAATTTTTGTCAATTAAATTTAAAAAAAAGTTATCATATTTTTATTATTTCATATTGAATACAGTGCAAATAATTAGGATATATAATATAAACATGTCAAACATAACATGTATGTTTCGGAATAGCTGAACTTATACAAATAAACTAACTTGCAATTAAGTGGTGTAGCGTATTCACAACCGTGTGGTGGCGGCTTGTTAAAAGAATACTACCACTCCATCTCATCCAATGGATCTCGTAAAAGGCGAGTAAGGAATAAAACTGCACTGTGTACCCAACAGCGCATGGTGGCGATGGGATCACCACCTATCACACCAAGTGCATATTGTTTTGGTGAAACGTGGATTGTGGCAGTCATCTGTTTTTGCAGTGAGTGCCCAGTCTCTGACTACCCCTTATGGGATACAGTCGTGATCTTATGTATGTATGTATGTATTCATAACAAAAGTAAGTGAATGTATACTATAAATTCGAACATAGATAAAACTATTTAATTAAATTATTAACAACTCATATAATTATCTGATTATCCAAAAATGTCAAATTCTAAATTTTAACTTAGATATCTCTGTGAGTCTAAAGGCATTTAGGTAAAATTTGTAGCATTGTATTCGGGCAACTAGCTTGGTGTACAGATCACGTAGCTAGTTCGATGTGTGCGGACTACCGATAGGCAGTTTTTTATGCCCCACCACACAATGTTTATTGAATCTTGGATCACGTTGCGTAGATCAATCCCTTGCGACCTTACTTGAACAAATGCCTTATGTAAAAGTCTAATTCCCGAATCCTATCTCGGGTAAAAGTATATCGCAGTTACGAGTATTAAACTGAGTTTAATAGTAATGGTCGAGGTACAATGATATGCATAAGATACAGAATTATGATTTATGAATTTTCCCGTTTCAATGTCTTTAGTTATTGTAAACTTGAAAGCATGACCGTAAAGAATATCTTGAGAAACTTTTCCACCCCGATCTGTCTTATTTATAACTCTTACAAATTCATATGAGAAATACAAAAAACTCAATAACAATATCTCGATTTTATTGTGTACTTCCAACATTGTAAAATGTCCGTTCCTTTGACTCCGCTTACCCAAAAGAAACTTCATTACAACGGACGATTCGAATCCAAAAGCAATTGGCCGTAAGGATGTATCGATATAACTCTTTCAGTTTCAATTTATGTGCATGTAAAAGCATAATGCAGTCTGTCTGGGGACTCAATTTTATGGGTACGTCCACCTCTAAGAGTCATGTCATTTGCTTCGCTTCATAGATTTAATTTCAAACATATTTATTATTAAACGGTAGTAAAATTATTTTCAATACAGCTTACGCCCACGCCCTTTACTTAAAAACGATAAATTGGTAATAACAGTGTGACTAATAAAATATTATTTGTACTAAACGAAAACAATATTTATACTTCCGTCGCGAAATGTCTGCAAGGTTCATTACCTAAAAACCAAATTGTTTAATAACTATAATAATATCGTGTTTAATACAGTGAATAATTTCGAAAGCTGAAGGCAAATAAATGTCTATCGATATTATTATATTTCCAGATTTCTGAAATAATGTCTAGACATTTTTTTTATTGAAATTAAATATGTAAAGAAATAACTTCGTTTAGACCAAAGCTATTTACTTAGAGTGTCTATAGACATTGTGAGTATTAAAAAAAGTCAATAAATTATACAATATCGTTAATGCTGTTCATCATCATCATCATCATCATCATCATTTCAGCCTATCACTAGTCCACTGCTGAACATAGGCCTCCCCCATAGATTGCCACAAAAGTTGTAGCTCTCATTTTAGGGGGATTTTGCCATAGTTGCCACGCTTGGCAGGCGGGTTGGCAACCGCAGTATATTTATTCAGATGTTCCAGGAGATGCTGCTGCCCATCTTCTGATTAATATTTTCCCTCTGTCGACTTTTACGACACCCACGGGATGAGATGGGGTGGTAGATTCTCCTAAACCGCTACCACACGGCTGTTGGCTATTCTGTTCGGCGATGCACTAACAAGTCGTTGATAATGTCGATTCTTTTAACAGATACAGTTTTATTTTATAATGCAGACCGCTTCAACATTCAAACGTCAACGCAACATTTAATTTTAATTAAAAAGTTATCAAATAGTTTAATAATATTAAAGCTCGATATTAATTTCCCTAACGCTACATAAATTCAAAGTTTTGACGTTAAAGTAAATGGAGATGCAGTGCTAGTGGAACATGCATCGCCGTCAGAAGAGCTAGAAGATTAACACCTCTCCCAAACAAACATTCAAGTAGTAGCTATGAGGAGGGCATTATGTAAGTTAACAGGTTGAACAATATATGTAAATCCTCGACTGCATCTAAATGTAAATGCGCGGTGTACTTCTGCAAACACTATCAAAGACGTGACCAAGTTGGTTATTTGATACTAAACGACTCTGTGTTTAGGGCAAACTGTGCTTTGTGAATACTGTTATATGCTTTTATGTATTTTTTAAGTTTAATATCGTTTTCAATAGCCGCAGCTACACTGATATAGAAAACGTTCATCCACAGTCGCTTCGTTTCTGGAAAATTGATAAATTGAATTGTTTTCAAATTGTAATTGTTTTTGTAGCGATATTCATTACACTGAAACAAATATTTAAAACCCTCAATATTCGTGCTGTTTTAAATTACACACATAGGAAATTATTTAATGATACATTTTTAGATATTGAATAGAATTGAGAATTGGATTGAAATTGGACATTATACAATTATCTTTAATCATCAATAATTTAAAGCTAAATGGTATTAGAGGAATAATCAGTTGTATAGCCGTATTTTTTATATTAAAAAAAAACTAAATTAGATCAACAGTAACATCGCGCTCTTTCAAACTTAATCACAGTGCACACAATTTCTGGACTCGAAACTTTCAAAGTTCCACGTGCTCTACAATTGGCTTTATTATAATTGAGAAAAGTATGGAACGGAGTTCAAATTTTCTACCTCATAAAGCACACTAAGACTTTGTTGATCCTAGCGTCTGGATTCTCTTTGTAAACAAGCTCGCTTTACTTCGAGTATACAAAACGCAACGTCTGAGCTATAAAATAATTTTAAAGTATTTACTTAAATACTTAATACAGTCTTATAGTAGTGCCAAAATATTTTTCAAATATCATCAAATATTTGGAACATGTCATGTATAAGCTTATAGATTTTAATAATGAGTGACATAAAATGGTAAATTGCATTAAAACAAACAGAATCCATTACATCGAGGCTGCGTCATATTTTAAAAGGCGAAAACTCGTACTCGTACACAATTTTTTAAATAAACGAACGAAGTAATTTCTTAAGGATCCAAATTCGAAAAGTTCCGCGAAATAATAGCAAGTTACCGTCGCGTTACAAGAAAGAAAATAAGGCGATCGCTCGGCGATGACTATAAAACTCGGTGGAAAAAGCTAAAAGCAAAAAAAAGTTTCGAACAACACGACCGAAGGAAACTTCGCAGCCCGAACTGAAAGTAAACAACTTTACAAACGAAATGTATGGTCGTAAAAAAGGCGAGATGAAATGTTATTTCCAAATCAAACAATTTTCAAAGAGTATTTTAGAGTTGCGTTTTAAACTCACACAATAACCATGCTTATATTAACGGAATTTTGACCGTTTTAATATATTTACATAAAACAGAAGTGGGCTTTTACGTTGTCCATTAAATAATACAATTATTGTAACCTTATTGCAAAAAATATACTATACTGTTTAAAAAGGAACGTTTAATGAAATACTAAATAAATGATAAATGAATAGATAAATATCATACGTACAGTACTTATGTTAGCTTTTATACTTAAGCATATACATTTATACAATAAGCAAAGGAGGTTGAATTGTTAACTATCCGATGGAAAACATTTTCTGGATTCAAGTATAAGCTAACTTTTAAGGAGCCAACGTCATTTATCAGGTAAGTGTACAATTGTACATGTGCAGTATTATGATTAAATAGATCGATATTATTTTCGTAAGAGAAACGTGTACATTACTCCTTACACTTTTTAGGGCGTGAAATAATCATGAGTATAGCAGTTGTTTCAAGTTTTGGTCTCGATTGGACAATACAGTTCCGTGTTGTTGGGACTAATTGAAACGGCAGTCGCCTTTTCCTTTTACATGTTTGAAGAGTTAAAGTCTTACCATGACAACCAAGCCATACACCAATTCCTTAATCCTCTTGTGTTACAGGAAACAATGAAGACAAATGATGTTCGCAATCATTAACTCCTTGCACACGGCCACGCTCTCTGACAAGCAAATCCTTGCGTTTCAACTTCAGCATCTTAACAGCTGTATCAATAAGTAAGTTCATATCTGGCATATGAAATATTAAACTTACGCTTAAAATTTCCAGCTCATCTCAACAGACAGAACGGGGAAGTCTCGTAAATTCACTCCCCGTCGATGTCGCGAGTTGGAAAGTTTCCACTGGGTGTCAGACATTTTTTTTTATTTTATTAGAAACTTCAGGAAGTTCTTCAAGACCGCAAGGACGCCACCGCTTGACGCCAGGTAGTCTTAATATGAAACTTTTAAAAAGGTGTTCTCGGAAAGTCTAAGCTATGACTTATTAAATTTGCGAAGCGAAGCATATTCACTTAAGATATATTCTATATAGTACTTCTATTGATAAAGGATTATTTAAAAATAAACGTATTCTTGTCTTTTGCTTATCTTTTTTACCACTAGCATCATAATAACTAGGCAAATATCGCAACTGCAGTATTTTCAAGTTTTTCAATAGCGAATTTGAATCAATCAAAATAAAGAACATGGCTCATGTTTTCACTGACTCTCATCGAACGGGCGGTCCATTGCTCGCTTTTTTTAAATCTTTTTTGCATTTCTTTTTTGTGTTATAAGGGTTGAAGGCTATGAATAATATACAATATTAATTTAACTTCGTTATAGCTGGTTCGTTGAGACAATTTTTGTTACTGAAAAAATGTGGTCTCTAGTTATTTGAAACTTATAGCGAAAAAAAATGTAATGATTCCAACATGCGGGAGAATATATTATTAACAGGTAAGTACCCTTAAGAATGCAAAATAAATTACAATTATTAATGCAAGTAAAAATTCTAAATACGTTTCCAAAGTATTTGGTCACATATTTTCTAAATGAAGTTTCAGCTAATAATTAGAACATGTCATCTCTGCAGAAGATAATATGTAAACAGTACCGTAAGTTTTTGTGACTATAGTTTCCGAAGTAACGCTTCTGTGATACGATCGGAAGAAAAGAGCGTACTGTCAAGCGTTAAACGTGGTGGTTACATTTAACGCAATATTTCTGAAGTCTTTAACTTTGTACGTCATAGTTTTAAATGCCGTTTGTCCTCACTTTGCATTCAGCGTATGTTTAAAGAGCCAGCCAGTATGATTTAAACATAACATACTGCCTACCTTTCAATTGCCATAAGTACCGAATATGTAGATAAAAATTTGAAGTATCCACAGTTACTTTTACATCTTCAGTTTTCCTTTCACCGTATAACGGTAACTTAGTTGATACAGTGACCTTAATCATGTTAGGAACAAAGACGTTAATCTACATAAATCACAAACTGAGAAGCCGGAAAGCTGTTGCCACTCGATTTATTACGGCAAGAGAAAACGTCATTATCACCTCATTATTAATGTTTATTACATGAAGCGCCGTTAGAATGTACAGAATTAAATAAGACGGCATGCAGCTATATGGCGACGCTAATAGAGGCAAAGAGCAGCCCATGGAGACATCTCATGAAGTTATAATCGTACTTAAGCCAAGACTAATTCAACTCTTAATTAAGTTGGCTTTAACTTTCTCAAATGTCCCAATTCGGAACTCAACTGAAGCGGGGAAAGTTATCGGGGGGGGTTTCAATGAAAATTTATTAGTCCGACAACTATTTGTCAAAATTGCCCCAAAGGGGTCCAAACGGCGGAATTTTCGCAAATATCAAGTTGAACGGACCAATTTGTTTAAAGGGACCTTCGAGAGGCTCAAACTGCTAAAATATGTTTGTATTCCGAAGCCGTGCAGTTTAAAATTTTAAGATTTTTGCTGCGATGATATTTGCAATGGTTCAACTTAAGGTTGAAACACTACAATTAATCTTCTTTTATGGAACATCGAATGTTAAAGAAACAGTTTATTTTTTGGCGCGATACAAAACTATAAATTTGTAGCAAAGATGTCTAAAGAGATTTTCTAAGCCATAACACTAATGTAGATGCATTACCCCTTTCAAACGTATTGTGTATAATACCTTTCAGCTGTACAAGCATGTACGACTTGACGCAACAAACTGTTGCCTGCATTTTATTGTTCCAATAGGCAACCCTTGCCAAGTGTTCCAAGTTGTGGCCGTTTCGCGGTCGACCAACTCGGCCGCATCGACAGCAGGACTTTAAAAACTCAGATGCATTTAATGCGGTGCCCGCTGCAGGCTCAACTTAAATAATGTATATAGGGAACTTGTTTCGAAGTTGAAGAGAACACGGTCGGAGCCAACTTTCTTTACTTTCAGCTATTGTATTTCTTCCTCTTTTTAAGCGGAACTCTTTGCATGTCGGTTACAATCGAGGCGAGCTGTTTTGAGAGCAAACCGTTCCGTACGTTTTCAAATAGAAGCTTATTGCCTCCGCACGTTGGTTGTTCTTTTAAAGTTGCGACCGTGGAAATTGTTCTTCAAACTGTTTTGTTTTGACATCTAAACATGTGATAATTGTGACAATATTGTAATATGTAGATCGTTAACCTCGAAAGCAATGAGTGTTAACGAAAATCAGTAAAGTTTGTTGGTGCTGAGGTTCACAGTATTCAAAACAGCCGCCCTCTGTTTAATGATATTCATGAATGTTAAGACGGAGCGCTGTTTTGAAATGTAGCTACGGCTTGTAAGTTACAAAACAATGACACTAACTTAAGCCAGGGATGTAAAGCCCCCGCTATCTTCATTTGATAGCAAACATAAACAACGGAATCTTTATTAACATAGCCGCGATAAGAAATTACATTACAAAACTTTCAGCTAAAAACTTTAAATCAGATTATCTGAAAGATACAATTTACATACATACATAAGATCACGACTGTATCCCATAAGGGGTAGTCAGAGACTGGGCACTCACTGCAAAAGCAGATGACTGCCACAATCCACGTTTCACCAAAATAATATAATGCACTTAGTGTGATAGGTGGTGAGCCCATCGCCACCATGCGCTGTTGGGTGCACAGTGAAGTTTAATTCCTTACTCGCCTTTTACGAGATCCATTCGATGAGATGGAGTGGAAGTATTGTTTTAACGAGCCGCTACCACACAGCCGAAGATACAATTTACCGAAAATATTTTAATTTTTTTAAACTTAGTAAAAAATCAATGCTAGTTTTAGTGAAGATAGATATGTAGATAAATCCTACACTACAATGAATACTTAGGCTTGTTAATAAGTATAATGCAGAAACCTTTAATAAAAAAAAAACAAACACATTGTTAAAATGAAACAAACGAAATTCCGAATATGATTATAAGAGTCTCAAAGTTTAGTCTAAAGTCCAAATAAATTATCAGATATTCAAACGTGAATAATCGTGGTGGATTAACGTAAAGAATCATGACGCCCGAATGGCGAATGGAAAGGGAATAAATTAACAGCCCGAATTCGGTCCATTGTTGTCTTTACTCCTGTGTCGTGTTTGCCATAGCGAATATTTAAATACGTTATTTTGGAGATAAAGAGGGCTTACACAATTGGTTTTTAGTTCTTAGATTTTAGAACGCGAAAGAACGAATTTTAAAGGATAAAATTGCTTCAAAAATACATTGTATACGGATTTCTATGCATGCCCTATTTTGCCCGTCCACTCCGTTAGCTAATAAAGTATGTGATAATTTTTTCTGGCCTTCAAAAGAATGACACTATAATCCCCTCCCATATTTCACAATTTCCAGCTAACGCCCGCTGTTTTAACTCGGATAGTATATACACATCGTTATCTCGCTGCGCTCCCTGGAAATGTTCTTCCCGACCTTTTAAAAGTAACGCATTAATAACAAGTCTAGACTATGCTATATTTCCGTCACAATTTTGTTTCGCGTTCATATCGTTTACATAAAAAAAGATTTTTATCTTTCTCTTAAAAAAAATACATTTTTCAGTATTGACGTTTTACAATCTATCACCATTTTTTAATGAGGTTTCTTTGACGGCGAATTAATAATTAATTATTTTTCAGTTGAACAAAGTTAATAATAAAAAACAAACAGATTCATAAGGAAACTCCGTTCCGCCATTATTTTAGAGGTAATAATAATGCATGATTAATGCAAAGACCGTATGTACTCTTTCATTTGCCAGCCACTGCTGGTCCGGTGAATTAAAAGTTCCAGCAAACGGAATTTTATAACAGCGACTTATTGAAAATAAACCTATAGCGTTGCACTGCGGACGGTCTAACAAAACGTGCAGCTGGATACAATTTTCCATTTCGTAATGCTTCACTTGGGCCACTATAATTTAATATTACACGAACGGGACGGGTGCGGTGTTGGAAGGGGCTTTGCTTGGATTGCGAGAGTGAATAATTTGACTATGGAGATTTAGTCAGTAGCGAGCGTCAGCTACGGCGGACGCCTCTACTGCAATTTATTTGTAATGAATAATATACGTTCCGATGATTCAGTCACTTTTAATTTGAGCACTCAAACAGTAATGTGCTGAAGGTCGACACAAAGCAAATGTCATTATCGCTCTTGTGAATGTGCTTAATTGCAATTATTGCAAATACTAACGTAACGTTCAGAATCGCCATCACGCTTCTGAACTTAATGCCCTGTTTTTAAACTTTTACTTATAATCATAGCAACATTTGCAATTCCTCAACACTTCTCCAAATTCGTTGGTAACTCATTAATCGTTCAGGCTGCACTGCTCTGGAACTCCTTGCCCGATGACATTAAAAAAGCTCAAAATAAGATCAGTTTTAAGAGGTTAGTACGGGAGCATTATTTTAAAGGTTTCATTTAAAATTTACTGGTGGTAGGATTCCTTTGCAGGAATCCGTCTAGGTAGGTACCACCCCAGGGCCAGTTATTCTGCCGTGAAGCAGTAGTGTGCAAACATTACTGTGTTTCGGTCTGAAGGGCACTGAGAGCTAGCGTAATCACTGGGCATATGAGACTTAAGAACTTATGTCTCAAGGTGACGGGCGCAGTGTGGTGCTACACAGAAATATTATGAGTAGCCCAGCATCTGTCATGGGCAAAGGTTGCACTTACCATCAGGTGAACGTTTTGCTCGTCTTGACACTTAATCGAATAAAAAAAAAAAATTAAAATTGTTTGTGGACTCTTTTTTCAAATTTATGTCGAACCACCACGTATATTTCTGTATATGTATGTGTGTATGTATTTTAGTTTATATGTATGTACATATTTATTTATCATAATTATATATTGCTATGTATTTATTTTTATGTATTTTGAGTATTTTTAAATTGTATTTTACATTTATCAGTAGCTTTTAAAATTCAAATATTTAGTTTTTTTAAGTTTTACACCAGCCACATGGTTTCGCTACGCCTTGGGTTGACTGGCAGAGAATGCCAACTGGCATTAAGTCCGCCCATTGTATCCTTTAAGGGGAAACAATAAAGTATAAATAAATAAATAAATAAACTACTGCCAGCTTTTATTGGTCTAAATAAATCAAAAAAGAAACATGAGTTTGTTACTTTGTCTTTACTTAGATTTTATAAAAAAAAGTAAAAATAAAGAAAACATGCACGATTACAACCCAAATGTAGGAAATGACCGCTGCCAAGCTATTTTTTGCCGTGTGGTAGCGGCCTAAGAGAATCTACCACCCCATCTCAACCCGTGGGTGTCGTAGAAGTCGACAGAGGGGAAATGTAAACCAGGAGATGGGCAGCAGCATCTTGCTAGAACATCTGAATAAATAAACTGCGGTTGCCAACCCGTCTGCCAAGCGTGGCAACTATGGCAAAATCCCCTCAAAACGAGAGCTTCAAACTTTTGTGGCAATCTATGGGGGAGGCCTATGTTCAGCAGTGGACTATTGATAGGCTGAAACGACGACGACGCTATTTATACATTTAAGGAAGAAAGAAAGGTTAAACAACTATGAACAAAAAAAAATATAAAAATTAACTGATGAGTTTCTTGCTGTTTATTTCCAGGTTCGAAGCATTTTATAGCTAAAATAATTACGGTCATTGACTATTATTTACATCGACAACATTAATAAAATTAATTCTATTATATTATTAGTTGTTTTATTATCTGTACTATGTTGATAGTATTGTTAAAAATAATTCACTCCAGTAATCTATACAAGCATTCAATTTCCATTAGTTCTGTTACGGATCAGATTAGCATTAAGCGTAGCGCCTATACATACATACATACATACATAAGATCACGACTGTATCCCATAAGGGGTAGTCAGAGACTGGGCACTCACTGCAAAAACAGATGACTGCAACAATCCACGTTTCACCAAAACAATATAATGCACTTGGTGTGATAGGTGGTGAGCCCATCGCCACCATGCGCTGTTGGGTGCACAGTGCAGTTTAATTCCTTACTCGCCTTTTACGAGATCCATTGGATGAGATGGAGTGGTATTATTCTTTTAACGAGCCGCCACCACACGGATATTTAATATGTCATAATTAATAATTCAGACATCTTTAGGCCCATTTGAGGCAAAATCATTAATGACTATCGCCAAAATTACAAATATGTACTCCATTTAAGATAAGATCCAAGCGTAATTTGCTAATTTGCTAGAATTTTATGGCCTAGTTCAACAGCCATTGATTTATAATAGACAATGATGAAACTATTATTTAAAATCCACGACAGTCGCAGCACTAAACTTCAGTCAATGTGATGCAACAAGCGGACGCCATGAATGCGACGTAAGGGCAAGTTATATTCGCAGGACATAAAACTGATAAATCATACGAGTAACTTGACTCCGGCGATAGTACGCTGCGAACTTATCGCGCCACTTTGAGCGTGTCAACATTCGCGTAGCAAGATGCGATTATACACTGGATGGATACGTCGTGGTTCTGTTAGTATAATAAGTTTTTGTATGTTTTGGTAATATTTGACGTCCGCGTGGCCTAGTGGTCAGAGTACCTGACTTCTAAGCCGCGGGTCCCTGGGTTCGAATCCCAGCCGGAGCCAACATTTGTGCTAAAACATAAATTGTTGGTTTTCGGGTCTGGTTGTGTTGTGATTGTCCCCGTGTTTCTGACACTGCATCCTAGCCTCCGATCTTATCGCATCAGCGTTACATCGGGCGCGGGTAGGTTTGGGACGAGTGAGTGCCTCTGTGTTTGCGCGTACACTTGTGGCACTATAATATCTCCTGCGCAGTTGATGGCTCTCGACAGTAGTCGACAGTTGTCGCCGTGGTCCAAATCGGCTAGGAGACCATCATCATCATTATCATCTGATATTCGTGCTGATCTTATGTCATTGTCGGCTCGGTAGATAGGGTTTGATCCCAGTATGGAAAAACTATTATTGTAGCTTGCGGTTTTTCCTGGTTTGGGAGTTTGTGTACGTCGAATTCATGTCTACTAAACCTAGTGTGGGAAAAAATTATTTTATAAAACATACATACATACATAAGATCACGACTGTATCCCATAAGGGGTAGTCAGAGACTGGGCACTCACTGCAAAAACAGATGACAGCCACAATCCACGTTTCACCAAATCAATATAATGCACTTGGTGTGATATGTGGTGAGCCCATCGCCACCATGCGCTGTTGGGTGCATAGTGCAGTTTAATTCCTTACTCGCCTTTTACGATATCCATTGGATGAGATGGAGTGGTAGCATTCTTTTAACGAGCCTCCACCACACGGCACATTTTATAAAAATGGATTTGAAATAACGCTACTTTTGGCGAACATTATATGACAAAAAGGTAACCTTAGTAGTTTAAAGAAATATTATTATATGTTTGAATATGATTGATGTGCTCGGGGATTTACTTTTTCGTAAAATAATTAAATGAATATACATTTCTGAACTATTGCTGTGAATTCATTCGATCGTAGAAGAATTAATATATCCTTGAAAAAAAAAATTGTTTCTTTGGTGAAGTTTTGTGTCGCAGTATTGTCCATGGGTTGACATGTTTATTATAAAATTCATTATATGTGATACACTGTGGCATCTACGAGGTGGTTGAAACTTCGTATAAGCAAAGGCTAAATCCATTATGAGTAAGACAATGTTGACATTTGAATAATTTAGCGATTATTATTTAGGTTACGCGTAATAATAAATGGACGGTCATTAGTTTCACTTCATAAATAAGCGAATGCTCATCCAGTTAAAGCCGAGTTCCCTGAACTCATACACGGACAAAACACAAGTTCGTTATGTTGGCAACTATTTGTGTGTGTACATACATTGTCTACATATATATGTAAACAGTTATGACAGTTATACAAACACACACAGGTCGTTCAACCAGCAACCTTGTCGTTATCACGGTTCTGCCTCGGCTATTAAATTTATTTTTTTAAAATAAAAGTGCGGTAAGAAAGATCGCTCAGCAATCGTCGGAGCGAATCGATTCGTAATGTCACCCTCTTGATCGATTAACAAAACTTTGAGCAGAATTTAAGTGGGCGACGACTTTTTGTTTGTTGTTAGCATTATTCATGGTAGTTCTTTTAGCTTCGTATCCAAATACATCGACGTAACATTTTCTAAGAATCATTAAGTTTTTGTAATTATAAAATTGATAGTAAAGAATTTCAGCTTGTAGTGGTCGTTTTACGAAATCGTCTATTTGCAAGCGTCGCCCCTAACGGGCTGGTAACCAATCTTGTTAAAATTTAATAAAGCATAGTGTCCACAGAGTATGAACATGAGTTACGCTAACATTTATACTCGAAAGCGACAGGCGCCTCGCGTCTTTTACAAAGTTACTTTGAAAAATGAAAACGCCCCTACAGCGTCGTCGTCAAAAAGGCTTCCGCCCAATCATTTTAGGTGGTTTCAGAAATATTTCTGCTTTTAAACATTGAAATAGACGCTGCTAGGAGATAGAAATATCAAACGATCTTTATATTAATGTAATAATAATTTTATGAACCCGGAATAGCGCGAAACATGTTAAAGCCGAAATGTCTGCATTAAAAGATTTACATAGGGTAGATGTATAACATTTAACTTAGTTGATTTTTCGTCACTTTGGCTTATATGAGAAAACCATTGATCACTATATATAAAAGATAAAGAAAGAAATAGAGCGTACAATAGAACCATTCCATGCAATCCCCTATCATATTTTGTTCCGAGGAATTGTTCGGATTAATTCCAGCCGCTGAATTTCACCATCGCACCTTACGGCATAACCTGAAATTCCATCGTCACCACCTTGATGGTTGGCATTCCACCACAGTGCGTTTTTCGCGGAATTTTCTGCCACGCACTTGCACTTTATGGAATGTTCTGCCGTCAGCGGTTTTTCCGGACCGATACGACTTAGGGACCGTCAAGAAAAGAGCCTATTCCTTTCTCAAAGGCCGGCAACGCATCTGCTATTCCTCTGGTATTGTAGGTGTTCATGGGCGGCGGTGATCACTTACCATCACGTGAGCCACCTGCTCGTTTGCCTCCTATTCTATAAATCGCTTATCGCTTACCAACCCGACTATAACACATATGAACTATGACAAAGAATAGCTCCTTAGATTTTTTATAGACCGAAACGTTTAATTACGCGGTGCTGCATTAGTAATTATTTTTAATGAAAGCACTAGGCTTACGTCAGCCGTTTAGTAAATACACTCTCATTTACTCTATTTGAAATAATTGACGAACGCTCACAGTTCAGCTCTAATTTGTTCGCGGCGTCGAATTTCAAACAAACCACACATCCGAGTGCGAAATTTAATTTACCGCAACTGAACACGGCTGCGTTAATAAATAAAATAACTGAAAAAAAAAACACACACACAGCTCGGGCTGCAGCGATTCAGATTGCAGTCATAACAGGGCAATAAAAGCCGCCAGCGGGCAACCTGCACCAGATGCGCAGCCTCCAATTTCACAGAAATAATATAAAACTCACACATAAAAAGTACGTTCGCTGTTACGTTACCTGCGGACGTAAATAGGGGTTTGGGAGATCGGCGCACCGACGTGCCGGCGAAATATCGTGCCGACCCTGCATCTACTGCCGATCCACAGACGAAACTGAATTTTCAACGAACCGCATGTTAAGTGATACGTGGGAGTATGAAATTGCTAATAAGTTCGTCATATCTGTTTAGTTCTGTTACTAATTATAGACTCAATTATTCTAATATCTACATACTAACTGTGCCGTGCGGTTTCACCAGCCGTTTAATTGAAAGATTTCGCTCTAAGGATTATAGCGTGATGGTAGCATATAGCCTTCCTCGATAAATGAGCTATCCAACACTAAAATAATTTTTCAATTCGAACCAGTAGTTCCTGAGATTATCGCGTTAACCAAACAACCTCTTCCGCTTTATAATATTAGTATAGATATGAAATAAAAAATATTCGATTTTACTTACTAGGCTGTGTGCCTGGTGCTGGTACGTATAATAGTGAGCAAATTAGTTCATAGCTTAACTTATTAGGTTATTAAATCGTCGTTTTGTAGGGCAAAACACCGTATTTATCACGTCACCTCTTAGCGGTTTCTTTTCAAATTTGTCATGATAGAACTTTTAAAGGCAAACATAATCGATCCTAAACGCTCCAGTAGTTGCAAGTGAATTCTCTTTCATGGATAATCTGAGTGTAACAAGGGCAACGAAATTCGGACAGCAAAAAAAAAACATCTTAACACTGACTATAATTCTTTTATGTATACAATACAATTCGTGTAAATGGTCCGTTGAACTATTTTTTTTTTATATTGTGTAAAAATTTCATTTACGAAAAAATTAAACCGGTCTGGACTGTTCATCCATTACGTAAATTGCTGTAAACTTTATTTTGAGCTTTAAATACAGAGCTGTGAAGGGTGGAGCGTTTGTTGTATCTCGTTACTCCTATTTCAATAATTTTGAGTTCCCTCTTAAAACGCCGGGCGAGGGAATCACTTGAGATTCGAACACGGCACACGCGAGTTAAATCGAATGCGCTGTTATGTCCCAAACATTAGCTTACACACTCTCCTCGATTATTTACACTTCATTAGCCGTAACTTGTTATGTTTTTTTTCATCCCGGCGAAAGAGCTCGCAAATGGATCGTCAGACGTGTTTCGCCGAAAACGATTTAGTCGTGCATTACTACGGAAGAAAAATGATCGCCGTTGGAGTGTTTAAGTTATGATAAATCTCACGTAAATATCAAACCGCTACGTAAAACAGGTAAGTGGGAAAGCTTTTTATCGATTGAAGAAATAAATTCTCCTTCGTGTCGGATTGGTCACGACTGTCACTTAATATACATATCGTTGACACATGTCCGTTGTTGTTAAGTATAATGTAACACCCAGTATGCTGTTTCCAGACCAACATAAGATGGAACTCTTCGAGGCAAGTGTGATTATCTACGCTAAGGTGTTCACCATCTTGGGTCTTATCACCAATTAACACTATGCCGTGTGATGCTGCTTAAGAGAACCTACCACCCCATCTCATCCCGTGGGTGTCGTAAAAGTCGACAGATGGAAAATTTTAATGGACAGCAGCATCTTCCTGGAACATCTGAATAAACAAACTGCGGTTACCAACCCGCCTGCCAAGCGTGGTAACTCTGGCAAAATCCCGCCAAATTGAGAGCTACAAACTTTTGTGGCAATCTATGAGGGAGGCCTATGTTCAGCAGTGGACTAGTGATAGGCTGAAATGATGATAATGAGGGTCCTGCTCGATCGTTAGTCTATTTACAATTTATTAAAATCCGTCAAAGAATTGAATTACCGACAGCGTAAAATTAAATTACTCGTGATCGCTAATAAGGTTGAAAAAGGTTTCTTCTACTAGTAAGCCATTCCAAACCTCAGATTTTTGGCTGATTTCAATGATGATTGCCTCTGATTAGAGACGAATATGATGTTCTTCTGACCGATTTTCGACCACGGCGACAACTACCGAATATTATCGGAAGTTAATAATTGCGCAGGAAATATTAAAAGTGCCAAAGTGTACGCGCAAACACAGGGACATATGCCGTGGGAACTATTTGATTTTCAGGGACAAAAAGTATCCTATGTCCGTCTCCAGGATACAAGTTGTCTCTGTGGCAAATTTATGTTAAGTTCGGTTCAGTGGTTAAACCGTGAAAGATAACAAATTGTCAGAGATACTTTCTTCCGCATTTATAATATTAAATGTAGATGAAATACTTAACTTCGAACTTTTTCTGAAAAAACGCAAACTCAAAATATCAATCAGAATGCGTCCCCAATAATGCTCGACCGAATTAAAAATGTTCAAGATTTAAACAATAATGAACCTTAAGCAGCTGGATATAAAGAAAATTGTTAAAACGATTGGCACGGTTATCTTTGCCAGGTTGTAGGACATCTACGAGTATCGAGCGGCCGACTGCGTCTAGCGATAACGCAGGATTTAGCGTCGTCTATATAATCTAGAGCAAAATTGGGGCCTGATCTGGAAATTGTGAATTTCGTAATGTTGGAAACGTATAAAATACTCGAGAGGACGAATAAAGAAAAAATTAAAACCAACTAAACTCCATAATAAAGAACCGAAAAGTATGTAAAGTATAATGAAAAGAAAACTTCATCTAACTTGCATATTTATTTTTATTTATGTGTATGTGTATACCGAGGTGACGAGCGCAGTGTGGTGCAGTGCCACACAGAAATGTTTTGGGTGGTACAGCATTTGGTATAGGGAGACGTTGTACTTACCATCAGGTGAACGATTTGTTCGTTTTGTCACTTTCTTCCATAGAAAAGACGGCAGACGCCTAAGGCGAAAAGTACTTGGTAATGCCATTAAAAGTTCTATGGCAAACCCTTCTTGGTAGAGGCCTTAACAGTAGACAACTAACAGGCTGGTGAAGAAGACATTAATACTGTAATATTACTTTTTAAATTATATTTACATATAGGTTAATTAATTAACTAAACGCAGAATTTCTTTTCGACATTTGGAATAACAAAACATTATCTGATGATGAGCAAAGAAACAAAGGCTTAGAGTAATACGGATTGAATAAAAAAGTAAGATAGCATCCCTTATAAATACATTTCAGTGGAGAAAAAAAAACCGGGAGGGGAGATTAACAATATCGTCCGGGGTACGGTGGAAAAATTCGAGGAATTTCGTTATTGCGCGAAATATCGAGTAGGACACACGGATTAAAACGTCCAACCGTCCCGGATAGTATTGACTATGCCCGGCTGTTATGCGACGATAAACGCAGATTAAGCCCGGACCGACGTGCCGGTAATCCCGCGTCAAAGTTGATCGGTTATTTTTAATATGACGCGGCATTAATTTCGCTCGAACTTTATCGAATGGAACAACATCGTTATGGACTATTTCTTCGATTTTGTTTCATCTTTCGTACTTAATATCATCATCGTCGTCTGATTCCGCTGGATATTTCGGCGTAATCGCCGTGTTTGGAATACGAATTGGCCATAACAGTAACTTAGATGTCCCTGCCCGTTGCCGATAGTACGTGTAGATAGTAAGATCCCTTAGGTGGGTACAAACTCAATGCCAGTTATTCTGCCACCTAGCAATAGTGTGCAAATATTACAGTGTTTTGTTTGAAGGGTGTCGACAGCTAGTGTAATTATTGGGCATATAAGGCTTAAGAACTGATGTATCAGGGTGACGAGTGCGGTATGATGCGACACAGCTTACCATCAGATGAACTATTTGCTCATTTCATTACTTATTTCAATAAGAAATCTCACCCAAAAACACATTTGAAGCAATTAATTCGCTATCCGAGGACACGACGATTTTTTTTTTATTTGATAAAAGTGACGGTACAAGCAAAACGTTCACCTGATGGTAAGTCCAACGTCTGCCTATAAAAAATGCTCTGTCAACCGAAACACAATTCGGTTTGAAGTGGAGTTGTACCTACCTAGACGGATTCCTGCGTAGGAATCCTACCACCAGAAAACCCACATCTTGTCGAGTTTAACAAAACACACGCGAAATGGGATTTTCTTACAACACTACCAAATTGAAATTGTGGTAAGGGGTTTTGGTGTAATGATTCTGATGGTATCAGAGTTTTTTTTGTTTGCTTGTGTTATGATTGTTTTTGTATTTGACGCTGCATCCTAGCCTACTTCCGGTCTTATCGCATCAGCGTTACATCGGGCACGGTTAGGTTGAGACGAGTGAGTGCCTCTGTTTTTGGGCGTACTTGCGGTACTATAATATCTCGTCCGCAGTTAATAACCCCCGAGAGTATTTGGTAGTAGTTCCGTGTTAAAAACCGGCCAGGAGACATCATCGTAAAGTTCCGACTATATTTTCTCTTTAACCTTAGTACGTTTTTTTACGATGACGTACAAAACATCTAATTCATCAACTTCATTGGATGGGTAACCATCTATAATAACGTTAAACGATAGGAATATTCAATTCTGCAACTTTTCTCCGGCTTTCTATCGCACTGTAACAAAGTAATCAAGATAAATCACTGAACTATATATGATGTATGTTACAAAAGTTCGAATATCAATTGGACTTCTTAGTCATGGGGCTAGGGTTGCCAAACGTCCGTATAAAGCCGGGCGTAGTGAGGCTTTTTGGATGTGTGTCCGACTAAATTAGACAGTGTCCGGCCTGTCTTTTTACATTTAAATTGTCACTTGGTCGGCGCGGTGTTTAATTCTGTTTTGAATTGAGTAATAAAGAAGACAGATTCATTAAACTTTGTTGTTATTTAAGTTCAAACTGGATTTACATACAATAATGTTAATCATTTTAAAACTGAGACACGAAATTCTTAATAAGTTCAGACGTCCGGCTTTTGTACTCAACTTTACCCAAAAGTTCGCTTACTGGCTGTTCGGATATCTGGTTTTTAGATCCGGCAACCCTAGTCATGGCGGCGTAAGATATTTTCGTTTTTACGACTTTCATACACTATATGTGCGTTTACTTTAGTTGTAGTCTCTAGACTGTCTTCAATGAATTCATCATGCAAGATTGATTCTTTTATTTCACATACGTTTCTTAGTATAATTAGGAACTTAACAACAACTAACGCCATCTAGCGGCACTTGGCGCCAAGACCTTATATGTTTACGCACGACTACAATTAACAATACCACGTAGTACGTTGTAGGCCGACAATTCGATTCTCGGATGAAGACAATATTTGTAGATCACAAATAACTGTAATCTTTTCAGGATTGGATGTATTATAATTGTCTTATGTCTATGGTGCTGCATTTACTTACAACATCATACTTTGACGACCATGTTGCCTAGTGATCAGAGTACGTGACTTCTACGCCGCAAGTCCAGAGTTCGAATCTCAGCCGGAGTCGACATTTTTGCAAATTCTCGGGAAGGTGAAGATACTTAAGCGCCTGTATTTGTCGAATACTAATAACACTGTAATACATCCTGCGCAAGTAAAAACTTCTGCTAATTCAATCGAAAGCGGCCAAAATAACTCCATATTGGATTTAGAGAGAGATTTAGAACTTTCATAAACGTTTTATTACAATGTTATTACAAAATACAATTTCACAAGTGAATCCATTTCACAGATAAGTGAAGTGTGTCCGTGGAAAGTGATAGACAAGTGTTATCATGATAAATGTTAGGTCCGCGTTAGGTTATCTTCCTAGGCACTGAAGGAACTATAATGTATCTAGGTCGACTGCTAATAACTTATATAATTGTTTAATTGCATTATAACTCACTTAATAACAATTATGTCCCTTTGCCTAGCCGTGTGGTGGCGGCTTAAGAGAATCTACCACCCCATCTCATCCCGTGATTGTCGTAAAAGTCGACAGAGGGAAAAATAAAACCAGGAGATGGGCAGCAGCATCTTCCTGAAACATCTGAATAAATAAACGTCGGCTGCCGGCCTATGTTGAGAAGAGAAGATGATGTCCTTTTGGCAGATTTTCGATCACGGCGAACCTCCAAATACTGTCGGAAGCTATCAACTGCGAAAGAGATATTATAGTACCACAAGTGTACGCGCAAACACAGAGGCACTCACTCGTCCTTACTTACCCGCTCCCGATGTAACGCTCATGCGATAAAATCAGGAGGTAAACTAGGACGGAGTGTCAGGGACACTGCGACAATCACAACACAATCAGACCCGTAAAACAATAAGTTTTTTTGCACAAATGTTGGTTCCGACTGGGATTCGAACCCATGGCCCGCGGCGTAGTAGTCAGCCACGCGCTAGGCCATGCGGACTTAAAGATAGATGTATTCGCTACACGTCTCAAAAAATGCATCACTTTAGCACTAACTTAGGGTTCCCATAACAAATGCTGTGTCACCCTGTACATTTCTGTGTAACACCACACTGCGACCGTCATCCTGAGAAATCAGTTCTTAAGTCTCATCATGACCAGTAATAATACTACGTTTCGGAGCCCTTCAGACCGAAACACAGTAATGTTTGCACACTACTGTTTCACGGCAGAACAACTAGCCCTGCGGTGGAATCTACCTGGACGGATTCCTGCATATGGATCCTACCACCAAACACAATTAAACATCCAGTAACAACGAGCTATTAAAAAACGAACGGCAAACATTTATAGAGTAAGTAATTTTAGGATCAAGCTGTCTTTCAGGGCTGCTGAATAAGTATATATCGGTACTTTAAAATTTATTATAATAATATTTCCACAGTCAGTACTTATTATAAAATTAAAATGCATTGTTATTTAATTTGCAAGTTTCTTTTTCGAGTTTGTGAACGGTTCGCCACCGCTATACGTATGATAATAACAAAGTAAAATAAATAAGGAAAATGTTTAATAAATACGGCCATTCTAAGATAAACACTTTAGAAATAATTTACACACTGTATATTAAGGTTTTGCTAAGTATCAATTCGATCGGTTTAACAGGAATACTATCTGAAAACGGAATTCCTAAAAGTCTTCATGTAATACTTGTTAAAACGTAGGAGACAACAAAAAATCTCACTCACTTGTAGTACTCGTAATTAAAAAATCACGCGAGAAATTAAACGAACGATTAACAGCTGCGTACACTCGCCACAAGTTCTGCGACATAATAAATGAGGTCAACGAACCCACTTCGTGTAACTACGCAATTGTTGAAAATAATCGTGGTGCCTGAACACAAGGAAATAGTAAAAAATATTGCACGTGACGCGCGATGCAAATATAAACATATTTCCCAATAGACCGAACGATATCCTCCATTAAATGAGAAAATGAAAATAGATGTTCGAAAAATAATAAAACTGTGTCTGCCATTTGTTTATAAGTGATAGTTGGTCCTTTTTAATTTTGAACTGAGCATGAAACTACGCTATATTTTTTATTTGTTAATGAAATAATAAAATACTGGCTATTATAAAATACTCTTTTAATTTGCTTGTGTGATATTTTACTTAAAGTGAAGATCATAAATAAAACAAAATAGCCCAAAACCTTTACTGTTTCACCGGGGCCGCGGAACGTAAAAAATGGAAAATTTAAAGTCAACTGAGGTTAAACTTAAGTCGTATATGTCCATTTACAATATCGCTTTTCAGATGTTAAAATATTAAAATCAATACCGAATCTGTCATACAGGATTCAGGGGTTCGAATTTTAAATCGTCTAGCCAGCTATAAGAATCATAATTATGTAAATTTACGGGCTGTGATTATTTCAAATGTAAAATCTAAAGTCACTGAACGTCCTCCCGCGCAGGTTATTAACCTTTAACCTTACGCTGACAGCTCATCAAATGAATCACAAGAGTGGAGACTATGAAAATTCGAATCAGAATTTATCCAGTCAACGCGTTGTGACGAAATATGTTAAATCGCGCGCGGAAACTGTCCTATATATTATTCGCGAGAACTCGATAATGGGGCCATTGAACTTTGTGTTTTAGTTACAATCGTATACGTTATCGAGGATAGATCGACGGCGCGGACGCGCAAGAAAGATTTTTAGAGGTGACAAAAATGTATTTTGTCGTTAGTCGTGCGAACCATTCGTGGATAGGGAAAGTCGTTTACCGCGACTCATATCAATCATGTTTCATACTTACTACCGGCTATGTTTCCTCGTCTTATTGATGCTTACCTGTAACAAATATTAGTATTAGTTGAGAGGATTGGATTTAAAAAAACTGACCGCTAATTTCATGCCTAAAATTAATAGTAGAAACACTTTGTTAAAAATTTAAAAGAAAAATCTTATCCATCACAGTTGAACGACCGGCCAAATTTTTATAAAATCTCCACCCAGATTTCAAAAGGAAAAAAATGGTAATTGTATGTATCGACATGCATAATTCAAAGTTTACCGGTCCATATGTGTGGTTTGTCTCTATTTTTCACGTGAACACCAGTCATGTATTCCGACATTTCCGATCTAGATATTTAAATTTTGATTATCTCAGCCTGTGTCGCATAAAGAATGTGTATTATTTAAGTTTATGGTAAACTGCTGGCATCATACGTAACGTGGTCATATAATGCTGTATCGTGGTTGTTCCGTTATAGCTTCGCCCTCATATCCATTCCACGCTTGACTGCTCTCACCCTCTTCACCACCCTCCGCTGCTTTGCCCCCTATGGCCACTTCTGTCCCCTGTTCCTCTAAATAACAGCGATTCTCAATGAAACAAGAACCGTACAAACTTGGGATAAAATTTGCTTCACTTAGTTTACCTTTTTAGACAATCTATTAACATGCTCCATATTATATTATTACATAACTTACGTCATATGAATATTGTTTCGTTTAAATAAATAATAAGTGTCTAACAATGAATTAGGGGCTGTTTACTTTTGCTACTAAACATCGTGGTTTATATTTTTTGTTTTAAGATCCTAAAATATTCTTCGCTACTGACCCCTTCTTATTCAAAATTAATAATAATTGCTCTGAAATATGTTTAGTATGTACTGGAAGACATAAAGAACTTGGAAATTTATAAAAATATCAAAAATAAATTAGCGATCTTTTTTAATTTAAAATAATTTTATTATACGATACTTTAACATCTTTATTTACGTCGTTCCAATGTAATGAAGGTAAAAACATAAAAATATTCACCCGAAGCTATGTATTGTATGTGATAAAAGTGAGTAAGTGCAAGAAAAGGTTCAAATATTTCCGTAGTATATTTTCCAATGTCGCTGCCAAAGGAAGATATATTACACGACAGAGCCTCAAACGAAAAACGCGTCAATCTTAATATTTGTAACGCAAGCAATACACTGAAGGGTATAGCCAAGTATAATATAAACATTGAGTTAAAAGAGAAAGTTAACGTCCCATAACAGATACGGTACTGCGTAAGGAAACATTTAAGGAAGTTACGAGAATCCCCGTTAAAGCGTACCAACATAATAACGAAGTTGAAAAACATTGGCGGCCTTTAAGATGATAATAAGTGCTTCATATTTTTTTAACATTATCATTTACAAAGATGGTAAAAGGAAGGATATTAAAGACGAAATTCGAAATAACAAAAATTATTCCATGAACTCTATATACGATGGACGATAAGTGTGTCTATTAATGACCACACCGAAATTAATTCAGCAAATTTCTAAACAATAAATATAGTACCAGCATTTCACACAATTTGAATTTTATTGCGGGTGGTAATACAACAATAAGTGTCACAATTAGATCCGAAATAATTACGTGTAACACTGAAATAATTATCGAAAAATTTCTTCATAGCAGGATTTTAAACCACGACATAAAATCTAAAAGCAGTTAAGTATTCTGCCGTTAAGCAGCGTCGTCTTTCGGTTTGGAGACAATTGAAGCTAGTATATTTACAGGTAATAATAGACTTTTGTCGATATAATTGTGACGAGCGCAGTGCGTTACTACACTTCTGAGTGTAACCGCAACTTTTATGAGCAAGCGTTCACTATAAGGTGAACGACTAGCACGTGACGTCACATGCTTCCAGTGAAAAAAATTCCGTGAATCGGATCAGATTTAAACCCACATCCTACGTGGAAAGTACGCTAACGTAGTCACGTCGTCAAATTATAAGAATATATGAAACTTACACTGCCTCTGCATCAGGTAATATAATATTTAGTGCGATATAAATCAATGCCGGGTCTACCTCTTCACACAAAAACTTTCAATACTACAAAAAAGTTTTACCAAAGTCGTTCCGGACAAATCGACTCTAACATTATATTTATTGCTTTTAACTGAATATTCATTGATGTTTTTCTGATAATGGATGAAATGCTTTGCCATTCGTTTTAAGCTGACTCTATAGCTACATTAAATTATTTTATGGCTCTTAGACCGAGAAATTTGACTTTCGACCCTCATTAAAATTAGAAGTGTGCAAAATTATGCATGTGTTAATGAAAATGCATAAATCTATTATAAATAAGTGAGCTGGTAGTGCTTTTGGAAAACACGTTTTTTTTTGGTAATTAATGTTACTCGTATATACTGAAGTGTAGATTAGATAGTCGACGATTTAGAAGATTTGAAGATAAAGATTGTAAATTAAATCGAACAACTATCACCATCGGAACTCGAATGCAACCATGTTACACTTGGGAACACAAACCAATGCGCCGATGCCACTGATCGTTGTTTCCTCTTCACATATTTATAAAACGAAGGGAACGAACAGTCATTTGTATTCATGTCAGAATGACGTATTCGTTTCGATTTATAAGCTTAAATACACCTCAACAATAGTGTAACTTTTTTAATAAATTGAAAACTTTAATCGGACTACAACTTTTTTTAAATTGTATATGTAGTAAAGGGTAGTCATTATCATATTAAACGCATGCGCGGGTTGGCTAAATTGGCGAAAAAGTACAAAACGACAATTTTTCAAAAGTGTCCGCAAAAGTGCAAATGGTAAAAGAACTGCGTAGGAGTTAAGAATAGACGACAAAGTTCTAGATAAGGAGCACAATACCTTTCGACAGTTAGGTATTGTGTTTTAGACAGCGATGTTTTTCAATCAGGATCCATCTAATTTACAGAGCAATAGACGAAAGTTTAGAGTTTGTAACATGACGGTCGCGGAGACACGCCGTACATGATATCCAGAGTAGCTATTCTGAATCCCGTCTTTATCTCTCATATTTATTAAATACCAATTTTGATTACTCATTTCTGCCTTTCATGGAAATCTTATTATCTGAGAAATGAATTATTACAATGCTGCGAAATTCATCAACTCGCATCAGGCTAATGATTCCTTAAAAAAAATAAAGTTTCAGCCAATAAATGTCCCACTGCTGAGCACAGGCCTTCTCTCATTTCTGAGAGGGTTTTTGGAGCTAGGAAGAATCCGCCACGCTGCTCCAACGCGGGTTGGCGGACTGCAAATGTCTTCGAAATATTTTTGTTTATTTCTCAGACATGCAGGTTTCCTCGCGATGTTTTCCTTCACCGTGGCCCTGACACCGGGGATTGCGTTCTATGAAATTTAAAGCGAGCGCCTAGCCCCTGAGCTACCAGACAATGTACCGTATGATCATATAATTGAAGAAGACCTCTGCCGCGCTGGTCATGTAAACGTTAATCTTAAATAGCAGATAATTTTGAATGAGTAAACTATTATTAGTAACTCTTAGATTATATTAGAGCCGTGTGGTGGCGGCTCGTTAAAAGAATACTTCCACTCCATCTCTTCGAATGGATCTCGTAAAAGGCGAGTAAGGAATTAAACTGCACTGTGCACCCAACAGCGCATGGTGGCGATGGGCTCACCACCATGTCACACCAAGTTGCTTTATATTGTTTTGGTGAAACGTGGATTGTGGCAGTCATCTAGTTTTTGCAGTGCCCAGTCTTTGACTACCCCTTATGGGATACAGTCGTGATCTTATGTATGTATGTATGTAGATTATATTTACTACTAGATAAAGCCCACTGACTATGTATTAAGAGATACCGTAAGGACCCTATGGTATTCCGGAATAAAAAGTATTCTATATCCGTCTCCAGGTTGCAAGCTATCTCTGTCCTGAATTTAGTCGAGATCGGTTCAGCGGTTGAGACGTGAAGACGTAACCATCAGACAGAGGTACAGAGACAGTTACTTTCGCAATTATAATATTATATTAAGTATATAATATGGATATGCTTACTATAATATTATAATCGACGACCGTGTGGCCTTGTGGTTAGAGTATCATGACTTCAAGGACGCAAGTCCTGGGTTCGAATGCCGGCCGAAGCCAACATTTGTGCACAAATTGTTGGTTTTTGGGTCAGGTTGTGTTGTGATTGTCCCCGTGTATATCTGACACTGTAGCCTTGCCTACCTCCTATAGCATGAGCGTTACATCGGTCGCGGGTAGATTGGGACAAGTGCCTCTGTGTTTGCGCGTACACTTGTAGCACTATAATATCTCCTGCGCAGTTAATAGCTTCTGACAGAATTCGGAAGTTGTCGCCATGTCTTCATCATCAGTATGGATAAATTCCACATACCGCTTCAATAAACTTTAATTTCTGAACGGTATATGAAACTTATTTTTTTTTTTTTAAATCCGCAAAACAAATAATAATATTAAATCAGAGTAAAACATTCCGATAAATAATCAAGTTATACTAAAATAAGCGAGGCTTTGGCTCGCAATAATTAATTACTTTAATGTGAGAGGATGTTCAAAACAAGCGGTTCGGTCGAAACTCAACTGTCCTCGTTTAAAGGCTGCCCATATAAGGCAGCCTGTACACTCGTGGGTGTTAAAGAAGCATATTATTTCACACACTCCGGAGTGAACGTCGAGATGTAAATGTACCCGTCGAGGCAATCTAATCTTGACCTTAATAGGAAAATTCTCGATTACAATTTATGATTATTTCACATTTTCATCGGTCATTACGAGCTGACTTCTGGTTGACTGTTATTTTTCAGACTGATGATGAAAAATTGGAGTAGGACTGTATATCAAGTTATATTGTTGAGTGATAGAGATGTGTTTAAATTTTTGTTTTCTTTCTAATCAATCTCTTCTCTAGTCTAGGCAAATTAATCATTTGAAGTCATCAGGCATTTCATTTACCTTTTTTTATTGGATAAAGTGACGACACGAGCAAAACATTCACCTGGTGGTGTGCAACGTTTGTCCATAACAAATTCTGTTACACCCAGAAAACTTCTGTGTGGTACTGCGCCCGTCACCCTGTGACATCAGTTCTTAAGTCGCATATGCCCAGTGATTACGCTTGCTTGCACATTACTACTTTACGGCAGAATAACTGAGTCTAGGGTGGGCCTACCTAGACGGAATCCTGCATAGGAATCCTACCACCAGTAGAAACCTGTTTTGATTGTCTCATCCATAATAATTAATTAAATCTAATATTGGAGTGGTTGCAACCAATGATATTAAACAATTACTAGTGTCTGCGGTATGTTTATCTTTTATAATGTCTTTTCACGAGTTCATTCTCAATTTTAGAAGTGAATCGTTCAACGCTAATAAATTGTTAAATCGATATATCTCCAGTCGCAGCGTCTATCGGTTGCCAAGTGATACGTGAAACTCTGTGCGTTGGTGTGGAAGAAACGATTAGTAAACGGTTCAGGGATCATATTTCGAAGACCTTGGCTTGTAAGATCGCTCGAGTGATAACGTCGATATTGTATTGGTCTTTTACGGAAGAGATTAATAGTGATCTGTTGGCCGTCGAGGTTTTTTTCTACTCACGTTCTGTGAGATCAATTTGTTCAAGTAATAAGGTTTTGTTAGTCGTTAAGAATTTGTGGTGAATACATTACAATTTCGGTGTGTTTCGTGTGACGGTCTAAGAATTTCCAGTTCATTTTTAAATTATTTGTTTAAATACTTTTTTTGTATTATATTTTGTATTCATTTATTTTTTTAGAGACAATACCAGTAGACCTATTATTCTACTGATATTAATATTACAACTGTTATAAAGCTGGAGAGTTCGTATGTTTGAATGGGCTTATCTCAAAAATATCTAATCCAATTAAAAAAAAAAATATTTTCGCATTATATAGAACTATTATTAAGCAAGGTTTTAGGTTATAAAACTTTATGCTACGGTCTAAGAGAGCTGCATTCTGTGAACCGAACATTACCGAAATGTGCCAACTGTGAAAGCCAGGTCAGTGTGGTACCATGCCGTAGAGCGGCATTACAGCGGCTTATTTAAAGTGGGTGAAACCACAGGACACAGCTAGCGTGTGGTATCATCATCATCATTATTTCAGCCTATCACTAGTCCACTGCTGAACACAGGCCTCCCCCATAGATTGCCACAAAAGTTTGTAGCTCTCAATTTGGGGAGGATTTTTTATTTAGATGTTCCAGGAAGATGCAGCTGCCCATCTTCTTTAATTTTCCCTCTGTCGACTTTTACGACACCCACAGGATGAGATGGTGTGGTAGATATCTTAAGCCGCCACCACAAGTATGTTCTACTACATAAAGCTATCCTCTCATTAAAAGGGAAAAGGTTTAGGTATCCGGCACACTGCTTGACTGCCATTCAAATTCTGCCAACCTTCATAAATTTTAAATTATTTTAACTTCCGGAAATTAGGAACTTATTCGTGTACTAAAAAACGAACGCGACTGTGATCTAACACGGATCTATGTATTGACAACCTGCCACTTGACTCAACTATAATAGAGGCAAGCTATGCTATCTTATAATGACAATACTATTTTTGGAAGAATAAATACATATTTTGACTGGTGGAAGGATCTGTATGCACTAATCCGTCAAGTTGGTACCATCGCTGGGCCAGTTACTCTGTCGTTAAGCGGTATTGTGCAAACATTATTGTGTTTCGGTCTGTAGGTCACTGTTAGATAGTGTAATTGAGACTGAAGAACTGACTTATCAGGGTGACAAATAATTTGCTAGAGCGAGAAATAAACATGTTTATCAAGAAGCATTACATGCGGACTGGCGCACTGAAACAGGTATCGCAGGAAAGCACCTCACAAAATGCCCGATATTTTTTCTCATTTTTTTACCTGGCAGATGGTACACGTTAAAAGGTTTTCTCGTTTTCACTCCCCCTCTCCATAAGAACACGACTCGGACACCTAATTGTAACTAAACTTGTTCAGTAATAACCGAGAGCTATTCGAAGGTCGGTGAGATCGTGAGCAGTAGCTTTGAAATGCTACATATACCAATATTAATTCATTAATCTACACGCACAAATGTAGCCGGAAATGCTTTGTGTTACCGCTGAAAATTGCTTGAACACAGCTCGAAAGATGTAGTTCCTAACGACTAAACGTTTCTTCCTACTAACATAAATTACTGTGCGTTCATAAATTAGGTAGTAACTTTATTTATCCGCGTAATATTGACAGATCACAATAATTTGTAAACTCTCTCTCTCTCTTTCTCACCTGAGAATTTCTCTCTTAAGTTCCTACTTGTATCATTTGAACTAACGCTTTACTTCTCTCGGTAATCGATGAACTTATCTTATATAATCAGCAATTGTCGAATTTGACGTAATTCTTAAACAACATTATAATACGTAAATGGGTATCTAAATCTTTACCGTATAACTCGCCTAAATTTATTATTCACAGTAACGTAGTTATCTAAATAATGCATTGTTTACTTCTAAAGGTGAGGGCGCTTTGGCTTAATTAAAAAGCGGAAAGCGTGGCAACAGTCACTCATGCCAAATAGAAAGAGTATCTGAATTCTACAGTCTGGTTATGTCGAACATGTGAAGTCTATGTCTGTAAAATACAGGAGAAATTCTAATTGAGGATCTCATTTTTTCATAGGAAGGTGACCAGACTAGCAAAACATTCACCTGATGGTAGGTGCAACGTATGCACATAAATGCAGTGTGGTGCATTTGTGTGCATACCCGGAACATTTGTGTGCCACCGCACTGCACCGGTCCCCCTAAGACACCAGGTCCTTAGTCTCATATTCCCAATAATAAATACACTAGTTGTCGGTGCCCTTCAGACAGTAACAGTAATTTTTGCACACTACTGCTTCTCGGCCGAATCTGACCGGTGATGGTAGCTACCTAGACGAATTATTGCTCAACCATCGTTTTTTTTTAAAAACTCTTCTTATACGAAAGTGTCAAATAATCAAAACAATAAAAAGTAAAGTAAAGTTTCAGCCTATAAATGTCCCACTACTCGAGCACAGGCCTCCTCTCATTTCTGACAGGGTTTTGGAGCTAGGAAGAATCCGCCACGCTGCTCCAATGCGGGTTGGCGGACTTCACATGTCTTCGAAATATTTTTTATTCCTCAGACATGCAGGTTTCCTCACGATGTTTTCCTTCACCGCCGAGCACGTGGTAAATCGGCACTTAAAATTGCAATTAACAATTTTAGTGGTGCCGGCACCGGGAATCGAACCCAGGTCACTCGCGTACTATGAAATTTAAAGCGAGCGCCTAGCCTCTGAGCTACCACGGCTCTTAAGATCGAATCAAAACAATACAACACGTTTATTATCACTCGCTTAAAAATCTTGTTTTTTTTTTTGAGAATCGCTCCGCTTCTCTATGCCTTCGGCCTAACCGAGTAACCTTCAGTGATTCGTGTTTTTTTTTAAACTCATTCCGTAACTATACAACCATCCATTGAACAGATAAAATCTTAGATGGAATTACTTCGCGTGTTACCACTTCCACGTCCCAAATTTAGAGGGGGAGTTTATTAAAACGCCGAATTGTAACGGCTGGTCGTCATTAGGCGTTCGCGTTCAAGAAATGGTGATTTTTAAATTGACCGCCTTTTAATTTATTATAGAACAATGGACCGGTGAATAACAATTATAACCACAGTAATTTGGTCGTAGTGACTGTCGAAACGAGATGTTGAAATGTTCAACAGATTATGTTAAACGTGTATATTAATGCGAGTAACGATTTTTTTTTTGGTTTCAAAATAATTATAGTAATAACTTTCTCGCGTGTATCGCTCCTACGTTACTCGTTAATACTTGTTGTATCCTGTCCGCTTTGATGCATGTTGGAACATGTTTCCACTCTGACACCTCTTCTGACTCATGAACAAATAAAACAGGCATTGAATATAAATCGGTGCTTATTTTTTTTAATTTTAAACGTGTCTTATCAATTATGACTGCAAATGGTGATTTATCCATTTGTGGTCAGGTTTTAATGTATACTGGATGTTTGCGGAAAAAAATATAAATGGAATTGTTACAAACAATATCTATTCTGAATTGAAAACAATTATTGAACATTTTTAGTTCAGTGTGTACCTACCCTTGTAACAGATTTACTCACAAAGTCCACGTATTTTTTAAATTATAGCTAATTTTCCACCAGACATAAATAATATCATCATCACCATCATAATTTCAGGCTGTTACTAGTCCACGGCTGAGCAAAGGACTCAGCCCCCCCCCCCCCCCCCCATATATTGCACATTGAAGTAGCTCTCGTTTTGGGGGAATTACAAAAAGTAGGATACCAGCGGACATTATTTCGCCTGTTTCTTCTCTATACGAGGAACCTAAATACGAACCTGTGGTAAATTGTAAAATGATGACGTTTCTCAAACGAAATTTATATTAGATACGTTTTAAAAGTAAACAATTTTCATTTCCGTATACTAATAACCAATAATGGCGTCAAAAATGCAGTCAGACAGCAAGTTTCTATTCAAATTCCCAGTGCCAAGACAGTTCTTCTAAAAATCCAAGTTAGTTTAAGCAGTTACTTACGACTCACGTACATACAATTTGTGTGGCTAGAGTACTTGACTTTTATTGGCCGTTACACTGATAATATTTGGAGAAGAAGCCGTGAGAAGCGAGGTTACCTTTATTTGCGTTACTATGGTAACTATTTCTTTCGCAAGGTCTGCAAACTCTCTTAACTTATCGATCGGCACTCGATTTTACGATTTATTTGCTATCGATATGTTTTCAATTTTACATACACTGAAGTTGGCGCTGCTAAGTTCACGATTCTTGAACAGACATTCGATTCATTCAGTCACATAGAATCTCACCTGAAGAATTAATATTGTGCGTCTTTAAACATAAATATGAAGTAATTGGTGAACTTTGAACTATTGATGGTATGAAGAAAATTACAAAAAGTAACGAAAACATTTCCATCTTTATGAAATCAAGGTACATTTTTAAATGGAACGTAAACTTTAAGAAAGAGTATTTAAGTGGCTTACTAACTAGGCCAACAAGTGCCTTGTCAAAAAAGTTTAGCCCAATACAATATTTGACTTGACCTTGGCAGAATTCGTAACAACGTGAATGCCACTAAAATAAAAGAAGAAGAAGTAACATTTTATCAAAATATTATTTCTTAATATGTAACCGTACCAAATGCTTATAACATGAATGCCTATAACGGTGCTGAAAATTCTGAGTAGGATCGCTGCGCTCGTTGCAATGAACCCTAGCTTTACCACTCTTCAAACCGAATTATAGTGGTGTTTGCGCACAACTAGTTGATAGCCGAATAACAGTCACATATGGTGATACCCACTCCTGATTCCACTGATTAATCATCATCATCATCATTTCATTCTATAGCTAGTCCACTGCTGAACATAGGCCTCCCCCATAGATTGGCACACAAGTTTGTAGCTCTCATATTGGGGAGATATTGCCATAATTGCCACGCTTCGCAGGCGGGTTGGCAACCGCAGTTTTATTATTTCAGATGTGCCAGGATGATGCTGCTGCCCATCTCCTGCTTTTCATTGTCCCTAATACGATGTCTCCGGTACGTACTTTGATACTGTTCGATGTGAAAATTTTAATAACCTTCTTAATTCAAATTTCAGATTCACTGTTCATTGAACCAAACAGTTCTTATACATATTTATGGTGACTAACGAGCGATTTCAAATATTTTATCTACGACGCTGAAAAAAATAAATATCTTCTCAGCATTAAACTACAACGCAAATTGTCCTCTCGAGATGTTGTAAAATTTAAAACCTCATCTTAAATAGACTTGAAACGACTGTAGAAAGGAACAATGGTATTTAAATTTCAAGGTTTTATTCGCTTCGCTTTAAAATATTATCATCGACATAGACATCGGGACTGTATTTTAGTTCAGTGTGTTGTAAATTTAGCAGTAAATTTTCTTCTTCGACCTTTACTTCTTGATCATCATCAAGAAGTAAACTCTTTATACTTTTACTTATCACAATTTACATTTTACAATAGTTTTCTTATAGATGTCAAAAACATAATGAAACGACAGCATATTAGCATATTCGTTTTCGACTACGACAACTTTTGAATAGCTAGGATAGGATTTTGGCCAGCTAGGATTCGAAGCCAGGACTCGTGACAAAGAAGTCAGATACTCAGACCACGAGATCATGTGAATCGAACTTCAAGTCTGATTTGACAATCTAACTACGAGTAAATATGAAAATTATTAAGAACAAGACATTCCAACAAGACAAATCATTTTTTTTTTAAATCAGGTGTTATTTTAATCATTTGTAAAAATGAAGGAAAAACATTATTACTCTTTTATAAATCCATACTAATATATAAATGCGAAAGTAACTCTCTCTGTCCCTCTGTCTGTTTGTTACCCTTTCACGGTTCAACTGCTCAACCGATCTTGACTAAATTTGACACAGAGATAGCTTGCATTCTGGAGACGGACATAGGATACTTTTTATCCCCGAAAATCATATAGTATCCACGGTATATTTAAAAACCTATATCTACGCGGATGAAGTCGCGGGCATCAGATAGTAATACTCGTATTATAAATGCGAAAGTAACTCTCTCTGTCCCTCTGTTTGTTTGTTACCTTTTAACGGCTCAATCATTGAATCGAATTTGACGAAAATCTGCACAGAGACAGCTTTTATCCTGAAGATGGACATAAGATATTAAAAAAAAATAATCCACGCGTACGAAGTGGCGTGCAGATCAGCTAGTGTCGTATAATTCTGATTCTCAACCAATTTTTTTTTTCATTAAATTCTTTATCACTTTTTTAAATTTTGTATTATAACTACTGTTTACAAAATTCGTATCGAAACTTTTTTATATGAATGTTTCGAAAAATCTCCATGAATCTTGAAAATAACCAGAGAGGAACTGAGTGAGAAACATAGTAAGATCGAACCTACCTTAAACGTTTACTACATGGATTAGTAGAAGACAAAGCTAAGTTTTAACGTCAATTAATATCCCTGTGCCAGCGAAACAAAATGTTACAACATGCACACCGATACATATTCAAGTTTCAAATTAGCATACAAATGCACTTCGTTACCTACATCAAATTGAAAATAGATTTTGTTTTAATTTTATTGTAACAAAACTGTACGGGGATATTCGCGACGGCGCACGCGAACAGATTTTTAATACTTTTGTATTGCGTGAACTAATTCAACCATTTCTTTTTTTTTATGTAATTAGACTTTTGCGTCATCACAGTTATAATTAAAAATGTATCTATGTTGTGGCGACATTATAGAACCTTATGTTCTAGTCGAATCCTAGCCACAGCCAAAATTCGTCTACGAACACAAATTGTCAGTTGTTGGGTCTGGTTGTGTATCTCTGCATCTTTGACACTGCACTCTTTCCTACCTCTGACCAAATAGAAAGAGCGTTACATCGGAGTCGGGTTGGTTAAGATGAGTAGACGCGCAAACTTACTCTTGCGGCACTATAATATCTCCTGCGCAATTGATAGCTTCAAACAGTATTCGGAAGTTATCGCTGTAGGCGAAAATATACTAATAGAATATCATAGAACCTTTGTGCGATATTATTCTGTGAGAGTGACATGAAGTGAACTGAAATGAACGTTTGGAAAACGTATTTTTTTTTACAATCTCCCACGTAACGAGATTCCTCTGACGGAGAAGAAACAGGCGAAAGAAACTCCGTAGGTAGAATCTCAGTGAATAAAATACACTATAAATAAATTTAAAAATAATAGTGTCATAGAAAACCAAAACATACCCATATATAAACTAAAAAGATTCAATAATAACTATACTATAAGTAGATATTGCAAACTCGTGCAGACCAGCCTCCACAAGCAGCACCTGTTCACAAGTATGACGCATATGGCAGCCATCGCCCTCCTCAATCATATTCAAGGCAAGTGGAACATACAGTGTGTCACATACCCCGATCAAACCGATAATTTATCTGCAACAGTCAGTTACTAACTGCAGCGTGTTTCTACCTTTTATTTACATAGGGTATATACTCATCACACACAACCGCGGCCCCACCGTGACGGCCGCCTTCGGCAGCCCTTCCTCGGGAGAGGAATTCCTCCCCACTCTCCCTTCTAAAACGGGACGCGCCTTACTCTGCGCAACGAATCCCCCGAGGCCTCCCCCCGATGGTAGAAAACGACTCGGAAGCACTAGACTTACCGGCTCCAGAGGTGGATCTGGTCGGTTGCTCCGCCGCCAACCACAGCGTAGCAGCGTAGCCAACATTTAAAAGTTATTATTACAGTTCGAATTTTAAATTACCGCAAATTAGTTTATTAATTATTCATCACTCTGTTTCGCGTGCTTGGTGCGAGGTCGCCACTTCATGTAAATGTAGTTAAAAGTATTTTATTTGTTTTTAACTTATTTGAGTTTTCAGTTATACATTAAAGCCGGCTACATGTAATTGTTTTAATGTTATTTTTAGACGCACCGATTCATCATCCTTTTGGAGGGTTTTGAAGCCGTGAAGACTACACTTGTTCACGTCGTAAATTAGCACTTTGAATTACAAAGTAGTCAGCTCCTGGGATAGATCCCAGGTCATCCGCGTACTATGAAATATGAGGCGCGCGTCCGGCCCCTGTGCTACCACGGCTCCCAGTCGGTAGAGCATGAGACTCTTAGAAAGATATTATAAATGCTTAATGAACACTTGTCGTGCTGAATAGTGATCGTCCCTTCGACTTTAATAAGCAAAAACACGAAGTTAAAAAAATTGGTTCACGGCATCACTATATCCTCTGTGCACTCCAAAATCCGAACTGTATCGCGTAATGGTACAATATAACACAGAACACGGACTAATGCGTCGCTCGGCGTAGTTTTTAATCGCGAACAACCTCGTGCAAGTTTCGAAATCCGACGGGTATCAATGTACGAGTTACGTGATTGCACTGTTCGCTCTAACGCCTCATTATCAGGGCCACACAAATTGTCGAGGTGACTCGACCTTCTTGTGTTTTTTTTTTCACCGCGATTAAGAACTGGGCGCGTTTAGAAAACGTTTCGATTTAATTTACCTAATAATACTCGTGACAAATTAATGGTTTCGCTATTTATTTTTTTTCTATTGTATAAAGTGACGAAACGAGCAAAACGTTCACCGGATGGAAAGTGCAACGTCCGCCCGCAACAAATGCTGTGTCACTCAGAATTTTACTGTGTGACACCACACTGCGCCCGTCACCCTGAGACATCAGTTCTTAAGTCTCAAATGCCCAGTGATTACGCTAGTTCACAGTGCCCTTCAAACCGAAACACAGTAATTCTTGCACACTACTGCTTCGGCAGAATAACGGGCCCTGGGGTGGTACCTAACTCGACGGATTCCTGCATAGGAATTCTACCACCAGTTAGTGCGGATTTCAGAATTTAAATCAAGGTGGCTCAGGGGCTAGGCGCTTGCTTTAAATTTCATAGTACGCGAGTTGCCTGGGTTCGATTCCCGGTGCCGGCACCACTAAAATTGTTAATTGGAATTTTAAATGCTGAATTACCACGTGCTCGGCGGTGAAGGAAAACATCGTGAGGAAGCCTGCATGTCTGAGACATAAAAAAAAAAATATTTGTCGAAGACATGTGCAGTCCGCCAACCCGCATTGGAGCAGCGTAGGGCATTCTTCCTAGCTCCGAAACCCTCTCAGAGATGAGAGGAGGCCTGTGCTCAGGAGTGGTACATTTATAGGCTGAGACTTTACTTTACTTTTTTTAATTGTAGTTACTAAGGAAGGAGAGAGGCAAATCGTTCACGGTAAGTGCAAAACTCGTGCAACGGTTGCCATCTCATTTAGGCCTCTCCAGGGTTCTCATATACGCTGTAATTATACTGGCGTCAGTGCCCCTCAAATCGAAACACAATGGTGTCTGGAAATCACTGCTTTACTATAGAGTGACAAAGACCAAGTTAGTTACACAGTTGTTATTTTAAATCTATCATCATCATTTCATCCTAATACTAGTCCGCAGCTGGACAAAGGCCACAAAAGTTAGTAGCTATCGTTATGGGAGGAGTTTGCCAGAGATGCCAGGCTCGGAAGGCGGGTAGGCAACCGCAGTTGATTTATTCAGATCTTCCAAGAAGGTGCTGCTGCCCATCTTCTGGTTTTAATTGTCCCTCTGTCGACCTTTACGACACCCACGTGATGACATGGGGTGGTAGATTCTCTTAAGTCGCCTCCACACGGCGATAGACCAAATTACTTAGTAGTTCATGAATTGAAATCTTTTGAATATAAAGATAAAAATGAGTTACTATTGATTACGCGATCAAATATGTCAAAAGGTCGACTACGAGAACGAAAAATCTAATAGCTTCCGACTGACGGTGGAATAACCATCAAAGTTATTTCAAACATAAATTACTCAGACCAGTGTGATACTGCAATCGCCAGTCCAGCAGTGGGCTTTTTAAAGGCTGGTGAAGAAAAAGTTAGCTTAGGTTTTTAAAAACTGAACCATGTAAATGTAAATAGAATAACACACTACGATTCCCTTGCATTCATTGAAATTCATATGTAATGTGATATATGTATAAGTATGGAATATTCATGAGAGAATATATTAGCCCATAAAACGACTTAAACACGATCACATTACAATTAAAATGTAATTTAATAGTGATTACAGACAATTAATTGGTATTCTAATCTGTGTGTTTAACGGAAACTACAATTTAGTAATGGAAAGCATCAACACCGGAGCCAGGGTAAACTGTACAATCACCAATCCGTCTGCTGAGCATGGTGCAAAATTAACAATGTGTCTAATCTAGGTATTTCATTTTTGTTATTTAAAGAGAAACAAAGATCTACTTTGTTTCTCTCGCATTAATATTAATTTCTACAAATGAACGGTACATAAAAAAAGTAAAGTTTCAGCCTATAAATATCCCACTGCTGAGCACTGGCCTTCTCTCATTTCTGAGAGGGTTTTGGAACTGGGAAGAATCCGCCACGCTGCTCCAATGCGGGTTGGCGGACTGCATATGTCTCCGAAATATTTTTTTTCTCAGACATGCAGGTTTCCTCACGATGATTTCCTTCACCGCCGAGCACGTGGTAAATCAGCACTTAAAATCGCAATTAACAATTTTAGTGATGCCGACAAACGGTACATACAAAAATTAAACTTACTGGTGGTAGGATTCCTATGCAGGAATCCGTCTAGGTAGGTACCACCCCAGGGCCAGTTATTCTGCCGTGAAGCAGTAGTGTGCAAACACTACTGTGTTTCGGTTTGAAGGGCACTGTGAGCTAGCGTAATCACTGGGCATTTGAGACTTAAGAACTCAGAAACACAGAAATATTCTGGGAGACACATCATTTGTTGTGGGCGGACGTTGCACTTACCATCAGGTGAACGTTTTGCTCGTTTCGTCACTTTGTACAATAAAAAAAAAAAAAAAAAATTAGAAGTAGAATAGCACCTACTTCTTTCCCACCGAGGGGTCGTAAGAGGCGACTACGGACAGCCTTTATTCGTGAAGAGTAACGCCAAAATATGCAATGCTGTCACTATACTGCCCGTAGGAATGCAATGGGAAGTAAGAACTTTTTGACTTTTACCAAAATGCCGGCGACCCTCACGTCTCGCTTCACGCGATGGCGAAAAGTGGCTACGTGAGTTTCCTCCGCCTACCCCTTGTATTTGAAAAAGGCGCAACTGTTTTTTTTTTATTGGAGAAAGCGTTGAAACGAGCAAAACTTTCACCTGATTGTAAGTGCAACGTCTGCCCATAACAAATGCTGTGTCACCCAGGAATTTTCTGTGACACCACACTGCGCCCATCGCCCTGAGACATAAGTTCTTAAGTCTCATATGCCCAGTGATGACGCTAGCTCACTGTGCCCTTCAAACCGAAACACAGTAATGTTTGCACACTACTGCTTCACGGCAGAATAACTGGCCCTGGGGTGGTACCTACCTAGACGGATATCTCCTGTATGTATTTAAGGCAAGCCCTCGTGCGGCGCTTAAATATTGTGGCTTTAAAAAAGTTATAAACATCATTTTCCATACATAATCAACGCGAACAGCTATTTTTGAGATACTCGAATCGAAACGTTTAGATACACAAAACGTATACATCTAAAAGCGGAAAGGTGTGTCCTATCGCCATCAATTGGCTACCGACCTCTACGGAATACACGGCAACGTTAATTATGATTGTCGAGATTTCGGCTCGCTGCCGCTCTAATGGGACCGGTGGCGCCTACAACCAAAGTATCAGAAACAAATCGACATTGCCAACCAATAAAAACTTGAAACGCATTTAAATTTCGAATTTTAATGTTTGATCGACGAAGGGCGGTTTGTTGCAAACCGATCCGTGCATAAATAAACCTTGGACTCTGTTGTCGCATAAAACCACAATTAATATGCCGATTAACGTCGTATTTATGATTATAATGCGCATAATGTAACATGTCAACCGATGGTAAAGCCTACGCCTTATTTCGCGTATACAATAACACTGTATTTGATTTAGCGAACGAATTTTCTTCCACAAACGAAGCTCGGTTGATTAAACATTTCGTTATCAAGATATATGCTTTTATTTTCAATTTTATACATCATAAAGAACGTGTTTTGCAAATGTTTATCGTTGGGAGCGAAATGTTAACATGTTATTACTTTAACTCATACCCGAAACGCAAGAAAATTATATTTTACGATTACGAAAACAAAATTAACCTTTGTAGGCTACAAAATTTTTCTTTCACAACACAAAGGGCTATTTTGGCGGTATTTATTCATTACCAGAGTTGAGGACGTTAGGTTTAAACGTGACCTTTGTGCACTGGAAAATGTTATCACTCGGTAATTCGTCGCTTTAAGACTTGAAAGGTCGTTTCGGCAATTTGTTATACATGTTGAACGCTTGCAGGTGTAATAACTTAAGAGACAATAACAATATTCACATTACTCAAGAGAAATCAGTAATTTTGATGGAAAACGGATATCGAGTTCCATAAGCAGCGTTAGCTCTGATGAGAAAACTTCGAACGAATCCACCAGTAATAAGGGGCGAGTTCCTTAACATTTTCGATTTGAATGTTAGAGCTGGATCTATTCATTCCATTTCACTCTTACAACGTAATGACTCCACGCCAAATTGTTAAACTATTTTTGGTGTTTTTCATTGACATCGTGATTGGTTTGTTATCTGGGCGATTTGGTTCCATAATACTCACATACATAGTAATCTAGATAAGTGAAATGCACTACTTCGTCTTACTTAATTATGAGATAGTTATGTACGTATGTGTGTTTGTTAAATAAATACGAATTCATTATGTCGCCAAAAATTTAAATTTATAAATTTATAGTGAGAAGTCGATGGATACAGGTGGCTCTGGATCGTGTTTTGTGGCAATCAAAGTGGCTTACGTTCAAAAGTGGACTAAGGTAGGCAGAAATTATGATGATTTTAATTATACTTAGAACTCCCGATGCAACTGGATACTAAGTTTGCCAACTTGTACGCGTTACACTCACAGTACAATAATTAATTACGTAGCAATAAATCTAGCAAAGCAGTGCCTTCTCTGCGCACTGCGTGGGTGTTCACTGGTAGAATATACTCAGTGACACATTTCGCAACTGTTTGCGTAAACGTTGGTTCAAACAACGACCACGTTGCCCAATTAAACTGTTTGAAGTAAAATTAAACTTCTGATGTTTTTTTTATGGTATTGAACCACTTAAATTTAATGTCATAATTATCCACCCAATTACCATCTTATTATGCTTGAAACGATGACACAATTAAGAATTGTCACAGATTGGATTTAGTATTTATTAACGTTTCCATGCTGTTCCTATCAATGCATCCCTTAGATGCAAAAGGTACCATAAATAGGTTCCGTCGAATCTGAATAAATGTTCCGTGACAATTTGAGTAGTAAGTACACTGGTACACATTTAAAGATCTTCTGTGTTCCGCAAAAAATTCAAGGTTCGGGAAGTGTTCCATCGCACAAAAAGTTTGGTAACCCGTGATGTAAGGTGTTACGTTTATTTGCAATTTACTACGAACCCTTTAGCGTTTGCTGAAATGGGACGTATTATTGGGCTTGCAAATGTTGTGTGGATACTAAAGTAACATTTTTCATTTGCTTCATTGAAAACAGTTTCAATATTACGACTTACAAGAAAGCTTAATCTCATATCCAAATACTTAATCAGAAAGTCTTAAAACAAGTGATAAAACCAAACACGAAGCCGTAAAACCTCCGAACGTAAAATTTAACGAAAAAAATGCGCACTGCGCGAAACTTTTCTGCTTTAAGGCCTAGAAAGTTAATAAAAATCGCTCCCAAATGACTCCGGCAAACTTTACCGTAAACAAACCGATACTGTGCCGATACCGAGAAAGAAGTATACATCTCCCCCGCCCTATAAACAAGGATAGCGAAAAAGTAATTTGTCAAGTAAATCCTCCTGGTCCCTCACTTAGCCGGGAATGTAAACGTGAGTTAGAAAGAGACAACGGAACTGGGTTCCCTGATGTCCTGATTTATGATTAATGCTCCATTAATGATTAATGAGTCTTCTCTTACACCAGAGATTTAATTCACTAAGAGACAATAATATCCTTTTAAACAGTAAGTAGGCTTGGGATTAACAGTCGCAGACACAAAAAGATCGGATTTCTGAACGAAGGAGCATTTCATTTGTCAATTTATTCTTAATCCCGTCTCATTTAAGATCTCTAAAGTTTCGTTTTTGTCTAGAGCCACTTATGAAGTGACTTATTGATCTGTTTTTCAATTGGAGTTCTTTTGTTGAACTACGTGATAAATTTCAATTGACTTCACTTCATTGCATTGTTAATGCTCTCTCTTTTGAAACGAATGAAACGAAAATCTAGAAAAATAGTTGTAAGGTGTATTTAACGAAATACGTATAACGTGTAAAGTTTCATTTAAAAGTAACAGAAACAGAAAAAGCAAAGCATCATTTTGAACCATTTGTTATTTCTGACGAAATTGTTTCTACTACACCCTCGGCACTAATGAATAATGTCCCGGATAAACCGAAACCCAACAAATACAAAAGTTCGCATCATTAGCAAATAACTTTACTTTGGCTAACGATGCTCTACAACAGTATCTTCGCCTAAATAACACCGTTCCACAAGACACCTTTCTCGTCGAAAAAAATATATAAATCGTTAAAATTATTCAGGAACTGAGATAATGAATCTGAATCTAGAAAATTTAAGGCAATCAATCGTAATAACAGAACTTTTAAAAAAAATCCCCAACCAAAATCTGCAATCAAATAAAAAAAAATCCGGAAAAATGCTGAACTGGTGTAATAAATTATGACGTAAGCCAATTTACACTCCATTATTGTATTACTATGAGAAATTCGCACCATCACAGAATAAAAACAAAACGGTGATCTGTCCATACAGAAGTAGCAGCTATCGGGCCCAAGGCGTCCCCACCCTGTCAATTACCGTGATTAATGAAGCCGCTGAATATTGAAACGTTTATTCAACCGACGCAAAAGTATTATATTACTTCGTGAAGTGGCGTGCCCGTTGTTACCTCTCTGGTGTCGAGTTTTAATAAAGTCTGTCCGAAATTTACGCCTTATATTGAACTAGTTATTGATATTGTCTGTTGCTCACTTTGCTACGTCTAAGATCACTGCGATCATCATATAAATTGATGTAACATTGTCGATTCACTTGAGGGTTTAATCATTATAAATGCAATATTTTTATTTACTGTACAGATCCTGCCTTGTAAGGATGACTCTCACTATGGAATTACTCTAATTTATGACAAATCGATAGATCACGGTTTTTTTAAATAAATAGATAAATCATAATGAGAAGTAGCAACGAAAAATAATTACATTTTATTTAAAACAGTATCCGAGCTTCGATAAATAAATCTGTCCATTATTTAGGAAAGATCTTGGAACCTTACACTCATCAACTCATATGTGAGTCTGAAAGTTATTCAACCTGGTTGAGAATGAATAAATTATTAAATACAAACTGATAATACATAGCAAATTAAGGTTTCGAAAGTTCTTCTTCTGATCTACAATTGTATGTTTAAAAGTTCTGTTCTGTAGAAATTGTATTGTCTCAAAGGAAATAGGAAGTTAGATGAACAGCGGGATGGTGTATTCCCGGTGTACCGGGTGGCTAAATTAAATATTTTCAAAGTAACGTTGGCTGATTAATTAAATTATAAATTCAGAATTGATGCCTCTCTGCTGTGCTAATAAAAATCTTTCCCAGGAAAATGGATTCATAACGTTTGCTTTATGGATGGTTAGTTTGCTTAAGTAAAATTATATTTGATTCGGATTTTATAATTTCTTTATAGAATATTTTTATTTAAAATGCAGGTAACAACTAACATGAAGAATGATTCAAGAGTGTAGAATACACTATTTGGTTGAAAGTTTTAAGAACTTTTACCTTGTTTTTAGAAAATCTTATCAGTTGTCGACCATGACAGAAACAAATATATTACAGAACGTGAAGGCGCTTCAATTTCAATCGATTTATATGCAACAGTACAAAATAGAAGGAAACTTTTCCTATCAGCAAATTCAATTTCACACCACTAAAGTTTGTAGTTGTTGTTGTTGTAAAGAAGGATAGCATCAATTCTCGACCACTAAAAACCTTCCTGAAGGCAATTGTCTCATACTATCAAGAGTCTGCCAGGAAAAATAGTCACTTTACAAAGGCAACTGTTTTTTCCAAGTTGGCAACTTCTAGACATTTTATAGCGACACTTTACCGCAATCAAGGGGATCATTAGGCTGTAGATGTCTGCCAAATATCTTTACTCTGCTCCCAATGTTTTCTCACCCTTCTTTGCGGAAGACGATGTAACATACACCTTTTTTGAACAAAATCGTTGTCTTTCCATGCCAAGTTTAACGGGGTATTAGAAATTATAACGCAACATTTTCTTTAAAGCGATTTTTTTTTGTCCTAATGTGACTATTACAAGCATTTCGCAAATTTAGGCTATCACCAATGTTTAGATTTCAGATATATTAAGTTTGAGTTAAACAAATTAAACAATTACGTAAACACGGAAAGGGAACATCTAGCCTTAGGACTAAAAAAAGTCAAATGCAAAAGGAAAGAAAAAACTCTCGGGCGGGCGACGTCAAAAAAAAACAAAACATCAATTTTAATGAGTCGAAAACCGAGAATTTTCTCTTCCATTTAGAGAGCAATATTTTTTCTACAACATTTAATCAGAGTAAGAAGTGAAATGGTAATTTGTATGGACCGCTCGATGTAAATTTTATGCAAGAATTCGCTCGGTGTTCCCCTCTCCCTAAAAAGGGGAAGATTTTTGCAGCGGACAGAAAATTTTGCTTAGCCAAGTGAAATTTTAACTGCCTTGACAGAGACAGCTCTGGAAATGTGAATACTTAATGCTAACTTACTACCCGGTGGTTCATTATACTATATAATTTTAGACGGGAAAAATTGGAATCTAAAAGGGTTGACTTGGTCTTCATAATTTTTACTCCCTGCATAATTGCGATTGATCTCGAAATATAAGATGGAATGGAAGCATTGAATGAACGTTTAAAACGGCGCTGTCTGGTTGTAGTTATTACTCAGACTTTTATAATGATTTCTTATATCTACGCGAACACTATACATTTAAATGAAAATAATTTTACGGAAAATAAAAGGGTAAAATCCGTAAAATTAATTTCATTTAAATCAGACTTTTATTATAAACATTATAATTTTCGAAATACTCCAAAATACCAAGTACCCAATATAAAGATTCACAGTATATTAATAGATTCATGCCCGAGCGGCGTTCCTGCCAACTTCCAAACTCGAAATTTGTAGTTTGTTTAAATTTGTCAAGACTGATGGAAATTCGATGACTATGACAGTGGGGGTTCTGTTTCGACACAAACAAACCGTGACCCCTTTTATAAAACAAACTTTAAGTATCGTTATTCTGCTTATTATATTTCCAATTATCATTGTTATAGCAATGTAATAACTTATAAATTGAATACAGTTTTGCCGATATTGAATAATGTTGGCATTCGTATTGAAATAAATAAGTCACCTTATTGAGACAAAATCCTATTAAAATATTAAGGTAACTGCAGACGTGAAGTTAAGTGGTGGCGACAGAATAAATAATAACAAAACGGTTAATGAGGATGTAGCTACTTAAGAGTCGACGGACAAATTAAAATGTCACTTAAAAGCATAGAGCAGGAAACGAATAATGTTTTAATGCTAAACCTAGATTAGCACTTGTTAGTGCCGGTCGGGAGTAAATGTAATCTGCATTCATCTATGTCAGACAAGGTAATTGGTAATGTAGATTAATAGCATTGTGCCAGAAAGCATTGGATCGTTCCAATGAGCTAATGTTCAAAACATAATAAGAACGACGATAAGAAAAACAAGTATTTTATAATAAAGCCGGGCGAAGCAATAAATAACATAGAAAACCAATAACTCTTTAAAAGCATCAAATTTAAGAAAAAAATTAATTGGTCATCTACAAAAATAAAGAAAAGTTGTATAGACGTAGTTAGGAAGGAGAAATGGATATTAATCAGAAGATTTGCTGCACGTTTACAAAAAGGAGCGGCTGTTAAACGCTCTACATAGTGTAGAAGAACTTCCTGTAAATTTATTGCTATAGTTTAGTTAAGAAAGGCAATAGCTTTTACAGGTAACGCTGAGGCAGTCGTAAAGGACTCGATATAAAATACGACAAGGAAAGGTTAATATACGAGCGTCTCACCGTAATGTTCGCTGTATACCGGAACGATGTTATTTACCTGCGAAACAAACATAAAATAATTGTTAAAAAAAATATTCTCTTTAAGCAAAAATATTTTAATATCACTGAAAGTTCCTTCAAAATATGACATGTGTAAAATATATACGTATAGTAATAATAAACATGGACCATTATTATTAAAAAAGCTCCAGTCGTTTGTATTATTATGAACCGTAACTCATATCTTGACTACTCGATTGATATTGGTACAAAATTATTTCTTATAGAACAGATTTAAAGCGCATAACAGCCTGCAGCTAGTTGTGTAATTTTGCGTTTGAACCAACGTATACGATTTATAAAAGTGAATGGATCGTTAGACGTTTCCTTGGATTGGAGCAATCTGACGTATGTTCAACATTCGCAGTTACGTTTATTGAAATATTGTTTTTATAACTTTGCAAATCAAAACTCATTAAAGTAAATGTCGTAACTTACATTACTTTATGTCGTGTTATTATATTAAAGATTGCAATTTATACGGAAAGTAGGATTTAGAAAGGGTAGTTACACTAATGAACTTGTAATGTCTGTTTAATACTTGTGAACATATTTTTATATTTATATAAAAAGTATTTTTTATTGTAGAAAGTGACGAAACGAGCGAAACGTTCACCTGATGGTAAGTGCAACGTCCGCCCACAACAAATGCTGTGTCACCCAGAATATTTCTGTGTGACACCACACTGCGCCCGTCACCTTAAGACATCAGTTCATAAGTCTCAAATGCCCAGTGATTACGCTGGCTCACAGTGCCCTTCAATCTGAAACACAGTAATGCTGGCACACTACTGCTTCACGGCAGAATAACTGGGCTTGGGGTGGTACCTACCTAGACGCGATTCCTGCATAGGAATCCTACCACCAGAATTTTTAATATTCACTACAAAAAACATTAAAATTAAAACAAATAAGAAAATCGAATTAGTAAATATTACTGGCTAGAGTACCTAAATTGGTTTGGCTCTTCCAGTGATCTAATCAGTAACACATTAGAACATGCGAGCTACATGTATGTTAAGAACATTCCTGCGTTTTCCTTAGGGAATGACAAAGTACCCTTCATATTGATCTAGGATGGATGTTAGATGTCTATGAGCTGCAGTGATCCCTCATTACCGAATGGTGTGGGTGATCGGCGGTAGTCAATATAACTTAACGCACCGTTGTTAGGTGATTGTGTTGTGTTTTAGTATTCGGTGGTGTGTATTGCCTAGTGGTAGTGTTGCAATTGTGGTGGTTCCCGATGGCTGTGTTAGTTTGCTAGTGCACGCTATTGTGAGTTATACATTGTGGTAACTCTCATATTGTACACACAATTATAAAATTTGCATCGCTTTAGTGTGGACTGCATAGTAACAAATGATTCTATTAGCGCATAGCCTAGTGGTCAGAGTACCTGACTTCTACGCCGCGGGTCCTGGGTTCGAATCCCAGGCGGAGCCAACATTTGTGCTAAAACACAAATTGTTGGTTTTCGGGTCTGGATGTGTTGTTATTGTTCCCGTGTTTCTGACGCTGCATCCCAGCCTACCTCCGATCTTATCGCATCAGCGTTACATCCGGCGCGGGTAGGTTGGAACGTGTGAAAGCCTCTGTGTTAGCGCGTACACTTGTGGCATTATAATATCTCCTGTGTAGTTGATGGCTTTCGACAGTATTCGGGAGTTGTCGCCGTGGTCGAAATCGGCTAGGAGAACACCATCATCAACAAGTCTTCAAAAACACCATCAAAAAGTATAACTCTGTTGCTAATAAACTAACGCTCTTACGATCAGGGTCTAGAAATATTAAATTATCATGTATTTATGTAATTGCAGCTATCAGCGAACGCTGCCACAATTATACTGATCTATATGCACCTCTTTGATCTTTTCCATATTCATGAATCATTAAGCGTCATTTTACACACAGATTAGCCAGTTCTCATGTTACCCGTTGCATACGGCGAGACGCAAACACTACATAACACTGACAGGTTTGATAGCAGTTAACAAGTTGCATGTCTAGATATCTCCGATTTCTAATACCTAATAAAATTAACTGCACTGTTATTAATTTAATTTCAAATCTTCACAGGTGAAGCGGCCAGTTTCACTGACAAAACAATGTCGATAGCGCACGAAAGGTGTCTATAAATTCAAAACAAGTACGTATTAACATGACCGAGCCAAATACACACCAGCGTGTTTAAGCATTTCAGCTAAGTTATGCGTTGGCACGTACCGGACCAGACGGGAAGAAACGAACGAACAAAATAAAACGAGAACACCCGAAAATTTCCTTTGAAGAGGTTTATACATTAAATCTTTTAATCCTCTTATATTATTTTATCGAGATCGATCGGACGAGACTAAGGTTTCTTTATTTTTTACTCTATTATCCGTATCTTTATTCGTTTCTCGTTTTTCCCAGTATCTTCTATTTTAACAAATTCTTTACGGTTTCATATGAATAATTAGTATTTTGAATACGTTGAGCGCAATTGGATTATTCAAAATTTGCTCACATAACTTCATTTGATGTTAATGATTATAATATTTCATTTATTGTAATTCCATTAAACGATAATGAGATATAAAATTTAGCTTTTTAGAAGTTGAAACGTTTTCGTAACTACACAGTTGTTATTTTTACAGAACAAATTACTTTTGTGGTCTGTTAAGGATCCAATAGTGTAGGATAAGATATTAGTCCTCCGAGCTCCTCAGTGTTTGAGTACATCAATCAAAAGTGGCAGCCGTTAGACAATGTTAGACAGGAACTTGCTTCGTAAAAAATATTATTGATGAAGGCAGGTACGCCGTCTGATATGTACAGGACGTTTCAAGGTATTTTATTAAAGGCATATAAATAAGACATGGTAACAAAGAATTTCTCGAAGTAAACGTACAAAAATAATAAATAAATAAAAATGCGTATTGCCCTCAAAAATATAAGTACTGCAATAACTACATCACTTGAATAAACGAAGAAAGATGTACCAATTTGGGTAAAATGGGGAGGCTCAGCTTAAGCTGCTACAGTTTATTAATAACTTACAAACTAAGTATTGCATAGTTGTAGAGCGTCAAATATAAGAAAGATATTTTCAATAAAATGTAATTCTATCCTTTATGATTATTTTCCTTAGCATCGTAATGTACAAATCATTATGACTGTACTCTTTTATCCCGTGTTTCTGACTACGTAGTAAAAGAAATTTTTGAGTAACACGATACGAGAGCAGCCTGTATTGAGCAGTTTTTTCATATGTTTTGTCGCGCGCCCCCATGTTGTGGCATAATAAAACGTGGCCTTATCTTCTCCACTATGTTTTCGTTTAAAACATTTTTCGTTCTTTCATATTTTTTTTTTCATTCTACGCTACCGCACTTTACACAGCCCTCATGGTATCTTAAAAATTGCATACGATTTTATGCTTTAAAACATAACATTAAAAAGTATATTCCTTCATTGGTGCAATCGCTTTGAATAAAGGATGGGTCTTTTGTCTTTTGCTATTGGTTCTTTTGTCTGTATTGAGGATGTATATCCATTTATTGTAAAGAATATTCTATTGTTATCAATGTCTTGTCAATCTGTAAAACGGACCGTGTAACTCGCAGTATAACAAATTCGTTGCATTTGTTATTTATGTAAACGTTGCGTACTAAATATTTCCTTAAGACTTAACCGAAACATTATTTATTCAAGTGCGCAAAAGCACATTGACAACTGTACCAAATTCTCGCATGGAAACCTAACAGCTGTTCTGCGTTACGTTGCTCAAGTGAGCCGTCGGAATCATGTCAGGTGGTCGGATTCGCAACCTACAATTTTGAGTCCCTTTCTTCAGTGACTAATACATAAAGCATTTGGTGTCATTTCGTTAAACATGAGAAACATAATATTGCTATTGAAAAGCTAACCGAAACTTTACTTTTAATGAAAAACTAAACATTGTAAATTATAATTATGCGGTTAACAATATTTAGTCCTTAACAAAACTGTTATAGTGTATGTAAATAGATTATGATTAACACATAACGCGGAAAGTTATTTGTGTAAACACTAATAATTTGTGTTTTAGTATACTTTGTCGACCTATTGTCTTTATGATCTATAAGATAATTCCATGAACAAAAAATAACATTACAATTACACCACTTGTCCAACTATAATACTGATTAATAAAAACTGTAAAGGTTATTATTTAATAAATTATTAACAAGAACTCTCTCAGAATAAGGTTTCACGGTTCTCTGAGATACGGTACGATTCTATATTTTAAATGATACATTTGTATGATTGAGATTTTTGAGCTCAATTGCTTAACAATCTATCAGTCCACCACCGCTAGAATAAGCCTCTTCTAAGAAGTTGTGGGTGTATGCATTCGTTTGGCATATTTCGAGATGCTTATTCCGCCATCTGTCGGGAGCTACATCAACAACGGAATGTGACAGCTTAGCAGAGTTTTCTTAAGCCATAATACATACATATAATCACGCCCGTTTTCCATATAAGGGGTAGGCAGAGGCCACATATGTAGACCATTTTTCACCCCCGTAGGAAACGAGACCTGACGTGTGGCGAACCACTTTGCCGCCATTTTGGTACGAGTCAAATAAAATCTGATTCCGATGCGTTTCCACGAGATATATAATTTCGGTGATGTAATTGCTGTTAGCCTTTTTTGGCTTTTACAGCTTCATCGGATCCTCTGCTCACGGGCCAGGGGCCCGCGTGCCAGGTTTGGTTTGACCCAAACATAAATAAATAAATAAACTCCTACAAAAACCTCGAAATTCGGACTGTATCGCGTTCGCTGCGTGCTTGCGCGATTTAGAATATCTCAATACGATTTTAAGTCGTCTAATGACCGTCCGAGGGAGGCTGCGGGCCTCCATCCGGACTGTCGACTTGTGTGTCGGTAACTCTGGGCGGTTTCCACGAGAAGAAGAGCGGCATAGCATATTATGGTTGTTATCTGCACGAACAAAAGTTGTACGTACAATACCTTAGTCGCCTCTTACGACACCTCGGTAGGAAAGAGATAGGTGCTATTCCACTCTGCCGGACACCTATCGGAAATTGCCATCAATTTACCATAATCTCTTTGTAAAAGGTGGTTCTTGAGCGTCTCCGTGTTCCTTTTTCAACTCTGTTTGCCTCTCAATACATCAGGCGTGAAGATTTGGATGGAAATCATTAACGTAACATGAAATCGTTTCATTTGCTTTTATCTACAAGTCTATAAACTTTTATCGCAATAGTTCTGTAAGCGGTTTCTCGGTTTAAAGCATTGTTTAATTTGATGTCGACATCAAGTGGGGGCTCGCGGGAAAATATTGTTGGAGCAAACATTTGCGTTGAGACTTACAGCCTTGCTAGTGCTACGGTTATCTACGTGCAAATCGTGTCGGGTACGTGGCGCAAATGTTTGAGAGAAGCGGTATAAGTTAAAGTCGATAAGTATGTCAAACAAGAAAATATTCTTGTCTGACAATCTTATCTATAAACTATTTATCATGTAATAAGTAGACAACTTACAAATACATTTTAATTGAATACCTCTGCTATCTCTGCTATCTGCTATCCTCTGAACATTACCATGTCTATATAGTGATGTTCAGACGATGTCAGTTTATATCAAGGATTGCTTACTACTGTTATAATGTATTGGAATACTACAAAAATTATACATACGTACAAACACACATAACGGTCAAAATCATATCCCTCCTCTTTGCTTCGCCGTAGCCGGGTAAAAATATAGCTGGAGAGTTTGTTAGTGTGAACACGCTAATCTCAAGAAATACTAATCAGATTTAAAAATTGTTTTGTATTAGATTTTTTTTTATTGAGTACGGTTATAAATATAGAGGATAGGCTATAAAACATACTCAAAGAGCCACTGAGCACACTGAGAACGGAACACTGACGACTGATTACCGAGACGAACCGAAAGTTACCGAGAAAGACTGAATGTTACCAAGAAAAACCGAATGTTACCGAGAAAGACCTATTGTTACCGATAAAGACCAAACGTTAAGACGCAGTAGTGTAGTCGGCTTATTTAACAAAGGTGAAACCGCGTGATGCGGCTAGTCTTATATATTTGTTCCGTCCGAATCGCTTTCCGCTTATGAATTAATGTACGAAAAACGCGTCGGTTAGTTAACTAACGATCGATACAGAGCGGCTCTTGATTTAATCTTCTCACATAAAGCTAATGTTAAGATAGTACTCGTACAACTATTAATAATCCCTCAAGGATAATTCCATTTCATACGGTTGAACGGTCTTTATGATCAGGACAATACGCTCCTGATTGAGATTGAACCTTAGTGTGAGCTAATTAAGTCTAAAGTAACAAAATCACTTTCAACACTTACTGTCGACCGCGTGGCGTAGTGGTTAGCGTATTTGACTTCTGCGCCACCGGTCCTGGGTTCGATTCCCAGCCGGAGGCAACATTTGTGCAAAAACACAAATTATTGCTTTTCGGGTTTGGTTGTGTTGTGCATGTCAAATGTATGTTTGTAAAACGCACCCACGATACAGGAGAAAATCCTACTGTGAGGCTTCGTTTTCTTTAAGAAAGAAAGAAAGAAAGAAAGAAAAGAACAGGTTCGAATTAGGCTAGTAAGTATAGTTGTTTTAATTTCTGTTGCATGCATAAAATCACCGGTCAGTAATTTTGAGATAGAAATAATGGAACCATTGGGCTAGTGCTATTTTTCAACGTTTTTTTTTTAATTTGGATAAAGTGACGAAACGAGCAAAACGTTAACCTGATGGTAAGTGCAACGTCAACCCGTAACAAATGCTGTGTCACCCAGAAAATTTCTGTGTGACACCACACTGCGCCCGTCACCATGAGACACGAGTTCTTAACTCTCAAAGTATCCGATGAAGCTATAAAAGCCGGGGAAAGCTAACAGCAATTACATCATCGAAAATGTTAACTCTCAAATGGCCAGTGATGACGCTAGCTCTCAGTGCCCTTCAAACCGAAACGCAGTAATGTTTGCACACTACTGCTTCACGGCAGAACAACTGGCCTGTGGTGGTACCTACATAGACGGATTCCTGCATAGGAATCCTACCACCAGTGCCTGTACAGACGTTAACATAACAATGTATATAATTTCGGTGATGTAATTGCTGTTAGCCTTTTTGGCTTTTACAGCTTCATCGGATACTAACATAACAATAAAGCCTATCACTAGTCCAGTGCTGAACATAGGCCTCCCCATAGTTGCCACGCTTAGCAGGCAGGTTGGCAACTGCAGTTTATCTATTCAGATTTTCAAGAAAGATGTTGCTTACCATCTCCTGGTTATTGTTTTCCCTCTGTCGACTATATCGACACCCGCGGTATGAGATGGGTGGTACTTTCTCTTAAACCGTCACCACACGGCACCGTTAAATGTTAAAGTCAATTAAGTAACAGTCCATTCATTTCATTGAGCAGCACCATTGCTTATTAGATCTGTACAGTGTAACGTAATCAACTTTTTTTTTTTCATAAAAGTGATGAAACTAGCAAAACGTTCACCTGATGGTAAGTGCAACGTCTGCCCATAACAAATGCTGTATCACCCAGAAAATTACTATGTGACACCACACTGCGCCCGTCACCCTGAGACATCAGTTCTTAAGTCTCATATGCCCAGTGAATACGCTAGCTCACAGTGCCCTTAAAACCGAAACACAGTAATGTTTACACACTACTGCTTAACGGCAGAATAACTGGCCCTGCGGTGGTACCTACATAGACGGATTCCCGCATAGGAATCCTACCAATATATTTCCTAAGCGAGTTTATCATCAAAGTCTGAAAAAGAAATTTTCTTAAGTTGTAATTAAATGTGTGGTGTGTCTGTAATTAAAATTCGCCGTGTGGTGGCGGTTCGTTAAAAGAATACTACCACTCCATCTCATCCAGTGGATCTCGTAAAAGGCGAGTAAGGAATTAAACTGCACTGTGCACCCAACAGCGCATGGTGGCGATGGGCTCACCACATATCACACCAAGTGCATTATATTGTTTTGGTGAAACGTGGATTGTGGCAGTCATCTGTATTTGCGGTGAGTGCCCAGTCTCTGACTACCCCTTATGGGATATAGTCGTGATCTTATGTATGCATGTATGTAATTAAAAGCTCTAACTAAGAACTAAAACAGTCACTATTATGTCGGCATGGTCGGGCGCGACTTGCTTCCGCGCTATGGGCACGGGTGATTGAGAATGTGCAATTGAAATCCTTAAACGAACCAACGGTTCAAGATACATCTTTAGTGTGAAAAAAAAATAGTAAACAGTAAGAAAATCGGTGTTTCTTCATTTTTAAAGAGTATGTATTCAAAACAGCCCAATTTTTTATAACCTACCGCTCATCGGTGACGATGAAAAAAAAAACAAAACCGTACACTATCCGGACAGAAAACATTTAAAAATAGAACAAACAAAATTACATTGAATCTTTTTTTTTTTTTTAATGGAGGCTTAGAGCACATTTTTAATAAATCAAGTTCCATAAGAATATTAAATCGCGACTTAAAATTGAGAAACTTAAAAGTTCTCGAGCGGGAAAGTTTTTAATCTTTTCGAATCGCGGGACAAGATATTTTACTTATGCCAAGATAAGTAATCGCGACGTCAAAATGGAAATGAACTCCTTAAATTACGTCTAATTGTAAGTTTTGAAACGGCGATAGTTATTTTAGTTTTGCATGCAAATGTAAATCCCTCGCTCTTATCTAACTTCGCAATCGAAATGAGGCAGGAGATAGGCAATGTTCCAAAAAGAATATCAGTACAGTCTCAATACGTATTCAGAAAAGGCGTCAAAATTTAATGCGCAAAATATATAACAGTTCACGTTAATACTTAAGATTATATATGTTTACAAATCGGATATTCACATAACAATCTGAAGCTATTACAGTAAGAACAGCGATAAAGTACTTCTGGCACATACGGTGTTCACGTTAGATGTGCGACGCACATTGTGTATTGTGCTGTATCTGTCTACCACATAATAAGAACAAGTCGACGGTCCGAATGGAGGCCCGCAGCCTCCCTCGGACGGTCATTAGACGACTTAAAATCGTATTGAGATATTCTAAATCGCGCAAGCACGTAGCGAACGCGATACAGTCCGAATTTCGAGGTTTTTGTAGGAGTTTATTTATTTATTTATGTTTGGGTCAAATTAAACCTGGCACGCGGGCCCTTGGCCCGTGAGCACAGGATCCGAAGAAGCTGTAAAAGCCAAAAAAGGCTAACAGCAATTACATCACCGAAATTATATACATAATAAGATTAACTATATTGATTGATAAAACTAAGAACGAGCAATTTCATTTGCACTTCGTCGATTGGAACCGTACTTTATAATACAACAAATACAAGCCATATGAAAATAATCAAATGTAGAACATGTAGTTTTAATAAACAACTTTTAACAAAGCTTTACATTAATTTGAGTTTTGTATTTTTTATATTTATATATTAGTAGTAGGATTCCTATGCAGGAATACGTCTAGGTAGGTACCACCCCAGGGCCAGTTATTCTACCGTGAAGAAGTAGTGTGCAAACATAACTGTGTTTCGGTTTGAAGGGCACTGTGAGCTAGTTTAATCACTGGGCATATGAGACTTAAGAACTTATGTCTCAGGGTGATGAGCACAGTGTAGTGTCACACAGAAATTTTCTCGGTGGCACAGCATTTGATATGGGCAGACGTTTACCATCGTGAACGTTTTGCTCGTTTCATCACTTTATGCTATAAATAAAAAACATTGTAAAATAATCTTCGGTTCCACGACTCGATAAGAACGCAATTGTTATTATATCAGGGCCACGAGTTTGAATAAAAAAAAACGCGCAGTAAAATTAACCATGAAAAAAATATTGCACGTGCGAAATTTGAAAACACTAAATAAACAAAGTGTTTTCGCATCAGCAGTTATCACGGCACGAGCAAACATCCCGTATCTATACTAATAATAGCCCATGTTTGTGTCCGAACGTCGCTCTGAGTCAGTCGAGTGTTCCCACAGCGCATACAAAGCAGATGTACGACGTCGTTATAGCATCAATACTAAGCGATATATGCCTCGTGTTTCGTAATAGTTGTGTGAAGACGTTTCCATATAATGTCTAGTCTTTCTCACTACATCGTACCGGACTTTTGCGCCGCAGGTCCTGGGTTCGAAACCCATCTTTTTTTTTTCATTTGATAAAAGTGACGGAACGTTCACCTGATGGTAAGTGTAACGGCTGCCCATAACTTAAATGCTGTGTCACCCAGAACATTTCTGTGTGACACCACACTGCGCCCGTCACCCTGAGATATCAGTTATTAAGTCTCATATGCCCAGTGATTACACTAGCTCTCGGTGCCCTTCAAACCGAAACACAATAATGTTTCACATTACTCCTTCACGGTAGGATAACTGGCCCCGGTACCTACCTAGACGGATTCCTGAATAGGAATCCTACCACCAGTAAAAATGATACATCTGGAACCAACAATTGTACAAAAGCACAAATCGTTGTTTATCCAGTTGTAACGTTGTTGACGTGAAATGTCTCTAAAACCCCGCCTGATCATTGTGTGAGAAATTGAAAATGTTTTAAAAAGCATCTAACGCCTCCCTGAAAATCGTTTCTCTATTCGATACATTTCTTCATTTCAATAGTGAACTATTTTTTTTTCAAACGTAGTTATTAATTAAATGGTTCTGTCCATAAACCCGCAATGGAGCAGCGTCGTAAACTATTCACGGGTCCAAGAAACCTCTCAAATGGGGGAGGCTTGTGTCCACCAGTGGGACATACATAGGCTGTTACTCTACCTGCACTACTTGAAACCGCATGTTTAATAATACAATTAACCGCAGTTAAACAAGACGACCACATGACAGCGCCGTACGGCATGGCAGCGGACCTAAGCAATCACAGTTCGGCCCTTCTCGGCAATGTTCGGTTCTCAATATGCGGCTCCTTCAGCTGCAGCATAAGCATTAGTCTAAAACCTTCCTCCATAAACGAGCTATCTAATGCCGGAACATTATTTTCAAATCGTATTAGTATTTACAGATATAAGTGCGTTCAAACATAGGAACTTTTCATCTCTATTAAAGTAGTAAAATAGGTACGAGAAGATAATCTCAGTAAATTTAAACAGATTGATATTTTTTTTGACGTACCAGTCACTAGAAAAAAAAGTATTATATTTTAATCCCCCTTTCCATTTTCAATCATCAATAATTAACGCATGGCGGTCTTCCATCTTTTCGCCGTGTATATACTCGTACAGTCAAACGAAGCGTTTCGGTCCGGCGTGCATGCGTCGAGCAAAGGGCTGGAGTAATTTGCCTACCGGTCTTTCCGTCCGATTACAATGTAGGTGTCTTAGTGCGTTTGCCATCCAACATTACAACGCCACATACCATTGGGATTGGCACGTGGATTTACTTTTGTCATGCTTTGATTTAAAAAAAAAAACTGTTTACTGACAACTGTATTTACAGTATCAAACGGTACGGTTCTTTCCTTGATCAAATAAACGTTTCCTTGTACAAACAGTTATAGAAACTACTGTATAATATAAGCATAGAGCTTAGGTAAATGTAATTTATATCAACATAAAATAAATATTCCCGATATCATATAACATTAAGTCCATAATATGCTGCTATCAAACATATGCGGACGAGATATGTGTGGACAATATTACACTGAGCTTTGATAGGCGTTAGCGGACGCGGTAGCGGGAAATAATAAAGTAAACCCTTAAATCTAACAATTAACAATTAAGGTAGTTTTGAAAGAAAAATCAGTGAATGCAAATTATAATAATTTACTCGTCCAATACGTCGCAAAGTAACAAATAATGGTGATTTGATGGTGGTAGGATTCATATCCAGGAATCCGTCTAGGTAGGTACCACCCCACGGCCTGTTATTCTGCCGTGAAGCAGTAGTGTGCAAACGTTACTGTGTATCGGTTTGAAGGGCACTGAGAGCCAGCGTAATCACTGGGCATATGAGACTTAAGAACTGATGTCTCACGCCGACGGGCGCAGTGTGGTGTCACACAGTAATTTTCTGGGTGACACAGCATTTGTTATGGGCAGACGTTACACTTACCATCAGGTGAACGTTTTGCTCGTTCCGTCATTTTTATGAAATAAAAAAAAATGTCCATCCGTAATCACCAGCATACGTAATAATAGATCAGGTCGTCATCTAATTTCATGCTTACGCTTGCGAATGTATGTTCCCCAAAGGTTATCATTTATACGAGCTTAGGTCTGCTCATTTCCATTTCGGCTATACGCGAAATAAGGCTTATAAGTGAAACTGTTCTTGGTACCGCATGTCACTACTAACGGGCGTCAGTATAGTACTTGTCTTTAGACTTTATGATATAAGAAAGAAAATGCGACTCAGTTTCCAGTCCATTGGCCAGTTCAGTAGGATTCGCCAATTGACGACTTTTAACTAATTGACTAACCAAACTAAAAAGTCTGTTGTTATTAAAGCTGTAACAAATAAGAAGATATAAAAACTAAATGCATTTCCAATCCAATGCAAGGAGTTCAGTATTGTCGGAACATGGCGTATTGGCCGTAAGTCAAATACATTGCGTGCTCGTCCGCTCGACGGCACGCGTCGTGTCCACACCTTTGCCTGTGCACGCGCACTTCTATCGCACACGTGGATGTTTATTAATAAACCCACTGCTGAGCGCGTGTAGTGATGTAACGTATGTTAGTTATTATGCATTTTGTGTTGCACTTTGTTGTGTTAGGTGATGTTTTGATGTCTATACAGTTATATGGAGGCGTAGAGCGTATTGTAATTTGTACGGTCATGACGTTGATTTAGTTGTACCAACATACAGGCGTGAACATAAACTCCGGCAACACTGCGACATACCTAGACAAGCATCTGCGTAATCCCGTAACACTGATAACATTATTAGTTCATAAATATTCTAATCAATTATAATAACCTACGATGACCTCGCACAGTCTGAATTATGCTTCTACAATTAGAAGCATATAAACATCTTAGCCTCGAAAATACGCAGCAATTTATTAGCTAACGCCCGCGACTTCGTCCGCGTCATCATCATCATCATTTCAGCCTATCACTAGTCCACTGCTGAACATAGGCCTCCCCCATAGATTGCCGAAAAGTTGGTAGCTCTCATTTTTGGGGGATTTTGCCATAGTTGCCACGCTTGGCAGGCGGGTTGGCAACCGCAGTTTACATATTAAGATGTCCGCGTGAATGTAGGTTTTTAAATAACCCGTGGGAGCTATTCGATTCTCCTTAATAAGAAAGGTATCCTACCTCCGCCTCCAGGATGCAAGATATCTCTGCCAACTTTTGTGAGGATTGGTCCAACGGTTGAGCCATGAAAAGGCATCAAACAGGCAGAGGGACCGTTAGAGTTACTTCCACATTTATTATAATAGTATGGATAATACTGATGTTCGACTAGCTGATTCAGACCACAACGATTACATATCTAGTCTCGAAACGTAATAATTTAGTATGTTTCACTAATGTTAACTTCGGCTGGGATTCGAAACCAGGACCGTTATTCGATAGGCAAGTTGAGCTGACACACGATCGGCATACTACATTTGTAGATCAAATATCATTTGATCCTAACAAAAATCTGTAATCACAAAATCTGAAACAGCGTCTAAAATAATACGAGTATCTAAGAGAGTACATTAAAATTCATTATGAGATTATGAACTAGATGCCAGCTAAATTTATCGAAAATCGAGCATGGCAATCCTTTAAAATCACAGCCTTAGTATGTGAGAGTTCAAATACCCCCAAGAAGCTATCTCATCGAATAATTACCCCTAACCTTTTTTCCAGACGAAAATGCATCGACGACTTTTTGGTTTCCAATTTTAGCATAATAAATCCAACTTTTGGCACGGTCTAGCCTTCCTTATCGACACACTGGATCGTGCTATTTCATTGTAACATATTGACCAATCTTTTACCAAGATAACTAGAAATACGACTGGATGCATTCTAGACTTTATACGGTTGAAGTTGCTGCTTTTAACTTCGTATCTTGGACACTATAACGCTTCTTGACTGACCCTAAGGACATTACAATTAAATACACTATTGAGATCTTATTTATTTTTAATTAAATAAACCTATGAAAAAACACAGCAATGAAACGAGCAAACAGTTCACCTGATGGTAAGTGCAACGTATGCCCATAACAAATGCTGTGTCATCAACATTTCTGTGTGACACCTCACTACGCCCGTAACTCTTAGACATCAGTTCTTAAGTGGCTAGTGGGCAGTGCTCACTTGCTCTCAGTGCCCTTAAGACCGAAAAACCAACGTCTGGATTCCTTATTTCTTCATTAACTATCGAGGAGACTTTGACTGTTGGTAGGATTCCTATGCAGGAATCCGTTTAAGTAGGTACCACGCCAGGGCCAGTTATTCTGCCGTGAAGCAGTAGTGTGCAAACATGACCGTGTTTCGGTTTGAAGGGCACTGTGAGCTAGCGTAATCACTGGGCATATGAGACTCAAGAACTTATGTCTCAGGGTGATGGGCACAATGCGGTGTCTGACAGAAATTTTCTGCGTGACACAGCATTTGTTATGGGCAGACGTTGCACTTAGCATCAGGTGAACGTTTTGCTCGTTACATCAGTTTATCCAATAAATAAAAAACATCTATTTCAAAGTTATTAACAGTTTACTCATTTCGTGACTCATTTGGAATTTCTGTAATTATGCACATGGAATTTAGTACTTCGTTATTCAATGCAAATTTACGAATAATATCACTTATTTAGTCCACTATGTCATTAAGACGGATATTGTGGAATTATTTCCGTTTTTAACAATTCTGCTGTGCTCAAACACATATAGACTGATTAAACTCCCGAACTCTGACCGCGTCCTTTTGAATAAATTTAAATAAATACACACATAAAGTCACGCCTTTTTCCCATATGAGGGGCAGGCAGAGGCCACTCACGTAGCCCACTTTTCGCGCACGCGGAAAATACGACGCGACGGGCGGCAAACCTCGTCGCCGCCATTTAAAAAAAAATGATACTCTCCTTTCCGTTCCCGCGTTAAATGTTTCGATATATATTAATCTGAATTACTTACGTATTTAAACTGAATACAGTGAATACATTTTTTGTAAAGTCACTCTTCATAATTAAAGAACTGTTTAAAAATAATTATATTTACAAATAACAAATAAAATCAATAATAGCTTTTGCAATCGATATTAAATAAATATATATTATATTTAAATATATCGTTATTTTAAATAAAATTATCTGATGTTGTGCTCCTGTTCTATTTCGACAATGGCGAAAACTTTCGAATATTGTCGGGAGCTATCAACTGCGCAGGGGATATTATAGTGCCGCAAGTGTACGCGCAACGAAGAGGCACTCGCTCGTCCCAACCTAACCGCGCCCGATGTACCGCTCATGCGCTGAGATCGGAGGGTGCAGTGTCGGAAACACGGGAACAATCACAACACGACCAGAGCCGGAAACTATCATTGGTATTTCAATGGGTCAACATAAATATTATCTGCATTTGTATTAACAATTATCACAGTTCAATCACAGACCATGAAATTTATCTTAAAGTTCGCAGTTAGTAAATGGTATAGGCGTCTTCGTGTCTGACTGCGAAGTATTCACAGTTTACGCCACCTTACTGCCGTGATATCCATACAAATCCATACTATCCATAATTAATATTATAAATGCGTCAGTAACTCTGTGCCTCTGTCCGTTTGTTACCTTTTCGCGGCACAGAGATAGCTTGCGAGAGACAGAAATAGGATCCTTTTTATTCCGGAAAACGAAGAGTTTTAACCGTATTTTTAAAAACCTAAATCCGCGATTTAGTCGCGGGCTTCTGATAATATTACATAATTAAATGTAAAAAGACGTTGTTGTTTAATATTTAAAACTATCAACTTCTTAATATGTAATATTAAAATTAATGTTACAATTACATTTATGAAACATTGCTAGTGATTTCTGGAGATTTACTCTTTCCCTTGATATGCGTGTGAATCAAATTTAAATTTAATCTAAATTCGATTCGGATTCAGAATCCATTGTAAATTAATCCAGTTGTACGCTACTTGGGATTGTACGTCGGTTGGACAAAATTGTAGAACGTTCTAGAGATGTCAAGATTACCGCCATGGGAGATACAGAATTGGGACTGCGAATTAGAAATCGAACGGGCTAGCAATCAGTGCGCGTAATTGTGGCCGATTTCTGCGTAGTAAATGGCACGGTGGCCACACGAGGCCAGTTTACACGTGGTCGCTTTCGCTGCGAAATGTTCTATTTCCGTGGGCGTGAATGCGTTGTGAGATCAATTGCGAGCTTCGACTGCTCATGTACTTTCCACTGGATAGTTATTTGTTACTCACGGAGATGTATGAAGTGAACTGATTGGACGCGGCATTTTATTTCATTAAAAATTTGCAGTAGTTATTTAAGCACATTTATATTTGTTAGCTACTGTCTTTATATGCATATTATACAATTGCAGAAAAAACAATACGAAACAGTATCAGAAATACATATTATGTGAATCAAAAAACTTCAATAGATAAAGTAATAAAATTTCTACGTTAAAAAAACTTCTTTAAACCTTAGCTTACACTTTCCTAGCTGCACATTAATGGACAATATTCATTGGAACTGACACAGAATTTACTTCATATAGAATGATGTTCTCCTAGCCGATTTCGACCACAGCGACAACTTCTGAATACTGTCGAGAGCCATCAACGGCGCAGGAGATATTATAGTGCCACAAGTGTACGCGCATATAGAGACACTCACTCGTCCCAACCTATCCGCGCCCGATGTATAACTAATTCCATAAGATTTTTTTTTTTATTTCATAAAAGTGACGGAACGAGCAAAACGTTCACCTGATGGTAAGTGCAACGTCTGCCCATAACAAATGCAGTGTCACCCAGAACATTTCTGTGTGTCATCTCACTGTGCCCATCACCTTGAGACATCAGTTCTTAAGTCTCAAATGCCCAGTGATTACGCTAGCTCACAGTGCCCTTCAAACCGAAACCCAGTAATGTTTGCACACTACTGCTTCACGGCAGAATAACTGGCCCTGGGGTGGTACCTACCTAGACGGATTCCTGCATAGGAATCCTACTACCAGTTGATCACTTATTTAACTACGAGTATTACATAGAACCTGTACATTCTGAATAAGCATTAATATATTATATCTTCCAAGGCTACGCAGTAAAAAACTGCTATGTTGATGCAGAATCGATAGTGAATTAATAAAACAAAAATATTTATTACACCTTCAGCTTCATTTCCTAGTTGTTCATCTATAAATATATGTGTTTGTACATACGCTCGTGTGTGTATATGTATCTGTAATTGTACATATACGAGTACGAGTTGAATATTCAAATTTGATCAACTTATAATTTTGTTCCCTCATCTTTTATCATTTAAAAATAAAATTTTAGCCACATTTACCCTATATATATATATATATATATATATATATATATATATATATATATATATGCACTTTTGTCGTCTGTCTGATAATTTCGATGTTACCAAGACAACAAGCGATTCCTCTGGGACTAGCTCGGCTATCCGGCATGAAGTAAATTTGTGATCGCTTCTATCGATTTCAGTGTTATTGAAGAGTTAGCTAGCTTTTCTTATACATTTTATGTTTGTTTATAAAATTTGTCAATATTTGTTGTTTTAAATGTTTATGTCATAAGACATCGTATCTGACCCAACTTCGACATCATTCATTCGTCACTTCAGCCCATCACTTATCCACTGCTGAACATAGGCATCCCCCATAGATTGCCACAAAGATTTGTGGTTCTCATTCCGGGGGGATTTTGTCATAGTTGCCACGCTTGGCAGGAGGGGTGGCAACCGCAATTTATTTATTCAGATGTTACAGGAAGATGCTGCTGCCCATCTCCCGGATTTATTTTTCCTCTGTCTAATTTTACGACACCCACGGGATGAGGTAGGGTGGTAGATCTCTTAAGCCGCCACCACACGGCAACTAAGTTCGACACTCGATAAGGATTACCTACTAAATTTGTTATTTACAGTTTTAAGTGCTCCTTAAGCAACCTTTCGGCTCCGAAGGAAAACATCATGAGGAAACGTGATTTCTTTGAACAATACTTAGTGTAATTAATTACAAGGGCGGACACTTCAGTTACACTTCAGGCAATGATATATAGAAATCATTTTTGACTTAAGACATTCGATTAATACAGCGATAAGTTACATTCCATGACACACATACGAAGTACATCTAAAAGCAGCCGTAACTTTTGTCACCGGTTTTATTGCTAAATAGCCATATATTCACAATGGCGATTCGATATCATTAGCGAATGACATCACTACGTATTAATCCACAATTTGATTCCCCGCACGATTGTATGGGAACAAAAAAAAAATGTCGGTCCGCAAACACTACAGTAATTTTCCGTGTATTACTCGGATAATTCCAGAGCGACGCACTATATTTGTCATAACGGGGCAAAATGTGTAAGCGGCTTGCATCTCCCGTGTGCATGGGAACGCGCACGAAATGCTCATCGCATGCTTGGTCGTGGACGATCGTTTAACACCCCTCAAGGGATTTAATTACACAGATAATAGCAATAGCATGGCATACACAATTTTCATTGCGTCTCACCCAGCTGTTGTCGCCGACAGCGCGGAACGCCATTCGATTCTCGTTTAGGTTCACGGTCAGGCACCTATTATTGTAATCACGGGGGAATGGGTACGCATGAATCTCTCAAGACCTAGCTGTACTCTTTAGCTTGTCACGACTCGCGAAACCCCGCATCCAGTACGTAATTATAAACACATTACCGTAAGAGCACCGCCGTACACTGGAAGTCGGCTGGAACGAGTTTCTTTTCTGAATAAAACGCGGCTTATGTTTCCACGCGTGCTTTAAAAATATTCCAACGTGATCCCTTCTAATCTCTAAACGAATCTCCGGCGAAATATAAGCGGAGCGGCCTTAAATGTCAATTTGCGAAATAGGCTACTCGTGTTAAACTGCTACGCATTAAAAAAAATATACGATATAACGTTGGGACGTAGAAAATATCTTATGCTCAAAATTCAATATCTTCTTATCTTAAGAATGATACTGCAGGAAGCAAAAAGGGAATATCTCGAAGCGCGCGACGACGGACAAAAGAATAAAAGGGTCTGTAATAAAGAAATCATAGATGTCTCGTAAGTAAATTGTTTGATATGCTGACTCGAGCGACACAACAAAAGGGGGAACAAGATCGAATACAAGCAAAGAAATTGTTGCCATCAATGGAGATTCCAGTGCAAAACAATTACTTTAATGACGGCATTACATGAAAGGGCGGAGACGGTATTACGGACGACAATTCATCATTTACCTCTATTCATTGTACGGACGATCGACAGGTAAATCCTAGCAGTTAGATGAATCCTTACTCATTTGAAATCTTACACAGATGAAATGGTAAAACCGGGTGATCAAATTAACAAGCACTCACAATGGAATCATTCCCTTGTTAAGAGTTTCTCATTAAAGTTTGAATTAGTTGCTTGATTCTTTAGGGTAGCAAACAGATGGCCGTGCCAGTCTTTGAATTCGAGTAAATTCGAACCCGCTGCTAGATCAAAGGTATTAAGTTTGGGTTCGCGCTCGAGCAAAGGGCCTTTCTTTCATTTCCTCGGCGAGGAGGATGTCGGAACTTTTCTTATTCCGAAAGCCGGTATGTTCGGGAAATGAGAGGCATTACGGAGTCAATAGGCTTGCGTGAGCCGAACGGGCCATGGGATACTTGTAGATTCGTTTCGTTCAGACTTGGATTAGGTGCGAGGTGAATTTAAAAATAGGTAACTCAGCTGTTTTATTAACGTTTCTTAATTAAACATAAATAAAGAGACAAATGACAAAACGCGAGCATTCTAAACATGAAACGAATATATCCAAATAGAAACATTACAAGGCGAAGAGAAGTCAACAAGCTAATATAAATTAATTTAATATATATTTACAAATTCATAACATGAAAGACAAACGTACGTAACGCACGTACACGTGACATAAGAGAAACTTTATATATACATATATTATTACTATTAATTTTGATTTGATTCAAATAAAAATAAATAAACATAAATGAAAATAAATAACTGATCAGTATATAAACAATTATTAATTATTCGATAAATGTTAATTAAGAAAAATATCAACATTTCCGACAAATCTGATGGTTATAATTGCTTATAGCAAATCCTTGTGGTCGATTATAGTTATCGGTGAAGGGATGTGAGCAGGGGAACGATAAAACGAAAACAAGATAAAATATGCAGCACATTAATTATGGAAGTAGTTACCCACAGATATTTCAGTTAAATTTAAACAATTCTTTAAGCCAGAAATTTGTACTAGTCTTATTGCTGGACTGAATCAGCGTGTCGTCAAACACATACAATCAATACTTTAAGAACAAACACAGATGCGAAATGGTTACGTTAGTTCATAGCAGTATTTTCATCTCCGAATTGAACTTTTTAATTCCACAACGTACAAAGTGGCAACGTTTTGGACGATGTAAATGCAAAATTTATAGCTCGCATGCGCTCAATAAAAACTACGTACGGGCTCGTAACGCCGCGTCGAGGGTCTGAAATGCGAGTGCGTTTTACGTCCATTTGCTGGGCAATGATGGTAACGGATTTATTTAAAAATGGTTCGTTATTTTAATGCATCATTATATCGCACAGCTATTTATAAACTGTAGTAACGCAAAGAATTTAAAATATGTGAATTTATTTTGTTGTGTCAAACTTATATCCCCTTATCGTCCTTATGGATGCAGGTGGCTCAGGGCCGTGTTTTGTGTCAATTTATGTGGGAGGCATACGTTCAACAGTGGACTAAAATAGGCATAAATGATGATTATGATGATGATGAATCTTATATTCTCTATGCCTCGCCCAAAAAATTTTAAGGAAATTTAAAGAAGCAACCAATGGATAGGAATCGATGAAATCAAATTTTCATCGATTATATAAAAGATAAGTCAAAAAAAAAACCGAAAAAGGTAACTTTTTTAGTTGCAACAGTTTTGTTATTGGTATGGATATGGTTAATGTAGCTATTGTAATCCTCTTTATCTGCCGTGTAGTAGAGGTGAAATAAAGGCTTCTGGTAGGTGTCGTAAAAGGAGACAAAAGACTTTGTTTATATATGTATGTTCATTTAATTTAAAGCATATTGGAAATTGTGAATTCGATCATGTTCGGAAATAAATTTTGATGATAGCATGTTGTGTAATGTTGTAGAGAAATTAGTTACATCAGCCGATATAAATAGTGTTTTGAACACAGAAAAAATAGCCCTACGTATCCCAGTCCATTTATTTTAATTACAGGAACTGTCACCTAGCAACTGAATCGGAGGCTCCCGATTCTCACACCTCATTTAAAACACGGTTGAAGCAAAGTTCGTAAATCTCAACAGTTAACGAAGAATTAATTACCAAAGGCATTATGAAAGTCGGTCGACGACATTAATATAATCGTGTTATAAATGTTAACAATTGATACAGATTTCAGCTCTGCTTTATAGTTCCGTTTTGCGATAACACAATTAAGTTCGTTTGATAATCACAGTTATAATCGATTATATAAATAGGCCGATTTAAAACGATTGCTTAGTCGAAAGTAGATGATATCAAACTTTAATGATATGAATCTTTACACAGGCGAAAAACCAAAATCGAGAATTATAAACGATGTAGTTCATCTTAAATAAATGTTGGTTTCAAATCCCAGTAAGGAATATAGTCTATAAAATATGCGCTGGTTCCCCAACATCTCTTACATATCGATGTCCGACGAACACGATAACAGAAAGATGTATTCTTAACACTATTAGTGCAAATTCCCCTGAGACAGTTCGGAGCAGAATGCATTCAAAGACTAGACGACAATGTTTGTGCAATGAAACGTCCCGGCCAATCCCTGTGGAGTCGGCGGCAGTGCAAATATTGGCAGTGTATTACCGGCTACAACTGTAACGAGTCACTTCTGAGCTGGCACCGAACCTACATTGCGTTCACGGACATGTCTTTTTCTTCCCCCATTTCCTTATTCCCGTTTACCGGAACGCCATCTGTAATTGTTTACGTTGCTGCAAACTTAGCTTTTTGATTCAATGTTCTGAGTTTTTAATATCTTGAAGCACTTTTTATTTGCATGACTTACTATTGGTTACTTATTCCGGTATAAACTTAATCGTACGGTACCGTTATATTAGAACACTCCATACATTATACAAGCTGATTTGACTTTTTTAATGTATAAAGTGGCGAGACGAGCAAAACATTCCTGATGGTAAGTGCTACATCTGCCCATAACAGATGCTGTGTCACTCGTAATATTTCTGTTTGACACGACACTACGCTCGTCATCTTGAGACATCAGTTTTAAGTCTCACAGGCCCAGTGATTACACTAGCTCTTTAGACTGCCTTTTAGACCGAAACACAGTATTGTTTGCACTGCTTCACGGCAGAATAACTGGCCCTGGGGTGATACCTACCTAGACGGTTTCCTGCACATAACCCTACTTACCTTACCTTGACTTTTGTATATTTATAAATTAAAATTTAGCCTAAAATAAATTAAGCTTTAGATTTTTCTTAACTTTAATTAATAGTTCTAACTAATTAACGTTATATGTTACTTTAAAATAAACATAAATTAGTTTCTCCGTCGGGTTTTAAATTCAGCATGGAATATTATAATTAAATTTGAATGAAGCTAACTAAAATAATGACTCCAATTATAAAGAGTCAAAGGTCACAGATAAACTACCTACACTACATATAGATATAATTTGGCTGGTAGATTTAGTAAAAATTAACTTAAATTACTAATTTATCAAGCATTTCCGTATCTTGTTTGGGAAAACAACTTTACGACGAAATATTTACATTTCAATACAGTCTGATATAAAATCCGCTGCTGGGTGGTCTTCCGTGCTCTATTTGCAAATTTATCTTTCATCGAAAGGGGAGGCACTAAAAAAAGTTTTTGTCGCGACGACGCCATATTTCTCCCGGCTTTCTTCATAAATCGTCAGCATGAACTGATCTACATAACTCGGGAGTGCAGTATTCAGGAATTTCGTATTATCTTTTTTAAGCCATACCCCGTTTTAAAATCATTTCGAGGTCGAGACATGAACGTAAGTTATTTCACTCGCAGAAATTAAATTTGTCGAGTCAGACTTTATTATTACTTTACACTTATTTCTCATTACATACTAAGCCCCTTAATTAATGCATGAATGATTATATCAGTATAAAGATCAATGTCACTGCTAAGTTAGCAGTAAGTTAGCAGTAAGTTGTCGGCTCGGTTGGCGCAGTGGCTAAGCCCTTGGCTTCTGCGCCGCGGGTCGCGGGTTCGATTCCCGCACGGGACAAATATTTGTATGGCCTACAGATAGTTGTTCCGGGTCTGGGTGGTTTGTGCATGTGGAATTTATGTCTGTAAAACGTACCCACGACACAGGAGAAATCCTACTGTGGGGCGTCGTTTTAAAAAAAAAAAAAAAAAAAAAAAAAAAAAAAAAAAAAAAAAAAAAAGTGCTAAGTTTTGCTGGTGGTAGGATTCCTATGCAGGAATCCGTGTAGGTAGGTACCACCCCAGGGCCAGTTATTCTGCCGTGAAGCAGTAGTGTGCAAGCATTGCTGTGTTTCGGTTTGAAAGGCACTGTGAGTTAGAGTAATCACTGTGCATTTGAGACTTAAGAACTGATGTCTCAGGGTGACGGGCGCAGTTTGGTAACACACAGAAGTATTCTGGGTGACACAGCATTAGTTGTGGGCGGACGTTGCACTTACCATCAGGTGAACTTTTTGCTCGTTTCGTCACTTTATACAATAAAAAAAATCGTTCAACGAAAATTCAAAATGCTATTTTAGTAACAATTGAACAATTAAACGTAAAACGAATACAAAGTGATTAAAGACGCCGAATTAAAACTTGTTCATTCGTCGATCTTTGAAGTTTCATTAATACCCCTTTGTCATTAGCTTACATTTATGAGACGGGGTCGCTGAGACATTTTCTTAATTAAGTGGGAACAATCCGGTGTGTCTAATCAAAAGGACTGTTTAAATAAATTATAAACATTTAATAGTAGCGCTCCGTACAGCCATCATAAAACAGGAGTCGCAAGCATCAATTAAAAGCAGAATTTGAACATTCTCGCCTCGTGAATATGTAATTATATTATAGCCAAAAAGCTAAAGATCGTCTGCGTTATTGAGAATCGAGTTTCAAATCTAAATCGAGACGTGTTATGGTACACAGCTTTAATTACAGCGATGTGTAAATATTTATTAATATTGTAATTTTGTTTCTAATTACATTCTGAAATGTTTTTGATTTTACCTCTGATACTATTCCTAAGTAGGGGCCTGAAGATCATTGTTAGGAAATGTAATTATTAGACATTAGGACTGAAGAACTGATGTCTCCGGTGACGAGCGCATTGTGATTCCACACAGCAATGTTCTTGGCGACACAACATTGTTATGGGCAGACGTGTATAAAGTGACGAAACGAGCAAAACGTTCACCTGATGGTAAGTGCAACGTCCGCCCACAACAAATGCTGTGTTACCCAGAATATTTCTGTGTGACACCACACTGCGCCCGTCACCCTGAGACATCAGTTCTTAAGTCTCAAATGCCCAGTGATTACGCTAGCTCACAGTGTCCTTCAAACCGAAACACAGTAATGTTTGCACACTACTGCTTCACGGCAGAATAACTGGCCCCGGGGGTGGTACCTACCTAGACGGATTCCTGCATAGGAATCCTACCACCAGTAGAAACGTCTTCGACGTTGTACTTACCTGTCAAGTAAACGATTTGCTTGTCACTTCACTTTCTCCCACACATATAACCTTTAAAATTAAATTTTCAGTTATTTTCTTAAGAATAAATAATGCCATAAAACAAATATCTTATTCACGATATTATTTTTACATCATACATACAGTTACGCCTTTTTCCCATATGAGGGGTAGTTGGAGACCACACACGTAGCCCACTTTATTCTTTCAATAAATACTAAAATCTATACATTGTAATAAATTGTAATAGATCTATACAATCTTTTACAATCTCGGGTGAACTTGGCCATTACAATTTTATAGTTAGTGAGTCCGAAAGTTTTTAAAAACTGCATCAAAATCCGATCAAACAGAAACAATCAAACTATTCTTTTGACCGGTAAGTAACGTGGGAATTGGCCTGTGTTTGAAATCCGGAAAGAATTGTCGATTTTACGGTTCCGACTGCCACGTTCGTCGAATACATCTTAATGTGCTTCAACCACGAATGGTAGCTGGAAGGAGTAGCCCATAGGCGAATTCGAAACGCCTCGGGCATGAGCACCGGTCTTGGAGGCGATCGAGTTCTCGAGTAAGAAGTTCAAGGCCATAAGATTGTTTTAAATCTATACAAATATCTGCTTCCTTTAATCGGTAGCTGATGTCATTGCTATACCAGAACTATCAGTCTTCTCTTTATTTGGTAAGTTAGTTTTGGTAAATATTATGTACATTTCATTTGTTTTACCCATAATTGAATCGAAGAGTATGTTTATGACGTAAATAAATACATTTTACCACATTCTAATTTAAAAATGTATAGATCAGGACCACACGTCAGTCCAATAAGAATATATATAGTAGAATCTCTAAATATAGGACGAACAAAGGCTTAAGCCATTTATTAAATTTCGTCGAGATCGGTTCAACGGGTTAATCCGTAAAAATGTAACAAACAGACAGAGGAACAGATAGAGTTACTGTCTCATTTACAATATTAGTATGGATGAAGTAGACTAGCCGATAGTCTATTGGTCATAGTACCCAACATTTACGCCTCGAGTTTTAGATACCAATCCCAGCCGGAGTTAACATTTCTGCAAAAATACAATTTGTTGCTTTTCGGGTCTGTCTGTGTTGTGATTGTTCCCGTGTCTGTGATACTTACGGCGGAACCTTCTCGGCTCCAAACCCAGCCTCAAAGCTCAGCAGTAAGGCTATATGCTGTAACTTTACTTTAATACTTATACTTTTTATAATCAATAATTATTGGAGTAATAAATAAGATTTAGTTATCTTCAGTAATTTCCTTTAGCCTAACGAGTTGAATGAAAACCTGGAGCTTGGCAGCAGCATCTCCCTAAAACATCTGAATAAGAAACTGAGGTTGCCAAACGGCCTGCCAAGAGTGGCAACTGGCAAAATCCCCCAATATGACAGCAACACACTTTTGTGGCAATCTGTGGGGGAGACCTTTGTTCAGCAGTTGACTGAAATGACGATGATGATGACGAGCGCTCGGCCGCTGACTTACCAGAGCTCTACTAATAAAGTTTTTCTTAATAGTTTGAATACGGAAATTGATAACTTCCACTAATTTGAATTTAAAACAACGTTGATCAATTTTTTTTAAATGAGATTAAATAACAGTTAATTTTTAAAACTCATTAATAAGATACTAAAATAATAGAAAATTTAAAAAGATTCGCGTGCCGCGCTGGAACTAAACCGTCCAACTCCGTTCTTATCTCAAGGCAATAACGTTCTCGCTGTACTTTTAAGCGGCGCGAAAGCAATTTTTATTACCCGACTTCCTAAAAGGATGCTCTCAATTTTGTTTTTTATGTCTGCCCGGACATAACTTTTGAATGGCGCCGATTTCGATGAGCGTTTTATGTCTTATAGAGGATGTTCCCATAGCTTCACCGTTACGTCGCGTCGCGCCGCTAACTATGGCATATGTATGCGCGAAATTGACGCCGATGAAGATCTTAACTGATATTTATTAAACGTCGAAACTCAAGAGAAGGCGGATTCGTTTAGATTCTAAGTTCACCCGGATGCCCATATTAATTATTCATATGAGACTTTATCACTTTATTAGAATGCGTTAAATGGTATTCAGTTTAATGTAGGAATATTTTAAGGTTATTATACTTTTAAAGTTATTTAATTACTACTAATTATGAAAATAACATTTCTACAGCATCATCAGCATACGTTGTACTAAGGACTATTTTTCTATTTTTACCTCTTCTGTGTCGTGAGTGCATTTTACGGACATAATTTGTACATGCACAACACAAACAGATCCGAAAACCAACAATTTGTGTTTTTTCACGAATATTGGCTCCGGCTTGGATTCGAACCAAGATCCCGCGGCGTAAAAGTCGTGCACTCATTCAAGTTGTGAAACGGGTACAAGTGTAATTCTTATTATTAACAATCGCCAATAAAACTGAATACAAACTAGTGGTCCCCAATGGTCTGACCGTAATTCATACTTGTCAGTATAAATTCAATAGATTTTTTAGAAATTTTAACTATGCCAAATGTCACAATCCTCAGTGATTAAAAAGGGGTACAAAGTTTTCTCCTCACGGATTAATATACGGATATTATAAAGCCTTAAGCGGGTCCCAATATGGTGAGCAAGTTACCTAATGTTAGGCAGGGGAAAGTGAGTTGATGAAAAATTGTCATAATCTGTTTGCTAGGCGTCGTTCCATAAAAAGACAGATGTCATTATAGTCCCCTTTGCCCAGTGGATGCTTATTAACTACGACTGAACTTGACAATGTCAATTCAAATCCATGTAATGTTAGTGCAAGTGCAAACAAAACTCTAATTACACAAGTAGCTAGGATTTGCCTCTATGCAGGAATCCGTCTAGGTAGGTACCACCCCAGGGCCAGTTATTCTGCCGTGAAGCAGTAGTTTGCAAACATTACTGTGTTTCGGTTTGAAGGTCACTGTGAGCTAGAGTAATCACTGGGCATTTGAGACCTTAAGAACTGATGTCTCAGGGTGACGGGCGCAGTGTTGTGTCACACAGAAATATTCTGGGTGACACAGCATTTGTTGTGGGCGGACGTTGCGTTTACCATCAGGTGAACGTTTCGCTCATTTCGTCACTTTATACAATAAAAAAAAAAACAATGAAAAGAAATCAACGATCGTCGCGTGATATGTCAGGTCCGTATTGTTCAGTGCCGGGCAGGGTTCGATACTCGGTACCGCTACCACAAATTTTATCTGCTGATTTACCACTTGCGAAGCGATAGAAGAAAACATTGAGAGGAAATGCATGTCTTAGAAGTAAATTTATTTCGTTGACATGTGAACTCTGCCAACCCGCACTTGAGGCAAGAGGTGAATTGTTTCTTTCCCCAAAACCACTCATACATTAGAGTAGACATTGATGGGCTGTTTCTTTTACTTTTTATGGTATCCTTACTCTAATCGATTTCAAGTAATGTTATTTGTATTTCACTAATCGATAGATAAGTACTTAAAAGGTCGTCTCTTATGAAAAGAAAGGAACATTCTCGGCGAAAATCTAATTTAAATTGCGTACAAATATCGTTAGAAGTTTATCAATATATGATTATTAAATTACTCGGTATAATTAGCTTAACTAGATAAGAAAACAGTTATCAAGCTTATTAGAGGCGTGCATCGTACAGAAATACTCATTATATTATAGTTATTTTGTGGTTAACAGCTAAGTTAAAAATATCTAAATTTGCAATTTGCAGATATTAAAAAAAAAACTCAGATTTTTGATAAGAAATAAAAAGGTGCTTTTTGAACAGTTTGCAGATAAACAGTGTCTCACACTCATCTCGATGAGACTTAATCATTATCTCTGTTTGGCAAAATTTGATCTACATCAGATGTTGCCAAACGGAGATACAAATTAGTCTTCCACAAATAAGGTAAAATTAGAAATATTGAAAAACAAGAATATGGAAGTGACAAAACAGATTGAGATTAATATTTCTAAACTTCATAATCGCACACTAAACCCAACACAGCGGGTATGGTAATCGCTCGAGTCTCCTTTGATAAATTGCGTTTTTTATTCAAAGTGAAATTACGCTCGACCTAATCCTCCACAAAAAAAAAACTCTGTTGCGATGCTTTCCCATTACGAAATTTCTGTAATCCGCTCGTTCCAACAGGTACGTTAATCTCGTAGAAACAATATTGTCTCTACGTAACCTTATTTATTTTCTTTTACGATTGCATCGATTAAAGTATGTCGAGAGTTTATTTTCGGCAGTGTGGGCTGTGGAAATTTGAATACAGTTTGATGTAACGCCATTTACTACTAATTGGTATATCTAGATACGATCAGCGTTGTTTATGAATTGGAGTCGTTCTAATTTTCGTTCTGTACCATGTTGCCAATTAATTTTGTATTTTTTTTTTGGCGTTTTGGATCATCGTCTGCACTTCTCATAGACACTTACTTCATTAATCGCCAAGTTAATACGATAAGTTAGCAAGAGACAAGTCATTGTCACTGGCTGTGATTTCAAACCAGGACCCAAGTCTTGAATATTAAGATTTGTGATATCTTACCCTCTAATGGGAATCAAATGCATTTAACTTATTGAAATCATATTAAGTACAAATACAACTTCGCTCGGTGCCATGTTAACTGAATTTCAGCTCGTTGGCTCTTTTTAAAGAGAATTTCGACAAAACTCCCTTTCGTGAAGGGGAAATTCGAGGCGGGTGATTAATTTCACTGGCATCCAAGGGATTTCGCCGTTCGTTCTTGGAGTCACGCTACTCGCGATGTAAATCATCCAAATGCCGCCGTCGCGGATGTCGAAGCACTTTTTGGGGTTACGGGGAAAATAAATGTTGAAGCTCTCAAATTAGAAATTTAATTAAAAATAATGCCGCCACGAAAGGCTAAAATTACTTTGACAATACACAAAGGAATAAGCCCTTTGTATCGGGTTTGTTATCATTTTAAATGTAAGATGTCTGCCAAAATTTTGCGGGTTTTTAAGTTTCAAATAGATAAGTAAACAGATACTAGTTGTTTTTTTAAATAGGTACACCATGTCAATAGCTCTCAAGTTAAATACGTTATATCTCATATGTCTTTTAAATACTCTATCTTTCAGTGCACTTCAAACCGAAACACTACTGAATTGAACTGGTACTGCGGCGGTATCTAAACGTATTCCTGCATAGGGATTATATCAGCAATAAAAAGATCTAAAATTTATTTCGATAACTCATCATAATTACTTTTATGTCTTGGAGCGATCGAATCGAATATATTAACCTCATTGGATGTACCGTTTACAGCTTTAGCATGATTCAGTTAATTTAAACGTATACAAATTGTTGTGTAAAGTATAAGAGCTAATTTCATTTATCCACGCAAGTGTTTCTGACAAGCCAAGGCTTTAGAGTGCGATACCTAAGACTCGAGTACTGTCTGGAAGCCCGCTAAAGGTTTGTAATATCTCCCGTCCACTGTTGCAAAATGGCATTAAATAAGATCCAACTTGTTTATTAGACAAGCTATATTCGTGTCACGAAATTAACATCTGGATTACATGCTACGCTCGTTACACTGACATTGTCAAAATTAAAACCTTCATAGCTATGGTAATATGTGTTTATTTTTAATGAAAATAAAGACTGTTTCCTCTAGAACGCATTTTTTTATAACGCAAAATAGATTCAAGCGCCAATAGCCTAATGGTTGACGATACGGACTGCGAAATATGAAGTCGCAGGTTCAACAACTTTCGTGAACCATCATCATCACCTAGCATAAGCTTTTCATTTGGAGTGGTCAACACGAATATTAATAATCGCATTGTTATTATTCTATTTAAAAAAAATATTTGTCTGTATAACATAAAAAAAACTGTAAGGGTATTGAGAGATGTAATTTTTATTGCGAATATCGATAGTAAATCTCGAGGTGTAGATCTTTATATCAATTGAATAATCGGCTGGATGCAGTGGTATATAAATCGGATTCTTGCTACAGGTCGCGAGTTCGGTTCAGACTCGATCTAGATGTTTTAGGCATGTGAAAGTATGTCTGTAAAACGCACCCACGGTACAAGAGAAATTCTAGTAAGAAAACTTTTAACCGACAATATTTTTTTTCGTATCTCCACAGATTTCTCAATCCTACAAACAAAACTTTGATTAGTAAAATTGTTTTAGACGCGTAAATATATTAGACTACATATAAAATTGCTTCGGAAATAAACACCATTTCATTTAAAGTATATTTTTTTCCAAGAAACTACTGAAGAATTTCACGGAACCCTTACAAATGCAAGATCTCACTCGGCTTCACCCATTGGTTTGTTGCAACGTGCTTAAATTTTAAGTTAAACAGGAATGCTTAGTCCGAGGCACGCCACTGCAACGGGGTGTAAGGAATTTTGTATTTACTCTATTTCGCTAAGCAGTTTATTGTTTCCTTTATAACATCCTGTCTATTATGGTAAAAATATTAATAAAAAGAGCCTAAACAATACATTCGCCAAATATATTACTAGCATATTTCAAAGCTTGAAAAAAAACGCTTCATTATTTTTATGAAATATTCTAGCTCTGCCCGGATCCAAAACTCTCTTAGAAGTGAGAGGAGGCCTGTGCTCATCAGTGGGACATTTATAGGCAGTTACTTTACTTTACTACCGTCCTGTGCTACATATTTTTCTACTTTATTAAATCAACATTGTAACGGAATTACAATGTTGATGTTTTCCTGGCCGACTTTCAACCATAGTGACGACTTCCGAATACTTTCGGAGCTGTCAACGTGCGCGAAAGACATTACGGTGCCACAAGTGTACGCGTAACGCGTAAATGTAACGCTCATGCGATAAGATTTAAGGTAGATTAGGCTGCACTGTCAGAAACACGATAATCACTACAACCAGGTACGAAAAGAATAATAAGAAGAATTTGCGTTTTTATACAAATATTCGCTCTGGCTGCGTTTCGAACCTAATACCTAGTTGAAGTAGTCACGTGCTGTAACAACTAGGCCACGCCGTAGTCTATTCCAGTACCAAATATTGTAAAAGAATCTGTCAGATTTGCTTTAATTATTCTGCCGTGAAGCAGTAGTGTGCAAACATTACTGTGTTTCGGTTTGAAGGGCACAGTGAGCTAGCGTAAGGGCATATGAGACTTAAGAACTTATGTCTCACACAGAATTTTTCTGGGTCACACAGCATTTGTTATGGGCAGACGTTGCACTTACCATCAGGTGAACGTATTGCCCGTTTCATCACTTTATCCAAAGAAAAAAAATCGAACAAGTATTGTAAGTAAACAATATTTGAAGTATAATGGTCACATTCAAAACTGATTGTGAAAGAATAAATGTGTTAACATTTATACCTGAAATTGAAATGTTTAGGAGACAACTGATACTTTACGTAATAATATTGCCTGAAGTATTTCAATGTTACGCTGACAACCAGTATTGAGAAGGAAATGCCGATCCCCTGCCCAATTTCCTGCAGAAAATTTCCAGTCCTCGAGGGAGCAAAATTAGATGTTTGCCCCCAACCCGTATTGCGATGGCTTTTAGAGGGCGCGGTGGGTGTACATTAGAAAATTATGCTTACATTTGATATTGATTACGTAAGATCGTTACATCCGTTAAGTAGGTATAAACAGTTTGCGTAAGGTATTGAGTAGTTCTTAGAATCTAATTACAAAATTAACCAAGTTTTATTGTTTTAAAACTGGTCAGTACAAAATCTCTTTTTTAACACACTTAAAAAAAGGAGGACGTTCACAATTCGTCAGTATCTTTTTTATGTCTGTTCAGCGATAATTCTTCGTTGATTTTTTTTATTACAAAAGGATAACTTTAGTAGTAGTCACATAAATTGGGTCAAGTTCTGATATCCATGAAAAAATCCCCAATCTCTTAAATTAACAAATACACAAGCAAATTTGGGCAGCTGCGTCGAAGTCGGTTTTTTTTATTAAACATTAATCTATTCACGAAAGACAAATGTGGGATAAAAACTGCCAAGTGAAAAAAAACTTTAACCTCATCCCAGTATTTTCGCTTTAACATTTTCGCTTCCGTCTAAAAACTTTCGCAGACTAACTTAATTAAACACATAAAAAGTCGAAGTTGGAAGAGTTTTACGCCGACTCAATAAGCGGCTAATTGTATGACAGAAGCTGTCCGCGCGATAATCTTGTAACACGATTACAGAAGTCGCAAGTGAATATTGGAACTTCTTAGAGGAGGAAAACTTAGAACAACGCGACCATTTCGCGAACACGACACGATTACGACACGATCCTGAAAGACTGAAGTAATTAAATCGAGAAAATATTAAACCTATTCCTTTCTCAAAGGCTGGCAACGCACCCGCGATTTCTTCCGCGGTGAGTCTTGCTCGTTTGCCACCTCTCCTATAAAAAAAGGCGCAGCAGCTCCTATAATTCTTATAAGAATATTAGTTACCTAATATTCTCATAGATCCCATCATCAGAACTTGGCCATATTTGTATGGGGCAACCTCGAGTGTAACCGATTCAAATAATAACAATATAGAAACTATTTATGTCACTAGTTTACGGAAGAATAACTGGCACTGCGGTGGTACCTATCAAAATCGATCCTACCACCAGCGATAGTAACAAATTTAATACAAAAAACTCGAGTTTCGTACAAAATAAAATCGATTTTGCAATAAAACTGAAACAAGTTACAACAAGTTTATAAGACAATAAACATCACTAGGGGCTTCGGAACTGGAAAGGCATTCAGGCATTAACCAATTCAAGATCAAAGCAATGAACTTGATATTGAACAACTATCGAGAAGTATTATATCGCATGTCGTTTCAGAATGTGTAACGCACAACAAGCCCTAAGTCAGAGAAGTCGCTCGCGAGCTAGCAACTATACCCGCTTTATACACAGTGGGTGTGCAACAGCGGCGTATGGAAACGGGTCTCGGCTCGCAGCCGGAACCGGTTTCAATTGAACGAAATAAAAGTAAGCTCTAAAGGTCATTGCCGATAGCGTACACCGATCGACTTCGCTTCGCTTTGATTCCGAACGGAGAAAGGAATAAATCTAACGATTCTAAATAGATTGATATAAGACGAACAACATCACAAGATATTCAAAATAAATAAAATCTCGACTGTTCTTTACAAATGTAATGTAACAGAACAGGAGTATTATTTTAGTCTGTGGGATTTAATACGAGAACTACTAAAGTTATTGACATGTATTTTAAACAGGTTATAGATAATAATAGCTCTTATACAGCCTGTTTCATGTTGTTTGTTTGTCCGGTTCAGATGTTGTGAACATTTTTCGTCAGTATTCCACTGAATGCAATCTGTGGTAAAGTGGTAGAACCCTTGACTATTGAAAACTTTGTCATATGCCGCCATCTATGTTGTAAATAGGAACAGAATACGGTCAATTGGTTACAGTATACTGGTGGTAGGATTCCTATGCAGGATTCCGTCTAGGTGGGGGGTGGTACCTGTATATACTACACTGCGCGCCCGTCACCCAGAGACACCTAGACGGATCACTGCATAGGAATTAGACCACCAGAGAAAAAAAACAAATACTACTTTTTTTTTCTAATAATCTTGGCCTTAAAGAATCCAAAGTCTAAGCGAACGAAGTCCCGGGTACGACTCGTAAATAAATAAATACACCCTTTAAACTAATAGACTTTGAAATCATCTGTGATTGTGAACACCCAAATTTGAAAAAAATATTATTCGTCGACATCAGAGGCTTTCCAGCGTGATAAATAATAAGTCGTGGTTCTACATTTACAAAACATGCTAACCGAAATGAATTGAAATACACATGAATCAGTGCTAGAGAAACTATTTAAAATCAAATTTAAATTAATCATAGTAGTTTATTTAGAAAATGAAGTCGAAATAGATTCCATCGGTAATAGTTCCATTAAGTTTGCATTTATATTATAACTCAGATATATTCAAGGTAATGGAGACTGGGCCTTCTCTAGCTTAGCTCGCTCGACGTTCTAATTCCCAACGCCACTTACCACCCGGTACGGTACCGGTCAAAACTTTGTACATTACATGAAAATCCTCATTTACTTGATGCAACTACGAACTTAATTAAAACGGATCTTATGTCTACATAAAAACGGAAACATGGTCGCTTTAAAGGATAATTATTCGCTTATATACAAAGCTACTAGGAAGTAACATTTGTACAAAATTAAAATAATAATATGATTATGAAGAAGTAATCAGGCAATCTTAGTGTATGCCCGAAGAAAGTGATTCACGACGTGGAGTATAGGCAAAACTATGGTTCTTGGCAGGTGATCAAATTCCAGTTTATTTTAATGGAACGGGAATGAACGCTCCTTCCTTCGCTTGGATTCGTTGATGCGAATGATTGCATACATTTGATAGCCGTTAATGTTAAGACAGTTATTCGCGTGTAAGTTAACATCTTTATTCTTCATAAAGAAAAATTGCGAGCCCGAGCTCGAGTCGTATAAGCGCATTAATTACGCTGTAAACCCAAGAAGCTGATAACGAAGGGAGCCATAAAGTGAAATAAGTTCAAGCTCAGATAAATTCTAGTTTGCAGTGAGGAGAAATTTCTTTTTCGAAAGCGACGTGGAGCGGGCGTCCTACAGTTTGAGAGCCAGTCGTAAACTTTATCGTTTTTGGTGTTCCGTGATGCTGAATTTAAACAAAGAGGGACAATTTATTAGTCCGACATGTTCCCGTGACAGTAAATTTCCTGGAAACAACGGGAATTGGAAAAAACGGGAATCGGAAACTACTTAAAAGAGCAAGCTTTTTAATTCAATTGTTTCAAGCGGATGGAAGCATTTATTGATGTTATATTTAAATTAACATACGTATAATCCATACTAATATTATAAAAGCGAAAATAACACTCTCTGTCCCTCTGTTTGTTACCTTTTCACGGTTCTACCGCTGAACCGATGTTAGCGAAATTCGGCACACAGACAGCTTGCTTCCTGGAAATTGACATAGGATACTTTTTGTCTTGGACAATCAAAGATTTCCCACGGATTTTTAAAAAAAACCTAAATCCTCGCGGACGAAGTCGCGCATGGTAAAGTTAATGTAAGAAAAGTAAGTAAGTAATAAATTTTCAGATTTTGTATTCAGGATCGCGAAATTAGATTCACATGAATAGTTTAAAATTTATTTTAAAAGCGAGTGATTTTTTTTTCGAATTAAATATTGGACAGAAATGATGCCAACCCCATGGTACCATCAAAATACTTAAGGTATGTTATGTTAAATACGCTATAAAATTGTTTCTTCTTGCAACACAAACATGAATTGTCCAGAGACAGAAACAGGAGAAACAGAGAAATCAATTAAAAGTAACTACCGATACGAAAGCTATATATAACAGTGGCAAAGTGCTCCGATAATCGAAAAAAAAAACATCTCTAATGTTGAAACGCAAGGAAAACTATTGTTAAACAACTGAACGAAAACAACGATAATGTAAGTTTTGTGCTTCTACGGCCTTTCATTACTTTCCAATCAAACTTGTACAATAAAGTTGCCACTTCTAAAAACACTTAATCAACCCAGCGAGAGGATTTACGGCGATTACGTTTAAAAAGTTTTCTAACTTACTGGTTAACTACTATGAACAGTATTTTTACTGGTGGTAGGATTCCCATGTAGGAATCCGTCTAGGCAGGTACCACCCCAGGGCCAGTTATTCTGTCGTGAAGCAGTAGTGTGCAAACATTACTGTGTTTCGGTTTCAAGGGCACTGTGAGCTAGCGTAATCACCGGGCATATGAGACTTAAGAACTTATGTCTCAGGGTGACGGGCGCGGTGTGCTGTCCACTCAGTAATTTTCTGGGTGACATAGCATTTGTTATGGGCTGACGTTACACTTACCATCAGGTGAACGTTTTGCTCGTTCCGTCACTTGTATGAAATAAAAAAAAGAACAATTTCGCAGCGGGCATCTAAAGTTGTGTTAGATGATATATTTAAATCAAACGACGATCGCATATATCTGCAGTATAACTATCTGCCGACTTCAGTTACAACTGCCTACTGCTGTCTACACTGGGTCAATGCTTCGAATCCAAGTCGATACCAATTTACGAACATTTGTCCTACGTACATATGGTTTAAACGGGGTCTGGATTTGAGCTGACTGTCCCAGTATGAGGAAGTGTGGAAAACTAGTACCTCAGGGTTTGCGGTAATAATTATATCACATGATATATCCCATTTCGGTGACATTTTCCGTTTGATAGCAACCGAAATATATTCTGGTGGTAGGATTCCTATGCGGGAATCCGTCTAGGTAGGTACCACCCCACGGCCAGTTATTCTACCGTGAAGCAGTAATGTGAAACATTACTGTGTTTCGTAATCAAGCTAAGTAATCACTGAGACTTAAGAACTGATGTCTCAGGGACGGGCGCAGTGTGGTGTCACACAGAAATGTTCTGGGTGACACATTTGTTTATGGGCAGACGTTGCACTTACGATCAGGTGAACGTTCTGCTCGTTCCGTCATTTTTATCAAATAATAAAAAAATGTAGCTTTCGTAAAAATTGATAGAGGCAGCAGAATTAAAAAAATAATAAGATAAAAATCTAAGCTATACGCTACATTACGTGATCAAAATTAATTTCTTTAATAGAAATGTTTTTATTTGTTATGGACGTTGCACTTGTCATATGTATGTACGATTATAATTTTTACAAAGTTTAATAATCTGCTTCCTGTATTATATAGGTAATCTTTGTGTTAGGTTTCATTTTTGTTGTTATTTTGGAAGTTGCCCGTTGCGATTTTCAGTACGCGTCAACGTGGCCCGAGCGAATTTATTGCTATTTGCAGTGCGGACTTTCTGTTTTCACATGTCACTGGTTGAATTTCGCAAGTTCCGACTTCGGTGCAATTCCGCGGACTAAGTTTCTACTGAAGCCCGGTCGAAAATGAAAATACGTTTTCTTTTACCTAAGTCAACTTTTTAAACTCTGAATTTAAATCGACTTAACTAAACATTCTATTATCGATAAAACATTTGGAATATATTTTCATCAAATTTACAAAATAATATGGGAACAAAACAATTAATTTATTATGAAAGTTGAAATGCATTACAGTGAAATGGAAGGTACAGCCTTTATAAAATTACTTTACTGCTTATAGGGATAATAATAATAGTTGGCCGTGTGGTGGCGGCCTATAAGAAACTACCACCCCATCTCATCCCGTGGGTGTCGTAAAAGTCGACAGAGGGAAATTAAAACCAGGAGATAAAAAAAATATTCGTATCTTTACTGATGCAACTATCAAATTGGCAGGATTTGCCGTAACGTACTCAAGCGATTTGGCGATCGCAATTTCAGCCGCCTCGCGCCCTAGACTCTGGTCGACACCGATCTAGATAATTTAGGTTTTTATTTACTGGTTACCCATAAGTGGGTGGGTTCATGTTTGATTTAGTGATTCTCCATCTGTCGGAGCCCGTGAAGCCATTGCTGCCGTTGCCTTAAATCGAGCCTTTGTCACGAAATAAAGACAGGTTGTAAGATTTTCTAATGCTGCTACCATAAGGAAAAATTATAAATGAACAGTTTGTCCAAACGATTTGTGATTGTGGTGGGTAGGACTCCTATTCTTATGCAGCAATCCGTCTAAGTGAGCAGCAACGTAGTGCCAGTTATTCTGTCGATAACCAGTGGTGTGCAAGTTTGTAATTACAGGGCACTTTAGGGCTGATGTTTCACGGTGACGGGTGCAGTGTGATGCCACACAGAAAAGTTCTGAGTGACATAGCATTTGTTATGGGCAAACGTTCTACTTAACATCCATGTCACTTTTTCATAACAATTTCCATAAAGAAACAAATAAGCAGTCATTATAATTTACCTACCAACTTACGATGTACATAAAATGCGTTTACCAAGCGTGTGGTGGCGGCTTAAGAGCATCTACCACCCTATCACATCCCGTAAATATCGACAGATGAATGATAAAAACCAGGAGATGGTCAGCAGTATCTTCCTGAAACATCTGAATAAATAAACTGCGGTTGCCAACCCGTCTGTCAAGCGTGGCAACTATGGCAAAACGAGAACCTACAAACTTTTGTGGCAATCTATGGGGGAGGCCAATGTTCAGCAGTGGACTATTGATAGGCTCATACGACGACGGGATATCTTAAGTTAACTTAACTAAACTTAACTTTCTAGTTTATTACGGAATAGAAAAAAACTAGAATACATTCAGGTAACATTAGTATACACAGAGGTAATTCTCTTGAGCAACAATAGCGCCGTTCTCCAACATAATGGTGCCATTAAAACGCCACCCACAAGTGTAGAGCAAATTGCATTTGCTGACATAGCCACGTATTTTACAATCAAACCTTGATTTGCGCCAAACTGCCGAGAGTGCATTAGGGTACATAAATTTGCTTACTTAAACCGATAAACTTATACATAAGATTTTACCACAAATGGATTTAGAAAACGATCTATAAAAAAAAAACTATATCTTCCCTAAAAAATCCATACTATCGTATACTCGCACATGAGTAAAATGTAAACCCATATAAATTCGATATTTGGTTTTAGGTTGTTCAAAATATTAAAACGTATGAATGTTTTAACTCGAACAATTCACAATTAATCGTGTTAGTAATTTATTTTTTATAAATTTTCATAATACAATACAAATAAGATATAAGAATTCCTTAAATTCCCAACGGAGCCTTTCGTGATTGGAAGTTGTAAGAGAATGAACTTTACAGTAGATAAGCACGAAGAAAAAGCCAGCTTTGGTCTTACACAGTGCCTTTTGTTCCTAGGTAGCGCTTAAAGTAAATTAAAAAGCGAATGAGGCGAGTTTTTCACTCCCAATCGTATAATCTAACAGTCGGTTTGAAGAACGGACAGTCACAATTCCAGTAATAAAACGAAACGGAGGCGCGGTGCAACCTTGGTGGAGTCGATAAGTAGCAGTCGTACTGGCCAGCCGCTTGGATACATGATCGTGTAAAAAAAAAAACGACAAAAACTTCAGTCGACAAGTCTACAGCTCGCACGTTCGGCTAACGATACGAAAACTCCGCCCTTCTATTTTTTTACGTCCACAAAATTGTAACAAACGAAGTGTTTCAACTACGAGTAGCTATCTATAATGTTTTTGAATGTGACGCGGAAAAACTATTTCTCAATCTCCATTGAATTGCTCATAATTATTATTTTTTTTGTACGCTATCATCTCGTGACCAGGCAATAGTGTTAATTGTAAGACCCATTGTAGTTTAAACTGTTCTGGTATGCAATTATACAATACTAATTAATCGTTTCCTGGTGTTGCAGGAGCCAGTTTCAAAATTCGAAACTATTACAATAACGAAAGAATGGAAATGACAAGCTAAAATTCGTTCCGCCACCTCGAAAACGATTTTCCTGAATGTTTCGCGTTGAAATCAACAGCGCGAATGACCTAAGATTACAATTTCCTAGTAGTGGAAGCGCACCACATGAGCGTACGTGTACACTGAATGCTAAGACGAGAAAGGCCACTCACACACGCCAAGAGGATGACTAAAAATATTACGAGTTGACATTGAAAAGTTAACGCACTCTCGGGGTACGCTGGCGCATTTTACGGATATTTCGCTCGATCGTCGGCATCACAATAAAATTGCAACTCGCTTTTTTTTATTTTATCGATTGTTTTGACTGCTATAGCTTCATTTGCAGGCGCTGTCGCGTGATAGTGTATTTGATGCGTTAATGTGAAAATTATATCGGGTGCCGTTGCTCCCGTGGAGTTTAGGTTCGATGTGTATGTCTACGACATTTTTCCGATTTTGAGGTCGATTTATCCGAAACGAATTTAATAATTTTCGTTGAGTTTGTAGGCTTTTTATTGTGGTCTGGCAGTAAAGGGTTGATCTGTCTCATTTTATGGGCATACATTTGTTACAGCTTCAAGTTGATTTGATCTTGTAGAAATGTTTGTATTTATATGTAGATAGTTTTTTTTGTGGGGTACAAAGTTATTAATGTATTTAATTAATACAAAATGTTCGCAAAAATCCGTTTTAACTTTCATTACTACTCAGACTTCAGATTTGTCATTTTTTTTTTAAATAACAATATTTAGCAAGAGGTAAATTGTAACAGGTTGAAAATATTTAATCAAAATAAATACACATTTTCTGGACAAAAAACCAAATTTTGTCTGCAAACGTTTCATCGAATTTAATTTATTTACAGCGCTGTTATCATTTATTCCTAAATATTCTTAGTTATATAATCATGATTTTTCAAATATCTTTTCTCGCATTATTAAAGTATTTAAAAAATAATTGCAATTTTTTTCTGTTTGAGTTTAACTAACGATCACGTTTATTTTTAATTGGTCTTATTTACTGTATATTATTCGTGTAAATATAAGACATCATTATCTAAAGTTATTTAATTTTTTTTTGCGGATAAATGATTTCTGAATTATATGTAATTTTTTAATAAAACAACTTTTACGGATTTAGTAGTATTTAATTTTTAACTTTACAAACAAAGTTTGTTTTATTAAATGTATAATATTCGCGTAAATATAAGTAATCATTATATGAGTAATTTCACTTGTATTTATTTCAACGCTCATTTCCATTTTAATGGAGAATTCCTTGATGCGATAGGGAAAATTTTAAAATTTTTCGGAACGGTTCTCTGCCAGGGTCTCGGGGGGGATTCTCGCGTTACTCCAGGGCCTCCGTCCACAGTCGATCGCATGTTACAACATCATTATTCCTCGTTAGTAACCCGTTTAGCGAATTCAATTTCAGGCTCTTTAATAGCTACGTTGGCCAGCGGATGTTTGTTAAGATTATCTCGACGATAATTGTCCAACCCTTTTACAGTCGACAATTTCTTTTTTGATTTTTGTTTGTTAGCGAATATATTTAACAGTTTTCCATTTTCTTAATTACTCTCAGAAAAGCCACCGGGTTTGATTTAACCGTACTTGTGCAGTGAAACTAGATGTTTACCATGCAGATTTAAACGAAAACATTTAATGTATTAAATTAAATTTAGAATTTACTTGTAACTAATTAAAGGAAAAACCACAAAAATCAATATAAGCCTGTGCCCCGCCGTGAGATTTTAATATACTTAATTTCTTTTCATGTATTTTTTTCTTCTCATTGTTTATTTCTTCATGTCATAAAAAATAATTTTGTTTATATTTAGTAACAGCGAACATTCGTGGGTTTTCGAATAGCCTCACTGTTTTCACAAATCAGTTTTGCGTTATCAATCAATAATTTGTTACAACGCCATCGCTAAAAACATGTTTACAAAACAACTAAAAGCATACGTATCTACGTTTTCACTATTAATCGTATTACGCTATAAATATTATAGTCTGTTGTTTTTAAATTTTTTATTTATATTTTTATGAGTCGTTTATTCCTTTTAGAACTTTTTAAATTTGGAAGTCGCGTTTGATTTTCAACTTCTGCCGAAATTTTAATTATTTTATAAGAAAGTTGGGACTTTGATTAAGTTACGAAATTGAAAGCAAGTTCCGGAGTTAATTTAATCAGGACATGTCTTTACCAAACTTTTGAAAGATTAACACTTTTTCCGACTGTATCTTTCATAGTTAATTATAAAAAAGTTAGATCGTTTTTAATTTGCGATTTACTTTTAACGGTAGGTACCCTATTTTTATTTGGTAATGAGTTATTTTTTAAACGCATATCAGATTTACGAGATTTCAGATTTAGTTTTAAATTGAAGCAATTATTAAATTAATGAAGCATTTACAAATGCTATTATCATTAATTTTCTAGTTTGTTTAATTCGAAATTTATTTTCACTTATGGTCTGTAATTGCCGATTATTGTATAGTTTTGGTTCTTTTCGAGATGTTTTTTTTTTATTTTGTTTTGTATTTTTTTCACTCTATTTTTTCGACTTACCTGAGTTGCATCAGTATACGGTGTAGAAGAATTCTTGTCGACCAGTTGCGAACCGAACACCGGGACGCCGCTCGACGTAGGCGTCAAAGACCGCACTTCAGAAACTTGCTGGGGCACCATTTTGCGTTTATCCAAATAAAAAAATATAATAACCCCCAGAAACTAAACACAAAACACAGTTCACGTATTGCACTTAACACTAGCGACTGACGTTCGCAAAATATTGTTTAAGTTTTTTTTTTTTCAAGTTTATAAAAGTCCGAATGGGGAGATAAGCAGCAGCTTCTTGGAGCACCGAAGCCTCTCGGCGGGCGCGAAGCCGTCGACCTCCCAGTATCTGGACACTATCCTCAACGCCCGCTCTAGAACAAGTGATCTGCCGCTGTCTTCTTCGCCGGCGATCGGTCCAAAAGTCATAATTTCAGCGGGACGGAACCGCACGGTGAGCACAGCGGCGGTAGCATTAAAGGCGGCTACGTGCGCACTCCGCGGTGACAGTGGATGTACTAACGCGGCGGCAACGTGCGGAGTGCTGTCAATATACCCGCTCAGCTGTTCGCCCCGCCCCCCGCGCCGCGCACGCGCCCCTCGCGCCCCCCGCGTCTCAAACGCGCGCGTTCGTAAGACCCGAATGCACGCTTGTTGCTTGATGGTTTGCACGCATTCGAACGCCCTCGTTCGAACTATAAGTGCATCGTACTATACAAATATTCGATGCCAAATATTTTTTCCACAATACAGTAGAGACATAAATTTATAAAAGAAAATTGTCGACCGTTAAACAAGACGCTTAACATCATTTATGCAAGGTCTTTAATCACTGTAAACAAATTAATTAACTCATTATTACTTACGTATTGTTTTGTTGAAATTAAAAAGCATGCCAAAATAACACTGACTTTGTTTTGAAAATGATTTTATTATACATACTATATTTATTATATATAGCATATTATAATTATTGTAATAATATACTTCAAATGATAATTTCAATATCAGAGCTTATAGATTTTTTTTATTGCATAAAGTGACGAAACGAGCAAAACGTTACGTAAGTGCAACGTCTGCCCATAACCACACTGCGCCCGTCACCCTCGGACATCAGTTCTTAAGTCTCATACGCCCAGTGATTACGCTAGCTCTCAGTGTCCTTCAAACCGAAACACAGTAATGTTTGCACGCTACTGCTTCACGGCAAAATAACTGGCCCTGGCGTGGTACCTACCTAGACGGATTCCTGCATAAGAATCCTACAACAAAAATTTTCATTTATGTTTAGAAAACGATTATTTTTTTAGTTTTATAAGTTTATGGTGCATAAAATTTTTTTTTCATTGTTTGCAAAAAAATATTTTGTAACGTTTATATGCGCAAATATGTATATATCCTTTTTTTGAAAGATATTAATATTTAAATTTTAATAATTAGTTATAAAATACAAAAAAGGAAGTACCGAACATCGCTTTAATGAAATTTGTACTCAGCAAAGTTTCATGAATTATGTAATATATTTTATAATAAAATGTTTTAGGTAAAAAAAACGATTTAATGATCTTAGAAATTAGAGATATTAAAGATATTTGAAATATACGCTTGCTGAGCACAAATTCCAGCAAAGCAGCAAATATTACATAAATTTTATCGATTTTTTATAATAATTTAATTTTGTTAAAAAATTGAATACGTATAGATAGATATTGAAAATTATGTTATGATAATTTTCTTTTCAAAATGGTATGGTCAGGGTTCTAGAAAAATTAAATTTTGTTCTTTAATTTTTGTAAAAGTAACTACATTTCACAAGCAACTGGACAACTAGCATTTAGTGTTTTGCACAAATTTTGGCTCCTGCTGTGATTCGAACCCTGGACCCCAGGCGTAGAAGTCAGTTTCATATATTATTATTTTTTATATTAATTTTTGCATTATTTTTTTTTGTTTGTCAAAGTAACGAGAGGAGCGAAACGTGCACCTGATGGTAAGTGCAGCGCCTGCCCATAACAGATGCTGTGTTACTCAGAAAATTTCTGTGTAGCAACACACTGCGCCTCGTCACTTTGAGACATTAAGTTCTTAAATCTCAAATGCCCAGTGATTACGCTAGCTCTCAGTGCCTTTCAGACCGAAACACAGTAATGTTTGCACATTTCTGCTTTACGGCAGGATAACTTGGCTCTGGGGTGGTACTTACCTAGACGGTTTCCTGCGTAGGAATCCTACCACTTTTCATTAAGATACGTTCTTAATAGATCAGAATCCTTAGCTCTATTCTTAACCTAATTAGAGAACCACTCGGTTATTTCAACGAAACATGCGTCGTCGTTAGCTCTGCCGGGCTCGAACCTGCCATGTTGACTTTCGGGGACTATGCTCTAAACCACCAAGCTATTCGTATTTCTCATTACATTTTGATTTGAATAAGGAATAATTAACCGGTTTCGTCGTCAACATGTCTATAGTCGGTAAGTCATGGATACTGAGTTCGAATCCCAGAAGGTCGTATTTTTGCTACGCGCATATTATTGGTTTTCGGGTCTGGATGCTTTTTGAGTGAGATGCTGTGTTAGGAACACGGGGCCCTGACACTGAAACTGACTCTTCTTCTGATCTAATCGTGAAGTTTTATGTTAGGTACGGAAATCTGAAGACGACTGCGTGCGTTTATAAGTGTATAATCCTAGCAGATGACCACCATGGCACCATCGTGGAATTTGGACATGGCGGTAGGATTCCTATGCAGAATCTGTCTAGGTGGATAAGAGCGTAGTGTCCATTATTCTACATACATACATACATATACATAAGATCACGACTGTATATGGGATACAAGGGGAAGTAAGAGACTGGGTACTCACTGCAAAAACAGATGACTGCCACAATCCACGTTTCACCTAAACAATATATATTCTACGATCAAGTAATATTGCGCAAGCTTTATTGTGTTTCGGTTTGAAGAACACTGGTAGCTATTGTAAACACTGGGCATACGAGACTGAAGAACTGATGTCTCAGGGTGACGAGCGTAGTGTGGTGTGGTGTACACAAAAATATTCTAAATGACACAAGTATGGGCATTCCTTTGAATTTCAACATCAGTAGAACGTTTGGCACGTTTCGTGACATTCTTCCATAAATATTTTTTTAAAATCATCCATAACAGATATCACACTTTGCCGTGTTTTAATTTACGTCATCTGATATTAGGAAGGGATCGCGATAGAAAGCAAAATGAAAAAACGAAGGTCAAGTTCTTCAGTATGAAACATTTTACAGCGACATCTAGTGTCAAAGTGATCAAACTGACACTACGGTCAAGTCCAGCTGGCAGTGATCCAAACTCAGTAGTGGACCACTTTTATATCATGATCTTAAATTAGTCTCCTTACGACATTATCTACTATCTGAAACTTTTAAAAATGGTCCTAATTTTTTTTGGCTTGATAAGGTACTTTGCGATTCGGCGTCGGTTTTAAAAATTGTGTGTTGACTTCTTTCTTATGTAAACAATTTTTAAAATGTCCGTCTGTCTGTTTGTCTAGTCTGTCTAATCTCCGAAACGGCTAGACCGATTTTGACAGGACCATCACTAGACATCACACACTGGCAGATAGCTGATATTATAGCGGGTAACTTAGGCTACTTTAATTTTAAGAAAATAATTAGGGTTCCGCGAAAAAAAATTAAAACCCCAAAATCCGATGCAAATAGGGATGTACATATATCGATCGGTGTCGGCTTTTTTACGGAAGTGAAACCTCGGGGCACAGCTATTGTAATAATAAAATCTTTAAATTTTCACTCACGTTTAAATGAAACTAATTTTATCGCGTTTAATTTTTACTATTTACAACCCGAAGTTTCGAGTGCTTTACAGCTTTTCTGCGTAGATCGGACCAATAATAATAATTAAAAGCTGACGGTACTCCGGGTTAACTATGACATCGGGACATCTGTCAACTCAGTCCCCCCGTGACCATAGGTGCTGTAAAGCACTCGAAACGTCGGGTTGTAAATAGTAAAAATTAAACGCGATAAAATCCGTAAAATTAGTTTCATTTAAATGTGTAGTGTTCGCGTAAATATAAGAAATCATTATTTTCGCCCACGTCCAAAAGTCCGAATAATTTGAACTTTTGCACACGTATAATGGACCGATGCCACCTAATATCACTCCATCTCATCCCGTGGGTGTCGTAAAAGTTGATTGATGGCAAAGCTAAAACCAGGTAGCAGCTTTTCCCTGGAACATCTGAATAAAGTGCGGTTGCCAACCCGCCTGCCAAGCGTGGCTGCTATGGCGAAATCCCCCCAAAATGAGAGCTACAATATTTTGTGGCAATTTAAGGGGGAGGACCATGTTTAGTAGTGGACTAGTGATGATAGGTTGAAATGTTGATGATGATGATGACTATACTATAACTGATCTGTTATTTTCACCAGGATCATCAGCTCATTGCTGTAGAAGGGTGTTTTTTTGATTTGCCGTGTGGTGGCGGCTTAAGAGAATCTACCATCCCGTCTCGTCCCGTGGATGTCGTAAAAGTCGATAGAGGGAACATGATCACCAGGAGATGGGCAGCAGCTTCATCCTGGATCATCTGAAAACATATACTGTGGTTGCCAACCCGCCTGCCAAGCGTGACAACTATGGCAAATTTCCCCAAAATGAGAGCTTTAAATGGTAATCTACGGGGAAGGCCTATGTTCAGCAGTGAACTGCGTTCTTATATATATATGTGTATATATGTTCAGGCAGATAATTATTTTGTTTATATTCTGTTTTTACACGATAATAAAGGAGAGAAATTAAAGAAAAGAAAGTTAATTTGCTAAGATCCGCATTCAAAATGTAAAATGATGTGTATTACCCAGTTTTGAAGATCACCGCCCGCCCTCCCTCAACAGCGTGCACAAGAAAACCAATACCGCCACGGGGACTTGGTTGGCTTCCCACCAGATACCCTCCACCACTACACTGTTGTAGACGGCGGGCGGTGCTCTTCAAAACTAGGTAATACACACCATATAAAATTTTGCATGCGGATCTTAGCAAATTAACTTTCTCTCCTTTACTATAATGGATTTCCGAAAATCAACGCCTGATTCTGATAACTAAGTAACGATAAGTGAAATGTTATAACCGAAAATATGTGTACATCACATCGCCCATCTTCTTTGTTGTAACACCTATACGATGTCATTCTAAGAAGAATACTTACTGGTGGTAGGATTCCTATGCATGAATCTATCTAGGTAGGTACTGCAGGGCCAGTTGCTCTGCCATGAAGCAGTAGTGTACAAACGGTAGGTACTGTGTTCGGTCCGAAGGGCACTGAGAGCTAGTGTAGCGTCTCAGGGTGACGAGCGAAGTGTAGTGTGCTATGGGCGGACGTTGCACTTACCATCAGGTGAACGTTTTGCTCTTATCGTCCGTTTCTGCAATAAAAAAAACATCGGACCAGTGGCGGGTACGATCACCTCTGCGTCACACAGTTGTATATATACATTTTTGATTATAGAAAAAAAAGGTTCCCTTCACTGGACTGAATTTTCACATGCACTACACAACCAGAACCGAAAACCAACAATTGTGTTTTCACACATTTTGACCGCGACGGGGATTTGAACCCAGGTGTTGCGACGTCGCTTTCAGCTACTCTGGCCACTGGTCGACGCGGTCGTCAACATTAGAATTGTCTTTTATTTAAGAACTTCTAACTAAATAATTACATGCCAAATATCTTCATATTCAGCTATCGATAAATATGTAAATAGTACTTAGTCTTAGATAAATTAACGTACTCGTAGTTACCCAAAACTAAACCAACTCACAAATCTAAAAACAACTAATTTGCTTGGTTCTATTAAAAAGAAACGGTCAGGTGCGCGCTTAATTCGCGTGGAGACGGTTCCGTACGTAAGTTTGTAGTCACAAATATTGAGAAATTTATTATATTGTTTTAACGCTTTAGGTTTCTTTGAAGTTTTTTCATTTAATCTATAAGTGAAGAACTGTTTTATGATATTCATTTCAAAATTTTAGCTGCAATAGGTTCTTTGATAAGGAGAGGAAGAGGGGTCAATTTACGTCTATTTTTTTTAAATAACTTTAAAACTATTTATGTTAAAAATATTAGAAAATATACCCAAGACTCTCAAAATAAGCTTTTTAATTTGATATGTAATACGGTACAGTTAAGAAAAGTTCTTTTTAATTATCTAACTTACTCCGCAAAAGTGACCTCAATATTGAAAATCTATTTATTGACGTTTCACGACCGTGCTTGGCTCTCTTCGTCGGACAAGTAGATTCAAAGTTTTTTTATTGAATAAAGTGACGAAACGACCAAAACGTTCACGTTGATGGTAAGTGCAACGTCTGGCCATAACAAACGTTGTGTCACGTAGAACATTTCTGTGTGACACCACACTGCGTCCGCCACCCTGAGACTTGAGTTCTTAAGTCCCATATGTCCAGTGATTACGCTAGCACGTGAAAATACCAGTGATCCTATAAGGGTTCCGTTTTTGAGCCTTGAGCCCTTTTAACGGTTAGAAAATTATTTGCTATTAAGTTAGATCTAAAGTCTTGTCTAATTTTGTTTGTCTAATGTTTATTTATTAATATTACGTGAGTTGATTTTGAAATTTTTGAAGTACTTGTTATAATATTTCTCCTTGTCCAGGTTTAACTGGAGAGAATGCATAAATAAAGTGAATTTCAATAAACAATAAATTGATTAACAAATAAATGAAGTTAACCTAGACTCAGTTACGACCGGTAACTCCCGGTTGGACAAGTTTTGTTGGTTTGTTCTGGTTGGCATAACGTCGTACTATGTTCAATTCCTTAATCAATTTCACTTTGAATTTTACAATAAATTTTACTGGTGGTAGGATTCCTATGCAGGAATCCGTCTAATAGCTAGCGTAATCTCTGGGCATTTGAGACTTAAGAACTGATGTCTCAGGGTGACGGGCGCAGAAATAATCTGGGTGACAATAGATTTTTAAAAATAGAATTAAAATTATTTTTATACCAAAAATAAGACCGCTTTGTATTTGTTACAGCTATTTTTTATTCTTTTTTTTTTCTCGTTTATTTACTTTACTGGTGAAAGGATTCCTGCGCAGGAATCCGTCTAGGTACGTACCACCTATACCCCAGGGCCAGTTATTCTGCCGTAAAGCAGTAGTGTGCAAAAATTACCGTGTCAGTCTGAAACACGGTAATTTGGTGAACGTTTCGCTCGTTTCGTCACTACATACAATAAAAATATAGTAAATAATTATTTTTATGTGCTAAGCTAACCTTTAAGTATTCTACGTACTAAAGATTAGTTTATTATAATATTTCTCTCATATATACACAATATGTACATATCATGTTGGCTTCCTGCTAAATAAATAATTACAAACCATGCAACACCTGACAGAGTATATAATTGGACTGCAGGTGATAAATAGAAAAGCATTAGCATACGGGCTCGGCAGATGGCGCTCAGTAGCACAATAAAGATTGCTTATTATTTATCTAGATACATAATAGAAATATGACACGAATTGAAAATTTATTATGAGTAACCAAAAATCATATTTTCGCACAAGCTTCTATTAGTAAGTCTATGTCCAGCTGTGGGCTTAATATGACGAAGTTATTGCTTCGTTGAGGAGTTCCTGTGACCAACTTCCGGCTCAATTATCATACTAGCTCCATGGTATCATATTATTGCATTGTTACCGTAGCTACATAGGTATGCCAAAATTTAACTCATTGGGACATTTGAAAGTAGGTAAAATTTGACTTGCAATATTTGAAATTTACATACGTACATACATTACAAGTTAAATAAAAGTTTGTAATAAAATCAGAAGTTATTCTACAAACAATTATTTTGTGATTTTTTTTATTTGTAGTAATATAAAGGATTTCTTTATCAGACTGTTAATATTTATATTAATTATATAGTTCACTAAAAATACGCTGGCTCATATCTGACTCCAATTTCAACATCAGCGAACTGGTCAAACAATAAAAAATCGAAAATACGTTACCCTTATAATTCTACACATACCTTTTACCATCGAATGGACCGGATAGTCACTTGTCATCAATAATTAGAATACACACTTTATATAACAACTTCTCTTTCTATTGAAACTACCGCCATCTAGTGACAACAACGGGAACTAAAAAATACCGCATTCTTATAAACAGATATTTACGTGAAAATTCTTTATGAATAAATGTTTGTCTACAGCAATAGACTTTGGTTATAATTTTATTAATCGCCCAGTGTTAGTTAACTATAATAATGAAAACGAAAATTATTATTTGAACTTATATTAATACCGATTAACATGAAGAATATTAAAAAATAAAAGGTTGAAATATAAACATAAATGAAAAGAAGAATTTTAATTTGATACCCAATAATTATCTGTGCTCATTGAACTTATAAAGACAACTAACAATTATTAGGTACAATATACGTTGGGTTCATCTTTTATTTTTAAATAATAAATACTGTGATACCTACGTGTAAACGAAATAAGTTTTTTTTTTATTGTGAATGTATAATTAACTAACTTTCATATTGTTTGTGTATCGTGGTCGTTTGGCTTGAACGGTATAATTACATTTGCCTATAATTAACCTAAGCTAAAAAACTTTTTACTGACTCAATTTTATTGTATATAATTTGTTCAGTTTACACACCGTTAGAGATTATGTCAGTACGCTTATATAATGACAAAAATCTGACAAATCAAATCAATATCTTATTCTTTATTAACACAAGTACCTAAAATTTGATATTATTAAACACATTAAGTTCAAAGCAAAAGGATGATGTAATCGCGGCAAAAGATCAACTTTGTACCGACATAAAACGCAAACGTTAATGGCACAGATGTTTTCCCATTTACGTTCGGATAGTTCGGAGTTTTTTTTTTATTTATTTTATACATATTTTTATTACGTTCCCAATAAAGCTCTGGCTGTAAAGAGGAATGCTTTATTCGAAATTCCCTTTGATTTCCAATGTGAAATGTTTTTGAAACCGCACACGTATTTTATGTGCGATTGAATATATTTATACTTTGTATTTCGATGTAATTTATATGATTGCTTTTATAACGATCGGATGAAATATTTCATGGAATATTTTTAATTATATGTTTAACATGGTATACAATGTATGCTTCGTAATTACACTTAATATGTAGTAGAAATGGTAGCCCAGGGGCCGGTCGCTCGCTTTGATTTTCATGATACGCGAGTGACCTGAGTTTGAACCCCGGTGCTATGCAGAAATCCGTATAGTTAAGTAAGAGTTAGGTCCAGTTATTTTGCTGTGGTGCAGAACAGTGCAAAGTTTACTGTGTTTCGGTATGAAGGGCACTGAGAGACAGTGTAATCACTGAGCATATGAGACTTAAGTACTGCTGTCTCAGGGTGACGAGCGCAGTGTGTTGTCACACAGAAATGTTGTGGGTGACACAGCATTTGTTATGGGCAAAGGTTGCATTTACCATCAGGTGAACGTTTAGCTCGTTTCGTCACTTTAAAAAAAATGCTTACTGCAGCTTTAAGTGGTCATTCACCACGTTCTCGGCGGTGAAGGAAATATTTGGCGGTGCTAGGATTCCTATGCAGGAATCTTTCAAGGTAGTAGAAGCAGTAGTGTCCAAACACCACTATGTTTCCGAAGGGCACTGATAGCTAGTGTAACTACCGGGCACATGAGACTTAAGAACTGACTCAGGGTGGGGAGCGCAGGCAGAGGGTGTGGTATCACACAGAAATGTTCTGGGCGACACTGTATTTGTTATTGGCAGATGTTGCACTCTGGTGGTAGGATTCCTATGCAGGAATCCGTCTAGGTAGGTACCCCCAGGGCCAGTTATTCTTCCGTGAAGCAGTAGTGTGCAAACATTACTGTGTTTCGGTCTGAAGGGCACAGAGAGCTAGCGTAGTCACTGGGCATATGAGAGTTCAGAACTAATGTCTCGAGGTGACGGGCGCAGTGTGGCGCTACACAGAAATATTCGGAGTAACACAGCATCTGATATGCGCAGTCGTTGCACTTACCATCAAGTGAACGTTTTGCTCGTCTCGTCACTGTATCCAATAAAAAAAAAACTTACCACCAGGGAAATGATTTGATCCCCTCGTCCACTTTATTACAAAAAAAAACATCACTAGAAAACCAGCCAATGAAGTCCGCCAAGTCGATACAGCCGACTTATCCTAGTATGTTAACGTGAATCCACCAGTATGATCATTTGACTGTTATAAGGCACAGGCATACGAAGTTTACCTGAAAATAACTTAAAATTAAGTACTCCTCTGTACGCCGTGTGGTGGCAACATAACTGAATCTACCATACCCTATCATTTCGTGGGTGTTGTAAAAGTCGACAAAATTTCCTCTTTTTTATTGAAGCGAGAGACGAGACGTGCATATCGTTCACCTGATCGTAGGTGAAACGTCTGACCATAACGTATGCTTTGTCACCCAGGACGTTTCTGTGTTGGACCACACGTCCGTCACCCTGAGACATCAGTTCTTAAGTCTTAGATGCCCAGTAATGACACTAGCTCTCGGTGTCCTTCAGGCCGAAACAGAGGAATTTTTGCACACTGCTTCTGCTACTTCACGACTGAATAACTATACCGTACAGTTACAGTTTCCTAGAAGGATTCCTGGAATCCTACTACCGGAATTTTATCTTAAATATCTTCTTCTTTTTCCTTACCGGCCTCTTCTGTCTAATATTTTTGACGTAGTTTTTTTCTTTCCGTCAGGTGGCGGAAGCCAAGAAAAATAACTAGAGATTTCCCAAGCAGAGAAAAGATTCGCTGGCGGATTTTCTTAAACCACCACCACACTATATAGCAGATCTAAATTATCCAGACCCGGTGCTTGTGTTCTTCTGTGCGGTGTTCTTTCAATCTGGAGGATCTATGTTCAACAGTAGACTTTTACAGACTAATTATGAAGAATAGAAGAAGATAGGTAACAATTTAGGACTAGCGTAGTTTTGTTTCGTCATAGTGTTTAGAAAGATGCAAGGTTAAGGTAAAACTTAGACCTTAGTAAGAGCCGTGGTAGCTAAGAGACCGGGCGATAGCCCTAAGTTTCATAGAACTTGAGTGAGCTGAGTGAGTCGATTGCTGGTGCCGGCACCTTTTAAATTGTTCTACAATTTTAAGTGCTGATTTATCACGTGTGGTTAAGGAAAACATCGTGATGAAACCTGCATATCTGACCATTGCTAACCAGCATTGGAGCAGCGTGTCGGACTCTTCCCAGCTCTAGAACCCTGTCAGAAATGTGGGGAAGCTTCTGCTCAGCAGTGGGACATTTATAGGCTGTGTATGTTACTTTTAGAACTTCGTAAAAGCTATTACTTTGGAAATATATTATAATGATGGAAAGGAAGTTAATTTGCTAAGATCCGCATGCAAAACATAAAATGGTGTGTATTACCTGTTTCTTTACATGCTTGTGCACGATATTGTTGGAGGGCGGAGGTGTGCTCTTCAAAAACAAGGTAATATACACCATTTTGTGTATTGCATGCGGATCTTACCAAAATAACTTATTTTCCTTCAGCTTTAAAAGTGACATAAGAAAGTTTTACCTCGTTTAAAGTCCACGAAAACTTTGTCGCTAGCACAATACGTTATTAATAAGTCATTCGATCATCAAAACTTGACAGTAATCGGAATCGATCGTGCTACCATTCGACCTTTCAATTGACACCTGAATTAATCATAGCTATATCTTTGTTAGAAGCATGCGTCATGTAAACGTGGATGCATGTAAAAAAATATAACGGAAGCATTTGAATCATCGGTCGTTATTGCTGTCTGTGCATTGCAACTGACTCGGCCGCAGACAGCGCGTCATCGCTATTAATTTTAATACATAAGAATTACGAGGAATTGCTTTTACAATAGTTTTTGTCTGTAATTAAGAATGCATCTAAGGTTAAACAGAATGAAATGCTTTATTTTTTTAAGACTGTGTAATGGTAAAGTGACGAAACCTGATGGTAAGTGCAATGTCTGTCCTTAACAAATGATCTGTCACTCAGAACATTTATGTGTGTTACCACACTGCGCTCGTCACGATGAGACATCTTTTTTTTTTTTTTGTATAAAGTGACGGAACGAGCAAAACGTTCACCCGATGGTAAGTGCAACGTCTGCCAAATCGTCTGCAAAGTATAACAAATGCTGCGTCACCCAGAACAGTGTGACACCACAATGCGCCCGTCACTCTGAGACATTAGTTCTTAAGTCTCATATGCCCAGCGATTACGCTAGCTCTCAGTGCCCTTCAAGCCGAAACACAGTAATGTTTGCACACTACTGCTTCACGGCAGAATAACTGGCCTTGGGGTGGTACCTACCTAGACGGATTCCTGCATAGGAATCCTACCACCAGTACTATTTTTTAAGTGTACCAAGTCAGTCGATAGGTGTCCGGCAGAATAGAATAGCACCTACCTCTTTCCTAGCGAGGTGTCGTAAGAGGCGACTAAGGTATTGTACGGACAGCCTTTATTAGTGCAGAATAACAACACAATATACATAATGCTTTCACTATGCTACTCGTGAAAACGCTATGGGGAGTAATTTTTTTTTTCTCGTACCGAAAAAACGTACGCTGTCGTGGTTCGCCTTCCGTCACCTCTCGTTTCCTGCAAGGACGAAAAGTGGCCTCTGCCTACCTCTTATATCGGTAAAAGGTGTGACTGTATAAATGTACATACATACCATGTAATTGCACTAGGTAACAGTGCCATTCAGACCTAAACTGTATTATTTGCACACTACTGTTTGACAGTAGAATACCTGGCGCTGCGGTGGTGCCCACCTAGCGGAATTCTTGGATAAGTCCCAAGTGATGAGGAACTGGTGATCTGGACTACAAGTCACGCCCTACCTGCTCCTGACATTATTTTTTTATTTACTGTAAATACCTCATGTTTTGGAATAATATACATTTGTGGGGAGAAATAGGGTTTTTCTTTTAATTTTGCGGAATTGTATTCTACACTGCGGTATGTTTTGATTGTAAAGACCATCGGATTGACAAGGAAAGCCCAAGCTCTCATAGAATACCTGCGAAAAGTATCAGTATAAAGGTTCATAATTAGAGAATCGAACACCCAATTAGTAAGAAACAAACAGTCATATTTTATTTCCTCCTATAAAGCAACGTAAAAATTACTGGTGGTAGGATTCCTATGCAGGAATCCGTCTAGGTAGGCATCACCCCAGGGCCAGTTACTCTGCCGTGAAGCAGTAGTGTGCAAACATTACTGTGTTTCGGTTTGAAGGGCACTGTGAGCTAGCGTAATCACTGGGTATATGAGACTCAAGAACATATGTCTCAGGGTGATGGGCACAGTGTGGTGTCACACAGAAATTTTCTGGGTGATACAGCATTTGTTTTGGGCAGACGTTGCACTTACCATCAGGTGAGCGTTTTGCTCGTTCCATCACATTATGCAATAAAAAAAAAGAAAAAAAAAAACGTAAACTAAGTTATAAATTAATAGTAAATTTTAAACATCAATATAAAGTTTCCCGTGTGATGGCGGCTTAAGAGAATCTACCACCCCATCTCATCCCATGGGTGTCGTATAATGGACAGCTGCATCTTCCTAGAACATCTGAATAAATAAACTGCGGTTGCTACCTCATCTGCCAAGCGAGGCAACTCTGGCAAAATACCCCCAAAAAAGCAACAAAGTTTTGTGGCCATCTATGGGAGCGGCGGTGACCTAGTGATAGGCTGAAATGATGATGATATAAAGTTGGATTGCAGCAACAAAAAGAGGATACCCACGGAGTATCTTTCGCATGTTTCTTCTCCGTCTGAAAAACCTCATTACGAAACAGTGGTAGATTGTAAAAAACATGACGTTTGACAAACGATATTTATATTTCATATCATTAATGATTCTTAAAAAAAAATGCCGTAAAAATCACGAGCGAAAAGGCGCTAATATAAGTCATTAGTCTGACCCGATGGTCTCACTGCTGAGCGACGCTTTCGTCGTAAATGTTTTGCAAGCCTACAAATAAAACTAATTAGTCAGTCGCGAACGGTAATCGTCAAATCTAGACTACCAAAACAAAATACGACACGTCTGACTCAGTGTCATGACCAGGTCAAGGCAGGTGACATCACGATGACACCCGAGACCCTTTCCTTTTTGCTGGCAATGCGTTTTATTTCGACAACGAACGGACAATGGTTGTCCTTGTGTTTTACGATTGCGATAAAACTATGGTCGAGTGATGGATTTGTTATTGTGACTTTTGTGAAAGTGCCATTGCCTCCATTTTAATGCGTCGAACTTTCTCTAGGAAGTTCACGACGAATAACCTTCGATGGTACATCCGTGAGGGTTTTAAGAATTTTTTCTTTCACTTACACCATCTACTGTGGTAGCTCAGGGGCGAGGCGCTCGCTTAAAATTTCATAGTACGCGAGTGACATGGGTTCGATTCCCGGTGCCAGCACCACTAAAATTGTTAATTTCAATTTTAAGTGCTGATTTACCACGTGCTCGGCGGTGAAAGAAAACATCGCGAAAAAATATTTCGAAGGCAAGTGAAGATCCGTGTCAGTGAAGTCCGTCTTGGAGCAGCGTGGCGGATTCTTCCTAGCTCCAAAACCCTCTCGGAAATGAGAGGAGGCATGTGCTCAGCAGTGGGACATTTATAGGCTGTTATTTTTTTTATATATCTTTATATATACAGTCGTTGGTGCGTGTTAGTAACCTTGTAACTTCTGCACGACTTGATGGATTTAGATCTTATTCACGCAATATATTTGTTTTGTCTAGACAATGGTTTGCATATTTCGAACGGATTGGTTGCGCTGTGGTCGAATTACAGCCTACAAATGTTCCATTACTGAGCCCAAGCTTCCTCTCATTTTTGAGTGGGTTGGTTGGGTCGTCGGCTAAGTCTAAGCCGGGAAAATTTCCAGCCTTCGAAATATTTTTATTCCTCAGTCAGACATGCAGGTTTCCTCACGATGTTTACCTTCACCCCTGATCACTTGGTAATCTGCACTTAAAATAACAATTTTTAGAGGTGTCGCTGCCGGCGATCGAACTACCGTTCACTCGAGCTATGAAATTTAAGGCGAGCGCCCGGCTCCTGAGCTACCACGGCTATCGACGGATCATTATCGAACATTATTATATTATAATGTACTTAAAGATTCTTATATCGCGGCACCGACCGGAAAGGGTATGACAACATCTGCCAGGGCCATCCATCAGGTCAGCTAGTTGACGCGCAGCTAGGAGACGTGGGACGAGTGATTGCTTCTGTGAATTCGCGTACACTCGTGGCATAGAACATAGAACATTTTTTATTTGTAGCTAAAAAAACTATTAACAATTAAAAGTAAAAACAGATTCATTTTAACCTAAAAAACTTCATAATAAAAGACAAAAAAAGACTTGCTGGTGGTAGGATTCCTGGAATCCGTCTCGGTAGGTACCACCCCAGGGCCAGTATTCTGTCGTGAAGCAGTAATGTGCAAACATTACTGTGTTTCGGCGCTGATATTCTATCGGAGCTTGAAAAATTAAGAGCTAGCAAAAAAATAAGAAAAGTTAATATATTGGCACTATAATATCTCCTGCGCAGTTTATGGCTCTCGACAGTATTCGGAAGTTGTCGCCGTGGTCATTCGGCCAGGAGAACTGGAGAACATCGCTTACAATGTGGTCATTTATCAATTTAACGTATGATTTTAAGTGAGTAATTATAACGTTAAGAATTCGAAAGTATAACAAACTTTCTATGTCTCCATATGAGTGAAATAGTATCATAACGCATTATATTGCAGCGTCCTTTCCGTGTGTAGATATCGTTTTCTCTAAACCAGAAATGGTGAGATAAACAGCAAACTACCAGCAAAACTAAAACACAAGCATATCGACAGTCAAAGAATACGATATCCCACTACGAAAATGCTGATAGAATCGAATTGGCCATTTTATGTCAGCACCGACAGAACCAAAGCCTTTGCCTTATTAAAAATTGTCATAAATACAATTTTATCACACCTTAAATTCAACTTTATTGGTACGTGTAAAAGTTTCAATTCAAATAAATCTGTAACTATAAAATGCAACAAGCTATGTTAGATAGGACACCTCGCTTGTTGCAAGCGTGTTTGTGCTGTTTCTTGTATAGCTTCGATTTTCCGTCTCCTTCGCACCTTTAACTCGAAATAGACTATCTCGCTCTTGTTTTAAGTAACCGGTCTATTTGGACGCGTTCGTGTTACATAAGAAAGTCTAAGTAGACAAATAAAAGGAAATCGCTTATTTTAAATTTCTGTATTTAGAATGTTTCAAATTATTGATAGGATATTAATGAGTAAAATGGAACATTACATATTTTAGCTGGTGGTAGGTTTCCTATGCAGGAATCCGTCAAGAAACGTACCACCAGGGCCAGTTATTCTGTAGTAAAGCATAAGTGTGCAAACATCACTGAGGTAACTAATGTAATTGTTGGGCATATGAGACTTAAGAACTGATGTCTCAGGGTGCCAGGCGCAGCGCAGTGTCGTGCCACACCGAAACGTTCTTGGTAATGCAGCATTTAATATGGGCAAATGTTGCACTACACCGACAGGTTTACGATTTTATCGTCTCGTCTTTTTATTTGATAAATTCTTCCCGCTCAGCGTCTTCTTATTCTTTATCACCCTGTCTACTGATGGATAATATGGATACTATGAAGAGACAATACCAGACACCTCGTTCCTTAGAAGCCATTGCCCATCACCGTTATGTATATTTTAACTTATTTTTTATTTGATTAAGTGACAAAACGAGCAAAACGTTCATCTGATGGTAAGTGCAACGTCTGCTCATAATAAATGATGTGCCACTCAGAACATTTCTGTGTGACACTGCGCTGCGCCCGTCACCCTGAGACACCAGTTCTTAAGTCTTATATGCCCAGTGATTAAGCTAGCTCTCAGTGCCCTTAAAACCGAAACACTGTTATGTTTGCACACTATTACTTCACGGTAGAATAAGTGGCTCTGGGGTGACATAAGATTTTCTAGAAATTTACCTTATTCTACTTTTACCACACTTTCAGCCCACACCAGTCCACGCCTGAACATAGGCATGATTGGTTGAAAGAATGGTTCTCGAGTGTTTGAGGTTCTCGTACCGGCAAGCGTATTGTAGGGCGAACCACCACTAAGCAACTATCTGCACGGTAGTCGATGGATGCATTGATTAATGGATTCTTCAATCGACGAAGTTACCATGTCCTATTTTTTGACGGATGGTCACCGTTAGCCCGAAGGCTTTCACAGCTTCGCCGGATTGAAAGGTGACAGAGCGCCGCTTGGACTTTGGCAGCGGACCTCTACTTGGACCGTCATCCTGTGCGCGAGAGTAACTGACGCAAGGGTGCCCAAGGGAGCTGACCTCGGCTCGGTCAGTTGCTTCAATCGGAAGGGCGATCGAATTTATAATATTATTAGCTGATGCCCGCGACTTCGTCGGCGTGGATACGAGCTTTTAAAATATCCAGTCGAACTATTTGATTTTCCGCGATAAAAAGTATCCTATATCCGACTCCAGGACTCCAGCAACTGCAGTTGAGCAGTGAAAAGGTATCAAACAGGCAATAGGACAAAGAGTTACTTTTGCATTTATATTTTTCGTACGGATAAGTATAGATCGTATGGATGATATGTATGTGGAGTTGATTTAAAAAAACGGTTGTGGAAATTCTAAAAAATTCTTTTACTGTTAGGCAGCTATACTATATGAGATGGATCGACTTAATAAAACACTAAATACTGAGAACTTGGTGACGCGAGCACAACTTTTTCGGTAGTGTGCGTGAAAGCTACGGTAAAAACGACACGGTACGTATATTAAGACAGCGAACTATGTACCGTCATGTGTGGTAATTTCTATTGTGGTCGTATAGTTCAAAATGACTCCATTGACCTCAAGGTAATTCTTTCGTTGGACCACCGATTTTACCAGATAAGTTGAGAAGTAATAAACGTTTAAGTGGGCTTAATTTTGGGATCGTCACGACGTTCGATCGTTGCTGCAGATAGGAGTATGAAGAAATAAACTGGGCATTGGTTGAATATTTATGGTCATCACCTTGGCCTATGCTCTGAGACAGTTATTTGAAAATGTCATGGTTTTTATTTTATAGCATGTGATATTTTAAGAGCACTAGCACGCGTTAAAGTAATACTTTGTACATTAAGCCACGAGGTCGCCGCAGGTAGTGGGTTCTAATTCCAGCCGGAGCCGAATTTATGGAAAAACACATTTTGTAAGTTTTCGGGTCCGGTTGTATTGTTACCCTCCCCGTGACTCTGACTCTAGGCCGGGCCTAACGCCGATCTTGTCACACGGGCCTCACGTCGAGCGCGGGTAGGTTAGGACGAGTGAGTGCATCTGTGTTTGCGCAACCACTTGTTGCACTATAATATCTCCTGCGGAGTTGATAGCTTCCGATAGCAATCGGAAAAATCCTTCATTCACTGTAGAGGCTTATAACCGGCAGTGGGATATTAAGAAAGAAAGGAAGTATTTTGGACACTAAGAGACAACACAAACGATAAAAACACGTACTAATAATTATTTAATCAAAACACCGACATGAACGCAGCATTTTCAAGCATGTTTAAGCGAATTAAAGAGTTTCATGATTTTCTCATGGAGAAATCATCAGATAATCATCTCCCTTATGATGCCCCCTTTCTAATAAATATTAAAATCGGGTCATGAACAATAGTACCTTCCTCGTCACGTCTTATTTCCAGCGGAGCCACTGCCTCCCCTTATATGGAAAAAGGCGTGACTGTTACTACGAGTATATATAGAGACGTATTGAGAACATCCTTTTTTTTTGAAGTTGGTTAATAAAAGAGAATAAAAGCATAGAATAAAACCAATCATAAAACTATAAGCGCTTAAAAATATGACATCCTTACTAATATTATAAATGCGAAAGTAACTCCCTCTGTCTCTCTGTCTGTTTGTTACCTTTTCATGGTTCAAACGCTGAACCGAACTCGATGATATTTGGCACAGACATAGCCTGCATCCTGGAGACTATATAGGATACTATTTTCCCCGGAAAGTCTATCAGTTCCCACGGGATATTTAAAAACCTCTCTATACGCGGACGAAGTCGCTGGCAAGTAAAATATATACTTTGTGTGTGGGTCATGGCCGGACCAAGGAGGTCTTCAGATCAACTTAATGTCAGTCTCTAAAAGCTGAAGCTGGTTTTCATTTGATACCTACATGCATCACGGAATTAACAAGCTATAATCTATAAAATTTGCTATGCTTATAGCGCCATCTGTCGAAGCCATCAGTATTTATTAAACAGCTATAAAATACTCTTTTCTCAAAAAAGAAAAAGACAAGAAGTGCGAATCGTCCACGTGATGGCAAGTGCATCGTCTGGCCATAACAAACGCCGAAACACACAGAACATTTCTGTGTGTTACCTCACTAGGCTCGTCTGTCAGTAAAGTAGCACTATTACTGGTGAAAGGATTCTTATGGCAGTAGTGTGCAAACATTACTGTGTTTCAGTTTGAAGGGCACTGAGAGCTAGCGTAATCACTGGGCATATGAGACTTAAGAACTCATGTCTCAGAGTGACGGGCGTTGTTTGGTGTTACATAGAAATGTTCTGGGTCCATCAAGTGAACGTTTTGCTCGTTTCCTCGTTCTTCAATGAAAAAAAAAATAGCTCTCAGTGCCCTCCAGACCGAAACTCAGTAATCTTTGCACACTACTGCTTGACGGCGGAATAACTGACCCTGCAGTGAAACCTGCATATAAATCTTATCACCAGTAAACTCCTTCTTTTGTCTACTTTAACGACATTAACTGGATGGGAAGTTAAGTTTAGCCGTCTTGATATGGCCTTATGTTTGGATAGTCCATGCATTGGTCTAATTATATTATGGGCGACCTATTTTTATTTCAACTTGTAGGTGACGCGTGTTATCTAAGTCACATATTAACAAAACCCACTTAGTGTCGTTATCTACAGCAAATAATTAATATTTGTCTGTCCGTGCACTGTGGGAGCGACAGCGGCCAAGTTTGACCAATCGGGTCATTTAATGAGGTTGGTGGGTGATAAGAGGAAAGTCTATCGTGGCAGCGTAATATGTCGATACATATATTTATATTTTAATATAAATATATATCGACATGTTATACATTTAATATTTTCATAGTCGGGCATAATGTGAGAATTCTTTATCAATTTTGGATTGCGAAATGTCTTATGTAGATGATGACATCATGGTCACCCTGGGTTCGAATCCTTGCTGGTAACAAAATTTGTGCAAATACAAATCGTTGGGTCGAAGTAAATCTCCCTACGTTAAGTTCCTTAAGTTTTTAGAGTTCCGCACGTTAATAATAATTCGACGACGGACGCTAATTCGATTATCAAGTCGTTATAAATGAAGTTTTAAGTGATAGATCATACAACTTGAGCATAGATACGTTTGATCTTCACACGCCTGGTATTGTTTGCGTAGTTCTAATTGCGCTTGTTAAGGGAATATATCTTCTATCACATCAGTAGAAAGTTGAAAGTCCTGCGATACTGATGCAGTGCCGCGAGTTACTATTTTAGAGTCACAATTATCAGCACACTAAGTCAGCGGTGTGGCAGTATATCGATGACAGTGTATATTTGTACAGTGCAAAGATTTTACAACGCCTCACTTCTACACAGCGGGTAAAAGTAAAAAGTAAAGTTTCAGCCTATAAATGTCCCACAGCTGAGCACAGGCCTCCTCTCATTTCTGAGCGGGTTTTGGAGCTAGGAAGAATCCGCCACGCTGCTCCAATGCGTGTTGGCGGACTGCACATGTCTTCGAAATATTTTTTTTATTTCTCAGACATGCAGGTTTCCTCACGATGTTTTCCTTCACCGCCGAGAACGTGGTAAATCAGCACTTAAACAATTTTAGTGGTGCCCGCACCGGGAATCTAACCCGGGTCACTTGCGTACTATGAAATTTAAAGCGAGCGCCTGGCCCCTGAGCTACCACGGCTTCACACACAGCGGTTACTTGGTTCGAAGATCAGTCGAAGCCGACGTATGTGCTTAAACAGAACTCCGGTCTTGTTGTGATTGTCCCCGTGTTTCGGACACTGTATCGTAGCCTACCTCAGACCTCAGACGAATGAGTGTCTTGGTGTTTGCGGGTACACTTGTGGCACTATAGTATCTCCTGCGCAGTTGATAGCTTCTGACAATATTCGGAAACTGTCGCCGTAGTCGTAATCGGCCAGGAGGATATATATCTCTCTCTCTCTCTCAGTGTTATTATAGGTGTTCGATTGAGTAAAATAGCATATAGTGTCGTAAGAGGCGATTATGGTATTGTACGGATAGCTTTTATTCGGGCAGAAGAATACCATAATATGCAATACTGCTCGTAGGAACGCGAAGGGTAGGTATATATTTTTGAAACGTACCAAAACGGCGACGTGGAGGGGTAGGTAGAGACCATACACGTAGCCCTCTTTTGGACCCCGCGGAAACGAGACGCGACGGGTGACGAACCACGCCGCCGCCACTTTGGTACGAGTTAAAACATTCTTACTCCCCATTTCGTTCCCGTTTGGAGTATAGTTAAATACATACATACATGCATACAGAACGCCTCGTTCCCATAGGGGTAGGTAGATACCATACATTGAACTGCCTATTATGGTGTTATTCTGCACAAATAAAGGCTGTCCGTACAAAACCTCCTTCCTCGCCTTCTTAAAAAAAGTCCTTACTCGCCTCTTACGACACCTCGGTAGGAAAGAGGTAGGAGCTATTCTATGTCCATCGGTCACCTATCGGCTAAGACCTGCGTAGACCTTAGAATATAATCTTGTGGTAATGCATTTTGAAGGCAAATCATTCTTTTTTCGGCTGTTAAAACTCATTTATATTTATTTCACGAGATCACTTCGTATCGCAGTCAAAGCTCCAGAAGCCGTGTAAAGGCTAGATATACTCGTATATATAATTTCTAATTCTGTCCGGCGGTTTTACCTGCGTAATATATGCTGTGTGTTGGCGGCCTAAGAGAATGAGAAGAAAGAGATGAGATAGGGTGGTACCATCTCATCCCGTGGGTGTCGTAAAAGTCGAGAGAGAACAAATAAACTGCAGTTTTCAACCCGCCTGCAAAATGAGAGCTACAAACTTTTGTGGCCATCTATGAGAGAAGCCTATGTTCAGCTGTGGACTTGTCATAGGCTGAAACGAAGACATCGACGACGAATAAAATTAAAATAAAAGTGCAGTAAAAATGTTCGATCTATGAAAGCTTTTGTTCTCTCCATCTCTCCTCACCGACTCCACTTCGATTCATATTTCGAACAGTTATTACGCTTTCATTAGAAACAAATATAATTTAAATGCAAAGCACCATACTAGATTTCACAATAGTTATGGCCGAATAAAACGTAGCATTGTTTACAATAAACTAACTTTGTTATCGGCTGCCGAGCTTCAAGCACTTGAACAGTTTGCGTTACAGTTCGAGTTACATTGTACGTTAAACAACCATTCGGTTCATAGATTCAGTTATAAAGCTTCTGTTGAGGAAACAACAAAATAGACCCTTCCTTAATTGACGGATTCGACGTAGACTTGGAAATGAAATTATTATTAATATTAACCGCTACTGTTTACATTTTAGAATTCATAATGCTTTGTAATTTTGTTCTAACAAGTTACCTTACGATTTAATGTATCACAGAATGTGTATTATAATTCTGCGTTTCAGTTTTCAAAGGCAAGAACAAAGAAAATGAATAAGCTAGCGGGAAGCGCTATTTGCATTATTGTAACACACTGTACATTCATTATTGAACTCTTATATGGCTTACGAAATAACAATTAGGCGATACAAATATTTGTAATCGAACCCGCGACCCGCGGAGCAGAAGCTAAGGGCTTAGCCACTGCACCAACCGAGCGGACAAATCATACAAAGTAAAAAAAAATATTTATTACTTTGTTCACTACGAAACATACGATACATATATATGTTGGTGTTCACCTTGTGTTTTCGTTTAGCGGTTGTATGGCTCCGATGTCAGATTTGGTTGGTGGCCATGTAGCTCAGATGTCACTAATACCTGTATTAGTGTCCTAAGTTCAAAGTTAAAATCAAAAACAGATAACAGTTGAAGCTTAAGTTTGTGCTGACTAAATGAAGCCTAAGTTTAATTTTTTTATTGTATAAAGTGACGAAACGAGCAAAACGTTCACCTGATGGTGAGCAACGTCCGCCCACGACAAATGCTGTGTCACCCAGAATATTTCTGTGTGACACCACACTGCGCCCGTCACCCTGAGGTATCAGTTCTTAAGTCTCAAATGCCCAGTGATTACGCTAGCTCACAGTGCCCTTCAAACCGAAACACAGTAATGCTTGCACACTACTGCTTCACAGCAGAATAACTGGGCCTGGGGTGGTACCTACCCAGACGGATTCAGGCATAGGAATCCTACCACCAAAAGTAGTGCTCGAGGGACCTGAGTTCGGTCCCCGCGTGCCGGCATCTCTGAAATTGTTTAGCAATTTTGAGTTGTGACGCAATGTACTTTTGCTTGTTTCTTTACTTCCATTAAGAGAAAACAATGACGGTACGTTTACAGATATACATTTCACAAGCACAACACAACCAGACCGTGTTCTCCGTGTGGTAGCGGCTTAAGAGAATCTACCACCCCATCTCATCCCGTGGGTGTCGTTAAGTCGACAAAGGGATAATGAAAACCAGGAGATGGGCAGCAGCATCTTCCTGGAACATCTGAATAAATACACTGCGGTTGGCAACCCGCCTGCCAAGCGTGGCAACTAAATCAAATTCCCCCTAGAATGAGAGCTACAAACTTTTGTGGCTATCTTTGGGGGAGGCCCATGTTCAACAGTGGACTAGTGATAGGCTGAAATGATGATGGTGATGATGAACACAACAAGACAGGAAAATCAACGATTAGTCATTTTACAAATTGTTGAGTCCGGCTGGGATTCGGACCCAGGTGCTCTGACTAAAGAATTACCGCTGTGCATACATAAATAAATAATACTTGGAAAAAACTAAAAATACGCTTTATATAGAAAACCAATAATTTATTTATTTTGTTACAAACTAATTTAAGACGATGGCCTCTTTAACAGGTAATGTATTAACGCCATCTATTGAGTAATTTAGTTGGATCTACTATAAAAGCGTGTTTTTTTAGTTTTTTTAACTATTAGTTTTTATTTTTTAGTCGAATTATTGCATTGTCATCGGTCTTTGACAGGTGTGCAAAATTTGAATTAAATCGGATCATTCAAAGTAGGAGAAAATCGACCCCTAGGGAGTCGGATACAAACATACAAGTATACCTAATATGAAGCGTATAAAAAGGTTCAGAAGAATTAAAAACTCCTCCTTTTTTGGAGTCGGTTAAAAATGTGCATGTTTTAGAAAAAAAAATCAATGTCGTATAAAGACCGCTGATACTAGAGAAGCACGGCGGACTCTTTCTCAAATCGGCACGTCAGAAATACGTTTAATGGAAAGAAGAAGAAAGAAAGTTGATTTGGCAAAAAACCGTTGACGTAACATGCATTGAAATAAAAGTACAAAACAAAAATTAACATGTAAGTAACCACAATAAGTGTCGTGTGGTAGCGGCTTAAGAGAATCAACCACCCCTTCTCGCACCGTAGTGGCCGTTAAAGTCGACAGAGGGAAAATAAAAAACCAGGAGATGGACAGCAGCATCTTCCTGGAACATCTGAATAAATTCACTGCGGTTGCCAACCCGCTCGTCAAGCGTGGCAACTACGGCAAAATCCTCAAAAAAAATGAGTTTCCAAAAAAAATTTTTGTGATTACTTTTGGGGAGGCCTATGTTCAGCAGTGGACTAGTTATAGACTGTAATGAACAACAATAAAAAAAAACATCCTTACTACTAATCTTTCAACTAAGCTGTAATTGGCTTCACTTTATTTCTTATGTACACGATAACATCAGATGGTCAACAATGACCCCGTGATAGAACAGGATCTCAGTTCACTAAATTTTCAATGACAAGTTAAATATAGTTCCGCAGTGTTTATAGGCTTTCTGCTGATTTGAATTTTACGTTATTTGCAAAGGTATAATTATATTGAATGTCATTTAGAAACTTTCCATCACCTGACCTTTCTGCGCGTCATCAGTGACTAATTTAAAGAGAGATTAAAATTGGTTTTCCTCCAACAATTATTTATTTTACGAAATAAAATTCCAAACTCGCTATTTGATAAATATTCCCGCCTACTCAGTATTCTTACAATTTACACAGATTACAAATCATCTGAATTCAGCGTCCATTACCGTATAAGGTCATACTACAGTACTCACTGATGATCTCATTATGTTGCAGGCACTTTAAAATTTCAACTTTTATATTTTATTCAAATATTTCCTCATTTTTCTCTAAAATAATGTAGCCGTAGCTCAGGGGCTCGCCTAAAATTTAATAGTACGCGAATGACCTGAATTCGATCCCCGGTGCCGACACCACTAAAATAGTTATTTTAAGTTTGTTTAAAACATCGTGCGGAGACCTGCATATCTAAAGAAAACAAAGAAAGAAAGAAAGAAACACATTTATTCACGGTCCAATCACAAAAGATACAAAACAAAACAAAATAAAATGGAATTACACAGAACAAAATAATATTGCCCGAAATTAACAAAAGTGAAAAGATAATATAAAATGAAAAACGAAGACATGGGACGTCCGCCAACCTGCGTTGGAGCAGCGCGACGGACTTCTCCCGGCTGCAAAATCCTCGCAGAAACGAGAGTAGGCCTGTGCTCAGCAGTGGAACATTTATTGGCTATAACTATTACAAGTATAACATATGCTCCGAAGAATCTACTGGTTCTTATTTTGGAGATGTCACCTCACTGAAAATGATGATGAGATGATTTTACCACTGATAAAATGAATAGCCGTGTGGTGGCGGCTCGTTAAAAGAATACTACCACTCCATCTTATCCAATGGATCTCGTAAAAGGCGAGTAAGGAATAAAACTGCACTGTGCACCCAACAGCGCATGGTGGCGATGGGCTCACCACCTATCACACCAAGTGCATTATATTGTTTTGGTGAAATGTGGATTGTGGCAGTCATCTGCTTTTGCAGTGAGTGCCGTCTCTGACTACCCCTTATGGGATACAGTCGTGATCTTATGTATGTATAAAATGAAATGAAAACCATACGACAATCTCGAACAACATTAACCACCAGCTACGTAGTTAAGGAAAAATATCATGAGAAAATTTCCATGTCTAAATTTATTCATTCTAACACATATAATGGGCGGCCGCGCGTGTCTTGCATTTAGAAGTAAAAATGTTGATATTACTGTTCAATATTTTTATAATTATGATTGTAAATAATTAATAAATATATGTTGGAAGTATTAGTGGGTTGTTTTTTTTTAATATTATGTGTCCGATGAATGTGTATCTATGTAATTGTTTGTGCAATTATCGTGTTAAACATATAATTTGTATTTGTCAATAGTTCATTACTTATTTACGACCTTATTACAATGGTATTACTATATCTGCTAGTAAATAATGCGTTATATGATATGATATCTTCGATATTTATTTTTCTATTGGACCGTTATACAATAATACAATTGTAGTTGAACATCTTTTATTTACCATGTTTTTTAATGTATGAAGTAACGAGTCAAGCAAAACGTTCACCTGACAGTAAGTGCAAAGTCTGCCCATAACAAATGCTGTGTCACCCAGAACGTTTCTGTTTGACACCACACTGCGCCCGTCGTCCTGAGATATCAGTTCTTAAGTCTCATATGCCCAGTGATTACACCAGCTCACAGTGCCCTTCAAACCGAAACACAGTAATGTATGGACACTACTGCTTCACGGCAGAATAACTGGCCCGTGGGGTGGTACAGAACTAGACGGATTCCTGCATAGGAATCCTACCACCAACACTTTTTGACTAATACATACATACATAAGATCACGACTGTATTCCATAAAGAGTAGTCAGATATTGGGCACTCACTACAAAAACAGATGATTGCCACAATCCACGTTTCACCAAAACAATATAATGCACTTGGTGTGATAGGTGGTGAGCCCACCGCTCTGGTGGTAGGATTCCCATGCGGAAATCCGTCTACGTAGGTACCACCCCTGGGCCGTGAAGCAGTAGTGTGCAAACATTACTGTGTTTCGGTTTGAAGGGCACTGTGAGCTAGCGTAATCACGTTGAGACATCAGTTCTTAAGTGTCATATGCCCAGTGATTACACTAGCTTACAGTGCCTTCAAACCGAAACACAGCAAAAAGATCATATTTTTAACAAAGTTCTCAATTGTTTCAAGACAATTAGCTTAATTATATTTGTCCCTATATAATTTACTCTGAAAATAAAATTAAATAACAGCCTATAAATGTCCACTGATATAGGAGTACACGCGCCCTTTCGTTTTCGTGAGATCTTTAGAGCTGGGAAAAGTCCGCCACGTTACTCCAATGCGGGTTGACGAACTTCACATGTCCTCGAAAATGTTTTTATTCCACAGAGATGCAGGTTTCCTCAAAATGTTGCCCTTCACCGCTGAGCGCGTAGTGAATCAGCACTTAAAATTGCTGAACGATATCAGAGGTGCCAGCCTCCTAGCTACCACGTCTCGGCATACATTGGTGATCACACAGCATCCGATGAAGCTGTAAAAGCCAAAAGGCTAACAGCGATTACTTCACCGAAATTATATATACACTGGTGAAATGATGATGATTGAAAATCGTTTTCAATTTCACGAAAACGATTTTCAATTCAACCCAAAATAAATTCAAAAGATCGAAAATTAAAATTCCCTACTTGTTACTTAATTCGCAGCAACTATACAAACATCGTGTATAAATTTTTAGTTACGTAAATAATTGTGACTCGGCATTTGCATTTCGAATATTATAGATACGAGATTCTCGTAACGCTGTTATCAGGCTGGATGCCACGGATGCCAGTGTGCCGACGAATCGGTGTGCAGCTCGATCATATTTATTATTATCGGTGTGATGCATTGAGGTCTTATCTAATGCCGCCTAGTGATTAATCGACGAGTCGTGCAACTTGTTAAGCGATTTTAACGTCTTTATTATACCAGGAAATTTTGCGAACGTGACTTTTTTTTTCAATTTAAATTATATTTTACCTTATATTATAAAAAATTGTAAAGTAATAGGCTTTAAAGGTTCCACTGACGGGCACAGGCCTCCTCTCATTTCTTTCGAGAGGGCTTTGGAGCTGGAAAGAGTCCGCCACGCTGCTTCAATGCATGGCGTACTTCACATCCCCTCGAAATATTTTTAATCCCGAGTCTTTACTGGTGGTAGGATTCCTATGCAGGAATGCGTCTAGGTAGGTATCACCCCAGGGCCAGTTATTCTGCCGTGAAGCAGTAGCGTGCATACATTACTGTGTTTCGGTTTGAAGGGCACTGTGAGCTAGCGTAATCACTGGGCATATGAGACTTAAGAACCCACGTGCACAGGGTGATGGGCACAGTAAGGTGTCACGCAGAAATTTTCTGGGTGACACAGCATTTGCTATGGGCAGACGATGCACTTACCATCAGGTGAACGTTTTGCTCGTTTCATCACTTTATGCTGTAAAAAAATGAAGGTTTTCTCACGACGTTTTCCGTCACAGCTGAGCACGCGGTAAATTAGCATTTAAAATTGGAGAAGAAGGTGCCCACAAAATTTCTATCACCCGTTTCTTCTGCATCAGAGGAACCTCGTTACGAAACGGTGATAGACTGTAAAAAAATTACGTTTCACAAACGAAATTTATAATTCTTAAGTCGAAAAATAAAGACTTTCCATTTCGTTTATGAATTTTATATTGATGACGATGATGGTCGATTTAGGCCACGGCGATTCCGAATACGTCGAGAGCCATCAACTGCGCAGGAGATATTATAGTGCCCCAAGTGTACGCGCAAACACAAAGGCTCTCACTCGTCCAAACCTACTCGCGCCCGATGTAACACTGATGCGATAAGATGTAGGAGGAGGCTCGGATGCAGGGTCAGAAACACGGGGACAATCACAACACAACCAGACCTGAAAACCAATAATTTGTGTTTTAGCACAAATTTTGGCTTCGGCTGGGATTCTAACACAGGACCTTTGGCGTAGCAGTCAGGTACTTTGACCACTAGGCCACGCGGTCCTCAATCATTATATTATATACATTATGAATTATTTTGTGATGTATTGTAAAACAGTGTCACATAACTGCGCTTCGGCAGGAAGTAACACTAACACGCTCTGATAGCGTGCGTCCTCCCCATGATTCAAATTAAGATTTCGCTGACTTACATCACGTAGCGCGTATTTTCTAAGAAATTCAATGAAAATATGCCATCGAGTGGTCTGATCTCTTACAAATTTTTTGTTCTGTTACTAGGAACTGCATATTCATCTCACGTGTAGATTGTCTCGTCTTTCGGTTAGTTACACAGTTTACATCGTTTAGAAACTATGGAATCATTTCTAAATACTACGTACATATACAGTCACGTCTTTTTCCTGTGCAGGAATCCGTCTAGGTAGGTACCACCCTAGGATTAGTTATTCTGCCGTGAAGCAGTAGTGTGCAAACATTTTTTCCATCTTCCCATTGTGTTCCCACGAGCATTGTAGTGACAGCATTGCATATTATGGTATTATTCTACACGAATAAATGCTGTCCGTACAATAACTTAGTCGCCACTTACGTGGGGAAGAGGTAGGTGCTATTTCACTTGGCCACACACCTTTTAATGTTAAGTAAGGACTAATATGGACTAATGTAATCTAAAGCGATTGTTCAACGCACTTATAAAAAAAATATTGTGGGTTATAAAAAATGCTTTCCTTCATTAGAATAGAAGATATCGTGGTGGTTGTGATGTCCCAATGCAATACCATGTCCTGATAAATCACAGCCACGACGATATCGCTGTGTTAATAATCATATGGTTTCATATGTAACAACGAAGGAAAGTAAGTTAATTTGCTAAGATCCGCATGCAAAACATAAAATGGTGTATATTACCTAGTTTTTTGAAGAGCACCGCCCGCCCTCCCTTAGTAGCGTGCACAAGCAAACTATCACCGCCACCAGGAACCACTACAATACTACCACTAGGTTATATATATATACCACTGAAGTAGAGAGCACGACACGTGTTTCGCCCCAAAACGAGGCATTATCAAGTGTCATATAGTCTACGCAGATGCTGTATATCTGTCTATACAGCAGACAGGTAAGCCGATTACTGTTCATTTATTGTCAAGTGTATTGAATGCTCTCTAAAATAACAACTTGAAAGCTTTGAGTGTTCAATTGATAAAACTTCACAATCTTTCTCCGCTGCCGGGACTCGTTTGAGAATAAGTTTGTCCTTATGGAGGTCAAGTTTAAACAAGGCGAGGTCCTTTCGAGCGGAATCAAAGTTTAATCGAGTGTTGCGCTTTAAAACAATTAAGGTGGAGTGGTCTTCATAAATCTAGGGCCCCTTTAGAGATTTTACTCAGAGTTATTTATATAGGAAGTTTCTGAAAGGAAAATTCAATCCGAGCATTAAATGCCTATTGTAATAAAGGATTAGCGAGGATTGTTTTTTTTTTCTTTTTCTTTCTCTAGCTTAGCGAATTGTTCCAGCTCCGACTCGGGGAGTTAATTATTCATCGTTTTGTTTCTCTTTTTCTTGTACATTTTTTTATTGTTAGGGAATTTGAATGACAAAGAGTTTATTTAATTCTTAGTTTGTTATTTATTTTCGCTTTGTAAGCTGCGTGAGTTATTTTTATTCCTTTGCAATTATATCATTTACATGAGCTACTGTTTTTTTGAAGACCAAATCTCGAAGTGGTGGTATACGTAAAATATTTAATTTGTTGTACAGGGCTATAATATCGGTTTTTTTTAGAAGCATACTTGTTTTTCCGTCATTTTTCTCAATAACATTAGGATTAATTTGCATGTAGTGTTTCATCATCGTCGTTTCAGCCTGACACTACACAGGCCTCTCCCATAGATTGCCACAAGAGTTTGTAGCTCCAATTTCGGGGGGATTTTTTCCATAGATGCCACGCATGGCAGGCGGGTTGGAAACCGCAGTTTATTTATTCAGATGTTCCATGATGATTCCGCTGTCCATCTTCGGGTTCTAATGATGATGAGATGGGGTGGTAGATTCCCATAAGCCTCCCGCCACCACACGGTGTAGTTTTTACCTATAAGTAATTGTTACATATTATCATTTCTATATATTTAAATATGTTGTGTGTATAGCGTAAACAATTGTTGGTAAATCTGAACAAATAAATAAATAAAAATCACTAGCGGTAGGATTCCTAAGCGGAAGTTCGTCTACTTGTGTACCACCGCCAGTTATCCTGACGTCCAGCAGTAGTGTGTTCGGTTTGAAGAACACTGATAGCTAGTGTAATTACTGAGCATGGGCGACTTAAGAACTGATGTGTCGGTGTGAGCGCAGTTTGGTGCCACGCAGAAATGTTCTGCTGTTCTGGGTGACACAGTATTTATTATGGGCAGACGGTGCTTTTCATTTTTTGATACTGATATTTGTGACGAGACGAGCAAATACGTTCACTTGATGGTAAGTGCAACCGTCACACTGACCAAGCATACAGGTCGGTCGCGGGTTCTATCCCCACCGGAGACAAATATTTGTATGGCCACATAGCTGTTCCTAGTCTGGCTGTTTGTAACTGTAAAACGTATCCACATCATCATCTTCATTTCAGCCTTTCGGTCCACCGCTGAATATAGGCCTCAAAAGGCTGCTATATAGGCCCCATAGATCGCCAAAAAAGTTTGTAGCTCTAATTTTGAAACTGCAGTTTATTTATTCTCCTCTACTCCCATCTCCTGGTTTTTATTTTCCCTTTCTCGACTTTTACGACACCCACGTGATGAGATGGGGGTGGTAGATTCTCGTAAGCCGCAACCACACGGCGGCTTTTTTGTGTGAACTGTATTTATTGTTTTCTTAAAAAGCCTTAGACTGTATAATATTGCCGTAGGACGATCTGTGCTCTTTTAAAATCAGGTGCTTGTGCTCTTGTAAACCCGATTTCAATTAATTTTTACTGACTTCAAAACAGGGGGTGGTTTTCAATTAATCTTACTGGTGGTAGGATTCCTGTGCGGGAATCCGTCTGGGTAGGTACCGCCCGAGGACCAGTTATTCTGCCGTAAAGCAGTAGTGTCCAAACATTACTGTGTTTCGGTTTGAAGGCACTGTATGCAAGTGTAATCACTGGGCATATGAGACTTATTAACTAATGTCTCAGAGTGACGGGCGCAGTGGGGTGTCAGACGTTACACTCACCAACAGTTGAAGGTATTTTTTTTTATTGTATAAAGTGACGAAACGAGCAAAACGTTCACCTGATGGTAAGTGCAACGTCCGCCCACAACAAATGCTGTGTCACCCAGAATATTTCTCTGTGACACCACACTGCGCCCGTCACCCTTAGACTTCAATTCTTCAGTCTCAAATGCCCAGTGATTACGCTAGCTCACAGTGCCCTTCAAACCGAAACACAGCAATGCTTGCACACTACTGCTTCACGGCAAAATAACTGGCCTGGGGTGGTACCTACCTAGACGGATTCCTGCATAGGAATCCTACCACCAGGAAAGTTGCTTGTTTTATCATAATAATAAAAAAAATACTCACAAAATATCACTGTGAATGCACTGGCTTCGTATTCCGTCTGTTTTAAAGGAAAAATCTAAATTTTAGGCCACGGATGTACAACGTGTTTTTTCATAAAATAGTATAGTCAGTATATAGTGTCGATGAATAATTATGTCCTCCCGGGTTTTAGACTACGACGACGACTTTCGAAAAATCGAAGGCTATCAACTGCGCAGGAGATATTATAGTGCCACAATTGCAAGCGAAAGTACAGACACTCACTTGTCATAACTCATTCGCGCCCGATGACGCTCACGCTGTAAGATCGGAGGTAGGATGCAGTGTTTTGCCACAATTGTTGGTTCCGGCTGAGTTCGAACCTAGGATCCGCAGTTTGGAAGTCAGATTTTTTCTTTACATTGTTATTTTTCTTATTTCTTTGTGTTATGTATACCTTATGTTATGTGTACCATGTATTATGTGTATCGATGTAAGTGTCGGAATAAATGTCTTTAAGCCACGCACTGGCCACTACGCAACGCGATCGTCAAAGTTAATATATAAACATACTTATATACAATCACGTTTTTTCCCTTATAAGGGGTAGGTAGGAGACCACACATGCACCCACTTTTTGCCCCCGACGGAAACGAGACGTGAACGGTGGCGAGCCACGTCGCCGCCATTTTGGTACGTGTCAAAAAATATTATTCCCTATTGCATTTGTACGAATAAAGACTATCCATATAATCTGCCACACGGCCTCTTACGACACCTCCGTGGGAAAGAGGTAGGTGCTATTCTACTCTGCCGCACACCTATCGACTAATATTGAATGAGTGTCTCTAAAACAGTTCTAATTTTATCAAATTTCTTAATATGAATACACATTTTTAATAGACTTCATTAAGGAGGATCTCAATGTTAGTTTAACTGTAACGACAAAATAACCTGAATAAATAATGTTTTCAGAATAAATCGGCTTAGTAGGCGCAGTGACCGAGCCATTGACTTCTGCGCCACAGGTCACGGGTTCGATGCCCGCGGTGAACAAATATTTGTGTGGCCCACAATTGGTTGTTCCGGGTTTGGGTGTTTGCTCATGTGCAATTTATGTAAAGCGCAACCACGACACAGGAAATATTTACGAGGTTGATTTTTCTTTCTTAAAAAAATAGACACATACAGTCACGTCTTTTTTCCATATATGCGCGCGCACGCACACACATGCACTCTCACTGATACACTCACACACACACACACGATCTAACAACTTAATTTCATATTTAATATTACCATACAAAACGATTGTATTGATCCGTGGGGTGGAGGCCTGGTGATCCACATTACAGATTTGTTTCTAGTCCTCGGTCCACCAGTACCTCGAACGTTTTTTTTTCTATTGTATAAAGTGATAAAACGAGCAAAACGTTCACCTGATGGGAAGTGCAGCGTCCGCCCACAACAAATGCTGTCTCACCCAGAATATTTCTGGGTGACACCACACTGTGCCCGTCACCCTGAGACATCAGTTCTTAAGTCTCATATGTGATTACGCTAGCTCACAGTGCCCTTCAAACCGAAACAGTAATGTTTGCATACTACTGCTTCACGACAGAATAACTGGCCCTGGCATTTATATTGAGTCTTAAGTTACGTACAATCTAGTTGTGGGAAAATAAATACATATTATTATTACATAAGAGTTAGGCAGAGACGTAGACCGCTCTTCGACCCCGCGGGCATAAATATAATATTCTATAATGACCCTAAAACATACATAAGATTACGACTGTATCCCATAAGGGGTAGTCAGAGACTGGGCACTCACTGCAAAAACAGATGACTGCCACAATCCACGTTTTACCAAAACAATATAATGCACTTGGTGTGATAGGTGGTGAGCCCATCGCCACCATGCGCTGTTGGGTGCACAGTGCAGTTTAATTCCTTACTCGCCTTTTACGAGATCCATTGGATGAGATGGAGTGATAGTATTCTTTTAACGATCCGCCACCACACGGCCCTAAAACTCATACGTCCAATAACTACACCAGCTGTCAGTGCCCTTCGGACCGAACACAGCAATGTTTGCACACTACTGCTTTACGACAGAATAACTGGCCCTGGGGTAGTACCTCCCAAGACGGATTCCTGCACAGGAATCATACCACAAGCAAAACTTAGCACTTAAACTTTCTGCTAACTTAGCAGTGACATTGATCTAGATACTAATATAACGCGAGACTTGTGGTCTCATGTCCCAGGGTGACGGGCGCAGTGTGACGTCACACAGAAATGTTCCGGGTGAAACAGCATTGGTTATGAACAGACGTTGCACTTACCATCAGGTGAACGTTTTGCACGTCTCATCGCATTACACTGCACTCTACTGTTACGGCAGATTAACTGGCCCTGAGTAATACCTCCCTAGACGGATTCCTGCATAGGAATCTTAACGCCAGTAAAAGTCTCATCGGGTTATCTCGTTGTGTCTGTTCATACGGATATAACTTGAACATGAACATTTCTGATTAAGACCATTAAGGTCTTATTCATAAAAAATACTTAGAATAGATTTATAACACTGAATAATTTAATTGAGCCTGATGAACGTGTTATAAAATTCCACTATGGGATACTTCAACATGGTACGTTGCCGTCCTAATCTAATTTTATATCTGCGTAGGTGAAACATCTGTGTATTTGTATATATTTGGCTGCAAACTTCTGTCAAAAATGTCTATGTAGTTATCAATAGCAGGAGTTCTTCCGGATCAGCAGTATCTATGGGTGTCCCGCAGGGTTCGATTCTCGGCCCATTTCTATTTCTTATTTACATTAATGACTTACCTTACCTAGTAGGGGACAACCATGATATAGTGTTATTTGCTGATGATACATCTTTGATTTTTAAGATAAAACGTCAACTTTTATTATATGACGAGGTGAATAATGCTATTTCAAAATTAGTACATTGGTTTAATGTTAATAATTTGCTTTTAAACGGCAATAAAACAAAATGTATTAAATTCACAACACCAAATGTTAAACAATTAGATGTAAATGTGCTTGTGAGTGGGGAAGAGTTGAGCCTTGTGGATACTGCTGTCTTTCTTGGAATAACTCTTGACGCAAAACTTCAATGGAGCCCCCATATATCTAAACTAGCAAGTAGACTTAGCTCTGCAGCTTATGCTGTAAAAAAAATTAGGAATTTGACTAACGTTGAAACTGCTAGATTGGTTTATTTTAGTTATTTTCATAGCATAATGTCTTATGGTATTTTGCTATGGGGAAATGCAACTGATGTTGAAGTGATTTTTGTTTTGCAAAAGAGGGCCGTAAGAGCTATTTATAATCTTGGCTCTAAAGTGTCTCTTAGGGATAAATTTAAAGAAATTAATATCTTAACCTTGGCCTCTCAATATATATTTGAAAACGTTTTGTATGTACACAAGAACATAAACCAGTTCACTAAAAAAAGTGATGTTCATAATGTGAATACCAGGAACAAGCACAAATTAATTATGCCAGTTACCCGACTTCACAGAGTCAGTAACTCTTTTATGGGGCAATGTATACGTTTTTACAACAAAATCCCAGCAAAGTCTTTCAATCAAAAAGTTTAAATTTTATATTAAACAAAGACTTCATAAAAAGGGTTATTATAATATTAAAGAATACATAGATGATGATAACCCCTGGGAATGAGGTGATCGCCGCCAAGCCATTTCTACATCTTTATAATACAGCTATTGTAATACAGTTATTGTACATTATTTTAAAAATGACTTAAAAAAAAAAGCCCGCTGGGTTTCTTACTGGTTCTTCCCAGGACAGAGGCATTTTTGCGAACCAGTGTAGCTTAAAAAAAAAAATGACTTTCAATAAGTACTATGTAAATAGTCTATATTGAATAAAAATTTATTCTATTCTATTCTATTCTATTCTATTCTATTCTATTCTATTCTATTCTATTCTATTCTATTCTAACCTCTTTGTAACAAGGCTATAAACCTTCTATATTTTTTATAAATAAGACCGCGATAAAGCTATAGATTATAGATAGTTGCATAAGAACTAAGTTAGCCTCCGTTAAAAGTAACATCTAAAAACATTTGAAAAAATGATAAAAAATAAAAGAAAAAAATACAAATTAGAGTGAGAGAAAGAGAGAGTTGAATAAAAGAGGGCTGCCCTTTTTGGCGCGACAATAATACACCAATATAATCGAGAAATCTACATATTAAATCATGTTCAGAGTTGAAAAAATAACACCAGTAATTCTGCTGTGAAGCATTACTGTGTTTCGGTTTGAAGGGCACTGAGAGCTAGAGTAATCACTGGGCATATGAGACATAAGAACTCATGTCTCAGGGTGACGAGCGCAGTTTGGTGTCACACATAAATTTTCTGGGTGACACAGCGTTTTTTATGGGCAGACGTTGCACTTACCATCAGGTGAACGTTCTGCTTGTTCCGTCACTTTTAGCAAACAAAAAGAAACCTTGAGACATCAGTTCTTAAGTCTCATATGCCCAGTGATTACGCTAGCTCTCAGTGCCGTTCAGACCGAAACACAGTAATGTTTGCACACTACTGCTTCACGGCAGAATAACTGGCCCTGGGGTGGTACCTAGACGGATTCCTGTATAGGTATCCTACCACCAGTAAAACCCCAAAATATTTTTGATTTTTATGTTATACTAAATAGACTTGCTGTTCGATTTTAGGTTCATTTAAAATATCAGTTGTTATGACCCGTTGGTAGAAAGCGTACCGAAGAAAAACAAAACACTCACACCACTCACACACTTACACCCAACAAACACAAAGATCGCCAAAATTACATTTAACAGCAAAATCAAATCAAGGATTGCAGGTAGCGTGTGATTTTCTGTAATGTTTGTCAACACTCTAATGTCACGATAAACTATATTTTTTAGGTCTTGGCTAAGCGCCCTGAGCACTCGACCTTTCAATCCGGCGAAGATGGAAAAGCCTTCGGGCTAACGGTGATCAGTCAAAAAAAACCAATTAGGTAACTTCGACCACAAGGTCAATTGAAGAATCCATTCAGCAGGGCATCGTTCAGAACTGCGTCACATTTTCTTATCGAGTGTATCTCAATGTTCTATTAAAAAAAAATGAGTGCTTGTTGCCAGTGTACCTATATGGAACAGAGACGTATCTTTTCACAGCAGGTCGTATGAGGAAGCTCAAACTCGCTCAGCGAGCTATACCCTGTATTATTCTGCGGTATAGAATCCGAATGATATCAACAGCAGGGCCGAGAGTCAGATAATTGAAGTGTAAAAAAATGTCATCATTCATAATTTTTTTTTTTTTGCTTTTTTTGAAAACTATATTTGATTCTCGCTCACACTGTTAACATTGTCATTTTTACTATGGTATTTCATTATCATTTCAGGCTCTAACCAATCCACTGCTGAACACAGGCCTCCCCCATAGGTTGCCACATAAGTTTGCAGCTCTAATTTTGAGGAGATTTTACCAGAGTTGCCACGTTTGGCAGGCGGGTTCAACCGCAGTTTATTTATTCAGATATTCCAGGACAATGCTGCTGCCCATCTCCTGGTTTTTATTTTCTTCTGTCGACTTTTACGACACCCACTGGATGAGATGGGATGGTAGATTCTCTTAAGCCGTCACCACACGACAATCAATTTTGAAAATTCTTATCGTCATACGTACGTATATAAGACAAAAGTATCGGTGTCTATACAGAATAATCTTTGAACCTATTCATTGATACACAAGTTACTTATTTTATACTATCGTCACGTATGCCGGCTTTTAATAAAACGGGAACAACATAGTATCGCAACGAACTTCCATCAGATAATCACGTTAAAACGGACTATCCTAAAATTTTTACATCAAAGATCACAGTAATCCTAAATGAGAAAGCTATCCTAAATGGCTACATAACTTGCGGAGCCTTTTGTGAACAAACAACTACGAAGCGAAAAGGGTCGTTTAATTAAAACTAAAGCGTCTCGTTAACTCCTATTAAAATAACTTTTAGCTTCAGCTTTTCTATTATTACACGTAAAGCGCTTTTGAAAATCCCTAGCATTTTCACCCGCGTAAAAAAGCCGACCCCTATCTTAAATTTAAGTAGCATAAGTAACCCGCTATTATATCAGCTATCTGTCAGTGAAAGTCCTGTCAAAACCGTTTCAGAGCCGTTTCAGAGATTAGCCGGAACAAACAGACAGACAGACAGACAAAAAATAAAAATTGATTTTTTTAAAGTACCGTCTATACTTTCATAAGCATTGAGTATTGTTATTTCTTTATTACAAACAGACACATACATTTCGTTTATTTGTATAGACAATAACTAAGCTGTAATTCAAGAAAACACCAGCGCGTATGAGAAAGAAAACGAAAACATTTCGTAATCAAGTCATTGGTTTGCACTATTCAGGTGCCTCCATTTGCCCACACGGATATACATAGGAGGCATGGTATTATCAGCTTTGTCGCCTACTACAGAATACCGGAGTGTGTAACCGACACAGGATTTTTCCTGCGAAACGAATCTTACTGCCCTGCCGCAATTACAAGGGAGTTAGGATTTCGTTGCTAAATATTTTCCTTTATCCGTTGGGCTGGGTCTAAGGTACAAGCTTAATCGATGCGAATTGTATGAACGACATTCAAGCGTTATCTTAGTTAATAATTAGTTCATCATCATCATCATCATCTCAGCCTATCGCTAGTCCACTGCTGAACATAGGCCTCCCTCATAGATTGCTACAAAAGTTAGTAGTTCACATTTTGGGGGATTTCGCCATGGTTGCCACGCTTAGCAGGCGGATTGCGCAACCGTTTTTTGAGACGATCATGTCATGGGATGAGGTGGGGTGGTAGATTATCTTAAATTGCTACCACACGCAGAGTATGTTGTCGCTGATTGACATCGGCCATGTCCGATGTCCGCCAGCTCCACTCACACCACTTACGCAGTCTTAATAGTCAGTTGAATCACTGAAACTCGGGATACTTTTATGACCGTTAACACAGCTAGCCTATATTTTGAAACAAAAAACTTTATTTATTAGGTTTTCAATGAGTTCAAGAACAATGGACACTGTGGAAATTTGGCCTTTATACCGTACTTTATAAAAAAAAATATAATTATAGTTACCTAGACGGATTCCTATGCAGGAATCCGTCTAGGTAGGTACCACCCCAAGGCCAGTTATTCTGCCGTGAAGCAGTAGCGTGCAAACATTACTGTGTTTCGGTTTGAAGGGCACTGAGAGCTAGCGTAATCACTGGGCATATGAAACTTAAGAACTGATGTCTCAGGGTGACGGACGCAATGTGGTGTCACACAGAAATGTTCTGGGTGAAACAGCTTTTGTTATGGGCAGACGTTGCACTTACCATCAGGTGAACGTTTTGCTCGTTTCGTCACTTTATAAAAAAAAACCGTGATAAAATCACGTATAAAGGATCAATAACTTTGAAACAAACGTTCCTACTTTTAATAATATTATTTATATTATAAGTTTTAATGCATATCGGATGAACCATCTTTAAACTTTGTAATCCGGTACTATAATATCGATAATTTACACATTGGCCCATAATAGTAGGACCCATCGACGTAAAGTAAAAGACTAATATTTTGGTGGTAGGATTTGGATGTAGGGATCCGCTTAGGTAGGTAAAACAATAAACAAATAATTTGTGTCGCTTATTTTATAGGAAAAAGTGATGACGAGAGCAAAACGTTCACCTGATGGTCGTCAACGTCTGTAAATAAATTCTGATTCATCAAGAACATTTTCTGTGGCACCACACTGTGCTCGTCACATTGAGACATCAGTTCTTAAATATGTTTTGCTGAGTAATTATACTACAAAATAATATTTGTAATTAACTATTTTTGTTATTTTCAAATTTAAAAAATCCATTTATGTGCAATATCTCCGAAGCGATTCACCGAATCTACTGAACAACATTGATATACATCGTTTCTAAAGAAAAAAAGGCAGTAGAATTTGTAATCGTTTTCTTTTTTGATGTCACTTTAAAAGAAGGTGGGATGATGTGTGTTCTACTAGCCGATTTCGACCAAGGCGACAACTTCCGTCCACTGTGGAGAGCCATCAACTGCGCAGGAGATATTATAGTGCCACAAGTGTACGCGCAAACACAGAGGCACTCACTCGTCCCAACCTACCCGCGCCCGATGTAACGCTCATGCGATAAGATCGGAGGTAGGCTAGGATGCAGTGTCAGAAACACGGGGACAATCACAACACAACCAGACCCGAAAACCAACAATTTATGTTTTAGCACAAATGTTGACTCCGGCTGGGATTCGAACCCAGGACCCGGGGCTTAGAAGTCAGGTACTCTGACCACTAGGCCACGCGGTCGTCTAATTTAAAGATATTTTGTATTTAAATTTGTTTTTGGTTGCAAAAACTTGCTTGCGGTTCAGCCGCTTTCACTTGTTACTCTCGTCACTGTCGAAGCTTTTCCCCCAGTCTTCATTATTGAAAGGTCGCAATATAGCCGCCCCCGCCCGTGTCGCGTCCCCTTAATTAGGACATCTGCTTGGATGTTACGCCGAAAAGGTGTGCGCGCAACGACTTAGGACGAAATGCTACCAGCGAAAGTATGAAGTATTGATATACGATACGTTATTAATTAACTATAAATCAGTTATCCAAGTGTGCGTGAAGTCCATGGAAGCTGGCTTTTTTACTGGTGGTAGGATTCCTTTGCAGGAGTCCGTCTAGGTAGGTACCACCCCAGGGCCAGTTATTCTACCGTGAAGCAGTAGTGTGCAAGCATTGCTGTGTTTCGGTTTGAAGGGCACTGTGAGCTAGCGTAATCACTGGGCATATGAGACTTAAGAACCTATGTCTCAGGGTGATGGGCACAGTGTAGTGTCACACAGAAATTTTCTGGGTGGCACAGCATTTGTTATGGGCAGACGTTGCACTTACCATCAGGTGAACGTTTTGCTCGTTTCATCATTTTATGTAAAAAAAAGCAGTTGGTTTAGGCCCGTGCTTTATAACAATCTATGGGGCAAGTTATGTTCAGCTGTGGCTTGCGGTAGCCGTAACAATATGATATAATTACAAGTGGAATAAAATTATGGTGTTCCGAAGAAATCTTCTTCAGTATGCCAGTATTCATTCCTGTTCCAGATTTTTTTAGAGTGTTATTTTAAGTTATTGTAACTGTCGATGCAGACGTAAAATATAATTGTCTGCTACAATACATAATGGAAGCTTAAATAATGATGGTCTATCTTTGACCACAGCGACAACTTTGCACTGTCAGAAGCTATAAACTGTTCAGAAAATATTGGCTTCAAACTTACGCGCAAACACACAAGTCATCACTCGTCCCAACTCCTACCGGGTAGGTTGCCCGATATAACGCTCAGGCGGTAAGATCGGAGGTAACCTAACATGTAGTGTCAAGGGACACGGGGTCAATTACAACAGAAACAGAACCTGAAACCAACAATACGTGTTTTTGCACAAATGTTGGTTCCAGCTGGGATTCAATCCAAGATTCGCGACGTAAAATTTAGGTACTATGGCCGCCGCTATACGCCGCTATACGCCGCGACGACGACCGTGACGTCGTCGCGGCGTTTGATTTGTGACAAAACTAAAAGAAGGTTTCTCAAAGAATCGTTGAGGTTTTCTTTTTAATAGAAGAAATTGACGAGACGAGCAACTCGTTCATCTGTTATTGGTAGTACCACCCCAGGCCAGTTATTCTGCCGTCAAACAGTAGTGTGCAAATATTACTGTGTTTCTGTCTGAAGGGCACTGGGAGTTAGTGTAATTACTGGGCATATGACACTTTAGATCTGATGTCTCAAAGTGTCGAGTATAGTGTGGTGCCGTACAGAATTGTTCTAGGAGTTTGCTCTTCGCATCACTTCACCCAATAAAAAAGTGCAACGTCTGCAAATAACAAATGCTGACTTTTTATGTAAGGGTGAATCATCTCCCAGCACATGCTTTTAAGCTTAGTTGGACTGGTTAATAGAAATATTAGTAATATTCTAGAATTCTGTATGTTTTCTACTCCATGTTAAATGTCTCCACTTCTCATGCTTGTCTTCAGGACCTATTTTAATATATTTCTTTAACTCATGAAAGAGTTCTACGTCCCGCTTCATTACAATGCCACTAAACTTCTCCAAATTCGTTGGTAACTCCTTCATCGTTCAGGTTGCACTGCTCTGGAACTCCTCGCCCAAAGACATTAGAACAGCTCAAAATAAGATATGCTTTAAGAGGTTAGTCGTCGTCGGCGTTTTAGCCTATCACAAGTCCACTGCCGAACATAGGCCTCCCTAAGAGGTTAGTACGGGAGAATTATTTTAAAGATTGCGTATAAAATTGTTTCTGAATTCTTTTTACAAAATTTATAACGAACCCTTCTAAATGTTTATAGCATCGTTAATATTATTTACGAAAACACTGGTTTATGAGCTCTTAAGTTACATAATATCTGTTTAGAAAAAGGACTTAATGCGAATTTGTTGCTTATTTCCACTAATTAACACAGTAGCTCCATAAATTTCTCGGTTTTGAAACTCTCATCACAACTAATATTAAATGTATATTTTTTCCATTAATGAAAGCATTGTCTCTTCAGTAATAACTTTTCTCAACTTCGATTGCCGCCAACTTTATTTAGTTCTTCCGATGTTGATAGTTTATGTGGTCGAACCATTCCCGATATTGTTTCCTGCTAAGCTCTTTAATGAAATATCTGTTAATTTCGGCACATTTTTTCGCAAAATCCGATACGAGCGTCTACTGATTGCAACGTGCTGATTAAGATGTGTTGTATCTGAGACAAACAAAGACGATTTTTAATTAAATTTACGAAGTAATCAGTTGTTCTGTGCAGTACAAAGGTAAGGTTGGACTTATTTTTAAATCGTTAATATTCAGAGTTATTTTACATTTAATATTGGTACGGATAGCGCAGTAGCTATGGATCGTGGGTTCGATTCCATACACACATACACGCAGTCACGCCTTTTTCCATATAAGAGGTAGGCAGAGACAAAACTGGTTGTTCACTTTTCGCCCCTGCGGGAAACGAGACGAGACGGGTCGCAAACCACGTCGCCGCCACTTTGGTACGAGTCAAAAATTCTTACTCCATTGCGCTCTCTATAGTCTCTCGTATACTGACAGCATTGCATATTATGGTATCATTCTCCACTTTGGTGCTATTCTACTCTACCGGACACCTATCGACTATTCCAGTAATAATAAATATTTGTATGACCTTCAGATGTAGGGGTCTACTGTGTAACTCAGGTTGGTTTTGGAATCGGTTTTATCTGATCCCATTAGCCAATGAATGATCTTCATACGCCAAAATGAAACCGATCACGAAACCTACCAGAGTTACAAAATAGACCTTCTGGATTTTTGTGCATGGGCAATTAAAAGGTGTCCGTAAAACGCACCCATGATACAAGATCTTAGTGTGGGTCATCGTCTTTTGTTAAGAAAATCATAACATTTTATTTTACTGGTGGTAGGATTCCTATACAGGAATCCGTCTAGGTAGGTACCACCCCAGGGCCAGTTATTCTGCCGTGAAGCAGCAGTGTGCAAGCATTACTGTGTTTCGGTTTGAAGGGCACTGTGAGCTAGCGTAATCACTGGGCATTTGAGACTTAAGAACTGATGTCTTAGGATGACGGGCGCAGTGTAGTGTCACACAGAAATATTCTGGGTGACACAGCATTTGTTGTGGGCGGACGTTGCACTTACCATCAGGTGAACGTTTTGCTCGTTTCGTCAAATTATACAATAAAAAAATTATTCGTATCTTTACTGATGCAACTATCAAGTTGGCAGGATTTGCCGTAACGTACTCAGGCGATTTGGCGATCGCAATCAGCCGCCTCGCGCCCTAGACTCTGGTCGACACCGATCCAGATTAATTTTTATTTCATAAGTGGGTGAGTTCATGTTTGATTTAGTGATTCTCCATCTGTCGGAGCACGTGAAGCCATTGCTGCCGTTGCCCTAAATCGACCCTTTGTCACGAAATAAGACAGGTTGTAAGATTTTCTAATGCTGCTACAATAAGGAAAATTATATATGAACAGTTTGTCCAAACGATTTGTGATTGTGGTGGGACTTCTATTCTTATGCAGCAATCCGTCTAAGTGAGCAGCAACTAAGTGTGTAGTCTGTAGTTCCAGTTATTCTGTCGATAATCAGTAGTGTGCAAGTTTGTAATTACTGGGCATCTGACACTTTAGGGCTGATGTCTCAGGGTGACGGGTGCAGTTTGATGCCACACAGAAAAGTTCTGAGTAAGATAGCATTTGTTATGGGCAAACGTTGTACTTAACATCCATGCCACTTTTTCATAACAATTTCCATAAAGAAACAAATAAGCAGTCATTATAATTTACCTACCAACTTACGATGTACATAAAATACGTTTACCAAGCGTGTGGTGGCGGCTTAAGAGCATCTAGGACCCTATCACATCCCGTAAATATCGACAGATGGATGATAAAAACCAGGAGATGGTCAGCAGTATCTTCCTGAAACATCTGAATAAATAAACTGCGGTTGCCAACCCGCCTCCCAAGCGTGGCAACTATGGAAAAATCCCTTCAAAATGAGAGCTACAAACTTTTGTGGCTATCAGTGGGGGAGGCCTTTGTCCAGCAGTGGATAATCACGATAGTCACGCTGATAATCACGATGGGCAATTGAAATAGCGATGTTTCCTGGACGATTTTCGAATACGGCGACTGTTTCCATAGAAAGTTGATAGCTGCGCAGGAGATATTATAGTACGACGAGTGTACGTGCAAATACGGTCACTCGTGTTACAATATTTCCTATATTGGTTAGGATGGAGTGTTCGATATTCGGAAACATAACACAACTGGACCCGGTTTCCGCACAGTTGTTGGCCTGGCTGGTATTCGAGCCTAAAACTTGTTGACGTCTTGTACTCTGACGATTAGTTAGCGCGGTCGTCACTGAAATTATTAATAACTACTTTGTTCCAACATACAAAACAATACATCCAAAATGGTATTAAAATAGCACATGAGCTACACCGTGTGGTGGCGGCTCGTTAAAAGAATACTACCACTCCATCTCATTCAATGGATCTCGTAAAAGGCGAGTAAGGAATTAAACTGCACTGTGCACCCAACAGCGCATGGTGGCGATGGGCTCACCACCTATCGCACCAAGTGCATTATATTGTTTTGGTGTAACGTGGATTGTGGCGGTCATCTGTTTTTGCAGTGAGTGCCCAGTCTCTGACTACCCCTTATGGGATACTGTCGTGATGTTATGTATGTATGAATGTACTTTGTTCCAAGACACAAAACAAAATATCCAAAATAGTATTAAAATAGCACATGAACTACACTACTTCACGATACATTTCAAAACTAAACAACAAACTAAACCAAGTTTATTAATTACTGGCCGTCCATTTCAAATTATATTTGTATTAACATTACAGTTTAATAACGCAAAGCAAATAAATTTTTGCAGGCAATCCATTGATCCATCAATTTTAGTAAAGCTTAGTTAATAGCCCGGCTTTCAAAGATTCATTCATACATATTAATGTCGGCTCTGGATACTCGTGTACCAATTAACCTTGGATTTAATTCAATGGCTGTATTTTCTTACTCTAAAAGCTCTGATTAATATTTAGCGTGAAATATATTTTCGTATAAATCGTGACTAGAGATTGGCAAGGCTTCGGTATAAATTTTTCGTTAGTATGATTCTGTTCTCAAACTCAATATAAATTGAAATTTAGTTTTCTCTCAATAAATCAATCATTCTACTTTGTAACTTGATAACTGAAAGTTCGTTAAATTTTATTAAAACGTAGAAATTCACAAATAAATTAAAAAGAAGACTTATATTCAAGCAAGTTTAAAAGTAATCTAACTTTAAATAATGATTTCTTAAATAAGACGAATTTTATCGCGTTTAATTAGCAATTTAAAATTAAAAAAATCGATTTCTACCAAGGATGATACGCGACGTCATTGTAATGAAAAAATGTCGCAATTTCAAAAGAGATGGTTGAATACTACCACTGGCTTAGAATCCTATAACTAATAAAATTAAATCAAAAACCGAATATACCACTGAGAGTCTTCAAGATACTGTAAGCCCATTATGCGTAGATCGGACTAAAAATAATAATTAAAAGCTGTAAGTACACTATGACATCAGGACATCTGACATCTCAGTCATAGAGTAAAGTAATACACTGGAAAATCTCAGTCCTCCCGTGACACTGGTCCGACGTCGATATAGCGATCGAAACATTGGGTTATAAATAGTAGTTTTATTAAACCTTTCATTAGTTTTATGTAATTTTGTATATAAACTTTATGTTCTTTAAGCTAATTGAAGACACATTTAAAAATATTTTGTTATTTTTTATTTTGCGAAATCTTTGAAAGCCAGAAATAAGCACAATTCGTAAGTTTTGTTTGACTAATTGTAGAAGAGATCACATAAAAATATATTATCTTGTGGTGTAACAAGCAAATATTAAATTGTGATGGTGGTGAGATTCACCGTTTAAATACCAACAGGTATTTAAACGGTGAATCTCACCACCATCCTTCACAGTTAGCTACCGTGGGCAAATCTTTGTTTCAGAGAGCACAAGGGATCTGTGACAGTAAACACCTGGCCGCCGAGCTTCAGCATGTCAAGCAAGTTTTGCAAGACAACAAGCTTCGGGTTCCGCGCCTTCGTCGCAGTGACCGAGTGAAGCCGGCCACAGTCGAGCGTGTACCTGCAGTCCTACCATATGTCAGAGGAGTCACGGACAAGATTGGCTATATCTTGAAGCGGGCTTCCATAAAAACATTTTTCAAGCCGCCGAAGAAGATAAGTCAATTTTTACCATCTGTCAAGTGTAACATCCCTCTACAAGATGCAGGAGTATACAAGCTGGATTGTGAATGTGGTCTCTCTTACATAGGGCAAACAAAAAGATCAGTAAAAACCCGCGTAAAAGAACATATAGCTGATGTGAAGCATCGCCGCCCCAGGAAGTCTGCAGTCTGTGACCATGTTCTGGATCATCCCAACCATTACATCAGATTTGATAAACTTGTGGTTTATCAAATCTGATGTAATCCTCGCAAAAGAACACCGATTCCTACCAAGGATGATTCGCGAGGCTATTGAAATTAAAAAAACATCCTAATTTTAATAGAGAAGATGGTTGGGTATTACCACCAGCTTGGGATCCTATAATTAATAAAATTAAGTCAAAAACCAAGCATACCACTGCAAGAATTCACACACACACAGTTACAGACACAGTTAGCTCTTTCTGCGTAGATCGGACCACAAAAAATAATTAAATGCTGAAGGTACTCCGGGTTAACTATGACATCAGGACATCTGTCACCTCAGTCCCCCCGTGACCATGGGTGCTGTAAAGCACTCGAAACGTCGGGTTATAAATAGTATAAAATTAAACGCGATAAAATCCGTAAAATTAGTTTCATTTAAATCATTTAAAAATATTAAATTGCTTGCGGGTCCTCGGTTAGCGCAGTGGCTAAACCCTTGTCTTCTACGCTGCGGGTCGCGGGTTCGATTTAAGCAAGGGACAAATATTTTTATGGCCTGTAGTAGTTCCGGGTCTGGTGTTGTTTGTGTGCATGTGGAATTAATGTCTGTAAAACGCACCCACGACACAGGAGAAATCATACAGTGGGGCATCGTTTTTTAATAATACAAATACATCATCATCATCATGATAATTTCAGCCTATCACTAGTCCACTGCTGAACATAGGCCTCCCCCATAGATTGCCACAAAAGTTTTTAGCTCTCGTTTTGGGGGAAATTTGCCATAGTTGCCTCGCTTGGCAGGCGGGTTGGCAACCGCAGTTTATTTATTCAGATGTTCCAGGAAGATGCAGCTGCCCATCTCCCGGTTTTTATATTCCGTCTGTCGACTTTTACGACACCCACAGGGTGAGATGGGCATGATTGACAAATACAATACAATACAACAACTATGTTCTTATATCATAAAATGAAAAATTCCAACACTTCAAAATTCACTTGCCAAATAAACAGCTTTTTATAGGAGAAAGTGAAGAAACGATCAAAACGTTCACTCAATAGTAAATCCAACATCCAGAACGTCACCACCCATCAACACCCACAACATCACTGAGTGGCAACATCCCCCTGAGATAACAGTTCTTAAGTCTCAAATGGCCAGTAATAGACTAGCTCTCAGTGCTTTCCAGACCATAACACAGTGATGTTTGCACACCACTGATGCAAGGCAGAATAACTGGCACTGCGATGGACCTACCCAGACCGATTTCTGCATAGGTATCCTACTATAACCTTATATAAGCTTTTCCAAGTAACTATTCAGGTATGGATTTCTTAAAATATACTTCAAGTCCGTGGTAGCTCAGGGGCTAGGCGCTCGCTTTAAATTTCATAGTACGCGAGTGACCTGGGTTCGATTCCCTGTGCCGGCACCACTAAAATTGTTAATTGCAATTTTAAGTGCTGATTTACCACATGCTCGGCGGTGAAGGAAAACATCGTGAGGAAACCTGCATGTCTGAGGAACCAAAAATATTTCGAAGACATGTGAAGTCCGCCAACCCGCATTGGAGCAGCGTGGCGGATTCTTCCTAGCTCCAAAACCCTCTCAGAAATGAGAGAAGGCCTGTTCTCAGTAGTGGGACATTTATAGGCTGAAACTTCTTCTTCTTCTTCTTCCATGATACAGGATTATCAGGTTGGTAGAGATACAGAGGTACAGGGCACTGCATTCTGTCACTAGTGCGGTTCGGTTGGAATTTGAGATTGACATTATTAGATGGTGTTTTCGCCATTACTCTATCGCCAGGGCATCGTTCTTATTTCTTTTTTCATTATGTAGACAAAGTGATGAAAAGAACAAAACGTTCACCTGATGGTAAGTGCAACGTCCGCCCATTACAAATGCTGTGTCCGCAGAACATATCTGTTTGACACCGCACTGCGCCCGTCACCCTGAGACGCGATTTCTTAAGTCTCATATGCCCAGTGATTACGCTCTCAGTGCCCTTCAAACCGAAACACAGTAATGTTTGCACACTACTGCTTCTCGGCAGAATAACTGGCCCTGGGGTGGTACCTACCTAGACGGAATCCTGCATAGGAATCCTACCACCAGTAAAAATTCAGCAGGGTACATCAGGCACAGAAGATTATCGATAGTTATGTAGCTTATTTAGTTTTTTTATTGCTGAATCATGTGCATTATACCTGGATACAGGAAATTGTAAAGCAAGAAACCATATAACATTACACGATTTAAGAGACACCTAATACGTTAACAAACGAACGTAGGCCAGCTCATTCGCAAAGCGACTACCGACTAGCCTGTAAAACCAAGAAGATATATAGTTATTTATTTAATTTCAATGTTTAGTTATATATTTAATACCCACTAACGATGGTAACAGCCAAATCGCTCAAGGCTTGCGTTATATAAATGACGCTGATGATACGTAAGTAATAGTCTTGGCCCCGTTTTGAACCTGGTGGCAGTCTATAAACTAAGCTTTATTGCCTTGAAAGTATATATATTTTTTAATTCGATTCATCTCCGTCAAATAAAAGGAAAGTAAATTTTAATTTCACTTTGCGAGCTGATTTTATTTAAGCTGAAAGAGAAGTTAATTAAAAGCTGATTTCATTTCACGTAGGACTTTACTATGACTGTACTATATTTGTATATTCATTTAAAGTTTTGTATTTAAATAGTAATTGGCAATTTTCATTAGCTTCATTTGAGTTTGCTTTTTATGTTTAATTTAGTATTTGATTATTAAGTTAATTTATATAATGTTGAATTGGTAGCGTAAGAGAAAACCACCCTATCTCATGATGTGAGTGTAATTAAAGTTGAAGGTAACACTTTACCTACCTAGGTACCAACGGAGCGCCAGTTGTCCTGCTGTAAAGTGGTAGAACGGTGTCTTAATTTCAAATTCAATTCTAAATGAATCATGTCTTTCTTGCACGTCAAAAATCAAATTAGATCTTCTATGCATTTAAATGAAACTATTTTCATTTTAATTTGTAGTGTTCGCGTAAATATAAGAAATCATTAGATCTTTTATGCTTTTCAAGATAGGAATTGAAATCAAATAAATAGACGAGGAAAATTTTTGACAACAAATGTCATTAATTATACTCGTACTTGTGAAAAGTAAAGGATTAAAAGGAATTTAAATTTAAGTACGGAGTTGATGATAAGGAAACAAATGTAGTTGACGTGTTAAGCTAAGAATGCTTGAAATTTCTATTATTCATTTCATACAGTAGCTGTGCAGTTTACAAAAACTTTTATAGAAACTTTGATCAACAATTTAAAAGAGCACAAACGTATGTACTAAAGTCATGCAATAATGTTTCTTTGATTCCTAGGCTATAAGCCCAAAACCGATTGAAGGTCAAATGTTATTCATTGGTGTGTCCCGCCTTTGAAATGAAATATGTAAAGGGCTTTTCAACACAATAATTTGCATAAGTTTCAAGTTTTGTTTTCAAATACCCACTTTATTATAATGCGACAAAGCTGAAAACCATTTGAGTTGGTTGTAAATGTCTGAGAACAGTTAATAATAATATTTCATGTTTCTTAAACTTAACGTTACCTTCAGAGGCGCTTTACCAACATTTACAATTAAGTTGAAATTGCGACGTCGTTGATGTAAAATTTTATAATCCGCAAATTCGTAGGATCGTTCCATTTTTGTTTCGCCAATATCGATAATTTTGCCGAAATATAATTACGAGTACTTCTAATATTTACGCTAATAATGAACACTGATTAAAATTACATTTACAGATTACAGTTTAAGTGTGAGGCGTTCTTAATCGGCCAGCGTTTACTTCGATATCAGGACTTCTTACACCTCAATCCCCACGTGGCCATGGGTGTAGATAAGCGCTTCAAACTAATGTCCGACCGCTGAGAGAATGCACATTTGACGTTTAACAGATTGGCACAGTTTTAGAGGTAAACGTGTGCATTTATTGTAAATTGTCAAAGTAAGGTTAAAATATTTTCGTCTCAATGTATTCGTCGGTTCAGAGTTATATCGTACATCCGATAACTTGTGTCTACAACTCTAACAATTTAATTTAATTTTTCTTGTGCTATACAGTAAGTAGTTATTAAATCCAATAAAAAATTTATTTGTAAATGTTCTTAAAATTGTGCTTTATAACATTGACCTAGGCGTGACTAAAACAAAAAATTATTCCAATGCTTAATTTTTATGTTTACTTTAGACCCTTAGAAAAAAGCAAATAGTTTCAACAATAGAAGATAACTGCATCTTCTATTGTTGAAACTACTCGACCTTGACAAGTAGTTTTTTGCGAATCGGTTATTAAATATATATTTTTTATATTTCTAATGCAATGAATACAATATGCCTTATATCGATATCGCAGGAAGATTATGCATCCCTAAATGCAAGGAATGAGGTGAGCTCTTCAAATATTGACTCAAGACTTAGAGTATACGACACAGAAATGTGTCCAAACACGGAGGTGTCGTGTTTATTTGCGAAGCAATAGAAATCGCAATAATGTGTTGGGGATCTGTGACACCGTGCAACGTGCTGGAAACAGAACACCTTGGATTTACGATGTAACGTATGCTGCTTAAAAATAATAGAAGGTAACTTAAACACTTTTTCTGGTGGTGTGATTTCTATCTGTCTAGGTAAGTACCACCGCAGTGCCAGTTATTCTGCCGTGAAGCAGTAGTGTGCAAACATTACTGTGTTTCGGTAGAAATGCTTCGGCTTAAAATAATGAGTTCAGAGACAACGAAGGTGCGACGCGACAAGTACTCGTAAATCCAATCAGCTTAACGATCGTGGCGATTTTGACAATTAGAATTCGGAGAGGACTAAGTCCCTCAGTAGACGATTTACGGGCTGACAATACCGATGCCGTTTTAATTATTGATTATATTATTTTAATTCATCATTTTTAGACGACAAATTAATTAAAATTTATTCTAAAGGCACCCGTATTTCTGCACTGAAGTTATCAAGAACTTTCTTGATGCCATTTCGCATCAAAAGGTTTATATTTAAATATCTTTCATTTTCAATGGATCCCTAATTGTACATCAAAACTAATTTTGCTTTATTCAAAAGGCACGCTCCTTGATGGACGAAATAATTAGCGTGGGCCGAACGATAAAGTGAATCGTTAACGACTCGGATTTCAGTCATTTCAAGGTATTGGTGTGTTTCGTTTACGTGATCTTTGAAGACTACTTAAAGGAAATTATGATTATCTGATTCTTTTATTAATCTACTTCGTCGTCTGGTACTATTTATGTTTTTTTTTTAATTTATATATATATATATATATATATATATATATATATATATATATATATATATATATATTTATATACACATATATCGACACTATTACATTAATTAATAATTAGTTTGTATCTGCTTGCTGCATATGCTGACCGGAAAAACTTCGCTGTAACAGGATGTCTGACCACTATATCTGTTGGAATTTGCGCATCTCCGATGGCCTAACAGCTCAACAACAGCAGCAGGCATATACTGCCATATCTATCGCAGATGAAATGTGAATCAGCAGTGTTTCGAACTATTTTCTGTGAAAGCTTAGGCTAGGCAGCCATACTTCGTCATGCTTAAACGATAAGTTTTGTGGTCTGGCGTGATTGCAAAGCGAAGACGGGCGGCGTTTTTCCCAACCATTGGTGTGAATGCAGAAACTGTCCATGTCCAGCTTGTTTTTTTGTGTTTGGTATTTGTCCTAGCATAACTTGACATGCAACGTTTCTGGATCAATACTGTGTGTGTATGTTCTTGTTTGATATACGCGATCGAAGTCTCCGATGTGCACAATAGAGTGCTTGAGACTCGTCTGGTACACGACCTCCGTCCTCATCGTTGATTTCAGGTTTATCCAAACGCGTGTATAAAGTTTCCAAAGCGTGGTTCATTCTCTACTAATACTAGTGTCTATTTTATTTTTAACAGTAATATTTATTAATATGATCAGAGTCACAAATTATAAACTTAAATTGACTTATTTATAAAATAAAAGAACTTTTTGTTTGACCAATATTTTAATTGCAACAGTGCTTATTGTTTTGGATAAAATGACGACTACAGCCTTAATTTCGTCGTCGTCGTCGTTTCAGCCTATAAATAGTCCACTGCTGAACATAGGCCTCCCCCATAGATTGCCACAAAAGTTTGTAGCTCTCGTTTTGGGGGGATTTTGCCATAGTTCCCACGCTTGACAGACGGGTTGGCAACCGCAGTTTATTTATTTAGATGCTCGAGCAAGATGCTGCTGCCCATCTCCTGGTTTTCATTTTCCCTCTGTTGACTTTTACGACACCCACGGGATGAGAGGGGTGGTAGATTCTCTTAGGCCGCTACCACACGGCGGCCTTAATTTAAGAGTGAGAAATACATTACTCGTTATTACATAATGTACTTCAGCCGGTCGCTTTTCATCGCAATTATTTAAATAAGTGAAGTAAGAATCTGTCAATGCCTCATTACTGAACACAGGCCACTTCTCGTTTTTGCGAGGGATTAGGAGCCTGAAAAATTTAAACACGCAGCTTCAGCGAGGTTCGGTATAATTCACTGGTGGTTGGATTCCTATGAAGGAATCAGTAGTGTGGAAATATTACTGTGTTTCGGTCTGAAGGACACTGAGAGTTATTGTAATCACTAGGCATGCCCATGCGACTTAAGAACGCAGTGAGATAGGTAACAGCATGTGTTACGATAAGACGTCAAAACCGACTCGCCTAGTAAGAAATTTAAAACGATTGGCCGTCCCCAGAGCTACCGCGGCTCTTTACCTGTGTTGTAAGTCTTTTGAAAATCTCGAGTACTACTTACGATATGGTAAGCAAATAGGCTGAGTACTCCTTAACTTTGTTAAAGGCTCTTTTAAAATCTGCGTCGTTGAAAACATAAGTACAATAATGGATTATTGTTATGAGATAGACAGTGATAAGACTGACGATTATATCCTTTAAGTTGATTTCGACAACAGCGACATTTTTTGGTTAACTTTGTACTTTTTTTTACTACTAGATCCAGAAAAAGTATCAGAAACACGGGCACTTGCCATTGCAAATGACAAATTTTTATTGGATAAACTGACGAGCCGAGCACAACGTTCACCTGATGGTAAGTGCAACGTCTGCCCATAACAAATGTTGTGTCACCCAGAGTGGCACCATACTGCGCCCGTCACCTTGAGCCATAAGTTCTTGGTCACACATTGCGCACACTAGCTCTCCGTGCCCTTCAGACCCGTAATGCTAACCTTCATATCGATTTAGGGCTTCCTACCATAGCCCAATATCTAAAGTTGGCCTCTCGCCGATACTTCGACTCTGCCGCCACGCACCCCAACCCACTGGTTGTCAGTGCCGCCACTTACAACCCCCTCGCGATACACCAAAACTCGACCCGCGGAAAAAGGAGACCGAGGCACGTCCTCGAGGACCCTGACGACGCGACCACTATTGCCCAAGCGCTCTACTCAACACTACACAAACACCCATTATCACCATCATACCGCCCCCGCCGTCGGCGTGGGCGTATCAGACAAAGTTATTCGCGATACCGCCGCATCTCAGGCCGGTTTTCCCCTAGCAGTAGTGTCATAAACAGAAGCGTCGCTGGAGTTTCTTGCGCCATTTCTTCTCCAGCGGAAACGCATTCCGAATTGGTGGTAAACTTATCTAATAATAATCATGGTATTAATAATTATAGTAGTAGTAATATTGCCCTCCCGATTGCAGTAACTGACCGAGCCGAGACCGGCCCCCTTGGGCACCCTCGAGTCTGTTACTCTCGCGAACAGGATGACGGTCCAAGCCGAGGTCCCCTCTCGGGGGCCCTTGCGCCAGTCATCCATAAATAAAGGTTTCGGCTAAGCGCCCTCAGCGCTATGCCACCTTTCAATCCGGCGAAGCTGTAAAAGCCTTCGGGCTAACAGTGACCATCAGTCCTAAAAAAAAAAAAAAAAAAAAAAAAAAAAAAAAAAAAAACCTTCAGACCGAAACACAATAATGTTTGAACGCTACTACTTGACGGCAGAATAACTGGCCTGGGGTGGTACCTACCTAGACGGATTTCTGCATAGGAATCCTACCACCGGTAAGTGGCTACAACAGGAATTAAAACTCAGGCCTTGCGACTTATCAGTCAATAAATTTTAGAGACATGGCTAACACCTTAAATATTTTCAAGTTCCACTGTCTGTATCTTAGATGAACACCCATTACTTAAATCACTTGTTAAACATAGCGTCGCCCGCCTCGGGGTACCATCGAATCGTCGTTTTTCTTTTACCACGTCTCAAGCTGGGACCGATCGTACGTAATTTTTAACGACAATAAAATAAAATTATCGCTTCGAACGTATATACATTGCGCGCTGTCATACAGTTTAACTTTATTTTACTTCCAAAAAAATTACTCTATCAGTGAATACTTTGCTCAGTCTTTTGCTATTAATAGCACTTTAATGTTAGATTATAGTCAGTGAATTTGAATTAGACATATATTGATCACTATTGTTATTATTGAATATTCGCAAATATTGAACAATCAATGTACTTGTCGCTAGGCGATAACAAAGTTATTAGTAATACTTTTAAAATCTCCGTAATTAAGGGCCGGTACACTTTATCTTTTTTTTTCGTTTAAAATGAGATTTGATTAGGTACGGTTCGAAGGCACCCTTTTGTGTTTTAGTCACGTCTGAAATTAAGCCCACAAAGGGTTTCGAAGCCTTTAGTATAAATAATTTATTGGCCATTGAATTTATTGGACGCTTTTATTTTGTACTGATGACCAAAAGAAAAATTTAAAGCAATGTTTCATTTAAGGAAATTGATTTAAGTTTTTATGCGGAGCTAATTTACAGAACGGTGCTCTGTCTTGCGACAAATTTACAAAATGACACGCGCGTGACACCTCGTTACAACTGCTGTTAATGTATTTTTAAATATCTTTCTCTACAACAACAAAAAAAAACATGTATCTTATCACCTACTTTACACTCGAACAGATGATAGAATACCACTCCACAATAATTGACAATTGGTAACATTCCATATTTCATCATCATCATTTAAGCCTATAATTAATTATTTACAAATTGAATTAAGGGTTACGATGTACTTTAACATTTATTGGTATTCTCTGCAAGTCAATCCTATGTGTTGGTGAAAAATATATGGCAGGTCAGAATTACTGTACTGAAAATAAAACCTGAATTGAACTGAAATAATTGGATATATTCATATAAATAAATGCATAGAGTACTTGTGAGATACCAAAATACAATTACTTTATGGAAGAAAGTGAAGAGACGAGCAAAGTGACCTGAGAGTAAGTGCAATGTCAACCCAGAACATTTCTGTGGCACTACACTACGCTCGCCATAGTGAGACATTAGTTCCTCAGTGTCATATAAGACCCTGCCATTAGACTATCTATTAGGGTCCTTCAAACCGAAACTCGGCGATGTTTGCACACCACTGCTTTACGCAGAAATTTGTAAGTTACTAAAATCATATGGATTGTATGGTCCGAACATAAGATTTTCTGATTATTATTAATATCAATAGACCATAAATATCGCTGTACGACAATAATGAAACTAAATATTTCCCATGTATTATCATATATATTTCAGAAGCTTTAGCGTAACTAAGGAAAATAAATTTGAAAGAAACTTCTGCTCCATCGTGTGTGGTCTAAAATTTGAGACGTGAGAACTTAGTTGTGCTTTGTCTACTAGTTATCACGTCTGCTGTTTTTTGTGTGTATGTTTTCTTGTTTTTCTTTTCATTGTTTCAATGTGCCACTGTAATAGGCACCTGCTGTTAACGTCCAACAGTCTCCGTTATGTTCCGATGATGACGGTTAATTTGAAAACCGTTAGTTATACGGTGTCGAAACATAATAAAACGGCAATTGGTTAAATATTAGGCTGGAGTTTTGTCAAACGTGCTTATTTTTTTTTGTGTTGGGACATTATTAGATAACAAAGCTTCTTCTTCTAAATTTAACTTCTTTTACGATATTCTTTTTTTATTGCATTAATGCGCATTTAATGTATACCACTACATTCGACGACGTCGCTATCAATTCATTTTAAAGTGAAGTACTTGAAAAGTTAAAAAATAAAAACAAGACGGGATAAATCCTAAGATGATAAAGAAAAGTAAAATGTAATGACAATTCACAATTAAACATCAAACAAAAACAATTTTAGACAGTTGGCAGATTTCACACATGTTCTCGAAATATTCTCATGGAATGCAACGACGTTTTCCTTCACATTTTGAATGGTGGTAGGATTCCTGTATGGGAACCCGTCTATAGCTAGTGTAATGGGGATATGAGACTTAAGAACTGACGGCTCAGTGTGATAAGCGCAGTGTGGTGCCACACAAAAATGTTTAGTGTGACACAACGTTTGTAATGTGCAGATGTTGTACTTACCATCTGGTGAACCATCTGCTCGTCTCGTCACTACATCAGCATTTAAAATTGCATTGAACAATTTTGTGGTGGCGGCTCGTTAAAAGAATACTACCACTCCATCTCATTTTTTTTTTATTGGATAAAGTAATGAAACGAGCAAAACGTTCACCTGATGGTAAGTGTAACGTCTGCCCATAACAGTTGCTGTGTCACCCAGAAATTTTCTATGTAACACCACACTGTGTCCATCACACTGAGACATAAGTTCTTAAGTCTCATATGCCCTGTGATTACGCTAGTTCACAGTGCCCTTCAAACCGAAACACAGTAATGTTTGCACACTGCTGCTTCCCGGCAGAATAACTGGCCCTGGGGTGGTACCTACCTAGACGGATTCCAGAAATTCAACTGCACTGTGCACCCAACAGCGCATGGTGGCGATGGGCTCACCACCTATCACACCAAGTGCATTATATTGTTTTGGTGAAACGTGGATTATGGCAGTCGTCTGTTTTTGCAGTGAGTGCCCAGTCTCTGACAACCCCTTATGGGATACAGTCGTGATCTTATGCATGAATGTATGAACAATTTTAGTGCCTCCAGCATCGAACTCAGGTCACTCTCGTTAAAATGTGTATTTACATATAAAGTACAAGTTAATTGGAATTACGCTGTTAACATGTTTATTTCCAGCGGAAATTCGGTAACGGATATGTTAATGAGAAGGACAAACTGGTCGCGTACAAAACACAAGTTCGTGGTTTACTCGCGTGGTTAACTATTCGTTTCACGGGTGACGGGACCTAATACATTCCCGTGTTAACAGTTGACCTCACTAAATACTGGTTTTCTGTTTCACTAAAAAAAATAAGGTTAAAAATAGTTTAAACATTGTCGAGAGTCGTTGAAATTTTTGTTTCCAAATATATCTGATTAAAGTGAAACAAAATTATCTTTATCGGAGAAAGTGACGAATGTAAACATAGGGAATCCCCCTTTACATAGTCTGTGTCCGTAAAGTTAAGTAACAGCCTATAAATGTCCCACTGCTGAGCACAGGCCTCCTCTCATATCTGAGAGGGTTTTGGAGCTGGGAACAGTCCGCCACGCTGCTCCAATACGAGTTGGCGGACTTCACGCGTCCTCGAAATATTTCTATTCCTCGGACATGCAGGTTTCCTCACGATGTTTTCCTTCACCGCTAATTACGTGGTAAATCAGCACTTAAAGTTGTAGAACAATTATAGAGGGGCTGGCGCCGGGGGTCTAACTCAGGTTACTCGCGTACTATGAAATTAATGGCGAGCACCAGACCCCTGAGCTACCACGGCTTATAGTCTGTGTCTGACAAAGACAGAATTTTTGACTTTGACACACGCAGATGATAACTTATTCACGAAACACTGGTGTCTTTCAATAAGCAGGGGACGTGATGGTGTCGTAAATTTCAATAAAGTGACGAAACGAGCAAAACGTTCACCTGATGGCAAGTGCAGCATTTGTATTGTCTTTCCATAACAAATGCTGTGTCACCCAGAACATTTCCATGACACCATACTGCGCCTGTCAAATAGAGAAATCAGTTTTTAAGTCTCATATGCCCTGTTACGCTAGCTCTCAGTGCCCTTCAGACCGAAACACAGTAATGTTTGCACATTACTGCTTCACGACAGAATAACTGGCCCTGGGGTGGTACCCACCTAGACGGCTTCCTGCATAGGAACCAGTGAAAACTGTTTTGGAGCTCAAACCCAGGTCCAGCAACTCATCAAACAGGTACGCTGATAACTGAACAGCGAACGTTGTATGATAGTGTCAACAATTAAACTAGGAACTTCTTTTATTACTTCCTCAATTACTTATTTACTCAAGCTTCTTTAAAAAGTAGGGCCTTCAACAAAGGTAAGAATGAATTGCCCTTAAAATCAGGAGACAGGCTCGCGTGATCCAGGTAATTAATTCCCGAACACCGACACTGCCGTGCACCTCCTATCTAAATTGTAAATAGGGCTCCCCACATTGCAACGATGTGTTAATAAGCGGTCAACGTGAAAAGTATCAAACGTTTGTAATTATTTCCATTTGTTTGCTTGTTTACGTCGCGGTAAATTAGCTTTTTTGGAGTTATTTCGAGTTGTATCATTATCTATAGAATGTGTAAATTATTGCCTTATTAAGGAATCGTTTTACTGAATAAGTTTTTGTTACAAATGGAATAATTTCTCTTTGGAATTACGCAAAAACAACTTTATTATATAGTTACACAATTACACAGAACTTAACACAATTCAGAAGATTAGTTTTATATAATAACACCGGAAGTTACAACTTTTAATTAAGTAGGCTCAGTGCAGACAATATACTATATAGATTCCTTTTAGAGTACAGATTATAAATAATGAAAAAATATATTCATTAAGATAAAACGAATTAACTCAAAGTTAGGGTTGCCATACCATAACAGTTTTAATCAAAATAAAATTTTTGTAACAAGCTTCTATTTCTGAGGTCTTTACCTACTATGTCCAGCAGTAAAAAGAAATCCAGCGTGCCCAAAAAGGAGCTACCTTCCTTAATTGAGGAGTTCCTACGGCCAACTTTCGGCTCCGTCATCATACTAGTTCCACGGTACCATTGCATTTTCGTCGAAGCTACATCATCATTTCAGCCTATCACTAGTCCACTGCTGAATGGGAAGGCCTATTCCCCATAGATTCCTACAAAAGTTTGTAGTTCTCATTTTGGACGAAATTTTGCCATAGTTGCCACGCATTTAATTTATTGTGATGTTCCAGGAAGATGCTGCTGCCCATCTTCTGATTTTAATTTTCTTTCTGTCGACTTTTACGACACCCACGGGATGAGATGGGGTGGTAGATTCTCTTAAGCCGCTACCACACGGCACCGAAGCTACATAAGTAAAATATTACCACAATCGGACATCGGAAATTAGGTCAAAATTGATGAATAAAAACTTGTAAAAATTTGACTTCTGTTAGGTTTGAATTATTGGAGTTTACTCTTAATGGAATTCAAGTACAAAAGAAAAAAAACATAATTTTTTAATTTTCCTTTGATCTTAAAGAGTTGAAAATAATAAAAAAAATCATACATCTATATGTAGGCTTATATGAAAAAAAAAGCACTACTATTAGTGCTTTTTTTTTTCATATAAGCCTACGCGAGGCTACACATGTAACTAACCATTCGCCCCCGCGGGAAACGAGACGTGACGGGCGGAATCAAAAACAAAGTCTGTCCGTACAATACTTTAGTCGCCTCTTACGACCCCTTGGTAGGAAAGATGTAGGTGCTATTCTACTCTGCCGGATACCTACCGGCAGTGTCAAAATTAAAACGGCATTTTACTATTTTTTAACGGAAAGCACCCATGGCTCAACAATCTCAATAAAAGACTTATATTACAGCATTTGTATTTAATGACAATTATGCAATAAAATGTCATAGCATAGCATAATATAGCTCAAAGGACCAGCAAGTTGAAGTGGCCACATAGCGCGGCCACATACCGGCTCGTATAACCGATAACCGGCAAGCAGCGTTCTCAAGTGGCAACCTCGTACCGACAAACGGAGCATCTAATTTAAAAAAAAATAGCTTCCGACAGCATTCGCTATTTTTCTCCGTATTCGAAAATCGTCATTATGCATAAAACACCAAACAAAATCGAAAGGAAGAGACTGAAGCTTTTCATTTTTTTTATTATACTCGTAAAACAATTGCATCGTCATCGTCATCGTCATCGTCATCTACATCCTCATTTTATGCCATCACAAATCCACTGCAGAACATAGGCCTCACCAAAAGATTACCACAAAACACTGTCCTGAGCCACCTGAATCCATCGACTTCCCGGCCTTTCAGGTCATCGCTCCGTCTTGTGAGGGTCCGCTATTTCGTCATTATTTTTTTTCTTTCTTTTAAACAAATCCACTACGAATTTCTCCTGAAATGTGAGTATGTTTTACATACATTATCACATGCACAACAAAGCCAGACTCGAAATCCAACAATTTGTGTTATTCACAAAAGTTGACCCTTGAACTTGTTGACTAAGAACCCGCGACGTAGAAGTCAGGTACGTCAACCAATGGGCCATGCGGTCGTTAGTGTTTTTGTACAATAAGTTTGCTCCGGCTCAGATTCTGACCGAGGACCATTGACGCAGTTACTCTGACCACTAAACCAAGAAGTCATCGTTTTTATTCACAACAGTAGCTTGAAACACTACCTGTAAATGACCGGTAAGGAAGGAAACACGCACACTACGACCTGAGATCCCCCTACTAGGTGCAATCAATTAACTGTTATCATTAAACTGCAGCTGTTTCATCATTAATAACGAAAAGGATTGTGGGACTTTATGAAACAGTGTCACACAACTTTAACGCTTCGTGTTCACAGCCCTAGGTATATTTGTGCACAAGGTGATCAAAGCTGAAGCACAAGCTGACCGATCTTTAGAAGAAAGAATATTTATTTGACAAACACACAAAATTAAATGACAGTGTAATGGTAAGTGCAACGTCTGCTCATAACAAATGCTGTGTCACCCAGAACATATGAGACCTATGAACTGATGTCTCAGGGCGACGGGCGCATTGTGGTTTACTGGTGGTAGGATTCCTATGCAGGAGTCCGTCTAGGTAGGTACCACCCCAGGGCCAGTTATTCTGCCGTGAAGCAGTGGTGTGCAAACATTACTGTGTTTCGGTTTGAAGGGCACTGTGAGCTAGCGTAATCACTGGGCATATGAGACTTAAGAACCTATGTCTCAGGGTGATGAGCACAGTGTAGTGTCACACAGAAATTTTCTGGGTGACACAGCATTTGTTATGAGCAGACGTTGCACTTACGAGTACCATCAGGTGAACGTTTTCCTCGTATCATCACTTTATGCAATAAAAAAAACAGAAATATTCTGGGTGAACCGCATTTGTTATGGGCAAACGTTGCTCTTACCATCAAGTGAACGTTTTGCTCATTTTGTCACTTGAACCAATAAAAAAAAAGAAAATCGGTTCCTAAGTCGTTCACCCAGTAATTTCATTAGCTACCAGTCCCCTTCAGACTGAAACACAGTAATGCTTCCAAATTATTGCATGACGGTAGAAAAACTGTTACAGTGGTGGTACCTAGGCGGATTCCTGTATTTCAATCATACCTCTAGAAAAATTCTTGCGATTGTCGTGACATCTTCCGGCTTAAAAAGATAATCTAATCTATTGACTTATAGCTAATGTAATAAATATAACTCTAATATAATGACGAAAAATAAGTAAATGACTTAACATATATGTTTTCATTAAAAAAAAATGTGTGGTGACGGCTCGATAAAAGAATACTACCACTTCATCTCATCCAATGGATCTCGTAAAAGGCGAGTAAGGAATTAAACTGCACTGTGCACCCAACAGCGCATGGTGGCGATGGGCTCACCACCTATCACACCAAGTGCTATACTGTTTTGGTGAAACGTGGATTGTGGCAGTCATCTGTTTTTGCAGTGACTGCCCAGTCTCTGACTACCCCTTATGGGATACAGTCGTGATCTTATGTATGTATGTATGTTAAAAAAAAATTAAAAAGATTGAATGAATAAATTTCATTGCGCTATCTGTTGACACTGTACAACATGCACGACAGGTGTCGGTTGGAGTTTAGATGGGGCCAACTGTTCAAGGTTCATCTGGTCAAGCTAGTCTGGTTGTCATTCAAAAATGTCAACCAAACTTTAAATTAATTTAAAAATTCCGTACACAGCTAATAGTTAAGCTATAGAGTCATAAATCTGTAGGTAGGCATAAAAGAATTGTAAACAAAAATAACTACAGTGTTCAACAATGCGGAAACAACGTTAATAAGTACCTATCACTATTTTCACTTCATCTTGATAATGTAGGTGGGTTGATTGAAGCATGTTTTAGTTTCATAGCGAAGAACTTACTATTGTTTTGTTTTCTTTGATTAAGGACCGCTAGCTTAGTGCCTGTGACTGAATTCTGTGCAGCAGGACCAGGGTTGGAATTCAAGCCGCAGCCAAAATTTGTGCGAAAACCCCAAATAGGTCTTAGAGTAAGAAGTGCCTTTGGCACTGGCATAGTCATCTACCTCCGTCGTTACCCTATGGGCGTTCATAGGGAGTGGGTAGGTAAGGACGAGTAAGTGCCTCTGTGTTTCTGCGTACACTTGCGTCACTATAACATATTCTGCGCAGATTGCTTCCGATGGTGTAGTGTGTTGTGGCTGTCGTTGAAAATGGGTCCGGAGAACTTCATGATGGTTTGAATTTATAACGATGCCAGACATAGACTGAAAAACGCACCACAGGAGAAATCTTATTGTCATCATCATCATTTCAGCCCATCACCAATCCATTGTTGAACACAGGCCTCCCCCATGGATTGTCACAAAACCTTGCAGGCCTCATTTTGTGATAGTTTCCACGCTTGGCAGGCGGGCTGCCAACTGCAGTTTATTAATTCTATCATTCCAGGAAGATGCTTCTGCAACCATGACATGGGGTTTTCATTTTTTCCCTTTCAACTTTTACGATACTTTTACTCACTCAGGGGTACAGTCTCTTAAGGCACCAACACACGGTGTTCCTTTAGTCAACTTTAATTACACTTACATAATGGGTAGGGTGGTATTCTCTTACACCGTCAACTCAACATTGTACAAATTAACTTAAAAATCAAATGCTTCATAAAATATATCGTTTTATAGAGTATTATTATTTAAATATTTTTGCGGAAATCGATTTAAGATCGTTTTAAGGAAAGGCCACGTCAAAAGTACCCACAACCGACGAGCTTGTATGAAAACACTAATGAAAGTAGAGGAGGCTGAAGACGTGTGTCAGGATCGTAGCAAGTGGAAAGATATGGTCTCTATGGTCCCTATGGGAAAGAGGCGTGACTCTATGTATTATTTAAAGAGTGATAATAATTGAATTTTCCCATCGTTATGTACACGTAATGCATACAGTGTGTATCGTTTTGTAACTAATCAGAAACCGGTTTTGGACAGCCGTACAAAAGTCTAGTTGATTTACTTGTACCTCTATAAATGTTTTAAATTACCGAATCCCCCACCGGTTACTTGAACAAGACAGATAAATTACATAAGTGTTAAAAACGTTAGACACGCATAAAATAACGCATTCATTGCGCTCGTTCACAGGAATATATTAGAGTTTGATGCAAATCACAAGTAGTTATTATACCGGAGCCTAATTATTGAAAAAGGTAATTAAAATGTAAACGAGCGATAATCACTAATGAGGGTTCGAATCTAGTGACTTTCGTTTTTCGGTGGTTGCGATGTCGTGATGCCAATAAAGATTTCAATTTCGATAATGAAGTAGCTTCCCAAGTAACATGCCGATAACCGAATTAACAATTACTTCCGGCCAGTCAGCGAAATCGTAGCGAGCTTGGGAATTTCTTTCCACAGGATCGTAAATCAAGTCACGATTGAAATTTTTCTAAAGAAGTGCAAAAGCACGGTGGTGTTATTTGTAATTTGTCTTAGTTACATTATTTACTTACATATTGTCAATGACTAGAACTACATAAAAAATACTAATGTGTTTGATTTCTAATCTTTCTAAATTTATCCAAAAAATTGTTTTCAGTAAAATCTTGCTTTTGGCATTTATTGACTTTTTATCGGAGCCCTGTTATCAAGTTTGATTAGTTTTGATAATGACATCGTCAGATTTATAATTTTTGTAATCCATGCATAGTGAAGTAGATATGTTGAGATGGGTTAAAGTTGTATCGCTTCATCCATTTATTATCAGCTTTTAGTTTTTTGTGTGGATCGCTGCAGCAAAAGCTTTCATTAATTGAGCTATCTTGCTCAGTTGAGGAGTTCCTATTGTTAACTTCCGGCTCCATTGTCATACCAGCGCCAATGTACCATATTGTTGCATATTCACCAAAGCTACATAGGTATGCAAAATTTTCGCTCAATCAGACATAGGAAAGCGGTTCAAATTCGTCTTGCAAAATTTGAACTTCACAAACATACACATATACGTGTGAAGTTAAATGTAATCTTATAAAAAATCCATTTAGTTTGAAAATCAAATTTTAGATATTACAATTTGTACTCGTAATTTACTTTATGTCCAGGAATATATTAGACTTTTGATGATCACCTCGTTTATTCGAACTTTCCCTACAATTTAAGCTATCGGAATTGGAAAGACATCGACAAGTGAATGCTTCTGTGATTGTGAGGATACTTAAGGTGATGCTCCTATAACGGAACGCGGTAATAACTAAAGAGTGTTAAGCCTGAGATATAATCCTACATCCATATAAGAAAACAAAAATATTTTACAGGCAACCAGAAATAAAATACAATCTAAAATTAAGCGATTATTTGATATAGTGCGTGATGTGAAGCCATTATATGGTACAACAACGATACTTGCATATGATTGTATTCGTTAAAGTCATCGTCTAGGGATTTCCCAACAATAACCAGATGGTTCCATTTTTAAAATTCATTCGTTTCGACCATTTCGAAGATTAAGCGATAAACTATTACCTTCAACCCTTTCCATTTCTATCTAATTAATTGTCTAGTCATACATACGGTCACACATATTTTTTTTTAATAAGAGTACTGTGACGGGTTCCGTATAATAAGAAATATTCATTAGCGTGTAACTGTCCACTATATATAGATAATATAATATACCACCCCAGGGCCAGTTATTCTGCCGTGAAGCAGTAGTGTGCAAACATTACTGTGTTTCGGTTTGAAGGGCACTGAGAGCTAGCGTAATCACTGGGCATATGAGACTTAAGAACTGATGTCTCAGGGTCACGGGCGCATTGTGGTGTCACACTGTTCTTGGTGACAGAATTTGTTATGGGCAGACGTTGCACTTACCATCAGGTGAACGTTTTGCTCGTTCCGTCACTTTTTTCAAATAAAAAAATAATAAAATAAACGCTATTAATGCAAACGCTCTGGTTGATAACTTTTTATACTTTAAGGTATACGATATAAATGACGAGGAAACTTAATGTCTTTCCAAGAATAGAATAGAAAGACTAATTTTTATTCAATATAGATTATTACATAATACTTATTCAACGTAACTTCGTCTGTTGTGGGAAGAACAGGCAACAAACCCAGCGAGTAATTTTACTCCTCTTAGACTTTTTAAAAATAATGTATAATTACAGCAGTAATCATTATCATTATCTTCATCATCATTTCAGCCTACAACTGCTGAGCATAGGTCTTCCCCATAGATTGCCACAAAAGTTTGTAGCTCTCTTTTTAGGGGGATTTTGGCGTAGTTGCCTTATTTAGATGTTCCAGGAAGACGCTGCTGCCCATCTTCTGGATTTAATTTTCCCTCTGTCTACTTTTACGACACCCACAAGATGAGTTGGGGTGGTAGATTCTCCTAGACCGCCACCGAACGGCATGCTGTATTACAAAGGTGTAGAAATAGCTTGGCAGCGATCACCTTATTCCCAAATGTTATTATCATCCATGTATCCTTTAACATTATAATCCCAGTCCAGCCCAACAAAATTCTTCTTCTTCTTCCCTGAAGTTGCTTCAAAATAAAGAGCCTGAAATGAAATAGGCTTCATTAAATTCCCACTGACCCCTAAAACTCCTACTTTCCACGTGAGTCGCCGGTATAAAAATATGCAAACCAACTTTCAAATTACGCAGGTGGTTCGTATTGCGACGACTCCTAATGTGTTTTTTTTTCCAACATAATTAATTTTCAACCGTACGTAATGGCGTTTTAACGCCGCTGTAATATTTCGAGGGTGTAATTTACCCGATACGGAGTCGTTTTCGATTCCCGGGTGAGACATTTTTTTTTGCATGTTTATTGTTATTATGACGTAGCCGCAATGTGGTCTCCGTTCATAACATTATTCGGTACGATTGCGGCACCCTGGGGGTGTTTCTGTATAACATTAAGTGCAATAAATATTAAGAATCGTGTGGAGTTTGTTTTTAACATAAATTCTCCTTACAAGCGAAATGACTTTTAAGACAAAAATACAATGGGAAGGAAAATAAAAGGATATACTCATGACAAATCACCTTATGCCTCTCCCGAGTTGGGAAGACTTATTGTACACATCGCCGTTCGTCGCGCCTGTAAAACAGACTGACGATTATCAGATACAGTCCATTAAAGGTCTGCGTACTATAGGCTTAGACATAGGTACTCGTATATTAGAGGGTTTTGCCATCTGTCGGAAGCCGCAATACTTCTGGCATTTCCTTCACTGATCGACATTTCGCCTTGTACATACATACATAGTACATTATCCATTCAGGTACTAACTACACTGGTTCACAAAAAAGCCTCTGTTCTGGGAAGAACCGACAAGAAACCCAGCGAACAATTTTTTTTTCTTAGTCAATTTAAAAATCATGTACAATTATCATAATCATCCTCATTTTCATTTCAACCTATACATATTATAGTCCACTGCTGAACATACACATCTCCCATAGACTGCCACAAAAGTTTGTAACTCTCATTTTGGGGGTTTCTACTTGGTAGGCGGGTTGGCAACCGCAATTTATTTATCGAGTTGTTCCAGGAAGATGCTGCTGCCCATCTCCTGGTTTTCGTTTTCCCTCGTCGCCTTCTACGTCACCCACGGATGAGATGGGGTGGCAGATTCTCTAAAGCCACCACACGGCGGATAAATACATACAGTCACGTCTTTTCCCATATAAGGGGTAGGCAGAGACCATAGCACACTTTTGCCCCCGAGGGAAACCGAACCACGTCGCCGCCATTTTGGTACGAGTCGAGAAATTCTTACTCCCCATTGCATTCCCACGAGCAGTATAGTGACATTATTACATATTATGGTGTTAATTTGCACAAATAAAGTCGGTTCGTACAATAACCTAATCTATGTTGGAGGCCCGTGTGATAGGCAGAAATAATGATGATGGTAGTGTTATATAAGACGTACGTAAATATAAGAAATTATATTTATGTAACAGCAGTGCGGTATGGCGATTAGATGTATTTCATTTTCTTTAGTGTAGAGTTTGCGTGTACACTAATTTATTCCAATGTCATTTTGTAGACACAAATAACAGTTCTAGTTTGCAAATAGTTTGGTTATAAGTAACGTAGTAAAACATACATAAAGGAACCTCTGTTTGATACCCTAACAGGGGCATACAGTCGCATTCGAGCATTGATGCAATGGTTAATATTTAAGTTCGTAGAGTGAACCTCTACTTGCCAGAGCAGACAATAAAAAGCACTCACCGTTGTCCGTTACATTGCCCATTCGGTATTACACATGTACCTACTAAAATTATATAGTTGTTTTAGAGAAATTACAGTCCTAATGTCTGAGTTACAGAGGTCACAATCGTGTGTGACCCGAGTCGATTAGCATCGAACGGAGTAACTTTCAAATAAAATAGGTTAATAGATTTTTTAACGCCGAAACTAAAAGTCTTATAGTTTGTTTAAAACATACACCTTTTAGTTCAAAGAATAAGTAACGCAGACAGGGGAAGCGAACGAATAGAATAAACATATTTATTTTTACTGAATAAAGTGTCGTGATAAGCAAAACATTCACGTAATGGAAAGCGCAACGTCTGCCCATAACAGATACTGTGTCACCCGGAATATTTCTGTGTGGCACAACACTGCGCCCGTTACCCTAAGACATCAATAAGTCTCATATGCCAAGATCACTGTAATCATAAACTAGCTCTCATTGGTATTCAGACCAAAACATGTGACATACATACAGTTACGCCCTTTTCCCATACGGCTGAACAACTGGCACTGCGGTACCGACGTATACTGATTTCTGCATAGGATTCCTAACACATGTCGCCTATGTACAGCTGTGTAAATTACCAAACTTAGCATGACTATGAAGATAATATACGCTGACTACTAAGCCTGCTTTTATGATTTGCCTAGAATATAAGACTTGACGGGTGGAAGGATACCTATGCAGGAATCCGTCTAGGTAGGTACCACCCCAGGGCCAGTTATTCTGCCGTGAAGCAGTAGTGAGCAAACATTACTGTGTTTCGGTTTGAGGGGCACTGAGAGCTATCGTAATTACTGGGCATATGAGACTTAAGAACTGAAGTCTCAGGGTGACGGGCGCAGTGTGACACACAAATGTTTTGGGTGATACAAAATTTGTTATAGGCAGACATTACACTTACCGTCAAGTGAACGTTTTGCTCGTTTCGTCACTTTATCCAACAAAAAAAAAACAATAAAAAGTTTCAATCTTTGACACGAAAATTAAGAAGCCAAACACAGCGACACCGTCACGAACATTTTATTGTACCTTATCTTTACAGAAGCTTGTACCTCTCCCATTTCAAACTTTCGGATGACAAATTGTTAGCCGATATCTGCTTCTAAATCGAAAATGAAAAACACCCGTGACTTTTAAAAGTTACGATAGCACGTAACCCATCGCTTTTGTCTCAAGAGTTATTTATTTTACGTTAGATGGTTTCATTTTAAGTTTAAATTATCGTTTAACGATGCGTTGTTGTGTTGTAATGCTTTGGTATTTTGAGTGTCATCAAAAAGTTATACGACAATGATAATAACGATGGCCACATGTCTGATTTTGGACAGGGCCATGTTCCCATAGAATTTATTTAATTCAAAATAGGTTATTTATTTATCGAACGTCATTTGTGAAACTATAAACTGGTTAGGCCAAAATGCCTCTGTCCAGGGAAGACCCTTCAAAAACCAAGCGGACAGTTTTCCCTTTTTTGTCTTGTCGTTCGTCGCCAAATGTAAGATAGTGTAATAAAGATGAGGAAATAGTTTCGCAGCGATTACACCATCATCACCATCCATCAACCTATTATTTAATATAAAAATTACCATTGTTTAACATTTAAGAAATGAAATTTCTAATTTGACTGCAACGTTTCTAATGCAACATTGACAGAAAGTAGGTACTTGGGTTACGAGAGAGAGCAATATGCTATAGATAAAGCAAGGCTCGTTTTTGTTCCTCAATTAATATAAAACTATAAAACTAAAAATAACAAAAACACTACAGTAGGATTAGAAAATGCTGGACCTGATACAGGACAACCTGCATCGTGGGTCTGCTTACACTCATAAATTTCACATGCACGACACAACCAGACCTGAAAAGCAAAAGTGGCTCCGGCTGAGAATCGAACCGTGTACCCGCGGCTCAGGAATCAGGTGAGCTAACCTCATCACGCGGACATTTCTTTATTCATAGAATCTGCTTAACATTCAGAATCATTCAAACGTGCCTTACGTCTAATAGTGCTGCGGGTACCACAGACGGTAAGCATAGTTCTAAGGATCACTGACAGGAGGTAAAATACTCCCCAGATGATGATAATGAAAGCAAGAGGTCGGCCATTTAGCTTCGGAGAGTGAAGATTAATTAAAAGACTTTTGCAAGCCTTTCCGAGTCCATTTGGACTACTTATATTAGCTAGTTCATATTTGGCAGCATCTGCCTGGAGATAACAGATAATAGACTGGGCCGTTGCTATTTTTTTTTATTTGACAAAGTGACAAAACGAGCAACACATTCACCTAATGGTAAGTGCAACGTCTGCCCATAACATAATGCGGTGTCACCCAGAACTTTTCCGTGTGACATAACACTGCGCCCGTCATCCTAAGACATCAGTTCTTAAGTCACTTATGTCCAGTTATTAATATAAATTTAAAACCTATCGGTGGGCATATTGAGGCGAAAGATATCGCTATATTCCAAATTATTAGATTGAACAAATATTCATGTAGGAATGAAGTATAGTATAAAATGCGACGTATTTTTTTAGGTCCCTAAACAGCTAAATAAGGCTGAACAAGCAACGCTGCGGGTGATCGTATCGTGGAGAAATAAAGAATAAAAACATTGTATTGGAGTGTGCGTTATTACAGTCGCGTTCTATTTGTGTATTGTTCGCTTCGCTATCATGTAAGCCTTATTTAAAGCAATCATACAATTATATGCATACTGGCTCAATCGCTCCGGCTTCGCACAGAATTTATAGTTATGTCAAAGTCTTTAAAGAGAAAAACAGCACCAACACGGCATAGGAGATGGGCAGCAGCGTCTTTCTGGAACACCTGAATAAATAAAATGCGATTGCCAACCCGCCTGCCAAGCGTGGCAACTATGGGAAAATCACCCCTAAATGAGAGCAAGAGAGAATCTATGAGGGAGGCCTATGTTCAGCAGTGGACTAGTAATAGGCTGAAATGATGATGATTATGATCTGCGGTGCAATTAAATACACGTGCAGGCTTTAGCATTTTTTTATGGAAGTATGTGAAGAGATGGTAAAGCATTTGTTCGCGTTAACTATTTCGTTCACCTGATGGTAATGGTAGTAGGATTCCTATGCAGGAATCCGTCTAGGTAGGTACCACCTTAGGGCCAGTTATTCTGCCGTGAAGCAGTAGTGTGTGTTTCGGTTTGAAGGGCACTGAGAGCTAGTGTAATCACTGGGCATATGAGACTTAAGAATTTATGTCTCAGGGTGATGGGCACAGTGTGGTCTCACACAGAGATGTTCTGCGTGACACACCATTTCTTATGGGAAGACGTTGCACTTACCATCAGGTTAACGTTTTGCTCGTTTCATCACTTTATCAAATAAAAAAAAGTGCAACGTCTGCCAATAATAAATACTATATTACACAGAACAGTTCTGAGTGGCACCACAATTCGCTCGTCATCCTGAAATATTGGGTAAATCTCAAATAAATACTAAATATTACATAGCTGTACCTAAATATTACATACCTAAATAGTACTAGCTGTCAGTGCCTTACAGATTTCAGACCGGAATACAGTACGCTTGCACACTACTGCTCGCCGTCAGAAAAACTGACAATGCGGTACCCACCTAAACGGATTCCTGCATAGTTTTAGCAGTTAAAAGGATCAGCTTCAGCTTGGCAGGACCACGTTGTCAGACAATTTCATAGTAACATGATCTTGCTTAGTACCAATTTATTTCCAAGCAAACTTATCTCCTCGTTCAGAGAAATATACCACCGAATACTGTTGGATACTATAAAATATTTTAATGCTTCAAGTGTACGCACAAACATAGAAACACGCACTTGCTGGGGGTAGGATTCCTATGCAAGAATCCGTCTAGGTAGGTACCACTACAGGCCAGTTATTCTGTCGTGAAGCAGTAGTTTGCAAACATAAAACTGTTTCGGTTTGATGGGCACTGAGAGCTAGCGTAATCACTGGGCATATAAGACTTAAGAAATGATGTCTTGGGGTGATGAGCACAGTGTGGTATCACACAGAGATGTTCTGCGTGACACAGCATTTGTTTTGGGCAGATGTTGCACTTAACATCAAGTGAGCGTTTTGGTCGTTTCGTCACTTTATGCAGTAAAAAAACTGCGCCCGGTATGACGCAAACGCGATATGATCGGAATAAGTGTCGGATTCAGTGTCAGAGACACGGGGACAGTCACAACATAATAAGGCCTAAAAATCAAGAATTTGAGTGTTTTTTCTGTTGTTCATGTTATTAATAAGGTTATGTAATGAAGTCTCTTATTAACGTGATATGTACAACATAGGTTCATTACCATAGAATTTTCTAGAACAACAAATAGGCATGACTAATGACGAAAACGTACAAACAATGGTAGTAGGTCATTGTAAGAACTAACACGACAAGAAATTCAAGTCTTACGTATGTCTGGCTTGTAACGCCTTTACATGTTTTGTTTTCATTTTTACTTTGCGAAAGAGTATGTTAATAATATGATTCCGCTCAGTGTTTGATATAGACAAAACACATAAGTTTTTGATTATTGGCTGGACGTCAAGCATTTTACTCATTGTTTAAAAGTATCAGAAGGTTTACAAAGAGAGGTCCGACCTGGGACCAATTTTGGGACAGGACTTTGCAAGATTTTACTCTTAAATATTACAAGGTTTATCAATTGTTATATAAAAATACCAATTACCCAACCAGTTCCGAGAAAAAAGCTTTCAAAGTTTCAGTCTCTCTTTATATATTAGATTTTTCCCGCAGTGGTAACAACGGCGCTGGCTTGACCGACAAGATTCCTCAGATTGGAGCCCGACTTCTGTTTAAAAGTCTCAGCCTATAAATGTCCCACTACTGAGCACAGGCCTCCTCTCATTTCTGAGAGGGTTTTGGAGCTAAGAAGAATCCGCCACGCTGCTCCAGTGCGGGTTGGCGGACTTCACATGTCTTCGAAATATTTATTTTTTTAATTACTCAAACATGCAGGTTTCCTCACGATGTTTTCCATCACCGCCGAGCACGTGGTAAGTCAGCACTTAAAATTACAATTAACAATTTTAGTGGTGGCCGCACCGGCAATCGAACCCTGGTCACTCGCGCACTATGAAATTTAAAGCGAACGCCTAGCCCCTGAGCTACCACGGCTCTCACGACCACCACTGTGTGCTTTGCCAGAAATTTTTTGCCACGCACAAACATTTTATGGAATCTGCTGCCGCCAGCGGTTTTTCCGGACCGATACGGCTAAGGGAACTAAAAGAAAAGAGCCTACTTCTTTTCAAAATGCCGGCAACGTACCTGGAATTAATCCGGTATTGCGGATGTCTATGGGCGGCGGTTACCATGAGGTGAGCCGCTAGTTCATTTGCCCCCTCTTCATTAAAAAAAAACATTTCTTCCATCGGTGTGGAACCTGCGTTAATTAATATAAAAACACGCCTTCCATCAATGCCCTCCATACCGAAACTAAGTAATGTTTGCATACTATTGCTTCACAGCAGAATAACTGGCACTGTAATGCTACCTAGACGGATTCCCGCATAGGAATCCTGCCAGTATAACTCATTTTATAAATTCATTACCTATTAATTTTAATATTACAATGTGCATATTAACACATCTCGTTAACAACGCTGAAAGAACGAGTTAAGAACGCAATGCACTTTAATTCTCTTTCTGGTACAAAAACTTCCACGAGTGAGTACATCCTACATATTCCCCGCTTTTTATTATGCGTTAATAAATTATAAAATTGGTCGTAAAACAGTTGGATTGTTAACGCAATGTAACTTCCTACTAACTTCATTGTAAATATAAAAAAGTGATTTACAATTGCTTTTAATGGTAATTAAGTAGCTTTTTGCGAAGTCTCGATTTAGACATTACTACCCGTCTTTGTTTTCTGTTATTAAATTAAGTACAGTTATGCTTTATGAGTGTAATTACTTGTTAGTCCATCCATAGTATTCAAATTATTTACTTTGTCATGGATGTGATAAGTGTGTCTTTTGGAACGAAGTATCATCATCATCGTCATTTCAGCCTATCACTAGTCCACTTATGAACATAGGCCTCCCCATAGAGTACCACAAAAGTTGTAGGTCTCATTTTGAGTTGCCACGCTTGGCAACACCGCAAAACCGCAGTTTCTTCTCCATCATCATCTTTTATCTGAATAAAGATGTTCCAGGAAGACGCTGCTGCCCATCACCTAGTTTTCATTTACCCTCTGTCGACTTTTACGACACCCACATGATGAGATGGGATGGTAGATTCTCTTAAGCCACCTAAAAAAGGCGACCGCTCTGATCCGTCCAACTACAGGCCGATCGCCATCACCGCCTTGTTCTTCAAAATAATGGAAACAATTATTAACGGCCAGCTCTTGAGGTACCTAGAGGAGCACCAGCTGATTAGTGACGGCCAGTACGGCTTCCGTCGGGGTCGCTCAGCTGGTGATCTTCCAGTCTACCTCACTCATCGATGGGCGGAGGCAGTCGAGAGCAAGGGGGAGGCCCGGGCAGTTAGTTTGGACATAGCGAAGGCTTTTGATCGGGTTTGGCATAAAGGGATTCTCTCGAAGCTTCCTTTCTATGGGCTTCCTGAGAAATTATGCAATTGGATCACCAGTTTTCTCACAGACCGAAGCATCAAGGTCGTAGTCGACGGTGCATGCTCGGATTCAAAACCTGTGAATGCTGGTATTCCACAAGGCTGCGTGCTATCTCCAACTCTTTTTCTTCTGCATATCAATGATACGTTGCAATTTAACAACATTCATTGCTATGCAGACGACAGCACTGTTGATGCCATGTACACCGGCCGCGGCAATATTATTTGGGAACACGTCGACGAGTACTGGAACAAACTTGTGTCTGAAGTCGAGATTTTGTTACAAAAAATCTCGGACTGGGGCAGCCTAAATTTAGTCCATTTCAACCCCAAGAAGACACAAGTTTGCGCGTTTACCGCAAAAAAGAAATCCTTCGTTGTGTCTCCTCATTTTGAGAGCACTCCCCGTGTTGCCTCAGCTAGTATCGGAATCCTTGGCGTTGACATATCGAGTGACATTCAGTTCCGTGGTCATCTGGAAGGAAAGGCCAAATTGGCTTCAAAAAAGCTCGGCGTGCTCAGTAGATCGGGACAGTATTTCATGCCGGTCCACCGCTTGCAATTTTACAAGGCGCAAGTTCGGTACATCGCGACACAGTACTAAATTACATCCACATTACCTTGATGGTTGGCATTCCACAACTGTGCGCTTTTCGAGGAATTTTCTTCCATGCACTACGTCTTTGTGAAACTTGCTGCCGCCAGCGGTTGTTCCGGACCAATATGACTTAGGGACCTTCAAGAAAAGAGCCTATTCCTTTCTCAAAGGCCGGCAACACACCCGCGACTCCCCTGGTGTTGTGGATGTTCATGGACTGCGGTGATCGCTTAACATCAGGTGATCCGCTTGCTCGTTTGTCCCCTTAATTAATGCCTTTTTTAATTAATGCACGCACGGAACTGAAAAGTGGTCGCAGTTTCAGCTAGTTTGTTCATAAGATTATCATCATCGTCATTTCACCCCATCACAGGTCTACTGTTGAATACAGGTCTCACCAATAGATTTCGGTAAAACACGGTCTTGAGCCACCTGCGACCATCAACTTCCCGCCGTCGTTCCATCTAGACGAAGTTTTACACTGCGCTAGCCGGTACGGGATTGCCACTCGAAATCTTTTCGATATCTACGCCGCAGGACGGGTTCGAAACTCAGCCGGCTAAAAGTTTTTGGTTTTCAGGTTCGGTTGTTTTGTGGATGTGAAATTTATGGAAAGGGAAAATCCAATGAATGAAAATGATTAATCGTTAAAAAATATCCCCAACTTGAAGAGTCCTATGTCCACATGTGGACTTATAACATGGTGATAATAATGATGATGAATTTGGAAGCACGAATAAAATTTAATTTCACGATAAAGCATGTTGTATTATTATTGTATTCTATTTGAGATAGATATAACCTACATTTGATTCTAAAAAATATGTTATAAAATTTACCGACGGGTCGTTAGCGCCACCATAAATTTGTATTCATCTCACATCGAAGCGGTGCTTTCGGATCCGTTTATGATTTTAAATAGCATCGCTGCAAAGCAGTCGTGTAATAATTTAATCCCCGAACGTCTGGTATGGAAGGCGCCAATACGTGCCGATGCGACGTATAAACCCGAAAGCGTATACGATATAGCTCGTCAAAACAGACAAGTCCTTTGTACTCCCGCCTACGGGCTCGCAATAATAATGCATATCCGTTTACACGCTCATAGCACCATCAATAATTGGAAACGCATGTATACAACGCTAGCCGTAGGGCGAACAGCACCGGCCCTCCGAGTCTGTTAAACGCACTCGAGTGTCCACGTTCTGCAACGGTAAAAGTGCAAATTCGAGTATGTTCGCGAATGACGGGGAATTTCAATTTTTGTTGTCGATACGTATTTGTAGTGAAATCTATTGAGTGCTATCGAATGAAGCGGACTATTTCTGGGTTGGAGATTTTTTTTTTTAGGAGAACTTCCATTCAGTTTAATAACGGGTGGGTTTGTGTTCCGAGCGAATAGCACGTCAGTCGATATCGGAATTTGAATTGCAGTTTTATTTCTTCTCGTTTGTAATTGAAATTGTTGTCAGGGGTTTGCTGGAAAATGGGTTAGTTTGGTACGCAGCTCTTAATTAGGAGGTCCTAGATATTAGTGACATACAATCCGTGGCTACCCGTTGCGGGGCGGGGATTCTGGTTTAAAAACTCAAAAATATTATTGGCGTTCTGGTCTGGATGTAGACGTCTGGATTAATACTAGTGATGGGATTCCTATATAGATATAACCGCAGTGCCAGTTGTTCCTCTTTCTAGCCGGTGTGCAGCTGGTGTATTTACATATGAGACTTAATAACATATATCTCAGGGTGACAAGCGCAGTGTGAGTAGTTTAGCCTCTGCATTTGCGCTAATATTTTCAGGAATATCGTTGTAGTCAGTATCATCGTATCATTGTATATCATGTGTAGATATTTACTACTGGATGTTTTCTTACCAAAGGATGACGCCATTGTCGAAATAGGGCAGGTGGTCATGCTCTTTCCTCCTCTTTATCCTTCATCTTGGACTAAGGTCCAATTCATTCGCCTTCTCCTTCCCGAAACCGATATGGCGACAACTTTGGACTCCTTTGTTGCACAAATTTTAACCTTGGCTAGGATTCGAGTATTTGATATTAAAGTATGATTAAATCCCGAAAAGTTGAGCTACACTTCGTCATCAAGAGATTTATATTGTCTCTTTTTAAATCTTGAGCGATCTCTTCTAGAGTACTTGTTATAAATTTTTACAAGTGGACGTCGTAAATTCTTTCGAGATTCAATTCAATTCAACATCGCATTTTTATTAACGACTTTCCAGTTTAATATCAGTTTTTTAGCTATCGAAATGCTTTTGGGGTTATTTTAAAGTCGTATTTTTCAAAAATAGTCCTTTCTAGCATTGAGTTTAGGAGACGGTAGGATTCATATGTAACACAGTTTCAGTTTGAATTGCACTCAAGCTAATCTAATTACAGGGTATACTGAGATTTAAGAACCGATGTCTCAAAGTGCCGAGCACAATTCGGTGAAAAGTGGGTGACTTCCCACTGTTATATTGCGTTAAATATCAGGTAACCGACTTGCCCGCCTCGTCACTAACTTAAAAAATATTTTACTAAGATCCCCATGCAAAATTAAGAATGTGTCCATTAGTTTACTGAAGCAAAACTACCACCATGATAATGTGACGTGTGGTGGTCTTGAAATAACTTTGGTGATGTGTATTGCTTAGTATGATTGCTGGAGTTGGGTCGGGTATTTGGTGGTGCTTAGACAGTCCCCCTACTGGTGTCCTTGATCTAATTACACTCCCTCGAGCCCACAAGTTTTTAAGCCGACAATGAACGTAAGAAGACAAATAGTTAAATTTGCTTAATTGTTTCTTATCGTTTATTCCGTGCTCCTAATACCTTTTTCCGGACGTATTTCGACATGTTTAATACGGGAAAGTACGAACTATTTTCCATCAGTTTACGTCACTTCACTTGCTTATAGTGCGGCACAAAGTGAAAAGCACTCAACATTAAGCCATCGGTTGCCATCGTGCCAATATCCGTCGCGTGGCGTCCATGACAGATTATTTCCTATCTCGTGTGATGGAACTAATTTCTTTCCAACGTACCACGTCATAACATTATCGATATCTGTTTATAATATTAAAGTGAATTTTAAAATATTCAGTTCAGTCAGCTCAGTAACACTATTGGTTCCACACTTCTCGTGTTTTAAAATGATAAGGACCATAGTCCAATACGCTTGCTCCAATATTTAACATGTCACTAGTGGTAGGATTCTTATGCAGGAGTATCATATAAAATCTAGGTAGGTACCACCCCAGGACCAGTTATTCTGCCGTGAAGCAGTAGTGTGCAAACATTATTGTGGTTGGGTCTGAATGGCACTGAAAACTAGTGTAATGACTGGGCTATAAGACTTATGAGGGTGACAAGCGCAGTATGGACAGAAATGTTCTGGGCGATACAGAATTTGTTAAGGGCAGACGTTGCACTTACCTTATACCCGATGCCAGTTACCCGACTTCACAGAGTCATTAACTCTTTCACGGGGCAATGTATACGTTTTTACAACAAAATCCCAGAAAGTGCACAAAGTCTTTCAATAAAAAAGTTCAAACTATTTGTTAAACAAAGACTTTTTAAGAAGGGTTATTATAACATTAAGGAATACATGATGATGATAACCCCTGGGAATGAGGTGATCGCTGCCAAACTATATCTACATCTTTATAAAATTGCTCTAATTGTATATTTAAAATGACTGAAAAAAAAAAGTCGGGTTTCTTACTGGTTCTTCCCAGGACAGAGGCATTTCTTTGCGAACCAGTGTAGTTTAAAAAAAATGACGTTCAATAAGTATTATGTAAATGATCTATATTGAATAAAAAATAATTCTATTCTATTCTATTTGGTGACATTTTTGCTCGTTTTGTCACTGCTATAAAAAAGAGTCGACATTGCCATTTAGTGGTGGCATAAGAAAATGTGCCACACGTCCTAACCTAGTAACGTGCAGTACTAGTAATTCGAAGAAACCTCACGTCTTTTACCTATGGCGAAGTAACCACCAAGAAAAAAATACGTAGACTAGTGATGTCAGATCCTCTGTGCCATCCGTATTAGAAAAAAAGCTGTCTCCATTACACTAGAACCATTTCTACGTGCATCGTCATAAATAACGCCATAATAAATGCAGCTCCAACAAGTTTGACATTAAAAATAATAACATCGTTTCAAGAAACTTAGTAACAATACGAAATTTTAAAAGTTCAAAGCACGACATCTAAATAAATCACCGAAACTTACCTACGTCCTCTTGCCCTTTAGATATGTGTTACCGGTGCATGATGCGCCGAAACATTCTGAATTGACCTTTGATGTAATTGAATTAAAGCTCAAAGTGACAGCAGGAGTACGAAGTTAACGTGGTAACTGGTTTTGTAAGAGTTGGCCCACTACCGGAATACGCTCCGGTATTATGCATATATCAGCGTTATGTTCTTTATAGTTATAGAGATTAATGTATATTGATGCATTATAAAAAATAAACTCAACTGTTTTGTGGAATGACTTTATTGTGGTATAGTATATAGAGTATCATTTCAGTGCCAGTTTTCTTTTGTAACGCAGTAGTCTGAAGGTCACTGATAGATAGTCTAATTACTGGTCATTGAGACTTAAGAACTGATCTCTCAGGGTGTGTGGTGGACAGCCATGTGTAGTGCTCAGCAAAAATGTTCACATCATTTGTTATGGGCAAACGTTGCACTTAACACGTCAACGATTTGCTCGTCTCATCAATTTCATTCAGTTTCTTCATGTTTATCCTGGAACATCTGAATAAATATACTGCGTTTGTCAACCCGTCGGCCGAGCGTGGCAACTATGGAAAAATTCCCGTAAAAAGACTGCTAGCACCACTTATGTCGCAATGTTTGGGGGAGCCGTGTGTTCAGTAGTGGAATAATGATATGCTAAAATGATGATGATGTTGACAAATAGTTCACCAGAGGGCTTGCGGTAATCACAATGCTTGGCAACCTACTTAGATGGATTATTGCATGAGAATCCTACCACCAGTAAAGTATTAGCGACAAACTTACTAGTCTTCACCCTTACATATCGTAAAAACAGAATTATCTGGAATCAATTCACTATCCAATTTATGGTACTGTCCTCCAGGTCCGACTTACATGCACTTTTAACTCCACGTCAACATAATCACGGGTATTTTTAAGTGACTATAGGAGCAAGTCGTTCACCTGATGATAAATGCCACGCCTGCCCAAAACAGTTTCAGTGTCACCGAAAATCTCTTGTGCACGTTATGCGTGAAGTTGTGTGTCGCTATTTCCGAGTTGGTGGTCCGAAATCCGAAAATTTTTGGTTGGTTGTAAATCAGTTGTGTTAGTTGTAAATTTAGATGGTCTGACTCACTGACTGACTGAGCCGAGGTCCGGCCCTCTACGGAACCTCGAGTCAGTTACTACGCGCACAGGGTAACGGTGAGCGCCCTAAGCGCTGGGCCACCTTTCAATCCGGCGAAGCTGTAAATACCTTCAAGCTAACAGTGTCCATCCGTCAAAAAATCTACGCTCGTGACCATGAGACCTACATACATACAGTCACGTCTTCTCCTCATATAAGGGGTAGGCACAGGCCACACACGTAAACCACTTTTCGCCCCCGCGGGATACGCGACGGGTGGCGAGCCACGTCGCCGCCATTTTGGTACGAGTCAAAAAAAATCTTACTCCCCATTGCGTTCCCACGAGCAGTATAGTGACAGCATTGCATATTATAGCGTTATTCTGCATAAATAAAGGCTGTCCGTTCAATGCAAGAATTCGTCTAGGTAGGTACCACCCCAAGGCCAGTTATTCTGCCGTGAAGCAGTAGTGTGCAAGCATTACTGTGTTTCGGTTTGAAGGGCGCTGTGAGCTAGCGTAATCACCTGGGCATTTGAGACTTAAGAACTGATGTCTCAGGGTGACGGGCGCAGTGTGGTGTCACACAGAAATGTTCTGGGTGACACAGCATTTGTTATGGGCAGACGTTGCACTAACCATCAGGTGAACGTTCTGCTTGTTCCGTTGTCGCGTTGTGATTGTCCCCGTATCTCTGGCATCGAGCGTGGGTGGGTAGATTAGAACGAGCGAGTGCCTCTGTGCTTCTACGTATGATTGTGGCACTATAATACTTCCTGCACAGTGTAGGTACCACCCCAAGGCCAGTTATTCTGCCGTGAAGCAGTAGTGTGCAAGCATTACTGTGTTTCGGTTTGAAGGGCGCTGTGAGCTAGCGTAATCACCTGGGCATTTGAGACTTAAGAAAGGATGTCTCAGGGTGACGGGCGCAGTGTGGTGTCACACAGAATTATTTTGGGTGACACAGCAGTTTTTGTGGGCGAACGTTGCGCTTACCATCAGGTGAACGTTTCGCTCGTTTCGTCACTTCATACAATAAAAAAATATATATCTTAGTCGCTTCATACGACACTACTTGTGTAGAAAGGGGTAAGTACTGTTCTATTCAGCCGGACACCTATCGACTAGATATCGGTTCTTAAGTCTTACCTTACCACACTTACTTCACTGACCGTACCGTTTGACTGCAAAATAACTGAAATTCTAAATGTATTGAAAGTTTTATCCGGCTGTATATTAATCTCACCGGACGGAACACAAAACTTCGGTCATAGTGTGTGGCGTCGTAGTGCTCGGCGCTGGCTGTTGCCGTGTGCTAATAAAAACCGGTTTTGGATCTTAAGAGTTCACGAGTACGGCAGGATGATATTTCATATTAAGTCGTGAGCGATACTTCCTAATGAATATCGGAATATTGAACGGAAATATTGTTTATATTATGTAGCATGAAAAACACTTAATAATATATCAACATCGCACACACACAAATGTCAAGAGGAGTCCAGAAAAAGCATTTCTGTGTGACACCACACTGCGCCCGTCACCCTGAGACATCAGTTCTTAAGTCTCATATGCCCACTGATTACGCTAGCTCTCAGTGCCCTTCAAACCGTAACACAGTAATGTTTCACAGTACTGCTTCACGGCAGAATAACTGGCCCTGGGGTGGTACTCACCGAGACGGATTCCTGCATAGGAATCCTACCACCAGAAAAAATAATAATAACTAATTGACAGAATTTAATAATTAATTGACAGAATCAGATTTTAGGACTGATGGTCACGGTTAGCCCGAAGGCTTTCACAGCTTCGCCGGATTGAAAGGTGGCCGAGCGCTGAGGGCGCTTAGCCGAGACCTTTATTTATGGATGACCACCGCAAGGGCCCCCGAGAGGGGACCTCGGATTGGTAACTGACTCGAGGGTGCCTAAGGGGGCCAGCCTCGGCTCGGTTAGTTACATCAATTGGGAGGTTTAGTTAAGTTACAGAATCACATGTAAAAATTATTTACTCTGTCTGTCTGTCTGACCAGATTTAAAAAGTACTGAAGCTACATACATGTTTATCATTATGTATCAGTGGCTTCTTCAAAATACTTTTTATTCTGTGGACTATTTTTAATTAACTGAGGACCCTAATCTTTTACTGAACTTAAAATTGACAATCGTTGATTCCGCAATCAACAAGGAACTCTTATGGTTTCGCTATGTCTGTCTGTCCATCTGTTCGTCTGTCCATCTGTCCGTCTGTCCGTCTGTCCGTCTGTCCGTCCGTCCGCGGCTTAGCTCAGAGACTCTTAGTAGTAGAAAGCTGTAATTTTGCATACATATTAATCACGCCGACAAAGTGGTAAAATAAAATCTTGGAAATGTTTTTTTTAGAGCAGTAAGTTGGATTTTAACTCTTTCTTCAGTTACCATCGTCCTATGTGGCCCCGTTTTTAGACGCTATTAGCCGTTATATCGTGAACTCAATTTTATTAATATGTTCAGTGAATCAAACAAAAAGCTCCCTTATAAGTCCGCATATTGTGACGGGCAACTACGGAACCCTGCACTGCGCGTGGCTCGACACGCACTTGAGAGGTTTGTTATTAATAATGTTGTGTAATTTTCTTTTGTTTATTTAATTTAACGTTATTGAATTTGCTTTTAGAAACCATATTCAAAGGCAAATAGATTATTATTACTTTAATATTTTATTGTATTTGTATTATAAGTTCTTAATATTTTGTTGTAAATTAGAGTCTCTTACTTGGCTATGTTTACTTAGACGACGACGACCTTCCACTACCGCGTTGTCTTCTAGCGAGAGTACCTCATTACTATGCCTCGAGTTCTGAGTTCGATTCCCTGCATTTGCACAAACACAAAAATTGCTTATTTTAGAGTCTGGTCGCGTTGTGATTGTCCCCGTATCTCTGGCATCGAGCGTGGTTGGGTAGATTAGGACGAGCGAGTGCCTCTGTGCTTGTACGTATGATTGTGGCACTATAATACTTCCTGCACAGTTCACCGCTTCCGACAGTAGACAGAAGTGAAGTCATACTAAATAGGACGGCTAAATTATCACATTTTATTCCTCTCTCCCAGATGACTAGGTAATCCATACCAATATTATGAATGAGAAATTAACTCTCTCTGTCCCTCTGCCTGTTTGTTACCTTTTCACGGTTCAACCCGCTTAACCAATATTGACGAAATTTGGCACTGAGATAGATCGCACCCTGGAACTGGACAACTGGAAACGGACCCAGGATATACCGGAAATTCAAAGTTCCCACGGGCAAGCATTAGCTAGTTAACTATAATTACTTATATTTTTCTAGAATATTCTTTTAATATTTTTTTATAACTGTTTCTCTCCTTCTAGCTCAAACTATAGTATTTTTTATTTTTTTAATATTGTGTCACCCAGAACATATCTGTGTGACACCACACTGCGCCCGTCACTCTGAGACATCACTTCTTAAGTCTCATGTGCCCAGTGATTACGCTAGTTCTCAGTGCCCTTCAAACCGAAACACAGTAAGTTTGCACACTACTGCTTCACGACAGAATAACTGGCCCTGGGGTGGTACCTACCTAGACGGATTCCTGCATAGGAATCCTACCACCAGTATGTTGTGTATATACATCAAATATCATGTTCCCATTATAATATTTGATTTTTTTTATTTTCAAATAGTTCGAGAATTAAAATAATTTAAACAATGCGAGCAAAACCACGGGCTCGGCTCGCTAGATGTTTTCGTAATCACGTCGAATAGCAGAAATAAACAGGCAACTCAATTTGCTCGATCGCAACGTTGTTATGTCGTGTGTTCCTATGCATAAGGCGCCATGCTTAATGCAAATATGTTCAACGAAATTAACATTGTGTTACTGTGAATTGAAACAGCCTGAGTTAAATTCTCTCGCAATTTGCCGTAAATCATTTTGCGAGAAACAAATAAATGTAGGTTCGATGTCGGGGGCGAGTATTTCATCATCATCATTTCAGCCTATTACAAGTCCAGGCCTATGTTCGGCACATAGGCCTGCGCCATTAGGCAGGTATTTTTAATACGTAATTACAGCCCATTATATTTAATACCCCTCGGTTTCACCCGCGTAAATAAGCCGTCTCCATTCGATGATATACATATATGCTTCCCTATTTGAATCGGATTCTGGGGTTTTTATTTCTATGCGCGGAACCCTAATAATATACTAACCGCTATAATATTAGCTATCTGTCCGTAAGAATCCCGTCAAAATCGGTGAAGACGTTTCGGAGAATAGCCGGAAAAACAGACAGACGGACAGACAGACAAACATTTTAAAAATTGTTTTTTTCCTGTATATATTTTCATAAGCATTGAGTAAAAAGCTGTTTTGTTATTACAAACAGACTCTTCAACTTTGTTGATTTGTATAGATAATAAATTCAGGCGTAGCGTTTGAAATAATTAGAGAAACTGAGACACATGTTCTCGTTGACCTCAAACTCTTAAAACAAACGTCTTCAACCAGTTCGTGTTGCCAGTGATGACATACGGAACGTGGATCTTCACTGCATGCCGGATGAGGAAACTCAAATACTCGTACTTTTAGCGAGCTTTGGAAAGGGCTTTGCTCCATCTTTCACTGCGAGATAGAATACGTAACGATGATATCCGCAGCATGATATCCGCAGCATCCGTAGACTAGCCGACATAGCCCTAATTATCGCAAAGCTAAAGTGGGAATGTGCCGACCATACAGCTCGTAGAACCGACAACTGACGGAGACGAACTTAACTGGTGGTAGAATTCCCATGCAGGAATCCATCTAGGTAGGAACCAAGCCAGTTATTCTTCCTTGAATCAGTAGTGTGCAAACATTACTTGTGTTTCAGTCTGAAGGGCACTAAAAGCAAGCGCTATCACTGGGCATATGAGACTTAAGAACTGATGTCTCAGGGTGACGGGCACAGTGTGGTGCCACACAGAATTGTTCTGGGAGGCACAGAATTTGTCGTGGGCGGACGTTGCACTTATCATCAGGTGAACGTTTTGTTCGTCTCGTCACCTAAAATAATTATAAAAAAACATAAATATATTTTGATTTCGAGTAGTATATGGTGAAGTTTTTGCAGTTAACCTTCTTAGCTTTTACAGCTTCATCGGACAACTGAGCTCATTCTCATAGATAATTTTTATAGTAACAATCATGTTACTCCCGATTGACCATCGGAGGGAGGTTCGGATCTCCGTTCGGACTTTCGACGTCGTATCGGTAGCTCTGGGCGGTCGAACCGTCTGTGTTGGACGTTGCGCACGGCGTCTGATGGTGGTGGGGTCTGAGGGAGACTTTGACGAACGCGTGGCCTAGCAGTGGCATACCACAGTTTTTCTCTGAAGGGCACTGATAGTTAGATGTGATGCTACAGAGAAATGTTAGAGGGATGTTGTTATGTGAATACGTCGTACCATCAGGTGAACAATTTGCTCGTCTCGTCATTTTCGTCCTAAAACCAACCGAGCGGACAATGATAATGTTTAAGATTTTTCACACATACATACTAGTTATACATATAACAACATATAGTTAAAAATGGGTTAATTGTTCACGGTGCGAGGCAAATTTACCGACGGTTATACGTTCAGTGGCGAGCTGTGACTCACCGATGGTATTGGATTGTGACTTTCACTGAGCTCCACAGCGATAATCGATTGCTTGGTGTTGCGTTTCAACCGTTGGTTTTGAATAGACTGCTCGTTTTATTAAAATGCGCAACAATATTTCGTCCTTTAAGGCTCAAGCCGAATCTTATCCATACTTATATTATAAAAAGCGAAAGTAACTCTCTCTATCCCTCTGTCTGTTTGTTGCCTTGTCACGCCTCAACAGCTAAATCGATCTTGACAAAATTTGGCACTCCTATAGCTTGCATCCTTGAGACGGACATAGCATACCTTTTATCCCGGAAAATTAGTTTTCACGGGATAATTAAAAAAACATATATCCACGCGAACGAAGCCGCGGGCATCAGCTAGTCTTCTATATAAATAAAATGGTAGAGGACTGCCGTTGTGCGCGCATCACTCAAAAACTACTGGATAGAATTCGATTATCGGTTTTACTTCTTAGACCCTTGGTCTTTATCTAAAAACAATGATAACTATATCTTCATAATATAACTTCATCATTGCCTACTGTGGCCTCTTTTAAGGGGGCTCTCTGGTTAGACGGTCGGATTTTATGCATTTTTTGGGATTTTTTGTGAGAACTAATGAAGAGATAACACTTTGGAGCTTTTATCATTTATTTGAGTGTTTCAAGAGTATACATTAATATACTCTTGAAACACTTAAATATACACATAATATACATTTTCAGGTAAATATATTCATTAGAACCAAAGTTATAGCGCTCTGAAGACACCTCCCTCGAAAAACTGGACGATCACTCCCTCCACGAAATCTGCTGATTGGCTTATCTGAAACAAAAAAAAAAGTGGCGGTGTTTTAATCTGTAAGCATGTAAGCAAACGGAATGGACTTGTTAAAAAAGAAAATTTTGAAAATTGTATTTTTGACAGACTTCTGAACAAAAAATTTCGAATTTCGTGCGTCTATATATGCTGAGTCGACCCTATAAATTAGAAGTAAATCGGCCAAGCCATTCTCAAGATAGAGGAAAGTTAAAAAACATAGTATTGAGAGAAACGCGTCTGAAGTTTCAAATACAGTTACAACTATAAAAATTCTAACTTACCATTAATCTGCGATGATTGGTCCATATTCGTCCTTCTCTTGAAAGCCTTTTCTATACTTGTTTAAAAAAAAAACGATTTTTTGTACCCATCAAATCAGAAAACACCCTTAATCTAGTAGCTGTAAACGTAAAAAAGAATAAATAAATTATTATTATTATTATTGAGTATTTCCATAGTTTTCTCGTCTGGTTGGGATATATACGAATATATAGATAAATATACAAAATAAGTTAAAATAAATAAGACGCTATAAGAAATATACTAGACATAATACTATACTGTAAAATATAAATAAAATCCCCACCAGACGGGAGCGCTCGGCAGGGGAGACCAAACGGCAGAGGGTTAGAGGGAAAGGGAAAGAAACTGGCGGACGAGCCGGGCCGTATCGAGGTGCACTGATCTACATCTGAGCACGTAGCGGCCCGTCGCAGAGTCCCAGTCGCCTCAGATGTTCCAAGAGACTGACCGGGATTAGCCCGTTTGCAGACACGACCACCGCAATAATTTCTGACGGCATACCTATCACTGAACATTGACCTTCCCCATAGATTTCCACAAAAGTTTGTAGCTCTCATTTTGAGGAGATTTTGCCATAGTCGCCACGCTTGGCAGGCGGGTTGACAACCGCAGTTCATTTATTCAGATGTGTCAGGTAGATGCTGCTGCCCATCTTCTGGTTTTAATTTTCCCTCTGTCGACTTATACGACACCCGCGGGATGAGATGGGCTGGTCGATTCTCTTAAGCCGCCACCACACGGATACGTTCAGTATAGTTCAATCAAATTTGGAGCACAAGAACTGATTACAAAAATTTTATTTCTCCAAACCAAGAAGATCGGTCCCTTTTAGTTGAAAGCAATTTGTTAATTCTTATTAAATTATAATACGTTTATCTTAATTTTAAAATTTTTTTAGTCTGTAAGCAGTTTAATTAATGAATATTTTTGACTGTTTTATATTATTGATTAAAAAAAAATCAGTAAAGATATAAAAAATAGAAGACACAATCCATCGGCGACGGGATTTACCACCCGTCACGTTTCGTTTTTCGCGGGGGCGAAAAGGCAGTGCTCTTTGTCTACCCCTTCTTTGGGATAAAGGCGTGACTGTATGCATATATAACGTCCACGTGCTTAATTGGATTGAAATTTTATTAGCCGTTAGACGAGACCCCTTCGAAAAAAAGGAGCCAATGTAAATGAATCACAATCAGGCCATCACTAGTGGGAATGACTCACCGATAGCGATGCGTACGCGCAGCGATGAATAACTGGCCTAGCGTTTCTATGGCCCCGTGACTCACAGTTTGTTGTTATGTGCCTTTTTATTGTACGTGCGATCTCTCGTTACGCTCCCGGTCAGATTACGTTTGCCTAACACCAAAACATGCGTACTACTCGGAGAATGTTAACGATGTTATGTTATAAGCTTGAAAAGTGTTCGTTTTGTAATGTTTTTATATTGAATAAGTGACGAATCGAGCAAAGCGTCCACCTGATGGTAAGCGCAACGTCTACTCATAACAAGTGCTGTGTTGTCTCAGTGTCACCCAGAACATACCTGTGTGACACTGCGCCAATCACTCTGAGACATCAGTTCTGAAGCCATATGCCCAGTGATTACACTAGCTCTCAGTGCCCTTCAGATCGGAACACAGTAATGCTTGAACACTACTGCTTTACGGCAGAATAACTGGCCTGGAATGGTACCTAGCTAGACGGATTTCTGCATAGGAATCCTACCACCAGAAGATGTAGAAACTTTGCAGATTTGTTCAACTAACTACCTTTTGCTGACAGAATACCTTCTTACATTGCTGTGGATCATGGGTTGGAAGCTCAGCCACGGACAATATTTGCGCACTTCACAATATGCCGCCGTGTGGCAGCGGCTAAGAGAATCTACCATCCCATCTCATCCCGTATAAGTCGGCAGTGGGAAAATAAAAAGAGAGAGAGAGCTGTTTGTAGCTCTCATTTTTGTGGCGTTCTATAGAGGAGGCCTATGTTCAGCAGTGGACTAATGATAGGCTGAAATGATGATGAAATTATAAATTTTTAAGCTGTATAACGTTCGTCCTTTAAAATTAAATTAAAATTTATAAAAACTGTAATCGACTTTTCAATACCACGAAAACCGGCGCATAGGTGTGTCACAGATATTTAATTTAGATAAAGATATATCTCGTTCGCCTACATCCAAGAAGCGTATAGGGTTCCTTTGAAAGTTTTTTTGTTAGTTTAAGTTAATATTCGTTCAGATAATTGAGTTACATATTTAATTAGGATAGAACATAAAATGACTTCGTAAACAGTACAAGTTTAACGAACGAAAAAAAAATTACGCCGATGCTACAAACATTTAAATATTTATATCATCATCATTAATTCAGCCTATCACTAGTCCACTGCTGAACATAGGCTTCCCCCACAGATTGCCACAAAAGTTTGCGGCACTCTTTTTGGGGGGTTTTTCCATAGTTTATTTATTTATTCAGATGTTCGTGGAAGATGTTACTGCCCATCTACTGGTTTTTATTTTCCCTCTGTCGACTTTTACGACACCCATGCGATGAGAAAAATTTAAAAGTATTTAAATTATATTGGAAATAAAAATATTTCCGAACTTTTTAGTTTTCCTCACACTGTATAATCCCCCACCCTTCACCGCTATTGACTCGCTAAATCGACATTTAACAATAACAATTTTAGTGGTGCCGACACAAGATATCGACTCGTTCAAGCGTGATGCTTGAAACTATAATAGTAAATGTTTATTTTTTATGTGCAAATAATAAATAAATTTACACAGTTAAAACAAACTTTTAAAAATTTTCTTAGCCTTACTTTCAGTGTACTCTGAGCTTATTGTGTATGGACTCTGCGAAATAATAACTAATAGAGTAACTTTAACCTCTCACTTTTGCTTTGATATATTTCATAAAAATAAGTGAATATTCGCCAAACGTCTGGCCCACTGCCAGCGAAACCTAATAAGAAGTCATTTTTTAAAGACTTAGATACTTTTAACATTACTCGACATTGGCAAAAATGGCTAGATTTAGTAGCTAATTGCCTGGATCGAAAAAGAAGAAAAACATTAATAGAGTTCTATCATGCCCATTAACCTTCATCATCATTACATTCCAGCCTATCACTAGTCCACTGCTAATCATAAGCCTCTTCCATAGATTGCCACGAAATACGTAAGTTTAAAGCTCTAATTTAGGGGGACTTTGCAATAGTTGCACCCTTAGCAGGCGAGTTGGCAATCGCAGTTTATTTATTCTGAAGTTCCAGAATCATGCTGCTGCCCGTCTCCTGGTATAAATTTTCCCTCTGTCGACTTTTACGACACCCATGTGATGAGATGGGGTGGTGGATTTTCTTAAGTCACCACCACACGGCGGCACTAATCTTACATTCTTATATTACAATCCATTTTAAATATTTTAGTTACTGTTTTAGTTACTTTAGTCACTAGTGGGCCCTCAAAATAATTTCATGCGCAGGTATAATTTTTACAATGTTGTTAATTTAAAAAAAAGTAAAAAAAAATATGAGACCATCTGTCAAAAGGGTTTTGGAGCCGTTCACGCTACTCCAATGCGGGTTGGCGGTCTTTACATATCATCGAAGTATTTTTTATTCCTCAGACATGCAGATATTTGATAGTCCGCGAGTGGCTTGGGTTCGATTCCCGATGCCGGCACCACTAAAATTGTTAAATGCAGTTTTTAAACCCGCATGTCTCAAAAATAAAAATAATAATTATATTATTTCGAAGACATGGGAAGTCCACCTACCCGCATTGGAGCAGCGTGGCCGATTCCTTCCAGCTCCAAAATCCTCTCAGAAATGAGAGGAGGTCTGTGCTCGGCAGTGGGACATTTATAGGCTGTTACTTGGCCGTGTGGTAGCGGCCTAAGAGAATCTACCACCCCATCTTATCCCGTGGGTGTCGTAAAAGTCGACAGAGGGAAAATGAAAACCATGAGATGGGCAGCAGCATCTTGCTGGAACATCTGAATAAATAAACTGCGGTTGCCAACCCGTCTGCCAAGCGTGGCAACTATGGCAAAATCCCCCCAAAACGAGAGCGACAAACTTTTGTGGCAATCTATGAGGGAGGTCTATGTTCAGCAGTGGACTATTGATAGGCTGAAACGACGACGACTTGACCTTACTTTACGGACATTCAGGTTCCCTCAGGATGTTTTTCTTCATCGCTAAGCGTCAGGTGGTAAATCAGCAGTTAAAATTGCAGAACATTTTAGAAGTGCTGGCACCGGGGGTCACACTAAGGTCACTCGCATACTATGAAATTTAAGATCTATGCCGCACTTACATTGATGCCAAAAATCTACTACGCTTTATGAAACATGGACCTTTGCAGAACAGAATTGGCAAGAAACTCTTAGAGTCAGCAATTGGTTTGTCTGGTGCTCTTTCACTCACCTTAAGTAACAGCAGATCTTTACGCTAAGATCCTGTGGGCTAATAAAAAATAGTAATATCTCAGCCTATAAACGCCCCCCTTCGAAATATTTCTATTCCTCGGACATGCAGGTTTTTTCACGATGTTTTCCTTAAGTGGGGTAATAAGCTGCAAACAATATCTAGGAGTATCTCACTGTCTACAAAGTCTTACAAAATATTGTATATGAATACGGAACTCTAAAGCTAGTAACATAGATTACGTCATCGTGCATGCGTGCCTAGTCGCAGACCGGAGATTCCCTGGATAAGCGCAAAATAAACTTCTCTAGAAGGTTCCGGACTGGAATGAGAAAACTTATGATTGCCGAAACGTACGGTTATTTGCTTTGCCTACGATATTTCGGTGTTAACGTCGCACGATTTCCTATTCGAAACTTTGTGTCGGTGGCGGGATAATAGCATTTCTAATTTAAAAGTACAGTGAAGCAAAGTAACAGCCCATAAATGTCCCACTGCTGAGCATACACCTCCTCTCATTTCTGAGAGGGTTTTGGAGCTGGGAATAGTCCGCCACGTTGCTCCAATGCGGGTTGGCGGACTTCACATGTCCTTGAAATATTTCTATTCCTCGGACATGGAGGTTTCCTCACGATGTTTTCCTTCGCCGCTAAGCACGTGGTAAATCAGCACTTAAAATTGTAGAACAATTATAGAGGTGCTGGCACCGGGGAAATTAAAGGCGAGCACCCGGCCCCTGAGCTACCACGGTCTCGAAAAAAATGTAATAATGTAATTAAAATAATGTAACTGCCAATAAATGTCCCACTGATGAGCACAGGCCTACTCTCATTTCTGAGATGATTTTGGAGGCAGGAAGGGTCCGCCACGCTGCGCCAATGCCGGTTGGCGATTCCTCAGACATGTGGGTTTCCTCATGTCGTTTTTCTTCAACACCGAGCACGTGGTAAATCGACACTCAAGATTACGATTAACAATTTTAGTGGCGCCGGCTCCGGCGAACCCAGGCCACTCGCGTTCTATGAAATATAAAACAAGCGCCTAGCCCCTAAGCTACTACCGCTTTAATAAGTAAAATGGAAATAAACGTTAAAATTAGCCTTGTCTGAAAATATAACTATCGCATTTCAGCGAAAAGTTCCGTGCTAGCCCCGAACAAATACGCAGCCGCGTTTGCGTATTTCACGTTCGCTTGCAATACAGGACACGACAAGTTGAATAATAAAAAGTTCGTCGCATAGATGGTTATAAAAAAGTCAGAGGCGGCACTTAATTTATTCAGCAGCGAGCTGTGCGACTGCCACGTTTCTTATGCAAATCGCGTGGATATTTACGAGCAAGGGCTTGGTCAAAGAGTTGAGTGTGAATTGAATAGAGTCGACAAACGTTGTGTTTCAATTTACTGCTAAAGTATTTTGAAGCTGGCTGACTTAACGATATGTTTTTAATTCTGCATCTGTGTTAATTTTTTACGTAGACAGTTTACAGCGTAGTGTCAGTGTAGAAAATAGCAAAACCTCTTTACTTGTTTATAAACTCTCACCATTACATTTATTTTGTAATGGGATTATAGTGACGAAACGAGCGAAACGTTCACCTGATGGTATTTGCAACGTCTGCCCATAGAAAATCATGCCCGGTGATCACGCTAGCTCTCAGTGCCAACCGAAACACAGTAATGTTTGCACACTAATGCTTCACGGGAGGATAACAGGCCCTATTCTGACGGATTCCTGCATAGAAATCCTACCACCAATAAAAACCTAATCTTTTCCTAGGTCACATTATTTACAATTTAAATTTCAGTTTACAACTGCCAATGCCGAGTGGTGGCGGCTTCAGAGAATCTATCACCCCATCTCAACCCGTGGGTGTCGTAAAATTGGTTTCATTAAAAGAGTAAGTTACAATAGATGAATAGTTGAGAAGATTTCCTTCTTTCTTGTAAAAGGCCTGTGCCAAGTAGTGGACTGCAGAGAGGCTGATAAAAAAGAAGATAATACAACAATTTAGCGTAAATACGAGTATGTTTTATAAATCGGTTTATGCCTACAGCAACTGAATTTTTAACATCTTTGAAATAGTCATAAAACTTGTGGAAATTTAAATATAATCAGTGTGACTAGTGTAAGCGCTGTTTGAGTTGAATAATTGGAGGGAACACTTGAGACCCTCTTTACCCTCTATAGTCCTCTTTTGTGAACTTCTTATAATTGAATTAGAAAATTGTTGCTTTTACATTTTATACAATGGGTGCATTGCTGCGGGGATCGGGGTGTGTGGATTACACTTTTAAATTTAATGTGGTCTTAAGGATTCATTTAATAAAAATGTGTGTGTGTGTGTGTGTTTGTGTGTATGTGTGTGTGTAGCATGAGAACATTTTAACAAACATATATTACGTTGTCACATGATGGGAAATGGGCAACAGCATCTTCCCGGAGCATCTGAATAAATAAACTGCGGTTGCCAATCCGCCTGCCAAGCGAGGCATCTGTGGCAAAATCCCCCTAAAGAGAGAGAGACACAGCGAACGTTTTGCTCGTCTTGTCACTTTATCATATAAAAAAAATTATGAATGTGTAAGACACACGTACCAAGTTTTATGACAAGTTTATAGATGTGTAAAATTCAACGAGTGTAGGCATAAACTGATTAAATAAAAAAAAAATACATGCAATTGTTTTGTTATTATTTTATTATTGGATAGAGCGACGAAACGAGCAAAACGTTCACTGATGTAAAGTGCGACGTCTACCCATAACAAATGCTATATCACCCAGAACATTTCTGTGTGACACTACACTGTGCCCGTTACCCTGAGACATCAGTTCTCAAGTCTCATATGCCCAGTGATGACGCTAGCTCACAGCGCCCTACAAACCGAAACACAGTAATGTTTGCACACTATTGCTTCCTTGGAGTGGTACCTACCTAAACGGATTCCTGCATAAGAATCCTGCCACCAGTAGAATGTAATTCATTCTGAACGTTACTTTGTCAGAGCATTAAATAAAGTAATCTATACGCGACATCATCATCATTTCAGCCTATCACTAAGTCCACTGCTGTACATATTAAGGTCTCCTTCATAGATTGCCACAATGGTTTGTAGCTCTCATTTTGGGAGATTTTGCGGTAGCTGCAACGCTTGGTAAGCGGGTTGGCAACCGAAGTTTATCTATTCAGATGTTTCAGGAAGATGCTGCTGCCCATCTTCTGGTTTTCATTTTCCCTCTGTCGACTTTTACGACACACGGGATGAGATGGGGTTGTAGATTCTCTTGCGCCGCCGCCACACGGTACCACGCGTACGTATAGATTAACTGGTTTTTAAAAATCCATACATAACCAGTGTTTTGTTTTATCATCTTCTCCTGTCCTTATCAGCCTCTTTATAGTCCACTGCTGGACATAGGTTTCCTTTCCTATTCTTCCGGTAACATCAATGTCTTAATGGAGCCAACACTTGTGCGAAAACCCAAATCGTCTGTTTTCGGGGCTGGTAGTATATGAATATTCATCATCATATTTTCAGCCTATCACTTCTTCACTGTTGAACACAGGCCTCCCCCATAGATTGCCACAAAACACTTAAAATTGTAGCTCAAATTTTGTGGGGATTTTAACATAGTTGCCACGATCGGCATGCGGGTTGGTAACCGCAGTTTGTTTATTCAGACGTTCCAGGAAGATTCACCTGCCCATCTTGTTGTTTTAATTTTCCCTGTCAATTTTTACGACACCCACGGGATTAGATGGGGTGGCAGATTCACACCGTGTGGTGTGAATCTGCCATCTGTGTGTTTTAATAAGTAATAACAAACGTCATTGTAAATGTTCCAAAAATTATAGAAGAACACGGCATCCATAGAAGTAAATTAGCATTATAACTTGATACTCGTACATACCGGTACATCATAATCAGACAGTAATTACAACTGAAAAAAAGTAATAATGAAAATACAATTTAAATTAAAAAAATGTCACAGCTTCAAAAATTACATATTTTTTTCTTATAAGGAATAAATTAAAAATGATCAATCCATACTAATATTATAAATGCAAAAGTAACTCTCTCTGTTCCTCTGCCTGTTTGTTGCCTTTTTACGGTTCAACCGCTGAACCGATCTTGACTACATTTGGCACAGAGATGGCATCCTGAAGACGGATATAGGTTCTTTTTATCCCGGAACATCAAAAAGTTCCCACGGGATATTTAAAAAACGTATATCCACGCGGACGAAGTCGCAGGCTTCTGCTAGTACCTTATATATTCTAAAAAACATTTCTGTATTAATCTGTATTTAATACAAGATGTTTGGTTTTTTCTATCTTAAAAACAAGGAATCATTGACTTATTCACAAACAAAATAAAACTTGCGTTTATTTTTCTTTCGTTTATTTACTTTTTCAAACTAATATTCGATAAATCTCAGTTCCCTAACCTCGTAAAGTGGCATGGAACTACTCTTTTGTCGTGACCCATTAAGGGAAATAAACAACCCTAAACCTGATTCCGTTCTAAATAACGACACCTTTAGAATGAACCATGATGCGTTGCACAGACAAAAAAAAAACAACAATGGATGCATCTGAACATTTATTTATTCTTAGTTTATTTCACAGTAGTGTTGGTATCGATGGATATCGATATCGATTGCTTATCGCCTGCTCAAAGTTTTAAAAACTTAACAAACAAAAAATTCATGACATCAAATGGTTTAAAATTTGCATAACTATTTCTAATATTTACGCGAATTTCATGTAGGTTTATTAAAATTCCAAAATTTGTTAATGATATGTGAGACTTAAAAACTGATGTCTCAGTGTGAAGAGGCAGTGTGATTCTACACAGAAGCTTTCTGAGTCACACAGCATTTGTTATGACAGACGTTGCACTTACCCCCAGGTGATAGGTTGCAGGATTTCTATGCAGGAATCCGTCTAGGTAGGTACTACCCCAGTGCCAGTTATTCTGCCGTGAAGCAGTAGTGTCCAAACATGAGACTTAAGAACTAATGTGTCTGTGTGACAAGCGCAAGGTGTTGTCACACAGAAATGTTCTGGATAACACAGCATTTGTTATGGGTAGACGTTGCACTTATCAGGTGAACGTTTTGCTCGTTTCGTCACTTTGTTAAATAAAAAAATCAAAAAAATGTGTCACCTATTTCCCAAATAAAAGGAGGATCATGTCCATCACTAGACATTGACATTACTTGTATCTTTACGGGCGCCCACGTGGTTCGAATGTCAAATATGACCACCCTATTTTTTGCTGCAGATGCGTTTGTGATTGTTTTCATCAGAGCTTCGGTTTTTAAAGTAAAACAGACCTTATTTCAATCACATATGAAACTTTTATAATTTCGTGGGGGTAAAGTTACTTAATTCCCTAGTTGAAAAACAAGTTTCGACGATTCCAGTTTTTTCTTCTTAAACTTGATAATAGTTTTTATTATAGTGTAATATTGTTTAAAAAACATCTATATGATTTATTTTAAAGGCGATTACCGCGGAGCTCAGCGGACAGCGTATCTGACTTGCCTATTCTGTCAGGGATTCAGGGTTTGAATAGCGACTGAAGCTTTGGCAGCATAAACATGGTTTTGGTATCTTTCTCGTGTTTCTGACGTTGTGTTCTTCATTTTCTCCGGATATATCGCATGGGCGTTTCATTAAGTAATGAAATCTTCAAATAAAATGGTAATGCTTTTAGGCAGGCCTTGCCGAACTTAATGCCTAGAGGCATTCTCTACCAGCCAACCAATGGTGTGGTGAGAACTTGTTATAGGTGAAGCATAAAATACTAAAATGAAAATGATTTTTTTTTAACAAGAAGAAACATTACACGTACTTACAAAGTACACACATACTTATCATATTGATAATACACATATTAATACTAACTTAAATATATAAATATATATTGCCTCTGTGTGTACTATAAATGGACGACAACAAGTTGTTGGTATTCGGGCCTGGTTGGGTTGTTATTGTTCTTGTGCATCCAAGCCTACCTCTGATCTTCCGATAGTATTCGGTAGTTGTTGCTGTGGTCGAAAATCGGCCAGAAGGACATCATCATGTATATATACCATGCGTATGACATTTTGACCGTATGGTGGCTCTTCTGATTCTGCTGCCTATCTTCTGGTTTTAATTTTCCCTGAGTCGATTTACGACAGCCCACAGGATGAGATGGAGTGCTAGATTATCTTAAGCCGCTACCACACAGCAAATAGCATCAAGCAAGTAAGACATAAAGAAAGTAGAGGACATTAAATAAAAAAATATCTTCTATCCCCGACGTCTTAGTTGTTGCCAGTAAGTGGTTCTCATTAATACTTCAAATGTACATTTAGATCAATCTTTACAATTATGTTAATAAATATAAAACATTGTATATAAATACTAAAGTGGCCGGTAGTAAAGTTTACTTAATATTTAAATTCATTCGCAACAAAACAAATTCATTAGCCGTCTGGTGGCGGCTCGTTAAAAGAATACTACCACTCCATCTCATCCAATGGATCTCGTAAAAGGCGAATAAGGAATTAAACTGCACTTTGCACCCAACAGCGCATGGTGGCGATGGGCTCACCACCTATCACACCAAGTGCATTATATTGTTTCGGTGAAACGTGGATCGACAGTCATCTGTTTTTGCTGTGAGTGCCCAGTCTCTGACTACCCCTTGTGGGATGCAGTCGTGATCTTTTGTATGTATGTATTCGCAACAAGTGCACCGCATGATCGCGCTATGGAAACAAGTTGTTGACAGAACTGGTGTCAAAATGGCCCGTGCAATGCACGCTGTAGATATTTTAAGCTGGTGCCTATTATAGGAGGCCAGTCATTAAATTAATTAGGCCAGCGATAAAGGAGCGTATACAATGAGTGCGAGCGAACTGAGTACGTATCCGACTATGTTGAATTAATTGGGACATTGATAATTAAATGCAATGTTTCAGTTTGTTTATTCTTATTTGTAAATTTTTATTTTATATTTAACAGATAAAGCTCACGTTAAAAGTGAACGGCGTTTAGAAATAAAAAGGCAAAAGTTAAACAAATGCATGCGGATCTTAGCAAGTTAAGTTTCTTTACTTCATTTTAATTACAACTGACATATGAGACCTTCCAACATAGTGTGCCGTTATACAGAATTTTCCGAAGCAAAGTCTTGTCAACTTATTAAAATTAAAGTTACAGCCTTAGATGTCTCACTGCTGAGCACAGGCCTACTTTCATTTCTGACAGTGTTTTGGAGTTGGGAACAGTCCGCCATGCTGCTCCAATGCGGGTGGTCGGAATTCAGATGTTGTAAATTTCCAGAGATGCGAGTTTCTTTACGATAGTTTCTTTCGCCGCCAAGCACGTGGTGAATCGGCACTTAGAATAGAGCTAGGTTCTATGAAGGTCTCTCACGTACTATGAAAATTTAACTTATATATACTTATATATATATATATATATATATATATATCCTCAAAATGGTTAGGAAACCGGATTAAATGTTTAAAATACATGAACATATTGGGAAACGGTGGTGGATAAATTAAATCGTTAAGCCTATCTAGCTCTATATCTGCTAGAGATTATAACGAGTAAAACATAATACTGCAATACATTTCCAAGCCACGCAAGAAGAATCCTGGCACGTTTAAGGTAGAGCGCAATATTTTTTTTTATTGTATAAAGTCACGAAACGAGCAAAACGTTCACCTGATAGTAAGTGCAACGTCCACGCACAACAAATGCTGGGTCTCCCAGAATATTTCTGTGTGACACCACACTGCGCCCGTCACCCTGAGACATAAGTTCTTAAGTCTCACTCAAATGCTCAGTGATTACGCTAGCTTAGCACAGTGCCCTTCAAACCGAAACACAGTAATGCTTGCACACTACTGCTTCTACGGTACAATAACTGGCCCTGGGGTGGTACCTACCTAGATGGATTCCTGCATAGACCGATGCATTCTGAGCAAGCCAGTTTTTTTATGAAAGACAGTGATGATAACAGATTTTCACCATATAGTAAGTGCAACGTCTACCAATAACAAATGTTGTGTCATGCATTTCGTATGGTGCCACATTGCTGCTGCACTTAGACATTTATTCCCAAGTCTTACATTCCCAGTAATCACACTAGCTATCGTGAGCCGTGGTAGCTCAGGGGTTAGGCGCTCGCTTTAAATTTCAAAGTAGTATACACAGGTCACCACTAAAATTGTAAGTTGCAATTTTCAGTGGTTATTTACCACGTGGTAAAGGAAAACATCGTGAGGAAACCTGCATGTCTGAGGAATTAAAAATATTTCGTGGACGTGTGAAGTCCGCCAACCCTCATTGGAGCAGCGTGGTTTGGAACTTTCTAGTTCCAAAACCCTCTCGGAAATGAGAGGAGGCCTGTGCTTAGCAGTGGGACATTTATAGGCTGTTACTTTACTTTTACAAGCTATCAGTGCCCTTCAAACACGGCACTGCTTACTGCTTCACGGTAGAATAACTGGCACTGCGGAGGTACCTACCTAAATTATAATCCTACCTTTCCTGCATAGGAATCCCACCACTAGTGAATAACGTCTGGTAACGTGATCAAGCCTTCTGCCAAGCAAGGTGGTAACAGGGAAAAACGCCCTTTCTTGGAAATGACCTAAGGCCGGCAATACGCTGATGAAGGTACTGAACGAAGATGGCACATTTTTTTTATAATTTATTTGGGATAACTAACAGTCAGTACACTATTATAGTACATAATTACATTAAATCAGCGTATGACCCACAACATTATCCACAACTTACTAACATTGTGGCAGAAGTAGATGTCGCTATGGTCTTGATGATATGCTTAACGCAAACTTCAATTTGGAGTAATTTTCCACTTTCAATGTCTCCTAATAACACTGTCTATACCTGTAGCAATCGCCATTAAATCGGATAATGTAGTCTTAATCAGATTAAACAAGTGGGTACACCCCTTTACCGCCTCCACCGTCGAGGACGGCTTAAAACTGATGGCGGCCATTGGAAGAACATTAATTAAACCTTACAAATGATCGTGGCTATTAACAATAGAATAATAGGTACGTATTGGAAGCGCACTCCAATTATTTAGATTGATTTTGTATGCTGTTGGACGCGGAACATTAGCGAGAGCAAATTGTTGGCTGCTTTATTTCTCGTCTTGACGTAATTTTCAGTTACTTCTATCGGTGGTGAGATTCCAATGCTACTATAACTGTGTTTCGGTCTGAAGGGCCCTGGCAGCTAATGCAATTTCTGAGCATATGAGATTTAAGAACTGATGTCTTAGAGTGACGCAGTGTGGTGCCACACAGAAATGTTCTTGTTGACGCAGCATTTGTTAGGGGCAGACGTTGCGCTCACCATCAGACTAACGTTATGCTCGTCTCGTCGCTTCATTCAATAAAAAAATCCTAAGTAAAAAAAATAACCATTAAAAACTTCTTTACTTAAATCCCAAGTCAGTTAAAAAGTCAGTAACTAAAACCATTTAATGTTTCCCTTGGTCTTTATCTTATCGAGGTTCTACTGTATATACTGACTTGGACAAATATGATATAAATAGATTTGTAGTTCCAAAATAATATATACAATTTACGAACGGACATTAATTTCAAATTGTATCGTATGAGCATATGTGGTGATGAAATACGAATGATAGACTCTCTATTAAATAATCTATCTAGATGAGTTATTACTTCCAATGCATAAGATAGAAATCGCGCGCGGTAGCGTGAAAGTAATAAAATCTCGGATTGGACGTCGGATTCGCAGCGGGTATGAAGGATTAGCGAAATTTATCTCGCTGTACTTACGCTCGGATCAACTGCTTAGCTGGCAAACTACCAGACACGCTCTGGGACAGTGATTATATAAGATTGTCTGTGGTCAAATGAAAGTTGCGAGACTATATTTTTGTCTGTTTCTTTCATAATTCACTGATGGTTATAAATATTATAACGATTTCTTATATATCTCCGAATATTACATACTATTTAATAAAACTCGTGCTACTAAAATATTTAAAAAAATGGCCGTGCGGTGGCGGCTCGTTAAAATAATACTACCACTCCATCTCATCCAATGGATCTCGTAAAAGGCGAGTAAGGAATTAAACTGCACTGTGCACCCAACAGGCTCACCACCTATTACACCAAGTGCATTATACTCGTATTGTTTTGGTGAAACGTGGATTGTGGCAGTCATCTGTTTTGAAGTGAGTGCCCAGTCTCTGACTACCCCTTATGGGATACAGTCGTGATCTTAAGTATGTATGTATGTTTAATAAAACTAGATGTAAGGATTTCATCGCGTTTTATTTTACTATTATTATTAGTCGTCCTCTTCGTGGTTTTCTCACTGCTGACGATCGCGACCACGTACATGCAGCCTTCATTGCGTGCGGTCATATGTGGAGTGGACCGCACGGTGCATGCTACCGCTCTTAGCCTTCCTCTAATCAGACCATCTTGTAGGCGCCCTTCCCTGAGAATGTTTGTCGTCCATTTGGCAGAGACTACACACTTGGCACACTTCGCCTTCGCGGGAAACCACTTCGTCGCCATGTTGGTACGAGTCAAAAAAATCTTACTCCCCATCGCGATTCCACGCGCAGTAGAGTGACAGTATTCCACTAACGTCACCTAAGAAGGAAAGAGGTAGGTGCTATTCTAATCTGCCGGACACGGTCTACGGCTTCTAAAATCTAAATAGGTCAAAAAAGAAATTATAATTGTCTTGACATTAGCAAATAATTGTTTTTGAAGGAATATGAAACAATTGAATGAAATCATTTAAATTTTATCAAAATCAATTCGGGTGCATTCGTATTTAATGTTCATTCATTCACTCACCATACATCTGCTTCGAACAGGCCAGTCGTGAAATAATAAGCTGCGCAATATATGATAAATTGTGTTTACTGACTTGTTTCGCTACTCGCTAATATGCTAGGATAAATTAGCAAGTGTTCAATGTTAATAGTCTGGTTATAAATATTGTAACAAATTTCAATTTTATTCACTTTCTTTGTTTTTCTGTAATCAACATGTTGTTTATCGTATAACAAACTTTTTATTTCAAAAAGTCTACGAGAGATCTTGGCCTGGGTGGGCACCCATGGTATAGGAGAAATCCTAGTATGGAGCATCTACGAGTATATTTAAAAAATACGATTTGAAATAGCTATAAAAGTTAAAACAACTTACTCGTAACTCTAAAGAATCTTGCGCAGGTGTCGAAATGGTGCATCTAGTATGATTTGGTAAAAGTGTTCTACTGAGGAGCCACGCCGGCTTCGTTTTTGTGGACCGAGATTGAAAACACCATCAGAAGTAAATGAAGAGACCGTCTCGGATCGGATATACACTGTTAACACACTCCAAGTGCAGAATTATTTCAGCGAAACCCGGCAAGCCTAGCTCGAAGTCAATGTTCCAAACTTCATAAGGACGTCATATAAGTTTTATTAATTTTAAATAATTATAACTTCAATTAATAATTACCGCATTCCACGAAGAGCGGGTTGAATCGTTGACGATCGTCTTCTATTTAATGGGCTTGTTCCACTGTCTTTCCGAAGCGATGTTACATCTCTTTGCATTTTTTATGGGATCTACCACGGGAAGTGTTCCGAGGTATTGTTCGGATTATTTCCAGCCGCTAATTTTCACCATCGCACATTACGGTACATCTCAAAAATTCATCACCATCATCTTGATGGTTGGCATAGCACCACAGTGCGTTCGCGGAATTTTCTGCCACGCACATGCACTTTATGGAATGCGCTGCACCTTCAAAGGCCGGCAACGCATCTGCTATTCCTCTGGTATTATCGATGTTCATGGGCGGTGGTGATCACTTACCATCACGTGAGCCACCTGCATGTTTGCCCCCTCTTCCATAAATAATAATAATAATACATACATACATACATAAGATCACGACTGTATCCCACAAGGGGTAGTCAGAGACTGGGCACTCACTGCAAAAACAGATGACTGCCACAATCCACGTTTCACCAAAACAATATAAAGCAACTTGGTGTGACAGGTGGTGAGCCCATCGTCACCATGCGCTGTTGGGTGCACAGTGCAGTTTAATTCCTTACTCGCCTTTTACGAGATCCATTGGATGAGTTGGAGTGGCAGTATTCTTTTAACGAGCCGTCACCACACAGCTACTAATTTTCACTATCGCACATTTCGGCATATCTCAAAATTTCATCGTCATCACCTTGGTAGTTGGCATAGCACCACAGTGCGTTTTTCGCGGAATTTTCTGCCACGCACATGCACTTTATGGAATACGCTGCCGCCAGCGGTCTTTCCGGACCGATACGACTTAGTGACCTTCAAAGGCCGGCGACGCATCTGCTATTCCTCTGGTATTAAAGAAAGTAAAGTAAAGATGATAGATAGATGTTATTGTTATTTGTTATTGATGTTATTATGTTATGTTATAGATGTTCATGGGCAGTGGTGATCACTTACCATCACGTTAGCCACCCGCTTGTTTGCCCGCTCTTCCATAAATGATAACAAAATGTATACCTTTTTGTGTCACTGCAGCACACGCTACCTAAGATGTCTTTGTTTCTTTAAAATCACCTATTTTTTTTCTTGATATTGTTTATTGTTTATTTGTATGCGTAAATTGCATCTGTGCTGTAGTGACCAAATAAACGATTTATCTATCTATCTATCTATACAGCACAGTCATGTGGTCGTCTTATTTGACGCAGGTAAAACCGCGGCGCACGACTAGTATGTGCATATGTAATAATTAAGCGCCAGTACTTTCCTTGATGATGAAAGCAACAGCTGCATGCGTCACGCGACGGATCGCTGTGTTAGGAAAAAATAATTACAGTATCCTTTAGCTTTCTTTGCAAATCGATTTTTATTACAAACAAGGTCCGATTAATAATTTATTTCAACCGTTAATATTTATTATTGTAAAGAAACGTAACGTTTTGTTATGTGGAAAATAGTTACGAGACGAGCACACAATGTAACGTCTGCTCTTAACGAATGTTGTGTCATCCAGAATATTCCGTGGCTAGCTCAGGGGCTAGGCGCTCGCTTTAAATTTCATAGTACGCGGGTGACTTGGGTCCGATTCCCGGGGATTCCGGCACCACTAAAATTGTTAATTGAAATTTTAAGTGCTGATTTACCACGTGCTCGGCGGTGAAGGAAAACATCGCGTGGAAACCTGTCTGAGAAATAAAAAATATTTCGAAGACATGTGCAGTCCGCCAACCCGCATTGGAGCAGCGTGGCGGATTCTTCCTAGCTCCAAAACCCTCTCGGAAATGGGAGGAGGCCTGTGCTCAGCAGCAGGGAAATTCATAGGCTGAAACTTTAATTTACTTTTTTTAACCACGCTGCGCTCTTCACCACGGTACACATATGTTCAGTAATTACAAAAGCTATCAATGCCCCCTCAAACTGAAACAGTAATGTTTGCATACAACTGTTTGTTTAGGGGAATTATTCCACTGCCTAGGCGGAATCTTGCATAACAAACAATACTACAGTAATTTTGGTTGCAATTAACTATATTTTTTTTTTCTAGATATATAGACATCATTTCAGCCTGTCACAGTCCACTGTTGAACATAGGCCTCCGCCATAGATTGTCACAAAACACGATCCTGAGCCACCTCCATCCATCGACTTCCCGCAAAACCGTGCAGGTCGTCGCCCCATCTAGTGGGGGGTCGACCTACTGCGTTTGCCCGTACGAAGTCGACAGAGCGAAAATCAAAACCAGGAGATGGGCAGCAGCATCTTCCTGGAACATCTGAATAAATAAACTGCGGTTGCCAACCCGTCTGATAAGCGCGGCAACTATAGCAAAATCCCCCACAATTGGAGCTACAAACTTTTGTGGCTATCTATGGTAGAGGCCTATGTTGAGCAGTGTTCTTGTGATAGGCTGAAACGACCAAATGTGCATAACCCAAAACATCCAGACCAGTGTTGGGAAGTAGTGTCTAAGTGTCAGGTGCCTGGTGCTTCGGTTGCCAATTCGCGTGCCATGTCAAGCTGTTACCGCAAATCCTGCCAACTTCGGTCTAAATCTTGTCAGTGGAATTTTAGACTACTAGATACATGAAGTCAGAGTTACCGGCATAACGATGGTACCTACCTAGATTACTGGTACCTACCCAGATTTCTGCATAGGAGTCGCACCATCATAAGTAGAAACATACATTTTCTATATTTTTCTATATAAGCTCACACGAAGAAATTTCTTGTTACTTATAGTGGTAATTGAATACTCGTGTATTATAACTGTGCGGTAATGCGCCCCAGACTAGGCTCACATCTCCCCAATTACGTCTAGAAATGGAGCGGAGCAATCCAGTGCCCAAGGTAAAGCTAAGTCGAGTGAAATAAACCTGTACCACTTTGTCTTCGTACCACGGTTAAACTCCGTTAAGGTACGTTTCACGCTCCAAGACATGAGCTTAATAATGTATTTAATCTGTACAAATAAATTGAAGTTTCTGTTTGTAATAACAAAATAACAGCTGTTTACAATGCTGATGTAAGTAGATACGGTACTGATTAGAAAAAAGTCCTGCCAAAATCAGCCGTTTCGGACAGTAGCCCGAACAAACCGACATACAGACAAAAGACAAAAACTTTAAAAAAAATTCATGTAAGAGATATACATACTTTCATAAGTATTAAGTAAAAAACTGTTTTTTTGTTTATTACAAACAGACACTTCAACTTTATTTGTTTGTATAACCACGTCGCGGCCCTTTTAGTACGAGTAAAACAAGCAGTATAGTGACAGCATTGATATAGATGTTATGGTATTATTCGGCACCAATAAAGGCTGTCCGTAAAATACCGTAGTCGCCTCGACGACACCTCGGTAGGAAAGAGGTAGGTGCTATTCTACTCTGCCGGACACCTGTCGGCCGTGTAGAATATACGTATTTATTGTTTAGATGTGATGTGATTTTTATTATTTATCTACGATTGATTTACGCTTTGCCATAGATAGGCGTGGATTGGCTGTACGTACAGGTTATTTGGAGATACAAAGAAGCTGCAAACAAGTATAAAACTTAATCGTTGCAACGTGTACTAAGTTAAATCAAGGTCAACCAAGGTCAACCAAGTTCAACCAAGGTCAACCAACATAACGTCCGGAGGCAACCTTGTAATGTAATGTTTAGCAATAAACCACTTTTACTGGTGGTAGGATTCCTATGCAGGAATCCGTCTAGGTAGGTACCACCCCAGGGCCAGTTATTCTGCCGTGAAGCAGTAGTGTGCAAACATTACTGTGTTTCGGTTTGAAGGGCAATGAGAGCTAGTATAATCACTGGGCATATGAGACTTAAGAACTTATGTCTCAGGGTGACGAGCACGGTGTGGTGCTGCAAAGAAATATTCTGAGTAACACAGCATCTGTTATGGGCAGACGTTGCACTTACCATCATGTGAACGTTTTGCTCGTCTCGACACTTCATTAAATAAAAAAAAATATATACGCGCTGTTTGGGAGATAGTCAGGTTTTCTCGATAACCATTGGGAAAGAATGGTTCCCGAGTGGTGTAGGGCGACCCCCCGACGACCTGAACTGTTTTGCGGGAAGTCGATGATATTTAGAACATCGCGTTCAGGGACTTGATGACTGAAGTGCAACTACTGTTACGTATATGGGGGTATAATATTTATTTATGGCAACAGTGGTAAGCTTTTAGCCAAGATCAAAGTTGCAAAGAAGTTAAAACTAGAACGATTACGGTCTTGAATTGAATTTTCCAATCACTGGAAACTTTCACAATAACAATTAATATTGAACATGAGGAATAGAAATGAAGACAGATTATAAACTTTACTGATGGGTTGTTTAAAACTATGCCTATTGTTTCGAGCGGTGTCCTAGGTGTGACGTGCGAGGCTCTTGTAGCAATGTCCTTCATTTTATCTTCACGAGTAAGTGAGACAAAAACAAGATAAAATAATCCTGTGTATTTAAAGCAGAATTCGCCTAATAGATGTAGTTTTACAGTAAACGCTCGCTTGTGAATTGATCCGCTCCTAAAGAGCGGCCTGTGCAGAGAACGCACGTTCGAGTCGCCGGGGGCCACTTCAGACCGTATGCACCTGTTATTATAATGAACTGTTGCTCTCACACGATCCGTATGGTGGCCGTATGTAAAACAATACGTGAAATGTTGTAGGTAACATAATATTGCTATTTAATTGCAGCTTTGCAGTTATGGAGACTAGATAAAATTATCGTTTATCCAGTTCGTGACGTCATGTTATGCTGTTTTATAAAGACTGTGGACTGACATACTGAACTGGGTTAGCTTAGCGAAGAACCCGTTCAATTTAAGTACATGAACGCTACTATATTTAGGTTACAAGGCGCCAACTTGATGACAAAGTTTAATAATAAAACACGCTGAAATTCCTGCATAGAAGTCAGGTAATCTACTACTAGGCTACGCGGTCGTCAATCAAATGTGATGTAACATTATAGATAAAAGTCAAAATACACATTATACTCGTATATAATAAGACCAAAATACGTTATTTTCGTTTTATTATCACTAAGTTAAGTTTCAAGTCTAATTATTGTTAAAATATTTTGCATAAATGAAATACAGGTTAAAATGTCTTTATTTGCCTGCCCTCTTGAGTTGACCTGGGCTCAAGCGTTGAATATCAAAGCATCGGCAAAGCAACGCTCCAGGCATTAATATAAGGCTATTATCAAACGAAATATCTACTGCAACCTATATAATACCTCCTTACTGGTGTTATCATTCCCATGCAGGAATTAGTTTATGTAGGTACCTGCAGTGCCAGTTATTCTGCCTCTCTGAAGGGCACTGATAGATGGGTTAATTACTGGACATATGGGACTAAAGAACTAATATCTCAGGATGACGAGCGGGGTGTGGTATATACATACTCGTACATACAGTCACGTCTTTCTCATATATAAGGACTAGGCAAGGGCCACTCACGTAGCCACTTTCGTTCTTGCGGGAAACGAGGCGTGACGGGTGGCGTACCACTTCGCCGCCATTTTGGTACGAGTCTAAAAAAGTCTTACTCCCATTGCGTTCCTACGAGCAGTATAGTGACAGTATTGCAAATTACAATGCTGTGTGGTGGCGGCTCGTTAAAAGAATACTACCACTCCATCTCATCCAATGGATCTCGTAAAAGGCGAGTAAGGAATTAAACTGCACTGTGCACCCAACAGCGCATGGTGGCGATGGGCTCACCACCTATCACACCAAGTGCATTATATTGTTTTGGTGAAACGTGGATTGTGGCAGTCATCTGTTTTTGCAGTGAGTGCCCAGTCTCTGACTACCCCTTATGGGATACAGTCGTGATCTTATGTATGTATGTATGTATTGCAAGTTATGGTGTTCTGTATGAATAAATGTTGTCCGTGAAATACTTTAGTCGCCTCTTACGTCACCTCGGTAGGAAAGACGTAGGTCTACTCTGCCCGCCAGCTATAATCTTTGCTACCTGCAGTAATGATTTCTATATTCTATATATTTGAAAGGATCTGTGGTTTATCAAATCTGATGTAATGGTTGGGATGATGATGAGAACATGGTCACAGACTGCAGACCTCAGTCCTCCCGTGACCATGGGTGCTGTAAAGCACTCGAAACGTCGGGTTATAAATAGTAATAAATTAAACGCGATAAAATCCGTAAACTTAGTTTCATTTACCTGCAGTAATTTTGTTATTAATAATTAAATATTTCATTGATCATGCTCTGCTGGCCGATTTACGACCACGGCGACAAATTCCGAACTAGAAAAAAATATATACAGAATATATTATAGTACTTGAGGCACGTGCAGAGGTACTCATTTTTCCTCAACTACCCGCATGTGATGTTATGTTAAAGTATTATAGACACCGGGAGAACACACGACACAATCAGACCCGTAAACAAACGATTTGAGTTTTTGCATAAATGTATACTCCAGCTGACATTCGAACCCAGGATCCGGGACGAGGTAGTACGTACTCCGACCATTAGACCACGCTGACGTCACACGTTAGTACACTAACAAATCATTTATGACTTTACTAAGAACAGGATTTCACCTAAGCATTTATTGTATTTAAGTCAATTACACTTACTATATTATTGCGTTGCTTGAAAAAAGAAATCGTGTGAACTGGACCTAAATCTGTCTTGCACTAAACACGGCTAAGGGGAGCAGCACAATACACGTCACGTAACTAGTCGACGTCAATTCGATTCCTCCATGTATACAGTACCTGAAATATAAGCCAACGGAACATGTAAGCTATTTCCGCTAACAATAGGGGCTCCGAGGGAGTATGTTCGGACCTTTGTTCTATGTATTGTTTGCGTTCGGAAAATACTAAATAGATCAAGCAACGGATATGAATTTATGCGGCTGTAATATTGTAAATTTACTTATTGTTTAGTAAGTGCATGAAAATATGTATAGCGTAAAATTTTATTAAAAAATTCATAAAGTCCCGAGCAAGATTTAGTCGCAAAGAAAAGTCGAAACTAATTGAAATATACAAAAATACCTTAAGAAAAGCGTTAAAAAAAGGCCATTTTTAATGATTACTTGGTTATTGATTCAGTATGGCTACTAAGATTCCACCTGTATCGTAGTTGCATTTTACAGGCATAAATTGAAAATGCTTGAACACCCAAACCCTGAACAACATCTGCAGGCCAAACAAATATTAGTTTTGCGATGAATTGAACTCGCGACCCTTACTGCACAAACGGATCCATAGCGGATCCGCTTCTGTTCCAACATAACAAAAAAAAAGGTTTTGTATCCTTTATAACACACTGTGAATGGGCAAGCCGGTAACGGTCGACATAGGCGTATCACGATCAGATCGAAGTCGTTTTAAGGAGAGGCCATGTCAAAAGGACCCCGATACAAACGATGAGCTTGTATGAAAAAACTAAATGAAAGTAGAAGAAGCGAAAGATGTGAAGAAGCAACTGAAAAGATGTGTTCTCTGCCTATCCCTATGGGAAAAAGGCGTGATTCTATGTATGTATGTATGTATAACACATTGTTGATAATATTACCTATAATAAGGTTGGAAGTCTTATATTTTGATTAAAAGTGAAATGATAACTTAAAAATATTGTTTTCAGTAATATAAGTTTAGATTGAATGTAGTTAAAGCAAAACTTATAAAGCTAACTTACACACTACATAAATAATAAACGTTCGCTACACTTTCCCACCGGTCAATTTCTGTAAGCTAGCGTTTTCTACAAGTAACCAGTTCAGAGTTCAACTATTAATATTATTTTACTACATTTGCACTCCCTGAGATACTCCTCTCAGACATGCAAACAACCGCAATAAATTTGAGTGCCGTGTAGATCACGGTGAAGCACACTCTATACGTTTTCAAATTACAAAGTGTTGTAGTGTTGTACGGAATCTGTTTCCATATTTAGTCACTTCACATTCGCTAATCTAGGGTGCAACTTTCGAAATCATGCATTGAAATCATGCGAAAAGTAAAGGTATTAAAACGGAAAGGCTTATATGGTCTGATTTTGTTGCCTTCGCTTGATGAAAGTACAGGAAGTTACGGAATGTTTATGCCGATATACGGCTTTTGTACGTTCAACCCTTAAAACATAATAGTGTAATTAAAGTACAAATAATAAAATCTATACAAATAAAGGAAAGAAAGTTAATTTGCTAAGATCCGCATGCAAAATTTAAAATGGTGTGTATTACCTAGTTTTTGAAGAGCACGCCCACACTCAACAGCGTGCACAAGCAAACCAATACCGCCACCGGGAGCCGACATCAGATACCGTCCACTACTACAACATTACCACTAGGCAATACTCACCACTGAAGTCGAGAACACGACACGTGTTTCGCCTCAAAACGGCATTATCAAGGGCACTTGATAATCGCCTCGTTTTGTATATACATTTTCGGTGATGTAATTGCTGTTAGCCTTTTTGGCTTTTACAGCTTCACTAGATACTGCGCTCACGGGCCACGGGCCCGCGCGCCAGGTTTGGTTTGACCCAAACACTACATGAATAAACTCCTACAAAAACCTCGAAATTCGGTCTGTGTCGCGTTTTCTGCGTGCTTGCGCGATTTCGAATATATTAGATGATTTTAAGTCGTCCAATGACAGTCCGAGGGAGGCTACGGGCCTCCATTCGGACTGCCGATTTGTGTGTCGGTAACTCAGGGCAGTGAGAACCGCCCTGGAACACGGATGAATCGTGTGTACACGTGTGGTTATTAACTATTGCGCGCCGCTATCTACGTCGTGGTGCGTGTTATGATAAAGCTATTGACTGTGTGTACAGTGCGGCATGCCCTCCCCCCCCCCTCGAGGGGAGGGGAGTATCTAAAATTCATCGTATTTAAAATTTTCGCCTGTTATTTTATGGGTCGTTAATTAAATTATTGTCCGATAAGCGCTATATTTAAGAGCATTGAAGAGACTGGAGACATATCAATTGCGAAATCGAACAGAAGCGGGAGTCTACATTGCTGAAAAGTTAGAGGTTACTGGGCACATGCATTACATACTCGTACATTATTTTCGGACTTAGCCGTGGTAGCTCAGGGGCTAGGCGCTCGCTTTAAATTTCATAGTACGCGAGTGACCTGGGTTCGATTCCCGATGCCGGCACCACTAAAATTGTTAATTGCAATTTTAAGTGCTAATTTACCACGTGCTCGGCGGTGAAGCAAAACATCAGGAGGAAACCTGCATGTCACAGAAATAAAAAAAAAAACGAAGACACGTGTGCAGTCCGCCAACCCGCATTGGGGCAGCGTGGTGGATTCTTCCTAGCTCCAAAACCCTCTCAGAGAGGAGGCCTGTGCTCAGCAGTGGGACATTTATAGGCTGAAACTACTTTTTTACTTATTCTTAATTTTGTATCTGCTAAAAACACTGCATTGAATTTTTAATATATGTGGTAGGTAATATTATGGACATTACTGTTCAATTTAATGCAATAATATAGAAAAGTTCCATTCGCTTTGTATGCTTAAAATACTGTTTCGTTATTCAACAATTTCAATAGAAATGTAACTCGCAGTACAAGGAAAGCGTACGATGCTGAAGATGGTATTGCTAAGATATCCATTGCATTGTTTCAGAAATGAAATTGAACGGCAAAACATATACGTACAATCCGTGTGTCTAACCTCACTACAGTTTTGAAATATAAAATGTATTTGAAGTTGGAATATATAATGATACATTATTTAAATGAAACTAAGTTTACGGATTTTATCGCGTTTAATTTTATACTATTTATAACCCGACGTTTCGAGTGCTTTACAGCACCCATGGTCACGGGAGGACTGAGGTGACAGATGTCCTGATGTCATAGTTAACCTGGGATACCTTCAGCTTTTAATTATTATTTTTGGGTCCGATCTACGCAGAAAGAGCTAACTGTGTCTTGAAGTCTTGCAGTCGCAATTAAACGCGATAAAATCCGTAAACTTAGTTTCAATTAAATGTGTAGTGTTCGCGTAAATGTAAGAAATCATTATGATACATTATGTTCAACATTTGTATAATTCTTCTTAAAACAAAAATGTATTGAAGGAAAGAAAGTTAATTTGCTGAGATCCGCATGCAAAATATAAAATGGTGTATATTACCTACTTTTGAAGAGCACTCAGTAGAATCTACCAGCAGTGGACAATCAGAAGGTCGGTGATACTGATGTAATCAAATTTCTTTTAAAACTTGATTGTACTTTAATCTTTGATCTATATTTATAGAGAAAGTTGTTAATGCTCTATTTACGCGGTAAAATTATTAAAAGGCCCAGATTGAACGATCATCGGGCGGTAATCGAATGGAAATTACATCTGTTTCCCGACGCAAAATTATTGAGGAAAATAGCATTGGAGCTGTCGAATAATATTCCATTAAAATCTCATTAATAATGAATCCATCTAGTACTTTGTGTTGAAATAGTTCAAAGGAGGTTCATTAATGACTTATTCTTGATATTTTCATCGAAGTCTTGTAACTGACGTTGTAGTTTGCAAATCTAAATCACTTTCATTTGTCACACCACACCAAACCTTCAAAGCCAAAGTGAATGCATAGCAGGTATTTAGAGCTGAAGCAAATGTAAATGTGATCAAATACCTACACGCTAAAAAGGAAAAGTGGGCTATGTTTGAAAATGGATACCAATACAGACTTTGCTTTATTAGAAACTAGCTGGTGCCCGCGACTTCGTCCGCGTGGATATAGGTATACAGGTTTTTTAAATATCCCGTGGAAACCATTTGATATTCTGGGATAAAAAATATTCTAGATCCGTCTCTAGGATGCAAGCTATCTCTCTGAAAAATTTCGTCAAGATCGCTTCAGCGGTTAAGCCGTGAAAAGGTAACAAACAAATAGAGGGACAGAGAGAGTAACTTTTGCATTTATAGTATTAGTATGGACATGAGCATTGATTAGCAGAATAACGCTGCTATGTTTCGTGAGTTAATAGAAACGAATACCTGATCTTCCGTAACGTGGTATTACATCTTAGCCCTCAAGGGTAACAAAAGCACCTACGTCTGCTCTGAACGTGCGACAGTGATAACATACTAATACGAGTATGTAAGACTGCGTGCCCATTTATATCTTACACTATGGTGTGTTCCAGATGTACTGATACTCCGATCGACCGGTCCGATCGGGTAGTCTGATCTGGGGAGGACGTCTCCTCCTACCAGTAATCTTTAGATTCTGTATATGTCGTTCGCATCTTAGAAACTTAATACTGCGAAACTTAAGAAATATCTTATGCTCATTCATCATTATCATAGATGATTCAACCTTGCATCAGTGTCTGTATCTTTACGGTGTACTCCTTGTCATATGCCCGCACTACGGGATCATTTTACAATACTACGACACCGAAGACAGTGGCTCTCGCTTGGCGCATGAAGGACAGGGGTTAATTAAACCTAGCTTCACCCGCAGCCACGCGATGTTCTCAAGCCATACAGTAAGTGACATTGCGACCTAACACACCACATCAGGGTTATACTATCAAAAGTGACAAAGTCCACATTTCCCATAAATCGGGTATTTTTCACCATTACATTTAGCAACACTTTTTATACCTTGTCATTCTCAAATTCAATCAAAGAGGACATATTCCCATACATTTTTTTATAAAGAAAATTAATTTATCGATCAAAAGCAGCAAAGTCTATAAACAAAATATCAAATACGACAAAGTCCATTTCAGCCAATCACAAGCCAGCAATATCAGAATTTTCATATAGCGTTTGCTTACATTTAGTACGTTAATGTGTTTGCAATTTAATTGATTATTGTTGCTTTGATAAATACTTGTACTCGTTAAAACAATAAAATAACACCTATAAATAAAAAGAAAGCCAAGAAAAGAGCTAACTAGGAATCTCAAAAATTTTAAGTTTAATATACACAAAAACAGCAGTAAGTTTAAGTTGTGCACAAAGTGATTTCTTATATTTACGCGAACACTACACATTTAAATGAAACTAAGTTTACGGATTTTATCGCGTTTAATTTTTTATTATTTATAACCCGACGTTTCGAGTGCTTTACAGCACCCATGGTCACGGGAGGACTGAGGTGACAGATGTCCTGATGTCATAGTTAACCTGGGGTACCTTCAGCTTTTAATTATTATTTTTGGTCCGATCTACGCAGAAAGAGCTAACTGTGTCTTGAAGTCAATAGCCACGAAATCAAAAAACATCCTAATTTCAATAGAGAAGATGGTTGGATATTACAACCAGCTTAGGATCCAATAATAAATAAAATTAAAATTAAATCAAAAACCAAGCATACCACTGCAAGACTTGGACAAGGCTGTAAAGCACTCGAAACGTCGGGTTATAAATAATAAAAAATTAAACGCGATAAAATCCGTAAACTTAGTTTCATTTAATTGTGCACAAAGGTTGCCTCCCGTGTGCATAAATTAATTTAGTTTAATTATTCGTTTGACCTTTTGAAACTGCAAGTTGTTTTTTTTTTGTTTCTCTTAAAAAAAACGAAGCCCCCACAGTAGGATATTCTCCTGTATCGTTTTACAAACATACATTTCACATGCACAACACAACCGGACCCGAAAAGCAACAATTTGTGTTTTTGCACAAATGTAGTCTCCGGCTGGGAATCGAACCCAGGACCGGTGGCGCGGAATTCAGGTACGCTAACCACTACGCCACGCGGTCGACTATTATTTTAGCATATATAAATATATATATTTTTGTGTGTTGTATTTTTACCTGAAGTGCGAAGAAAAGTCTTATTACTAAACATTACAACTGAACATTTTTTTTTAATTTCGTGCCTCGTTGGTGCTTAAATGTAACTTTGTGTTTAGTGTATTGATTTTTATTGCAATCATAAAACAGGTCTCTTAAAATGTACATTTCTGACCTGGTATTGGTAAATTTAATTTCGTCCTCTATGAAATAAAACGAAACAATCTCATGATGCATTAATATTTAAATACGCGAAAACCATAACCAACTAAACGAAAGCGATTTAGGTATAAGATACATTCTGGGAAAGAATTCTTCACTGATTATTTATTAACTACGCTTGTGAACAATGACATCAAGAATACATTTTTTCCCTCTCAGTGTTCTAAAGCTTTGACTAATTACGATTCGTGAATTTATTAAGAAATTGTTTATTGTATTATAATTAAAATACTATTCTTTAAATTTGTATGGTTGTGATTTTGTTGCAAAAATTAATACATACATACATACATAAGATCACGACTGTATCCCATAAGGGGTAGTCAGAGATTGGGCATTCACTGCAAAAACAGACGATTGCCACAATCAACGTTTCACCAAAACAATATAATGCACTTGGTGTGATAGGTGGTGAGCCCATCGCCACCCTTACTCGCCTTTTACGAGATCCATTGGATGAGATGGAGTGGTAGTATTATTGTAACAAGTTTATTTATAATTCCACAAATCATTTTCAATAATTATATTAACTTAACTGTGACAACCCTTATGGCAAGTATACAAAACTTGTAAATAACAAATGTGACAAAGTACTTTTGTTTAATAACAAAAACAATAAAGTCCATACATTACTAACAAAGATTGCAAAGGCCATCGGTTTTATTAGTTTTCAGCTCATTTTAAATTGTATATAGTTTTTATTTTTATTTACATTTAATTATAACTACCACAGTAATCACACGAAAAGCTTAATATTTAATGGACTAATTGAATTAATAGATTTTTTTTTGTGTTCTTGTAAATTTATGTTGAGTGGACTTTGTCATCTTTGAAAATATACCCCTGACATATCACAACACTTTTGGTGTCCGGGTCTAAAATGCTGATTTTCCCCCCGCATGGTTCAAAGAATAAGGTACCCCGATCTACCAACACATATTGTGTATACACTTATACAACATTATCAACATAGATCACTTTTTATCGAAGAAAATTCTCATATGCCCAGTAATTACACAAGCTCTGCCCTTTAGTTCAATACACAAATATTTGCACACTATCGTTTTCCGGTAGAATAACAAGCATTGCGGTGGTATCTAGACAGATTCCTATGCAGGAATCCGTCTAGGTAGGTACCACCCCAGGATCAGTTATTCTGCCGTGAAGCAGTAGTGTGCAAGCATTACTGTGTTTCGGTTTGAAGGGCACTGTGAGCTAGCGTAATCACTGGGCATTTGAGACTTAAGAACTGATGTCTCAGGGTGACGGGCGCAATGTGGTGTCAAACAGAAATATTCTGGGTGACACAGCATTTGTTGTGGGCGGATGTTGCACTTACCATCAGGTGATCGTTTTGCTCGTTTCGTTGTTTTATACATTATAAAAAAACAATCAGTAAGTGTTTTGATATTTCATTTTTTTCAAACAACCAACTTTCACCGTCATCATCATCATCATTTCAGCATATCAATAGTCCACTGCTGGACATAAGCCTCCCCCAAAGATTGTATCTCTCATTCTGGGGGGATTTAGCCCTAATTGCCACGCTTGGCAAGAGGGTTGGCAACCGCAGTTCGTTTATTCAGATGTTCCAGGAAGATGCTGCTGCCCTTCTCCTGATTTTTATTTTCCCTGTGTCGACTTTTACGACACCCACGGGATGAGATGGGGTGGTAGATTCTCTTAAGCCGTTACCAGACTTTCAACGTAAGATAAACAAATTAGTTCTACATTGTTAAACGAAACAACTTACTGGTGGTAGGATTCCTATGCAGGAATCCGTCTTGGTGGGTACCACCCCAGGGCCAGTTATTCTACCGTGAAGCAGTAGTGTGCGAACATTACTGTGTTTAGGTTTGAAGGGCACTGTGAGCTAGTGTAATCACTGGGCATATGAGACTTAAGAACTGATGTCTCAGGGTGACGGGCGCAGTGTGGTGTCACACGGTAATTTTCTGGGTGACACAGCATTTGTTATGAGCAGACGTTACACTTACCATCAGGTGAACGTTTTGCTCGTTCCGTCACTTTTATAAAGAAAAAAATTGTTATACCGTAAAACGATTACTATAATAAACGTTTATATAATGCGCGTAATGAATCAGAAAGAAAGGTTAGATCCATTTCGATTTGAAAATGATTTTAGTTGCATTAATGGTGACGTGCAGACCCTCTTATAACGAAATAATGATCGATATGCAAAAACCGTAATGGAATCACTCAATCGAACTAATGTACCGATGAATAGAATAGTGATTTATTACTCTACGAATAAGAAAAATGACTATAAAATACAACAAATATTTAGACACCTACGACACGACTGCTTCAACGACTAATTAAATCGACAACATCCGTGTCTTCAAAAAATGCTCGGCATAAAACTAATAAAGTAAAAGTAAAGATCTTTAACAGTTTCCCTGCAAAACACAGACAGATCCGCCACGCTAGTGCGGATTTAAGAACCGCTGTCATCTTGTATAATATCATCACTTGTCACCAGTTGGGATCTTGGTCAAACGTTGGCCTATTCACAAAACAAAATATTAATGGTGGGAGGATTCCTATGCAGGAATCCGTCTTGGTAGGTACCACCCCAGGACCAGTTATTCTGCCGTAAAGCAGTAGTGTGCAAACATTACTGTGTTTCTGTTTGAAGGGCACTGTGATCTAGCTTAATCACTGGGCATTTGGGACTTATGAACTGATGTCTCAGGGTGACGGGCGCAGTGTGGTGTCACACAGAAATATTCTGGGTGACACAGCATTTGTTGTGAGCGGACGTTGCACATACTATCAGGTGAACGTTTTGCTCGTTTCGTCACTTTATATTATAAAAAAAAAAATTCAAACTGTTTTCTTAAGACTGTGTTTTGTGGTTACGAAGCCATGTTTAGCGGTGGACCTGCGGTACGTTCTAATGACTATTTGGTTTCACAGCTTTTGCCACTAGTATTTTTTTAAGTAGAACAAGAAAACTAACCATTTCTTTTACAGATATATTTTAAACAGAGATGCACAATCTAGTGTGACTAAACACGTAATATTGAGCCAATCTATGTTCAGCAGTGGTCTAGTAATAGGCTGAAAAGATGATGATGATGATGTTTTAAAATAAGCAATAATCGTATGTCGTCTTCTTAGCCGATTTTAACAACGGCGACATTTTTCTACTAACAAACACCGAAGCGAAGGACATTTAGTAGTGCCGTAAGTGTCATTACGAACACAAGGACTCACTTGTCTTCGTTCCCGTTTTCTATGTAATGCTTATGAAGAGGAAGAAGGGTCAGATGTAGTCTCAGTGACATCAAACCTAATAGACAACAGAATGTTTGCACAAATACTAAAATTAATAATACTTAATATTTTTGTAATTCTAATAATCGCACGGTATAAATGACCTCATTGGTAAAAACGTAAGCTTTTTGGCAGATTATCGTCTAACGTGGCTTTTTGCTTGATTTAGAGTTATGCTTTCAGGGGTAACGAATTATCCATAAGGCATGTATTTTTATCCTACCGAATTAGAAGTGATGCTGACAAACGATTCGTATCTATCAACTGTCAGCTACATTAAACTTTGCTAAGTAGGGGTTAAGATTAAGTGTTATTTAAGGCTGGTATTAAACATACATAAGTTAGCAAGTGGACTGTCTGTTGTTATTGTACTTATATAAAAGAATACTCGTATTTTTGCTAATGCTGTGTCCCAGGCCTTTAATGGAGTTTGTAATTAAAAATTAAATATTTTTTCCTTGTCTAACATTTTTTCCGTGCGGTGGCTAAGCGATTAGCTTCTGTGCTTTGGTTGCGGGTTCGATTCCCGCACTAAGCAAATATCTATATTGTCTTTAGATTGTTGCACCGGGTCTTGGTGTTATTGCACGTGAAATTTATACCTGTGAAAATAAATCCACGAACAAAGCAAGCAGTAATTTCTACGTACATGTACATTTTTTTATAGAAGGGTGGCAAGACGGCTCACCTGACGGTAAATATCTCCGCTGCCCATGAACATCTACAATACCAGAGGAATAGCAGATGCGTTGCCGGCCTTTGAGAAAGGAATAGGCTATTTTCTTCATGGTTTTTTTCTGTTTCTCTTGCTTCTCCGGCAGAGAAACAACTACGAAATGATCGTAGATTGTAAAATAAATCACGTTTGAGTCTACCACCAAACGGGGAGTCTAATATAAATTTGCCAACCTGGGTTGGATAGCATTGCGGTTTCTAAATGGCATATTGCGGGTTGGCAGATTTCAAGTTGCTAAAGTATTTATTTATTGGGTATACAGGTGACCTCACGATGTTTTCCTTTACCGCCGGGCAGGATACAACGTTATAAAAATGGTAAATGATTACACAGAATGATTTCCTCTGAAATACTGTCTTAAGCTATGTACTACGAGTGTATTCGCAAACACAGAGGTAACTCGCTCGTCCTTACCCGCGCTCGAAGTAACGCTCATGCGATAACCACCCCAGGGCCAGTTATTCTACCGTGAAGCAGTAGTGTGCAAGCATTGCTGTTTCGGTTTGAAGGGCAATGTGAGCTAGTGTAATCACTTGGCATAATTAAGAACTCAGTCTCAGGGTGATAAGCGCACAGAAATGTACTGGGTGACACAGCATTTGCTACAGGCAGATGTTGCACTACATACTCCCTGTATGAATCGAACTGTTTCAGTTAACTTTTTCGATGGAAACACAAAACCGCCGTGACCGTAGCCCGCATTCACAATCCTGATTTGGAATTTTAACAGCTTAGCTGTATGTACTCTTGTTACTTGACGTGGAGATTCCATTACACGGGATTACAGATAGATACAAAACAAATGAAAACGTAGTAACGTGTACACGGGAAAGAAACGTATTTCTTTCCCGTGTACATTTTGTGAAATTTAACAATTCTCTTATACAATTCTTTTTTAGAGTATTATGTTGTTTATAACGTGTAGAGAAATAAAATTGCAACAAAGCTTGTTTCAATCTAAATGGATATACCGTGATACAATATGAAAGATTAGCAGATTATATGCACCTATGGTGTGACTACGAAAACAACGAAGAAATAAACTTAGAAAATTTTAAATTTTAATGAACAGTATTTACATAAAAGTATTTATTTAAGGAAGTTTAGGAATTTACATTATACTTGGCTCATTCTCAACTTTTGTTTTTATTATTTTATACATTACTTGATTCTTTTGTTTATCTTTTTCATAATTATATTTACATTTCGTATTATTATGCTAACATTTTTGCCGTGAAACACTAAGAAAGAAAGGAATTAAAGTTTTTTATTTGACACTCGAGGAAAGAATACACAATAAAATAATAATAATAAAGCAAGTTATGAAGAAAAAAGAAAGTGAATCCAAATAAGGTCTCCATTTCTTCAAATTGCGGCAGTACTAAAGTGCTGCAGCGCTGATTTGGAAATAGAGCCTGATATTGAATTCAAGGAAATCATATATTATATTACGTAGCGTGTAGGAAATAAACGTTTATTCGTCTTGTAGCGACTTGCGAAGTCACTTACATCACATACACACTTACTCACATTTTTTTTTATTTGATAAAGTGTCGAGACGAGCAAAACGATCACCTGATGGTAGGTGCAACGTTTGCCCATTACAGATGCTATGTTACTCAGAATATTTCTGTGTAGCACCACACTGTGCCCGTGACATAAGTTCTTAAGTCTCATATGCCCAGTGATTACGCTAGCTCTCAGTGCCCTTCAGACCGAAACATAGTAATGTTTGCACACTACTGCTTCACGGTAGAATAAATGGCCCTGGGTGGTACCTACCTAGACGAATTCCTGCATAGAAATCCTACCACCAGTAAACACATACAGAGTTCATCTGCAGTCTGTGCTTACAAGAATAAAATGACACGTAAAAAAATTACCCGAGCTTAAGAGAATCTACCACCTCATCTCATCTCTCTCGGGATGACATGGAGTGGTAGATTCTCTTAAGCCGCCACCACACGGTATCATCATCATCATTAGTAAGTAATCCACTGCTGAACATATGATTTTCTCAAGTTGAAAGAAGGTGCTGTAATCACCACCCTTTACGCATTCACTGAGCTGTTTAGTAGTGTCTGTTTTTACTTACTAAAGAAAACCCAGAACAATGGGTTCCTATTCTGGGTTTTATCTACTGATTCATTTCGCATGCTTCATAGAATACTGACCTATTAGAACTTGAGTCAAAGTTCGGTAACATGCTATTTTAAACGCAAGAAATGGTGTCTAATTTTTTGTTTCGGTAATGTATTGTATAATATTTAACTATAAATTACATATTTATTATTGTATTTGCCAATAAACCGACCAGACCTCGATTGCAAGACATTTAATGGCGATTTCCCAGAAATCTACAGTTTTAATTTAAGCCAGTATTCTATTAAGTATGCGATTTGTCGACCTATCAGTAATTTGTCGATTGATTTATAAGCCGCAAGTTCACAGTTTATATGTTCTAACCACGTACGTACTCAAACTAACCCTATCTATCTTGCAGGTCATTCATCATAGTCAGAGAGCAACAGCGTAGGATATGCGAGTTAGTCAAGCAGCCTGGGGTGTTTTGTTACCGCACTATTTACTTTGAGCACAGAGAAAGGAGCCGTGGTATCTCAGGGGCTAGGCGCTCGCTTTTAATTTCATAGTACGCGAGTGACCAGGGTTCGATTCCCGGTGCCGGCACCACTAAAATTGTTAATTGCAATTTTATGTGCTGACTTACCACGTGCTCGGCGGTGAAGGAAAACATCGTGAGGAAACCTGCATGTCTGAGAAATTAAAAATATTTCGAAGACATGTGAAGTCCGCCAACCCGCATTGGAGCACCGTGGCGGGATTCTTCCTAGCTCCAAAACCCTCTCAGAAATGAGAGGAGGCCTGTGCTCAGTAGTGGGACATTTATAGGCTGAAATTTTACTTTTTTTTACAGAGAAAGGTGGCTCGCTTATCGTGCGTCTGTTTTATTCTTTGTACAGTTGGTAATATGCAGGAGATAAAACTCACTTTACGACCTCTGCAATGTTTAGATCATTTTATATAAGATAAATGAAAACATTAGTTTTAAATTTGTAAATAAGCATTCAATTTGACAAATTATTCCCGTAATGGTAAGTGTCACTTAGAACAATTCTGTGTGGCACCATTCTGCGCCCGTCTCCATGAGGCATCAGTTCTTAAGTCACATATGCCCGGTAATTGCACTAGCTCTCAGTGCCTTTTCAATGGTTGCAATTTTTCTATATGGTGTCTACCACCCCAAATCATCCCGTGGTTGTCGTAAAAGTCGACAAAGAGAAAATTGAAACCAGAAGATGGGCAGCAGCATCTTCATGGAACATCAGAATAAATAAACTGCGGTCGCCAACCCGCCTGCCAAGCGTGGCATCTACGGCAAAATCCCCCCAAAATGAGAGCCACAAGGCCTATGTTCAGCAGTGCCCAGTGCGGTTCTCACCGCCCAGAGTTACCGACACACAAGTCGACAGTCCGAATGGACGCGCGCAGCCTCCCTCGGGCGGTCATTAGACGACTTAAAATATTTAAGATTTTCGAAATCGCGAAAGCACGCAGCGAACGCGACACAGTCCGAACTTCGGGGTTTTTGTAGGAGTTCTTATTTATTTATTTATGTTTGGGTCAAACCAAACCTGGCACGCGGGCCCCTGGCCCGCGAGAATGGCACAGTATCCGATGAAGCTGTAAAAGCCGAGAAGGCTAACAGCAATTACATCACCGAAAATATATATCAGCAGTGGACTAGTGATAGGCTGATATGATGATGATGGTGATAAATTGTTCTTTATAGGCATCTACTTGCGTTGGGATTCGATGGGTATACGGTTTTTAACAGCTACTGAAGTGGTTCATAGTGATAGACTTGTCTTATGAGCATCAGATTGTATGTTAGGTTTGGCTAGAGACGACAGTGGCCGTACTTTTTAGTCTTCTTTCGCTTTCAATATGTGTTTCAATTTCTTTGTCCAAGATCAACGGCGCCGTAGCTTTATACCTAAATATCGTGGTAGTCCCAAACTACAGCTTGACACTATATTACTTTAAAAGATCAATTCGAATATGGAAAATAAGTTAATTGGCTAACATCCGCATGCAAAATACAAAATGGTGTATATTATCTAGATTTCGTTTCGTTTAGTCGTATCGGCTAACTCTGCCGATAGGTGTCCGGCAGAGTAGAATAGCATTTACCTCTTTCCTACCGAGGTGTCATAAGAGGCGACGAAGGTAATGTACGGTCAGCCTTAATGTCTGCAGAATAATAGCATAATATGCAATGCCACATTACTGTTCGTGGAAACGCAATGGAGAGTAAGAATTATTTTTTAACTCGTACTAAAATAACAGCGACATGTTTCGCCACCCGTCACGTCTCGTTTCCTGCGGGGGCGAAAAGTGGGTTACGTGTGATACCTCTGCTTACCCCATATATGGGAGAAAGGCGTTTTGTTTGTATAATGATTTCTTATATTTACGCGAACACTGCTCATTTAAATGAAGCGTTTAATTTTTACTATTTATAACCCGACGTTTCGAGGGAGTTATCATCCCAACCATTACATCCGATAATAATTTCAATAGAGAAGATGGTTGGGTAGTACCACCAACTTGGGATCAAATAATAAATAAAATTAAATCAAAAACCAAGCATACCACTGCAAGACTTCAAGACACAGTTAGCTCTTTCTGCGTAGATCGGACCAAAAATAATAATTAAAAGCTGAAGGTACCCCAGGTTAACTGTGACATCAGGACATCTGTCACCTCAGTCCCCCCCTGTGACCATGGGTGCTGTAAATCACTCCAAACGTCGGGTTATAAATAGTAAAAATTAAACGCGATAAAATCCGTAAAATTAGTTTCATTTAAACGTTTTGTTTTGTTTTAAAGAATTTAATTTTATTTATTATTGGATCCCAAGCTGGTGGTAATACATTCAGATTTGATAAACCACAGATCCTTGCAAAAGAACACCGATTCCTACCAAGGATGATTCGCGAGGCTATTGAAATCAAAAAACATCCTAATTTCAATAGAGAAGATGGTTGGGTATTACCACCAGCTTGGGATCCAATAATAAATAAAATTAAATCAAAAACCAAGCATACCACTGCAAGACTTCAAGACACAGTTAGCTCTTTCTGCGTAGATCGGACCCAAAAATAATAATTAAAAGCTGAAGGTACCCCAGGTTAACTATGACATCAGGACATCTGTCACCTCAGTCCTCCCGTGACCATGGGTGCTGTTAAGCACTCGAAACGTCGGGTTATAAATAGTAATAAATTAAACGCGATAAAATCCGTAAACTTAGTTTCATTTAAAAGACGGCTGTCTGTTATATTCCTGCCCTGTTCTATAGCTGTTGTTTTATATACATACCCTGTTATATACCTGTTATGTAGCTTACCTCTTATAATGAATTTCCGCAAAGCAGCGCAAGGTGGCATCAAGCTCTTGTCGATGTAAACTTTCAGCAAACTTTTTATTAGTGCAGTGACGATATTTTAGGACCAAAGGTCACTATTAGTCCGAAGACTTTTACAGCTTCACCGGATTGACGTGAATGGACGTCACCGGATTGAAACAGTGACGAGAACCGGCGACAAAACTATAGGCAACGTCCCATTCTATGGCGACATCTATGACATCACATTAGAAGCTCAGGAAACATCTCAAACATGCTGCATCGTACTACTGAAGTTTCATAGACGCCTAACTATATCTACAAAATTCTTATTACTACAGATCACGATCACCTATAGGCGACACTTTCCCTATTAACTAAATTCCCTCTTAGTGTTTAGAAGCGACGACGCGCTCTAAAAAGCACTTCCAATTACCATGGTCGTTAATCAATACGACAAATAACAAATGATTAGTTCCTTATTTTTTGTCTCAGCTGTAGGAAATTTCGCATGAATCTCATTTGTTGACGGATTAAAAAATAACATTATCCGGATTAGCCAGCGACACTAAAAGCTCGCACTCACGAGTCGAGCGAACCTTCGCATGTTGCATGAATGAAAACGAAGTCAAAAGACTGCATTGTGTTGAAACAATAGACAGGTCCAATGTTAAGGTTACGTTGTTGTATCATTGAGAGTACATAGGCATAAACGAGGCTTATATGTAAACTTTCTCAAATTATTAAGCAACGTTTTTTACTTTTATTGTATAAAGTGATGAAACGAGCAAAACGTTTACCTGATGTAAAGTGCGACATCTACCCATAACAAATGCTATGTCACCCAGTACATTTCTGTGTGATACTACACTGCGCCCGTCACCCTGAGACATCGGTTCTCTAGTCTTATATGTCCAGCGATTACGCTAGCTCACAGTGCCCTCCAAACCGAAACACAGTAATGTTTGCACACTACTGCTCCACGGCAGAATAACTGGCCCTGGGGTGGTACCTACCTAGACGGATTCCTGCATAGGAATCTGTCTAGATACCACCGCAATGCTTGTTATTCTACCGGAAAACGATAGTGTGCAAATATTTGTGTATTGAACTAAAGGGCAGAGCTTGTGTAATTACTGGGCATATGAGAATTTTCTTCGATAAAAAGTGATCTATGTTGATAATAACTGGCCCTGGGGTGGTACCTACCTAGACGGATTCCTGCATAGTAATCCTACCACCGAGTAGAATGTAACCAACATATTAATTCTGGACGTTAGTGTGTCAGAGCATTAAATAAAGTAATCTATACGCGACATCATCATCATTTCAGCCTTTCACTAAGTCCACTGCTGTACATAATATTTAGGTCTGCTCCATAGATGGTTTGTAGCTCTCATTTTGGGAGATTTTGCCGTAGCTGCAACGCTTGGTGAGCGGGTTGGCAACCGAAGTTTATTTATTCAGATTTTTCAGGAAGATGCTGCTGCCCATCTTCCGGTTTACATTTTCCCTCTGTCGACTTTTACGACACACGGGATGAGATGGGGTTGTAGATTCTCTTGCGCCGCCACCACACGGTACCACGCGTACGTATAGATTAACTAGTTATTAAAAATCAAGGAAATAAATTAGCAAACAGTGGTTGCAATGGAGTGGCAATATAGCTCTTAGAACCTATAACCGTTGGAAAAGAAATATTCTTGAGTGGCGAACTCGTGACGAACGCAGTGTATGACGATTCATATTAAATAGAGCGTCGACCTGTCTAATTTTTAAAACTTTTGCGGCATATTGTCTTTGTTTGGGAATTGAACTTAGAACCTAAAGCTCAGCAGTTAGATAATCTGATGACTTAATCTTGCCGTCGTAACTTATGAAGTGGTGTTAAGTTGGTAGTATTTATAAGCATGAATTGCAAAAAGATTATATTACTTTACCAATAAGTTACTAATATCTTGCATTTTAAATAAAATATATATTCAAATCCTGCAAGCGATTTTAAGCTCCCGTCTCAATAGAGAAGATTATGTAAGGTTTATTTCGAAATCGATACAGTATTAAATCAATGTCTATTCAAATAGCCTTTTCAAACCGTATTCATGTACTAAGACCCATAGCTGTATCACTTAATGCAATTCATTGTGCAGAGCTTGTCAAGTCCACTGTAACATAAGCTACGTCCTATTCTCGAACGGTAGTAAAATTTACTTCATATACTGATAGTGGTGAACTAACATAGATCTTTACATAGTGGTCTTCATCACTCTTATAATTCTACACGCTTCATATCTTTAAGTTATAAAACATCAAGTTCATTAAAGTACCCGATCAACTGCTGTCTTATGAAGTCCACGCTGTTTATTATTAATTTAATCTTGTAGTTGTTATAAATAAGGTTCTAAATATTATGCAAAGTATACATTACTCATTCAAACAAATTATGAACATGTTAACTTTAATAATGAAAATATACAAGTTTGTGCTATCAAATGATCCACAAAATGAAGGTTCTTCAATGCATTGTATTAGACAATACAAATTCATACATAAGATCACGACTGTATCCCTTAAGTGGTAGTCAGAGACTGGGCACTCACTGCAAAAGCAGATGACTGCCACAATCTACGTTTCACCAAAACAATATAACTAATAACAATATCACTCGGTGTGATAGGCGGTGAGCCCATCGCCACCATGCGCTATTAGGTGCACTTTTCTTTTCTTCTTTTCAGCCTATCACTAGTCCACTGCTGAACACAGGCCTCTCCCATAGATTGCCACAAAAGTTTGTAGCTCTCATTTTGGGGGGGATTTGCCATAGTTGCCACGCTTGGCAGGCGGGTTGGCAACCGCAGTTTATTTTTTCAGATGTTCCAGAATGATGCTGCTGCCCATCTTTTGGTTTTCATTTTCCCTCTGTCGACTTTTACGACACCCACGGGATGAGATGGGGTGGTAGATTCTCTTAAGCCGCCACAACACGGCGAGTTAGGTGCACAGTGCAGTTTAAGTCCTTACTCGCCTTTTACGATATCCATTGGATGAGATGGAGTGGTAGTATTCTTTTAACGAGCCGCAACCACACGGCACGAATTCACCCTGATGGATTTCTAAATGACTATTCATAAAAGAGTTCCCAGTGTGATTGAAAACGAGAGTACATCCGTTGTTGACCCAAAATAACAAAATTAGCGTATCGTTACCTAATTCGTATCGTTGGGGATGAAGAGTTCTCGAATGGGAACCGTGTACTCTCCAGCCAGAGAGACCTTACGAATTTTGCAGGAATTCGAAGTCGAAGGTGACAATGCGATAGGCTTTAATGATGATAATGGCGATAATACATTTCAAAGTTGCAAACAATATTATATATAATATTTTTTAAGTACATAGACGTATGGTTATCCAGACAAACGTCAGTAAATCAATCAACTATCTTTTCAAAGGCAATATTAAAATATGAATATAAACGTTCAGACATATATAATTTGTCGTCTAATGTCCCATAAATCTTTCTAAAGAAGTCGGATAGGACGAACCAAATCTGCATTACAGTTTAATAATAAAATGCTGATCAAATTTCGCTTTAACCCCTTATGTTTCAAGAGTTATAGCGAATTTTATTACCGTTCCTGTTTGGTTTGTCGAAAATGGTTTTATGAAAAGAGCCTGCTTTATGGCCACGCTATGAATACCTAGACAATTTGTGAAAATAAAGACAAACTGCAATTGATTTTTGACTCTACTGCTTGCCGTTACGATTCAAAACGGAAAAGGATGGTCGGCTTTTAGTAGAATCGCTTGTCTGTCAATGGCTCTATACAAAATAAGCGTGAAACAGTTCTTGACTATGTTTCACAATAATATTGAAATCAGCTTCGTTATAAGCATGAAAGTTATGATGGAGTTGTAAACCTTTTACGTTCTAGATATTACTTTAAATGAAGGAGCGACTTTAGTGAAAACACAACCAGTGGATATAACTGACACCAATAAACTATTATCATTTTAATTAGTTAACGTTATAGTTAATAGTAACGATATAACAAGATTTCGGTACTCCGGTCGCTGCTCACGTGTAAGTAGTTTTATATCTTCCTCTAAACATTTTATAGACTGGCTTAAATGATAATATAGAAGGAAAACACTTTTTACTTCATCTTTTATGTCCTTAATCTGTTTGTGTATTTGTTTGTGCGGCTGTGTTACCTTTCACATTACCTTAACGTTAGAGTAGTCTTTAACGACCGCTTGGTTCAGTGGTCTTCGTATACTACTGTGTAGTGTATCTATCCTATTGAGTTCGATTCCTAAGTGAAGCCAAGATTTGCGCTACATAGAAATCAATTTTCGCGTCTGTAAGATTATGTGATTGTAACGTATCTCTGATAGTTTCTTCGATCTTATCTTGTATTAGTGATCAGGTACGTAAAGGAAAACATGACCGAGCGACTTGTTGCGAAAACAACTATATAGCAGTATTCCTAGATAGGAGCAACGAAGAAAAATATGTTATCCTATCTACACAAGAATCCTCTCAGCGTCTAAATTTCTCCTGATAAAAAATTCGGGGGTGTGTACTCGTACGTAACATGCCATGTTACATGGTAGGCCGGTCACGCGTTACGCACGCAGTGGGCATCATATTTCGTCGATTTATGCCCCCCTGGTCGCAGGTCGGCCGTAGATATCTTATTTGTGATCGCAGCCTCAGCGGAACGATGGTCAGTGGGGACCACTGGCTTCGGGTAGAGTTTGCAAAAAAAATTCTTTGTTTTGTATCGATAAGGATGTTAATAACTGAAACTAACCGTTCGTTATCTCTTTCATGACTATTTGCAACGTATGGATGGAATTTCTCTTTTACTGCTCGTGACGTTGATTAATAAAATTAAAGAAAATATATTAATTATAGTGTTTGTAACGCTAAACGATACAATATTTTTTAACATACATAAGATCACGACTGTATCCAATAAGGGGTAGTCAGCGACTGGGCACTCACGGCAAAAACAGATGACTGCGACAATCCACGTTTCACCAAAACAATATAATGCACTTGGTGTGATAGGTGGTGATCCCATAGCCACTATGCGCTGTTGGGTGCATAGTGCAGTTTAATTCCTTACTCACCTTTTACGAGATCCATTGAAAGAGATGGAGTGGTAGTATTCTTTTAACGAGCCGCCACCACACGGCTTTTTTTACAGACAAAGCTATTACTGCAGCTTTTCTTTTTTTTATTTCGAAGACAGTGGTATATTTATTTCGCGAACTATTGTGGTTTAGACTAAAAGACTTTCAATAACTATTATATGTATAACATACATCGAATAAAACAATCTACTATAAACGCCACCACCACTCCTTTTCTATACAGATGGATAGTGTTTGAAATGCCTTACATTAGGTAACGACGGGATCCACAACCTCTGTTCACAGGGGGACTTTGTATAGCATCGATGCTTTGATACATTACACAATCCCCGTCGGAGCAGTCCAGATCGTCATTATATTAGATTTGTTAGACCACAAATCCTTGGAAAAGAACACCGATTCCTGCCAGGGAAAATTCGCGAGGCTGTTGAAATTAAAAAACATCTTAATTTGAATAGAGAAGATATTTGGATACCACCACGGACTTCTTCATCATCATCATTGTCATTTTAGCTCGTCATAAGTGTACTACTAAACATATGTCTCCCGTATAGAATGCCACAAAACATAGTCCCGAGCCACCTGCATCCATTGACTTCCCGAAAAACCCTGCAGGTGGTCGCTCCACCAGTGCGGTCGCCCTGCACTGCCTTTGCCGGTACAAGGTTGCCACCCTTTCTTCAACCACGGGCTTGCGATACCTGAATTAATGTAATTTGTACCAAAGTCAAGAATATCACTGCAAGACTTTTAGATTATGTAATCCCGTTTGGCGTAGATCGTACCGAAACCAATATTTTAGAATTTGGACGACTAACACCACGAGCTTAAAGTAATAAAAATTAAACGCGTAACAAATCTGTCTTATAAAATGTACAGTTGGCATAAATAGAAGACATAATTTAGTCACTGAGTACTATGTGATGATGACATTAATTGTATTTATACTTTTTGTGCTGACGGTACATCCTGTCGAATGTTGACCGCACTTATCTACCCGTGAGGTATGCCCCTTATTATGCGAGTTTTTTGCGATCACCCTGCGCTTAGTAACGTTGACTCTTACTCAAAAGAATGATACTTATATATACAGATGTAGGTTTATTTTACCGAGATAAAATGCACGGATTTTTAACCTAATTTGTTTTAAGGGAAATTTGAATCGAATTCAGCACGGTTCCGAAGATAAGATATTTATGTTATTTGGGATGCTTCGTTTATTTTCGTTATATCTGAGATGGCCGCGTTTTATTCACGTGAAGTATTTCTTGCGACAGATGATGGATTAAACATACTAATGAAGAAAAGTAAGTTACTTTGCTAAGATCCGCATGCAAAATATAAAAATGGTGTATATTACCTAGTTTTTTGAAGTGCACCACCCGCCCTCCCTCAGTAGCGTGCACAAGCAAACTAACACCGCCACCAGGAACCGCCACCAGGTACCCTCCACCAACCACTACAATACCACCACTAGATAATATACACCACCGAAGCCGAGAACACGACACGTGTTTCGCCCCAAAAGATATTTAAAAGTGGTGAATTCTTTAAATCCAGTACTTAAAGTTTAAATATGCTCGAAGTAGTCGTTTGCTATCAATTCGGTCGCAAACGGCTGCTTGTGTGGTTCGGGTGGTGGATTGTGTGAGCAAGCGGTCGCTGTCACGATATTGTAATCGCAATGTCGTAGGTGGGGGCCGTTTGCGTCACCTGTAGTATAAATAGGCAGCTCTTTGACCGCGCCGCTCACTCGGCGGCCGCCTGTCGTAGAGTCTATTACGCTTGATAATGCCTCGTTTTGGGGCGAAACACGTGTCGTGTTCTCGGCTTCGGTGGTGTATATTATCTAGTGGTGGTATTGTAGTGGTTGGTGGAGGGTACCTGGTGGCGGTTCCTGGTGGCGGTGTTAGTTTGCTTGTGCACGCTACTGAGGGAGGGCGGGTGGTGCACTTCAAAAAACTAGGTAATATACACCATTTTTATATTTTGCATGCGGATCTTAGCAAAGTAACTTACTTTTCTTCATTATAATGGATTTCCGCAAAGTAACGCCTGATTCTATTAACTAGATTAAACATACGTTTATCACCAAAAGCTAGAGAAAGTGCTGTGTTCCAGTTTCTCTTCAAGATTTTTTTTTTATTTATACATACATGCATACATAAGATCACGACTGTATCCCATAAGGGGTAGTCAGAGACTGGGCACTCACTGCAAAAACAGATAACTGCCACAATCCACGTTTCACCAAAACAATATAATGCACTTGGGGTGATAGGTGGTGAGCCCATCGCCACCATGCGCTGTTGGGTACTCGCCTTTTACGAGATCCAATGGATGAGATGGAGTGGTAGTATTCTTTTAACGAGCCGCCACCACACGGCACGCCGGCCCCTGGCCCGCGAGTACAGTATCCGATTAAGCTGTAAAAGCCGAGAAGGCTAACAGTAATTACATCACCGAAAATATATATATCTTCAAGATAGTTTTTTTTTTGACATATTAGTATCAACAAACAGTCTACACTATATATATTATACTAAAAAAATATAGGAATTCATATAAAACAATAGTGCAACCAACACCGTTGACCACGGGTTAACATTATGGTTGAGATTAGCGCATTTATAATCAATGAAATTGTATATTGTGTATACTAAACAACAAATACATAGAAAACAGTGTTACATACTCGTATAACATAAACAGTGTTACAAAAACGTTACTTCTTATTTCATACTCATTCTCCTTTAATTACTGACAGTAATTCTTTTTTAAACTTACCTGTCTTGTGGGTAAAAATATCAATTTTGCTATTGTAAGAATTAATCAAAATATAAACTGGGGCTCTATTACCTGCGTTTGTTCGGAATCTCTTCGTAGCAAGTGTAGGGTTGGCACGGTATATAGAATCCGAAACTATAGTATCTGTAGCAGAACTGAAGTAACATGGCATAAAAGAACCTAGTAATTTGTAACGCAGTGTAGGGCGACTCCCCCCTCCCCCCCCCCAACCCTATGATGTTCACATTTTTGCGGATCAATAGATATATGGGTGCAGATGGTTTAGGACAGTGTTGTGATGGGCTTAAATGATCATGATATCACGGAAAGTAAGTAGCTATTCCACGAGGCACGTCCGTTTTCTAATGACGAGAACTGGAAATCGAGTTAGTTGCAATGCTTATTAGCTTCACTTCTATGTTTGTATGTTTGTAACCGACTCCTTAGGGCTCGATTTTCTCCTATTTTGAACGATCCGATTTAATTCGAATTTTGCACACCTGTCAAAGACCGATGACAATTCGACTAAAAAATTTAAAATAATAGTTTAAAAAAAAACTAAAAAAACACGATTTTATAGAAGATCCAACTAAATTACTCAATAGATGGCGGTAGTATATTACATGTTATAGAGGCCATCGTCTTAAATTAGTTTGTAACAAAATAAGTAATAGATTAAAAAAATACGCTTTATATAGAAAACCAAACTAAAAAATAGAAAATAAATTTTAATAAATTTGAATTAAGAATAGTGTAAAAAATTCTAATAAATATAAATGAATACTAGTGTAAATTAGAAATAATGTTTTATTTTAAAAAAAGCGTGGGGTGCATGGTGTCAATAGTTATAAATATTTCATTGACAGATATGAGAAGAAGGATTATCATTTCGATATCTTAAAAAGCACCTCACGCTTTTTTTTAAATAATTTTTTTTTCTTATTTACACTATTATTCATTAATATTTATTAGAATTTTTTACACTATTCTTAATTCAAATTTATTAAAATTTATTTTCTATTTTTTAGTTTGGTTTTCTATATAAAGCGTATTTTTTAGTTTTCTCTTACTACTATTTTTTAACATAGGCCTTTCGGTTCACTGAATTATCTAAGACCCCAGTTGAAAGTTACCGTCAGTAGTACGGTGTACTCGATAATCACCCTTATCGATATAGAAATAGACTTCTACCTACATATATACATACATCGATCCTAATCAAGCCAATACATGTCAGATCGCGCAGCAAATACTTCAAGGAACGGAAAGCGCTCGGTTACAATGACTCTAAAAGCGATTTCAATGACTCTTAAGTATTTTTTTACCAGCTAAGAAATATGGTTGTGTGTAATCTATTGACCCGCGGGTCAAAATCGTGATGCCAATCGGCGCGGTATCGTCGGATCGACAACGATTGTATCTCTTACAAATAATCGATTCAAAATAAACCGACCTTGATACCTATTCATAGGGCGAAGATTCTGATTGTAGATTAATGGTCATTATTTCGGTATTTGGGTACCGTATGTAGCGTTAAAGAAACGGGGACAGCACAAGTATTTCCCGAAATTCTATATGTGATTTGACGAGACTTGAACCCAAAACGCAAGATTCAATAGAAGAATAGGCAGGTCACGTAGATAGCCAAACGGTAATTATATCTTAAGATAGAGAATAGCCTTTATCTATACGTATGGACATCAATATACGCTCAAACAGACCAGCCGTCAATTGGTACCACCTGTTTACTAGTATCGCGTATTTTTTTATTGAATAAAGTGACGAAACGAGCAAAATTTTCACCTGATGGTAAGTGCAACGTCAGACCTTAACAGGATGGTGTGTCATCCAGAGAATTTATATGTAACTCAAAAATGCGCCCGTCACTCTGAGACATCAGATCTTAATTCCATATGCCCAGTGACACTAGCTATCTGTACATTTCAGACCGAAACCCAGTAACGTTTGCACACTACTAATTCGCAGCAGAATAACTGTGGCTAAGGTGGTACCTACCTAGACAGATCCCTTGCATAAGAATCCAGCCATCTTATTCTCATATAATATATTACCTCGATCTTATTAAAAGTAGCTGGACGACTTAATAAAATTTTTGATTATGAAATTCTGTAATCGATACTAATATTATAAATGCGATAGTAACTCTCTCTGTCCGTCTGTTAGTTACCTTTTCACAGGCTCAACCGTTGAACCGATCTTGACGAAATTCGGCACAGAGATAGCTTGCATCCTGGGGACGGATACGGGACTTTGATTCCGGAAATTCAAAGAGTTCCCACGGAATTTAAAAAAAATCCTTAATCCGTGCGGAAGTAGTCGCGGGCTTCTGCCACTCGTAGTACTATATAAATGATATTTGTCAGTATGTCATATCGTATAAAACGCAATAACAATTTGTTCGTTAAAACCGAAAGTAAACTCAATTAAAACGGTACTGTTCAAGTAATGCAACAGTTAAGATTATCCGGATAATGCTATAAAGACCAGATTCGCTTGACTGAACGCCACTCCGTTACTCGTCCGTAGCTAAGTATTATTATAAAAATGATGGTCATTACCATGCCAGTTAACATCACGACTCTACACTTAAAACTAAACACTCACAAAAACGAGATCATCTTTACGCGGTACTTAAAATGTTATGCAAGCTCGTTTTAATACATCACAATCATTATCATAATGATTTCTTATATTTACGCGAACACTACGCATTTAAATGAAACTAATTCTACCGATTTTATCGCGTTTAATTTTATTATTTATAACCCGACGTTTCGAGTGCTTCAGCGTTACATCGGGCGCGAACCTACCCGCGCCCGATGTAACGCTGATGCGATATGATCGGAGGTAGGCTAGGATGCAGTGTCAGAAACACGGGAACAATCACAACACAACCATACCCGAAAACCAACAATTTGTGTTTTAGCACAAATTTTGGCTCCGGCTGGGATTCGAACCCAGGACCGCGTAGAAGTCAGGTTCTCTGACCACTAGGCCACGCGGTCGTAACTAATATTACAAAGAGGAAAGATTAGATCTTTTGTATGTTTGGTTAAAGTTCAGTAGGAACGGGTTTTAAAAATTCTTTCACCTGTATACAACAACATTATCACCGACTAACATGAGTTGTATTTAATTAAAAAAAAAAAAAACCGAGATCCCTACGAAAATCGCTATGATATAACTCAAGGTACCAACAATGTACTGATAAAAGACATTTTTTGGCGTGCGCAGCAAAAACTATTGATGATAAAGGAAATAATGTACTACATTTTCATAGTACTCATCATTACCTACTCATAAAAAAGGCTCCGCGAGGCTATATGTCTAACTATTTTAGTTAGGTCACAATAACCGCTTTTTGTCCAAAGTACTAATTATCTTTCTTAAATCTATATAATCTACCCGTGCGAAGACGGGAGGGATCGCTACAGTTATAGTTACTATAATAAAATAGAAAATGAACGAAACACCGTAGGTATTTTTTAATCATAATAAAAAAATAAAATTAATAAAAATAAAATACACGTAGGCAACGGAAGTATGATTGATGATACCCGAACCGCATTACACGCAGTAACGCAAAACCTGACAATTATCTTCGAAATAAATTGAATCAAAATCCACCCGACTGTCTCACCCTCGCAGCGCTCGGCTGTCTGGCTCTGAAGTGGCGGAGCCGAAAAGTTTTAAATACCTGCCTCGTTGTTGAAATAAGTGTCGAGATATTGTTTTGTTACTAGTATGGATTTATACGGAAAACATCAATAATTAGATGTTTACGAGTATACATGGCAAAATCTGTTAAAGAAATAATTTGTATATAATGTTGATAGATATCTTTCACCGCTAAATGTAAAAGAACACACCAACGCACTCACGTACACGTATACGAAGAAACAGAACGGACGAGATAGATGCATTCGCGAGCACACCCACACACACACACCCACACCCCCCCCCCCCCCCCACACCCCCCCCCACACACACACAGAGACAGACAGACAGACAGACAGACAGACATACAGATAGACAGACAGACAGACAGACACACATACACACACACACACACACGAACAGACGTCAGTACACATACTAGGTCACACGCAGTCACACACCCACGCACGCGCACCCCGAAATTTTATATTTACATAACGCAAATATTGATACATATTTTTTATTCCTTAGCTTGCATTTGCGTTACATGAATTTCTTAGTTAGCGTTAAGAATTTGTAAGCACTGAAATTCCTAATTAAATTAATAAAAACTAGCCAGTATTTTAAACCTAGACCTTAATATTTTTAAGGTACTTTTGGTATCAATAGTAAAATCGTAAAAGCAAGTGATTACATATTGCCATAAAGTCCGTGGAAACAACACCAACACAGTAGCATGACAAGGAAATTGATCAGAAGTGAAACCCATGAGCACTGCTACAACTCTGACCACTACGCCGTAAGGCGGTCAAGTTGCGGCATATTTAATAATAACGTAAAATTAATTTATACTCATCCTTAAGTGCGCGTATACCGGCTTTATTTTACTAAGTTAAAAGTGAGCTTCAATTTAGCTTATCTTCCTGCTGCATCGTTAAACGTACCTAAGTTAGACATTTAAGTAGATAGCATCGCGTACAGAATTATGTTATTAAAACCATGTAAAGGTCATCGTCAAATCTTCTGCAACAATCAGACTTTTCGATTGTACGAAAGCATAAAATCGATTTTATATTTTGAGTAGTTTTGGCCCTCGGTTTCACCGGCCGTTTAATTAAAATGGGTCACAGCGTGATGCTATATAGCCTATAGCCTACCTCCATAAATGAGCTATGCAACACTAAAATAATTTTTCAATTTAAACTATTAATTCCTGAGATTAGCGCGTTCAACCAAACAAACTCTCCAGCTTCATAATATTAGTATAGATTATATAATAATTGGAGTCTTCAAATACATGTGGCTTCGAGTCTTCCTAGTCGGTACCAGGTTCAATAAATATTTGAATAAATGTTTGGTTCCCGGTTGGATTTGGTTTCTTAACCTGTGGCTGTCTGTACTGGAAAACTATCTCGGTCATATTGCTGATAAGCATTCGATATAATACATAACAGCCGTGAGGCCTAGTGCTTAGAATACCGGACTACTGCGCCGCGTTACTAGGTTTGAAATCCTAGGCGGAGCAAACATTAGTACAGAAACACGAAACGAACGGGGCGGCGTATGTTAAGCAGTGGATTTGTGATAGACTTAAATGATGATGATGAAGAATTCTGATCTAGAGGAAGATTTAGATCTGATTATCTCTTTGTCTGTGGCCTTGGACCGTAGTCTATTTCCAATCTTATTGCATGGGCGTTATGTCGGGCGTGGAGGGGTAGTTACGACGAGGCGTTCTGTGTTTGCGCCTGCACTATAATATTTCCAGCGCAGTTGATAGATTCCGATTTCCGAAGTTCTCACCTTGGTCGAAAATCGGTAAGGTCACTGTCATATATGACATCGATATGGATTGTGTCATATACGAAAACTATATTTTGAGCGAGTGCTTCTATGTTCATAGCGACGCGGCACTAATATACACCCAACGATATTTATTTAACACATCACTCGAGCTGTTATCGTAAACGTTGACTGAAAGAAATACCTGAAAATACCGTAGGATTTCTACAGATTTTTTTTTATGGAAAAAAATAAGGAGAGTGCCAATTGTTAAACTAATTGTAGTTGCAACGTCTACCTATAACATATGAGATGTCATCCTGAATAGTTCTATGTGACACTACAGACTACCCTCGTTACGCTATATGTTGATGTTGCTATTGCCGCCGTGTGTTAGCGGCTGTAGAGAATCTACCACCCCATCTCATCCTGTGGGCGTCGTAAAAGTCGACAGAGGGATAATAAAAACCAGGAGACGGACAGCAGCATCTTCCTGAAACATCTGAATAAATAAACTGCGATTGACAACTCGTCTGCTAATCGTGGCAACTATGGCAAAATCCCCTCAATGTATATATATACGTTCAGCAGTGATCCTCCTCCCTTTGACGGGTTGAAGTGAGTCAGTGAGATATAGAAATTTTGAATAAATTCCGCTTGTCCATAATTATTTAATTATTATTCTTTCTGTACACATTATGTTGTAAGCACTAAGTGAATACTATGCATAATTCATATAAAAGAGTTCTCTTTAAAAAAGAGTTTCCTTCCAGCAAACCTTTGAGTGAAGAGGAGATTTGATGTGTGCGGGTAAATGAATATGTATTTAAAAAAAAATCTTATGCCGTTGTCATATTAATATTCAATATATCCATCTGAACCTGTTTTGTACTTGATACAATTTTACATTTAGTATTTTGCAAAGAACGCGGGCGCGAGCTGAAGAATTACAAAAGGTACAGCAGAAAATGACGAGTAATTTTTTCCCCGACAATATCTCAATTTGGAATATCTTTCATAACAAAGCGCGTTACAATTTTTGAGGAATTTTAAAGAGGGCTTCGTGACGGCATCGGCGGGCGGACAAAATACCGAAATTTACATGATTTTATATAATTTACTTGCTTCGTTCATTGTCACTCGCCGTCTTGTGTCGTGCCTTTACAATAGGAGTAGGTATTTTGTTCCAAAAAATAACAATATTGCGTTTAAAAAAAAATCTCAACAAATATTTTTTATATCTTCAGACTTAAAGACGGTTGTCGTTGACGTATTTTTGCACAATCGAGCTGTGGTTTCTCAGAGGGCACTCGCCTTAATTTTCATAGTCAGTGACGTAGGGTCCTATTCTCGTTGCCGACTACTATGATATCTATATGATATCGTCACATAAGGCTAGGATGAGGGATTGTTTCTGTGTCCATAACGACGCGGCACTAAAATACACCCTACACAGATAACTTCGTACGTTCCTTACGGTAGTGTAATTTATGTTTCAATACTGGTGGTAGGGTTTCTATGTACCGCCCCAGGGCCAGTTATTCTACCGTGAAGCAGTGCTGTGCCAACATTACTGTGTTTCGGTTTGATAGGCACTGAGAGCTAATACATACTGGGGATAGGAGACTTAGGAACTGATGTCTTAGGGTGACGAGCGTAGTGTGGTGTCACGCAGAAATTTTCTTGGTGACACAGCATTTGTTATGGGCAGCAAGTTGCACGTTTGCACGGTGCACTTACCATCAGGTGAACGTTTTGCTCGTTTCGGTTATTCAGTAAGAAGTTTTTGTGACCGTCAAGATAACAACTGCAGCAGAAATATTTAATAATGTTACTTAAAGTTTTCAAATGCAAATGTTCCAAAGTCCAAAATATCGTGGACAAAAAATAGTCTATGTTTACATAAATTCAGTGATTATTATTAGCAAATATTAGTCCATCTATAACTAACTTACAATTACGCTCTTCCAACATAGAATGAACTGTCTTGTAAAAAAGAATCTTTCAGAAAAACTTCCCTCATACAAAATTAAACTCAGCCTAATAAAGTGAAGCAGGACAGAAGTAGCGGAGTTAAATAAACTGCCCGCGAACGTGAACCGAGCCTACGAATGCAACCACATACGATTAGAACTTGCGTATGTTTCACGTCCGTACGTTGTTGAGTTGGGATAATCATAACAGAATAACGACTGTTGAATGCCAAAATGTTTTATCGATAACAAAATCTTTCTTACTTAGTTAAAGTTCAGCCTATAAATGTCCCACTACTGAGCACAGGCCTCCTCTCATTTCTGAGAGGGTTTTGGAGCTAGGAATAATCCGTCACGCTACTCCAATGCGGGTCGGCGGACCGCACGTCTTCGAAATATTTTTTATTTCTCAGACATGCGATTTTCCTCACGATGTTTTCCTTCACCGCCGAGCACGTGGTAATTCAGCACTTAAAATTGCAATTAACTATTTTAGAGGTGCCGGCACCGGGAATCGAACCCAGGCCACTCGCGTACTATGAAATTTAAAGCGAGCGCCCAGCCCCTGAGCTACCACGGCTCTAACTTAGTTAAATCGACGAAAAGCTCTTCTACTAACTTTCATCTACTAACCAACAGTTACGGAATACTAAATCGTATGATTACACACAAGCATTCTTTATTTAAAATCAGCAGTGATGTGACAATCCCTGTGAATTCATCAATCCCTCTTGTCCCGCTTGATAGAGTCATGTGACTTAAATGCTAGAGTTAAGGCAGGAGGCGCTCAATAGATTGGGAAGTAAATGTATCAAATATTGCCTGATCTGAAATGTTTAAACAGTTGACAAAAGACACTAAAGTGAAACTTGTACGTGCGGTAATCCGGTAATCCAAGCCAAGAAACGGTAACCCAAAGTAATCCAAGCCAAGAATGACAATTAGGATAAATCATACTTGTGAGGGTAGTCCAACTAGATAGCGGTCGATGTTAAGCAGTGAAATATTTACACGCAGATAATGAAGATGATAAAATAAAGTAATGGTCTTTAAATTAAGTCGCTAGTTTCAGTAGTTGGCTGACAAGTATGAGGTAGGGCGGTAACTGCGGACATACTCTTGTTTTGTTTATTATTATTGTCTGTAGCAGGGACTCCGGGTATGTCGCGTTCGAAGGCTTGGAATCTTTAGAATTGCCATATCATCGTTTAAATTTAACAAATTGAATTGTTTTATAGATATAGTAACAATTAACATATGTGTCTGTCTCTAATGGGGCATTCCATTCACATTTACTTTAAACTCACTTAGCCTTTTCAATGAACGTGTCTAGTTAGCAACTGTAGCATTAATTTTAATAAAGTATTCAGAAATAGCGTTCTACGTCATCATGAATCGTTTAATTTCATCGTTAATTTCATCATCGTTTAATTAGATTTTTTTTGTTTCATTAAGTGTCGGGATACGCAAAACGTTCACCTGATGGTAAGTGCAACGTCTGTCCGTAACAGGTGCTGTGTTACTTTTTTTTTGTGTAATTTATTTTTGTTAAAATTTCTTCGTAACCACACTGCGCCCTGACACATAAGTTCTTAAGTCTCATATGCCCAGTGATTACACTAGCTCGCAGTTCCCTACAGACCGAAACAGAGTAATGTTAGCACACTACTGCTTCAAGGCAGAATAACCGACCCTGAGGTGGTACCTACGTTAACGGATTCCTGCATAGGAATTAGGTTAGGTACATTAGGTTTTGTATTTGGGTATTAAGGATATACTCTTAATACCTAATTATTTCTTTCTTATTTTAATATCAGTGTATTAAATTGTTCTCTGTTGACCAAACACACGTGACAAACTTTTGTTGAAATTAAAATAATTCTAGGTCGATCTTTATTACTGTGAATGACGTAATAAAATAATTTGACTCTAAAAAGTCCGTGGCAGGAAAGAAGTTGTTACAAATACAATAGTGGTTCGAATGGAGTTCGGAGGGGAAGTAATAATTTATATAATTATACGCATGCTTTAGATGCATCTACTCAATATACAACTTATCCAAAATGTGTGTAAAAGTAAATCCCGTCACTTATCGTCGTGCGACATCACAGAACGATCATTTACGTACTCGTATTTACATCAGGATACGCGACACCCCACGATTTTATTTTAGTTTGTTCAATGCTCTAGATTGATGAGTAGAGTAGTGTGTTGACTGATGTGATGTTCCTACCTAATTATTTTTTAGCTTTTAGTATATTATATGCATCGTTATAATGTTTCTCTAATAATGAAACCGTTTAACTTAAAACCTTTTTTACTTATTTCATTTTTAGTTTTTTATAACAAGGTTTCTTTCCTGTCAGTTTATTACAATCTAACTCCTCAATACATTATTCTTCCAAATACTACTCGACTCAGTCGACCCCTCCAGAGGTCCAATTTACCTATTGCTTTGGCTTTTATACAACAAGATGTGCCCAAGTCTTGAGGGAAAAATGCTAACGAAATAATTTTTATCGACCCTAATGCCACACAGTCCTCGGCGCGCTTCTAATCTTTTACTTTAACTTGTATGCTGTACCGCTAACGATGTATAATTTTCACGTCACATACGTCACACAGTCGTCGACAAGATACGAAATCTGGTCTTGGTTAGCGGAATCACGATTCTAAGTTGACAAAATCCTTTGCTTAGATAGATACCCAGATTTCAGTTTTAAGACATAGTCTGTCTAAACTCTATGATCCGCCATTTTGGTTTCGGACGCCATTTTGGATTACGAATTTTTTTCTTAAGTATACTATGTTCTACTTGTCAAGTCCTATATTTGATACCAGTATTGAGAGGATTTAAAAAAATATGTAATTCGCCATTTTGTAGCGGCGGCCATCATAGATTTAATATAATACTGATTACTATATTGTCATCAGAACTAAAGGTGTGTACCAAATTTCAGATCAATCGGTCAACAGGAAGAGGGTAAATTTTCAATTATTAGATTTGACCCACACAAGACATAAAAACAAGGCAAGCTAAATAAAACCGTTTAAAAAGGAAAAGTATCGTGTATTTAAAGACGTCACCGTGTGGGGCGGCACAAGAGAATCTACCGCCACATCTCATCTCAGTAGAAAGAAAGAAAGAAAGAAATATCATTTATTGCATTATCATAGTAGCATCTTCGTGGAACATCTAAATAAATAAACTGTGGTCGCCAACCCGCCTGCCAAGCGTGACAATGGTAAAATCCCCCCAAAATGAGAAAGAAAAACTTTTGTGGCAATCTAGGGAGAAGGTGTTTAGCAGTGAACTAGTGATAGGATGAATGATGATGATGATGACCAAAAACATCGTAAGTAAACTTGCATTTATAAGAAACTGGCTGCAGTCCGCGACTACGACTGCGGGGATTTAGGGTTTTTGAAAGTACTGAGAGATCTCCGGATTATTTGTGTTTTAATAAAAGTATCCTATGTCCGTCTTCAGGATGCAAGCTATATCTGTGCCAAGATCGAACGTTTTGCTCGTTTGGTAACTTTATTCAGTAAAAAAGAAAAAGAAAAGGAGAACAGAGAGTTACTTTCGAATTTGTAAAGACAGTTCCTTTCGAATTTATAATATCCGTGTAGATTAAAAATATTTCGATGCAAAGTTAGGTCTCCAATCAGAACTGTGGCTGCGTGTTTTAAAATTGAGCCTTTACAGTTCAAGTTTGAACAGTGGATTATCTTAACCATCTATCCAATGAAGTGTATACATTCGAACGGCTAAAATATCAGCAACAAGATGACAATCTTCTTATACCAAAAGTAGATTCAATATTTTTTAATGCGAAAACGAAATATGTGGATTTCTGATTCCAGAACCTTAAAGAAACTAAATGTACCACCAACATAACTACATGTCCTTAATTTTTCTAAGATTCCAAAACAATACGGCCAGTAATTTTGCACTAAGAAATATTTATGTAGCTTTTAAAATATGGTTTATCATTTTCACTTCAAACGAATACAATATTACAAAATACAAAATCAGACGTAGTTTAACGTCATTAAAATATTCGAATATTCACAATAATATCAATCCTGATTAATACGGTACACTAAAATATATTCATGAGCGTGGAAATATGAAAATTAATTAATGGTAAGCAGGATTTTGGTCCGCTCAACAGTGCTTCTACAATATGAGTTATTATTTTATCATTGGAAATTAATGAAACTAAATTTCGGGATTACATACATCAAATGCATTAATTTCAGGCGAAGCCATGTATATGTCTGTAATAAGTCTATAAATATAAAAAAGTAAAGTTACGGCCTATAAATTTCCGCTGCTGAGCACAGCCCTCTTCTCATTTCTGCCGGGAAGAGTCCGCTACGTTGCTCCTATGCGGGTTGGCGGACTTCAAATGTCTTCAAATACTTTTATTCCTCAGACATGCAGGTTTCCTCAAGATGTTTTTCCTCACCGCTGAGCGCGTGGTAAATCCGCACTTGAAATTGCAGAACCATTTTAGAAGTGCCGGCAGTAAGAATCGAAGCGCCCGGTCCCTGAGCTACTACGGCAAGTCTATTAAATTGTTAGGATAATAATGTCCGAAAGAAGTATTTATCTGCGTAGAATATATACAATAAAGTATTTAGTTGCAGCACAAATATATAAAAGTTTATTCGCCCATAGATTTCCCCATAATAGTTCACCTAATGTTGTGCAAAGTTCTGTGTGACACCGTCGCGCACTCGTCACCCTTAAAAATTCCTTTAGCAGGAGCAGAGGGAATTACTTTAGCTCACAGTGCCCTTCAATCCGAATCATAGTAATGTTTGAACATTACTGTTTTACGGCAGAATGACTGGCACTGCGGTGGACCTAGACGGATTCCTGCATAGGCCAAGCAAGGCCAAGCAATAGGCCAAAGTTTCACCAAAATGTCTGATGTTTAACAGTTAGGTACATCGATGTCGATTCACACTGAGATTATGCATAAGCTAACAATTTATCGTGAGATTTATATCCCAAATACTGCGGTCCAAAAACAGTTATCTTTTCGGACCGCAATCTACTCTAGTCACTAAATAATTTAAGAATATATGAGGCGAAATATCAACACGGCATGTCTAGTAGCGTATACCCCAACATCGTTGTCCCATTAACGGCGGGGAGCCTGCGTGTAATGGTCATCTCACGCACATGTGGCGGAATAACACTCGTCCTCGCTTTCATAACACTTCCCGCCGTGCGGTCTCAAGGGCCACGGCATCGCGCGCTAATCTCTTAGATGATACTCACGTACATATGTTTACGTTTGTTGTCCTCAGTTATGCAGAGTGGCTAGGCATACAGTATACTCTCTTCTCTCTACTTCAGAACATGAAAAAAAAATATTTGTTTAGTTAGAACCGGGCGTTACTTTGCGGAAACCCTTTATAATTAAGGAAAGGAAGTTAATTTTCTAAGATCTACTTGCAAAATATAAAATGGTGTTAATTACCTAGTTTTTGAAGAGCACCGCCCGCCCTACCTCAGTAGCGTGCACAAGCAAACGAACACCGCCACCGGGAACCGCCACCAGATTACCTCCACCACTAGGCACCGAGCGGCTGTCGGCGGCTGTCTGTCGTAGAGTCGATAACACTTGATTATGCTTCGTTTTGGGGCGAAACGCGTGTCGTGGTCTCGACTTCAGTAGTGTATGTTGCCTAGTGACTTCTACGCCGCGGGTCCTGGGTTCGAATCCCAGCCGGAGCCAACATTTGTGCTAAAACACAAATTGTTGGTTTTCGAGTCCGGTTGTGTTGTGATTGTCCTGTGTTTCTGACATTGCATCCTAGCCTACCTCCTTTCTTATCGCATCAGCGTTACATCGGGTAGACTGTGACGAGTGAGTGCCTCTGTGTTTGGGCGTACACTTGAGGCACTGTAATATCTCCTGCGCAGTTGATGGCTCTCGACAGTATTCGGAAGATGTCGCCGTGGTCGAAATCGGCTAGGAGAACATCATCATCATCATCTAGTGATGATATTTTAGTGGTGGACGGTATCTTGTGGCGGTTCCCGGTGGCGGTGTTCGTTTGCTTGTGCACGCTAATGAGGGAGGGCGGAAGGCGCTCTTCAAAAACTAGATTACACTATTTTATATTTTGCATGTGGGTCTTAGCAATATAATAATAATTAATTATTTGTTTAAGCAACAAAAACGCCACAAAAAATTAAAGTTTCTTTTCAAGCTCTTAAAAAACTAAAACCAGTAGATTGCTTATCTAGAAACATAAAATTCAACGAACAAAAACGTAAAATTATTACATATCTTATAGTTTATACCCAGCAAGGTTACTGTTTATACTTACCTACAACAAGCTTAGAACTACTCGAACAAACGCATTAAAGCTAACAACCAGTTGCATTACTAATTCAATCTACAATCTTAAGATAAGCGTGGCTGAGGGCAAAATTATAATGGCGTGCTGTCGATCCCACAATCAGATAGCATCCGCAACAATATGACAATGGTAGGATTAGATCGTAAAAATCATTGGCCACATAAACGATTAATAAATTTTAATTTTTTCGTGACAACGATGCGCCGTAAACTTTCTCGTTTTATCTCGAGCGTTGTGTAGAGGTTGCGCGGACACGGATTAATATCGTGTTTTGAAAGCTTTTTGTCAAAGATTAAAAGTCATTTAATACTTAATCGGCTTTTTATTACTAAAATAATTTTAAATTGTTTTCAAAGCGAAGTTTTTTTCTTTAATTTAATTTTTTCTTTACTTTTAACGACTGCTAACACACTTTTGCAATAAGATAGGTATACAGTTCTAACAGCGTGGGCAAAATGAGTCATATTTAGGTAACAAACTCTGAAAAATTCTTGTATTCCAATCCGATTACAAATGTCTAAATTTATTCATAACCATCATAATTCTATAAATCAAATATAATAAAATCAAAAGGTCTTTAAACTTTAAACTTGAACTTGTAACAATCCCTTGTCTGAGGTAGATTTGTTATGATCACCGCGATTTATCACGATCACTGTGAATATTGAACATTGCATTACCGAATGGTTGGCACCTTAAAGGTTTTTTTTATCCCCAGCCCTTAGTCTGATCTTTTAAAGACAGATGTGAATCCGTTTTTATTTATTACATATTCCGTATAAGTGTTTAGTCTCAATATTATTTATATTTTTAAATTTAATTGAAAATATTTCCTTTTAATACGTGTAAGACTAACAATAGCAATGTCACTAATAATATCTCGGGTTGACTTTTGGCGGCAACTCGAAAAATGGCAGGTAGTGTTTTTATTTAATTTTGTGATTTCTGTGTATATTTGGAGTTTTTATGATTAATAATGATAGTTAATTATGCAGCAAGTGCTCCTGAAAGTGTACAGTGATTGGAAAATTCAATTCAAGACCAAAATTGTGCTTTTCGTTTTGTCTCCATCAGTCCACCAAATCTTCAGTAAAGTCAACTATCAATTTACTGTCGATCAAAATTTTGTATCTTGCTGCTTGAAGATTGTATATTTGGATATGTTACTTGACACTGGAAAATAGTTTATGACTGTTTCCATTAATAAATAAATAAAATAAATATCTCGGGTTGGAATTAGGTAGTACCACAAGGCGATAAGTTCGTCAGCCAGAAACATCAGCTCTTAATTCTCATATGCTCAGTGATTACACTAGCTAACAGTGCCCTTCAGACCAAGACACAGTAATGTTTGCACACTACTGCTTGACGGCAAAATATCTGGCACTGTGGTGATACCCACTTAGAAGGATTCCTGAGTAGGAATACTGTCATCAGTAAAAATTATACTATTTATAATTAAATATACTATATACTTAAATATACCTAATATAGATTTAATAACTAAACAATCATTCCCTTCAATAGATTCTATATATTTCCCATATAAAAGCGTTAGCACAAATCGCTGTCTATTCTGTTTCCTCCATATTCTTTGTACAGAAAAAAATGATTCACAATGCCTTTGCGCACACTCATAAAAAACGGATCGCCTTCCAGTTGACATAGAACGATAAATGCCAAAAAAATCGTAAATTACCGAAGTAATATCTCCTAAAGAGCGACAGCAGAATGTGCAATATGCACTTGCATCAAACATCGCCGTTTGTATGGATCGTAAAAGTAATATTTTCGGAACGTTGTGTTCGTTCGACACCTAATTCCTTGAACATCACGTCCGCCAATATTAAAAGGTGTTTTTATACGAACTTTCTTTGAAATGTGAATTTGGCGAGCTGAGTTTAACGGTCCCAAAGGTGTCCCCATATGGGACCGACAATGGATTTGGTTTCACGCCAGCTTTTGCCATTTGACTTTTATCGATACATATGTGATTTATCAGTCGGTAATTAAAACTGTCATTGTTTCAATTGTTAGTTAATGGCTCCACTGAACTGACTCATTTTGTGTCTGGTAGAGACACGTGGCAGCATACTGGTGTTTTTTTTTTACAATTTACTGCTGATAATTTATTTCAATAATCCGTCTAGGTAGATACCACCACATGGCCAGTAATTCCTGGGCCTATGAGACTTAAGATATGCTGATGATGATATCTCAGAGGGATAGGGCCGCTATGTGTCGCCACACAGAAATGTGTGGCACCACACCTTTGCTGCGGTAACACAGAGTTTGGTATGGGCAGACTCTGAGTGACCTAATTTTTCCGTATTGACCAACGAAGTTGTCTCATCAATGCTGATATTATAAATTCAAAACTATTATTATCACCTTTATCTTACACACACAATTAGTTCATACACAATACTACCAGCAAGACTTACTACTATTGCTTGCTTTGGGACTACTACCTTACATTAAAGGAAAGACCACAAATACCTTCTGTTTATAATATTTTTTTTCTTTTTTTATTATTCAGTGTAGCCTATCTTTCTTTCTTTGTAATCGAAAACTGGCCATATTAGTGTATATGTATTGTATGTATGTTAATTATATGTGTACATATGTATGTATAAATTTTTTATTTTGTATATTAATAGCAACATTGTTATTATAATGGGATATTTCTATAGTTTTCTCGACGGGTTGGGATATAAATAGACAAATGCTTAGATAATTATCTGATACGATAAAATAAATAAAATACATTAAGAACTATACTTAACATAATACCATATAATAAAATGTCTAAATAAAATCCTAACCAGACTGAAGCCTTGGGCAGAGGAGACCAAACGGCCGAGGGTCAGGGTGAAAGTGAAAGAAACCGGCGGAAAATGGGGGCGCTATCGAGGAGCACCGCTCTGCATTAGTCCAAGTTTTCTCAAATGTCCCGATAGACTGACCGCTAATAATACGTTCGCAAGAACGACTACCGTAATAATTTCGGTCGACACACCACCCCCGTTTCCGATCCACGAGACCGTACTTAAGAGCGAACGCTTCTGGTGGAGAATTCTGGTTACTAAGATACGTCTGTGTACTAGAGTATTGTACTAGATACTCAGAGTTAGCAAGCGCCGAACAACTGGAGATGACATGCCTTGGCGACTCGCCGAGACGGCGACAAGCTCGGCAGAAGTCGACGGTGCCATCCTTTACTATGTATCTGCGATAGTTTGTGGTCCGGTGTTGTCATTATTATTATCTTAGAATAGTTTTCATCTTCAGTGTTTAGTACTTTTTTTTAAATCTGCCTTAATTTTTTTCTTTTATTTTTAATTTTGCAGCCACTACTCTTTGCTTGCTCCGAGGAAAACTTTCAGAGAATGCCATTAATTATGCCTTTTACATGTTTTAAGTGTGTGCAAATAAAGATTAAATAAATATGCATTATATATATACTCGAAAGGAAATAATAAAACATCAGCACGACCATTATCTTTTAATAACCCCAATAATAAACAATATAAATGACCAAGGACGTTACTCCATGAATACTGACGTTATACTTTCAAGATTGTTTAGTGCTCCATAGTTATGCATTAATTTTACACACACAATTGGTTCACAGCGCTGGTATGTATTCAAAAGTATATAAATTATTAACTTCATATCCAACTTCAGCACCGGCACCCACTCATCTTTTAATAACCCCAATAGAACTGTCGTGTTTATGTTACATTTCTTACAAACTTACTGCCCTACGACGACGTATGAATATTACCAATATATAATTACAGTTAGACGAACAAACTTACAATTTTATTGCTTTAAGATAAGAGCAGGTTAGGTGCACGGTCACAGTTGTAAACTGCGCGAGGTCACGAAGCAGTTTTGCCATGCTCGTTGTACAACAAAAATAATTGTAGTTCTCTATAAACACGAAAACTGCAGACTAAGCATTGCTTGTTCGAAATAAGAAATGATTTCTAAGGTTTGTGCTGGCGTCTCACATCGGAGCAAACATTTTCAATACGACATTTCAGGGGTTGATATTGCAAAGGACGTCAATATTGTAACCGTACAACACTGTCTTCCTGATTGCTAGACGGAGATATTTTATTGTACAGGCCACGCATTCTTAATGCTTTTTGATAACACGTTCCGCTGCGGACCGTTTTTTGAAGACTCTGTTCAGGCCACATCGGTTTTTTTACGTTAATTGTAATCAAGAAGTTTTTGATGTACACCTTATAATTTCTCAAAAGCACAAAACTATAATTAAAAAGAAAAGTGCGTGAATGCCCCATGCAACAATAAATGCAATAGATTGGTGAATATCTATAGTAGGATTCCTATGCAGGAATTCGTGTAGGTAAGTACCACCATGGCCAGTTATTCTGCCGTGACGTTGTAGTCTCCAACCATAACTATGTTTAGATCTAAAGGGCACTGAGAGCTAGTACAATCACGGGGCATATGAGACTTATGAACTGATGTCTCAGGGTGGCGGACACAGTGTGGTGCCTCACAAAAGTGTTCTGGGTGACACAGCATTTGTTATGGACAGTCGTTTTGCTCGTCTCGTCACTTTATCCAATTAAAAAAAGATATGATATCAAGATGCCTACAATTTAGTTTTTTTTTTTCAATACAATACTAGCAATGCTATTAACATTACTAATATTTAGTTAAACACTCCAACTAAGCTCAAAAGCCTGTACTAGACGGTTCATTACAATAGTCGAATGAAAGGCTCCTGCGACGTCACGTTTTGACACCAAATAACAACCAAGTGATGGGCAGCAGCATCTTCCTGGAATATCTGAATAAAAAAACTCCGGTTGCCAACCTGCCCGCCAAGCGTGGCAGCTATGGCAAAACCCCCTGAAATGAGAGCTAACTTTTCGTGGCAATCTATGGCTTATGTTCGGCAGTGGACTCCTCTCATTTCTGAGAGGGTTTTCTCTGAGGGGAAGCTGGAAAGAGTCCGCCATTCTATTCCAATGCGGTGTGGTGCAGTTCACATGTCGAAACATATGCCTTTATTCACTATGTTTCCCTCCACCGCCGAGGCCTTGGTACATCAGCACTTACAATTGAAATTAATAATTTTAGTAGTGTCGGCACCGGGGAACAAACCCAGGTAAGTACTGGTGGTAGGATTCCTATGCAGGAATCCGTCTAGGTAAGTACCACCCCAGGGCCAGTTATTCTGCCGTGAAGCAGTAGTGTGCAACATTACGGTGTTTCGGTTTGAAGCGCACTGTGAGCTAGCGTAATCACTGGGCATATGAGACTTGAGAACTGATGTCTCAGGATGACGGGCATAGTGAGGTATCACAAAGAAATGTTCTGGGTGACACAGCATTTGTTATGGGCAGACGTTGCACTTACAATCAGATGAACGATTTGCTCGTCTCTTCCATAAAAAAAATCATTATTGTAATCTATTGTAACTTGCTTGCACAGTCTTCATCAGCCCTACCGCAGATTGCTATTTACCCTAACCTTAAGTCACTTTTTCGTAAAAATCGTCAAATCTTACCAATTAAACTAATTTTGATACCAAAAAAAAATCTGCTGAAATCGTCGAAATTATATTATTAGCACTTTTTCTTTTGAGTTTTGACGCCGATCCATCTCACGTCAAATTAATAATGATGAAGATACCCTAATCTAATCAAATCCTTTTAAGATATAATATAATAAACGAACAGAATTACACCTAGCGAGAAAATAATCGTTGGGATAGCAATAGCCATCACAAGGAATCCAAAATGAATTAATATTTATCACAATAATTTAATTTGTTTATTTATTTATTGCTTAAGGGCTACTTACAATGTTACACAGTCTAATCAGTAATATAAAGTCTAGAATTACTACATTGTACTACATATAGTACATTTATCAATTTTACTATATGTACTATGTACCTCAGCGATAAGAGGTTACATTACCTTTGCATATATTTATTTATTACCGCTTGTCATTGGTTGTAGGATTACTAATCAGGAATCCGTGTAGGTAGGTACCACCTAGTACTATCTAATTTTGCAAGTAGTAGATGGAGGCAACTGATAGGGCAGTCCACTGCTGAAAATTATACTTCCTAAACATAGGGTTATGAGGGAGGCTATGTTCAGCAGTGGACTTGAGATGGTAGTTAACCTATAAGTTGCTATTGTAAACAAACTATGTTCTGTTCTATTCTTCTCTTCGATTTAGGTGCGTGGTCCCCCGTGATGTAGCGGAACCATTAATAAGGCCTTCGTTTCACATCACTCATATTCTATGAAAGTCGGCTACTTGCCGGTTCGTGTCGAACTATTGTTCAGCCAGAGATAACCACATGTATAAATTATAAAGCCAATTAGAACTACCACTTGATACTGCTTCCAGTCACGAGGCTGCGTATTTATGGCACTTAGATTAGTTAATTTCTGCGATACCCCCAGGACCAGACAAAAAATTACTTATCTTTCTATTCCATAACTCCTCCAAAAACATAATACACAAAATATGCCAAGAATGAAGCAGTTTACCAGTTTTTTTTTATTGGATATAGTGACGAAAGTAGTGTAAGAAAATGTGTGAAAGAGGTAAGTGCAACATTTGCCTGTAACAAATGCTGTGACACCCAGGACAGTTCGGTGTGACACCACATTGCGCCCGTCACTCTCAGACATTAGTTCTTAAGTCTCATATGCCCAGTAATTACGCTAGCTCTCAGTGCCCTTGAAGCCGAAACACAGAAATGTTTGCACACCACTGCATCACGGCAGAATAACTGGCCCTGGGGCGGTACCTATCTAGACGGATTCCTGCGTAGGAATCCTTCCACCATAATGATTTCTTTAAGTTAAGTTTCATTTAAATCCTTCCACCAGTAAAAAGTCAATTGTGTCGAATTCTCATTATTTATTAATCTAATATACTTATATTCGTATTACTTTTTTCTTTTGACAATGTTCACAGTTGCCGTGCCCGCATTAAATATGCAAATAGTCCTGACTCCGCAGTTTATTTGTAATAGAAGTGTTGTGCCAACACAAAGAATGTTGAGCTCGAGGGAAACAGAAAGGAGAATAATTTCAAATGATATTCGGTCCCTTCATATCGTTATAGCATCCCGCTCAAGTTTTGAATTAAATCGAAATTAGCAAGCTTTAATGCGAATTTATGATTCATAGGGTGGAGAAAGGCTTAATATGTAAATATCTTAGGAAGTATATTGTTGACTGGTAAGCAGTATTTGTGAGTAGTTTGAAATCATATCGTGTCATGTTTTCGAGAATGTTCTATTCATTTTACGTCCATGGGACTTAAGAATAAGTCTTAAACAATATTTTAATTTATTGCATCGTAACTGTGTTAGTGGTGTACTCATTTTGTGATTAGATACTGATGGTGAATAGTGACTCAATCGGGTACGAATTACGTTATTTCAGTGTATACGTGTAAATTAGCAGCGTAACCATGCTATGTTATAAAAGATGAGAATGTAAACCGGAGATCTTTTGATAACCAACAAAGTATTTCAGCATAATCTACAAGACTGACAAGGTACGTTGACGATATACAGTAGAGACCTACCTTTAGAATTTTATTTTAGATGTCTACGGTATACAACGACCAATGCTGGCCTGACAGTGTGACCATTATTATAGTCATCAGCCTCTGACTCCGGGAATCCCCGGGAATATAGGTGATTTCCTAACGCTCCCAATAGACGAGGTGTAGTTACGAAAATAATAAAAAAAACATGATTCAAAAGTTATTGAGTATTCTTAATTATACATCACTTGAAATAGATTAAGGTTTAAGATCTTTTATAGTTACGATTTCTTATATTTACTCGAATATTATACGATACATTTTTTATACTAATTATATTTAAAAATAAAGGGAACATTTTATTCACTATTTCAATATATTTATTATTTTCTTTTTTTTTATAAGAAAAAAACGATGCCCCCAGTAGGATTTCTCCTGTGTCGTGGGTACGTTTTACAGACATAAATTCCACATGTACAAACCACCCAGACCCGGAACAACTATCTGTAGGCCATACAAATATTCGTCCCGTGCGGGAATCGAACCCGCGACCCGCGGCGCAGAAGCCAAACGACTTAGCCACTGCGCCAACCGAGCCGAAAAATATCCAAATTGCTTACGATAAAAGTCGTCAATTCTAGTCACCAAATCCACCCAACATCGGTACGTGATCGATTCAAACCTCTTTATTGACATTATCAGTGAACATGTGACGTATCAATATTTTAAAACATACCACCCAACTACTGGCCACGTTGTGGGTACGTGCCGATTGTCCAGTTTTGAAGCCACCAGGTGTTGTTATCAACCGCATGAGCCAACATGATTTTGTGGTCATTATTGGAATTAATTGATAACGTGACACGTGTACCTATAGCTATCAACGTATATATTAGCTAGCTGTTTACTTATGATTGCTTCGAAATTGTAGATTATATTCGGAATTCTACATACATACATACATAAGATCACGACTGTATCCCATAAGGGGTGGTCGGAGATTGGGCACTCACTGCAAAAGCATATGACTGCCACGATCCACGTTTCACCAAAACAGTATAATGCACTTGGCGTGATAGGTGGTGAGCCCATCGCCACCATGCACTATTAGGTGCACAGTGCAGTTTTATTCGTTACTCGCCTTTTACGAGATCCATTGGATGAGATGGAGTGGTAGTATTCTTTTAACGAGCCGCCACAACACGGCACCGGAATTCTAGGCAAAGTTATATATGGTGGCGGCGTACGACTGCCCGCCACGTCTCATCTCGTGGGCTTTAAAAGTGGTAACTAAGGACAACGACGCTTTTAAAGTTGATGACTTTCAGTCAGGTGACCAGTGACGGTATCTATGCAGGAATCCGTCCAGGTACCTGCTATCGCAGGGCCAGTTATTCTGCCGTGAAAAAGTAGTGTGTCAGCTTTACTGTGTTTCGGTCGGAAGAGTACTGAGAGCTAGTGTAACTACAAGGCATATAAACCTATCATGTCATGTCATGTCTCGGGGCGACGGGCGTAGTGCGGTGCAACACAGATTTTTTTTAAGTGGCACAGTATTTGTTATGGGCCGACGTTGCTTTTACCATCATGTGAACGTTTTGCTCGTCTCGTCACTTTCTTCTTTAAATAATCATCTCGCGAAATTCCAGACCAAAAATACATAGACTGGTATGTCAGATTCTCATATGCCAACATCACTACATAAACGATTGAATATTTGATACCATATAAGTATAAAATAAATCTCTTCCTGTTTGCCTTTTACGTACAACACTGGTCTGCGGGGCTATTACGTATCCAAAGTGAAGATCACTTATAAAAGTGTTGAACGTATATCTGTCAAATAATTTTTTTCATACTAGTTATAGTTAACGAAAATGACGATTATTTTTCATATGACGTCTGTTTTGTTAATCATAACCAGTATGCAGACACTTATTTAGCAGATATTCGTTCAACACTCTTATAAGTGATCATCACTTTTGAAACGCAATAGCCCTGCTGGTCTGTGTAAATAAAAACTTTAATATATTTCGATCTTCAATAGATCATTAACAGAAATTCAAGAATATACGTAAAGCTTTTGATTATAATATCTCAAATTAATATATTGATGATGATGATGATGATGATGTTCTCCTAGCCGATTTCGAACACGGCGACAACTTCCGAATCCGAATGTCGAGTGCCATCAACTGCGCAGGAGATATTATAGTGCCACACGTGTACGCGCAAACACAGAGGAACTCACTCGTCCCAACCTACCCGCGCCCGATGTAACGCTGATGCGATAAGATCGGAGGTAGGCCAGGATGCAGTGTCAGAAACACGGGGACAAACGCAACACAAACAGAAAACCAACAATTTGAGTTTTAGCACAAATGTTGACTCCGGCTGGGATTCCAACCCAGGACCCGCGGCGTAGAAGTCAGGTACTCTGACCACTAGGCCACGCGGTCGTCAATTAATATATTAATATTAATCTAATATAATACTAAACATTCGCACAAAATCGCGAGTTAAGGTCTTTGCGAACAAACCTATAACCTAATCACTAATTAATAGAATATAACTCCCAAATATTCCTGATGAAAGTTTCCGCCAAATGACTTAAGTAGACAAACAGCAACGGATTATTCTGTCGCTCAGTCGATCCGCCAACTTCTGCGCTCAGTTAAATCCCAATATTACTCTATGACTTAGAATCGAAGCCAAGGGCGAAGTCAGCTTATACCGACTAAATTATGCAGTAACTTTCCAAGTGGGAGTTAGGCAAAGTTCCGAGTTACACCACGGCCCAAGTTGCAACAACATCAATCCGTTCGTTGAGTTTTAAAATTAATTACTTGTTTGAAAGTTATTATAAAGTTTACGTTTGATTAGTTCATTAATATTGCGCGAACTAGAAAATTTTATATAAGTCGACATTTTTGAATAGTGATATTTCTTATTTGTATGAGCAATACTGATGAATAGTCGAATATGATCACGTGGTTTGATAAATCATGGGTTCAGATCCCAGTAGAAGCCAATATTTGTAATATACAAAGAAAAAAAAACTTTTCCTATCTTAATGTGTTGCATAATGATACCGGTGTCTTTTACACTGCATCTGATCTTATTGCACAAGCTATACTTTCGACACGAGCAGGTGAGGATGTTTTAGTGTGAACGTACGTGGCACTACGATATATACTGTCTCGTAGACCGCTTCTGACAGTAGTTGAGAACCATCGCCGCGGTCGACATTCGCAAGAAGTATATCCTTACATCGATACTTATATCTAATATTATAAATACGAAAGTAACTCTCATTGTCCCTCTATCTCTTTGTTACCTTTTCACGGTTCAGTCGCTAAACCGTTCTTGGCACAGAGAGAGATAGCTTGATTCCTGGAGACGGGCATAGAATCTTTTTTTTGTCCTGGAAAATCGAATTAGTTCCACAGGATATTCATAAAACCTATATCCACGCGGACGAAGTCGCGGGCATCAGATATTTGTGATGGATGTTACTATTTAACATGTGTTCCATTACGTTACGCTACAAAAGCTCGAAAGAACAGAAAACGAAAGAAGAGGTCAGACGAATGTGAGCTTCTCATTTATCTTAGGATTCCGTCAAGGTAAGTATCACCGCAGGGCCAGTTATTCTGCCGTGAAGCAGTAGTGCGCAAACATTACTGCGTTTCGGTCTGAACGGCACTGAGAGCTAGTGTAATTACTGGTCATATGAGACTTAAGAACTGATGTCTCAACAAAATGAGCGTGTGCTTTCGTTGTTGGCAGACGTTTTGCTCGTTGCGTCACTTTATCAAAAGAAATAAAATGAAAAAAGGTGTGCAAGGTTTTTTTAAGAAAGCAACTGATATAACCACATAGCATTAAAAAAACCGTCCGAGTCCTACTTCGAATCGTATATTTTTATTGCATTATTGAGGGTACAAGTTTATTTCTAGGAACCTAAAAGTGGGTCTTTTAGGTTCCTAGAGGACTTAGGACTTTAAGTTTATTTTTACTACCTATTCTTTAAGTACTGCTATAAATTTCTTATTTTTATTGGGGTAATAGTTTATTTTCATTTACAGGAAATCTCTTTACAAATAGTAAGTAAAGTAACAGTCTATAACTGGCCCACTGCTAAGTGTTGGACTCCCCTTATGCGTGCGAAAGCGTTTTGGAGGGAAGAGTCCGCCACGCTGCTGCTGGATGGCGGTTTATTGGAGTAAGTGACGAAACGAACAAAACGTTCATCTGATGGTAAGTGCAACGTCCGCCCACAACAAATGTTGTGTCACCCAGAACATTTGTGTGTGACACCATACTCATTCAGTTCTTAAGTCTCATATGCCCAGTGTTGACACTCACAGAACAGAATCTGTTCTGTGATTACACTAGCTCACAGTGCCCTTAAAACGGAAACACTGTAACATTGGCACACTATTGCTTCACGGCACAATAATTGGCCTCGGGATGGTGTCCTGCATAGATATCCTACCACTAGTAAATTTTGATCTGATCAAATAATGTAATAAAATTGTCCTAGCTCTTGTAAAAGCTGATCAATAACTGTTTTACTAGTGAATGAAGTCAGGATAAAGTTATATCAACGAACAAATGTTTTTTGAAATGTTGCATATCAGACAGTCACCACTGAGGACAAAAATCCCTCATTGCCAGAATTAATTACATTCCCATTGAATACAAAAGTAACGTAACAGCATGGCACCGTTTGTTGCGAATCTCGAAATTCGAAATTCCAATTACTGACATCGTTGACAACCGCGTGGCCTTTGGTCAGAGTCCCTTACTTACACGCCGCGCGCACTGGTTTCGAATCCCAGTCGGAGCCTACATTTGTGCGAAAACACAAACTGTTTATTTTCGGGTTCTGCTTGTGTTGTGCATGTGAAATAAAACCCACTGTGGGGCATCGGTTTAAAAAAAAATCATTGATAATCAAACTTTAAATTATTTATTAGTCGCTTTTCAAGAGACCAATCTTTGGTTTTGATTATTTTTGATTTATTATTTTATTTATCTTTTGTAATATTTGTTATCACAAAAGATAAATAAAATATAACATATATAATATAATAATGCCAAACCTGATTTCTTTAATTATAAAACTGCTACCTTATTCTATATAAAACACCATCACTCGCAACGTGAAATATTATAAGGCTGCTGTTTAAGAGCACCTTTTTGTGCAACACATTACTTGTTTTATTGGAAACTTATCAAAAACATAGACAAAGTGGTATTTGATTAGAAATTCATTTAAAGGAGCATTGTTTATGATATTTGCAATTAAAACCGATTTGTATTTAGCTGTTAGGTGTCCGGCAGAGTAGTATAGCACCTACCTCTTTCCTATCGAGGTATAGGTAGGTACTAGGACTAAATGCACGTAAATAGATCGCCATCACGACGCAGGTGAGCATCGTTGGAAAACTGTAAAACTGACTTCATAAATCTGTGAAAATTATTGACAACGGGTGCCGATAGGTATCCTGCAGAAGAGAATAGCAACTAGCTCTTTCCTACCGAGGTGTCGGAAAAGACGACTAAGTATTGTACGGACAGCCTGCAGAAGATGTGCAATGCTGTCACTATACTGCTCGTGTAATGGGGGAGTAAGAATTGTTTGACTCTTACCAAAATTGCGGCGACGTGCTGCGCCACCCGTCACGTCTCGTTTCTCGGGCGAAAATTGGACAACGTTTTTGGCCTCCGCCTACCCATTTTATGGGAAAAAGGCGTGACTGTACGTATGTATTTAAACCTGTGTTTACTTGTGAAAGTCATACAAAGGAGTCACAAACTTATTCACAAAATAAACTATTTGTGTATTAATATTTCAAAGGGATGTGTAAAGTGAAGCCTCACACAATGAACCCGAGAGTACCTTCCACTGCGTATTCACAAACTGCCAATAGCGCTGTTGATATATTATTTGCTGGTCCGTTTCGAATTAATTATCGAAATCACACAAACTAATCAATTATTACTAACCTATACAATTCAGTGTATTGAAATAACCACGGGAGTCACAATACAATTGACCGATCAGCGGGCTTGGTACAAGGGAAAAGATATGAACTTATTAAAAATTAACCGAATCTATTCTAATCTTCTATATTTATAAAATAAAATGTTCACGTTAGTTACACAATTTATAACTCAAGAACGGCTGGATCGATTTTTATTATGTCGGATTTGTTGGTCTTGTCACCGCCCCAAATAGCAGAATAACAATTAAAACATAGAAAAAATCAAGAAAAAAAATGTGAAGAAAATTTATTTTCTCAAACATTTTCCGTATACAACGCCATCTGTGATACATGACAGAAACAAAACTTATATTATTTTGTGTTCATGACAGTTCTATGATAAAAAATACTTTTTCTTCTTTCTGTTTTCTTTCATTGGAAGAGTTCAGCAAAGCAAGAGAGATGGGACGAATCATTTTAACATCAAGACTGGAAAAACTCCTAATTCTGTTTTGCACAAGAATTGAAAATATTCACTACTTAATAAAAAAATATACCCATATAACCAAATACATATGCACAAGGTGTCGACCAATATTTTATACCGGAATGATACTGGCCACCCACATCTGACGATGTAAACATAATTGCCGGGAATAAATAACGTTGACGGAAACGTATGTCTCCTTCCTGTTAGCGGGGAGTCATCATTAAAAAAAATGTCGAGGAAATATGAAAATTATTCAAGTCATAAATTCTATATCTAATTAGGTAATAACCCAAAAATATAGAAATATCTGTCCACGCAAGTATTTTATTTATTTTAGTATAATATTATTTTTAGTTTGTTTTCGGATCTCGGCCTTTGATAGCCGCATTAACTTAGTGAAGGATTTAATAGTCTACCTATTAAAACATTGATTCCAGTTGAAGTCAACTACTCGATAATGCGTTGTGTACTTAACGTTGGGTGTGCCTTTTCTAGATGGAGTGACGATCTGTGCAAGTGCTAAGTGTCTTACTGGGAGAGGCGTTAGTCCAACAGTGGACTGTAGCAGGCAGACGATGATGGTGAAACCAAACGCAAATATAATAAAGTTGATCGTGCGAAGTCGGCACTAATAAATACCCAGTCTGCTTTCATCTCAACATAACTCGAAACACGATAAACACACAGACATAAAATATAGCATCTATGCTAAATATTATTAATGCGAAAGTAACTATCTTCCTCTTTTTGTTTTCTTTTTTTTTGTATAAAGTGACGAAACGAGCAAAACGTTCACCTGATGGCAGGTGCAACGTCCGCCCACAACAATTCTGTGTGACACAAAACTGCGCCCGTCACCCTGGGACAACGCTAGCTCACAGTGCCTTTCAAACCGAAACACAGTCATGGTTGCACACTACTGCTTCACTGCAGAATAACTGGCCCTGGGGCGGTTCCTACCTAGACGGATTACTGCATAGGAACCTTTTCACAGGTTCAACCGATCTTGACAAAATTTGGCACAGATGTAGCTTGCATCCTGGTGACGGACAAAGGACGTCTTTTATCCTCGAAAATCAAATTGTTCCCACGGGATATTTAGGAACCTATATCCACGCCGCTAGTATTATGTTTATGTTTTACTATGTTTTCTTTCTTTAGGTGTGTCCTGCGGTTTCACCCGCGTAAAAAAGCCGACCCCGATCGATGATATACATATATACTTCCCTATTTGAATCGGATTTTGGGGTTTTAATTTTTTTCAGCCGTTTCAATGATTAGCCGGAACAAACAGACAGACAAAATATTACAAATTGTTTTTTTCTTATAAGTACCGTATATACTTTTTTAAGCATTGAGTAAAAAGCTGTTATTTTGTTATTACAAACGGACATTTCAATTTTATTTATTTGTAAAGATGATTCTAGATATCAAAAGCGTACAGTGATAACTCTACGTTTGCGTTGCACTAATGAGCATACTTGTGATGGGCTGAAATATCTACATCTAAATATTACAATCTAGATGTGAGAAAATAAAATAAATATTATTATTATTATTATCATGATCGTCATTTCAACCTATTACTAGTACACTACTGAACATAGGCCTCCCCATAGATTGGCTCATAAGAAATACGAAGATGCTGTCTCCTGGTTTTTATTTTCCGTCTTCAGCCGCCACCACACGTCGTGGTTGAAATATTGATAACTATGCCTATAATTTCTTACTCCGTAAATTATGTTTTACAGGCGATATTTTACGCTGATTCTATAATTTGGCGTTTAAAACTATTCACTCCTAATGTGCAGCTTTGCGGAAACCGAGGTCGACAGGAACCAATTAGCGAGTAGTATGACTCGATAACATCTCTTGTATAGTTAACGTTACCAAAACTTAAATATAATTGTGTCATCTATTCGCATAGATGTGCTCTGCATTAACAATTACTTCCAGATCTACGTTCGACAGGTATTCTTCCACTGTTTCCTTATTGTTTTACAAATTATAGGTGTTATAAAAAAATGGTTGATTATTATTTTAATCATAATATTTTATATACGATATTATATACCAACTTGAAGTAGTGCTACGATTCCTATGCAGGAATCCACCAAGCTAGTGTAATTTCCCGTTACATGAGACTTACGAACGAATGTCTTATGTTGGTGATTATAGCGCGGTCTTGCAAATGCGTTTCTGGATAACATCGCAAGAGTTATCGACAGACGTATCCCTCAACAATGAAAGATGCAAACTTTTGTTGAAATCTATGGGGGGAGGCATATGTTCAGTAGTGCGCTATTGAAAGTGTGAATTGATAATGATGATGATGGTTATAAATGTAATAAAAGATTTTTCAAGAGCATGTGGTATTCTCTACTATATTATTTAACTACACTACAACATACATACATACATAAGATCACGACTGTATCCCATAAGGCTACCCCTCAGAGACTGGGCACTCACTGCAAAAACAGATGACTGCCACAATCCACGTTTCACCAAAACAATATAATGCACTCGGTGTGATAGGTGGTGAGCCCATCGCCACCATGCGCTGCTGGGTGCACAGTGCAGTTTAATTCCTAACTCGCCTTTTACGATATCCATTGGATGAGATGGAGTGGTAGTATTCTTTTAACGAGCTTCACGGCACACCGCAACTACACTACAAACAACGAAGAAAAACACGTGCCATATTTTAAATTATAAACAAGTGCCAAGTTTTTTTTTATGAAAGAGGGGGCAAACGAGCAGGTGGCTCACGTGATGGTAAGTGATCACTGCCGCCCATGAACATCTACAATATCTGAGAAAAGCAGATGAGGTCCCTATGTCGTATCGGTCCGGCAGAACCGCTGGCGGCAGCAGATTCCGTAAAGTACTTGTGCGTGTCAGAAAATTCCGCGAAAAACGCACTATTGTGGAATACCAACCATCAAGGTGGACTATCCAAGGCCTTTGCTTTGTCCAAGTTAGTTGGCCTCCCCCTAGCTCTCGATTAAAATTAATAAATTTTGATGAGTGAGATTGACTGGAAGATCACCAATTGAGCGACCCCGACGGAAGTCGTACTGACGGTCACTAATCAGCTAGTGCTCCTCTAAATACCCCAAGAGCTGGCAGTTTACAATGGACTCCATTATTTTGAAGGAAAAGGAGGTGATGGTAATCGGCCTGTAGTTGGACGGATCTGAGCGGTCGCCTTTCTTAGGGATCGGGTGCACTAAACCTGTCTTCCATGAGCTTGGGACGACGCCTAGAGAGTAGGAGTACGGGAAAAGACGCATTGGAACCGGTGCCAACTCTGGAGCACACACCCTCAACACAATAGGGGAGATGCCATCCGGCGCACTCGACTTGTTGATATCTAGGGAGAATAGTGCTTTGCGAACTGAGACTTACCAGAACCTGATGTCTGGCATAGAGCACTCACACCGCGAGATGGTTGGTGGTGAGTTCCCCCTGTCATCGAGAGTCGCAAAAAGACCCTAGAAGATCGGCTTTCTCCTTTGCATGGACCAGCGAATTGTCCTCCCTGTGCAGAGATGGAAGTGATGGCTGAATGAAATTCCCTTAACGTTAACTTGAATTAATCATTTTGACTATTTGGTACAGTGGTCACAGTACTCGACTTCTACGCCGCTTATCCAGCGTTCGAATCCTAGCCAGAACCAGCTATTTGTGCAATAACACAAATTGTTAGTTTTCGTATCTGGTTGTGATGTGCATGTGTGAAATTTATCTCCAAACACACTCACGATACAGGAGAAATACTCGTAAGGATTTTTTTTTTTAAATGTCAATAAACAAAAAATAATGCTTGCGGTAGCCGAAACCGATTTATTCAAATTGAATTATTGTTTAACCACTAGTTGCCCATGACTTGTACCCTTCATATTAATACTGTTCAGCGCACTCCAACTAACCTTTGTCACAATACACTGAATTGTTTACCCAGTCGGATGGTGAAGCCTACAGGTCCGTTTCGTATCGTGATAACTAACGTCAGCTATCAAGAAGGATGGATGATTTGACTGAGACCTGCTTTGTCTTCGCTTGTACAAAAGCAAAGCATATGCTGTTTGAGTAATAGAATTGGAAAGTAATAATAGATAGTAGACTGTTTGATATTTTAGGTACAGTTTAGTTACTGAAGTTTGAATTTTATTTTTGAGTTGATGCCGATTCTCTGAAGAATAGTTTGGCGGATGATATTGACAAGGAAAACGGTAGCTACCCGCCAGATCGGGTGGTCTGATCTGGGTAGGACGTCTCCTCCTACTAGTAATATTTAGATGTTGTATATATAGTTCGCGTCTCAGAAAACTTTCATAGCGCGACTATGGACGTATGGGAATATTTCTTGAGCTTTTCATGTAGCGACATAGAAGTCGCTACAATAGGATCCGTGTAGAAATCCGACAGAAAACTGAAGTGACCGATATAGCTTAAAATCTGCAAGTTAAAGTGGCAATGACTGGAAAGGTCCCTGACTAGACGCCACGAATGGTTAATAACAAAAAATCCTATGTCCAGCAGTGAGTTGGTGAAGGATGATGATGATGATGACATCGTTATTGATTTTTAAATTTATATCCCATTTAACCGACAATGTAAGCAATGTAAGCGGCAATAGCCTAATGGTTTAGGGTACGGACTGTGAAACATGACGTCGCAGGATTGAGCCCGCCATTCGACTATTGTCGTAAACCATCTCCTAGTACAAGCTTTTACGCTTAGTTGGAGTGGTTAGAAGGAATATTAGTAATGTTAATATAGCATTGCTAGTATTCTTTAAAAAAAATCTAAGTATGCTCCAATAAAAAGCAATTACAGATGACGAGACATTAAATCGTAGTTCTTTTTATGACATAAAAACATGACGACGCTATCAAGTCATTCACCTGACAGTAAATGGAACGCCTGCCATTAAATTATGATGTGACTCTTCCTTGCAAGGAGGTTCTTGAGTTTCTTATGCCCTGTATGTAATTTGCACTGGTGGTAGGATTCCTACGCAGGAATCCGTGAAGGTAGATACAATCCTAAGGCCAGTTATTCTGCAATTTGTTTCGGTCTAAAGAGCTCTGAGAGATAGTGTAATTACTGGGCATATGAGGCTTAAGAAGTGATTTCTTAGAAATGTTCTGGGTGACACAGCATCTGTAGGAAAGAGGTTAGTGCTATTCCGCTCTGTCGGACACCTATTGGTTAATACATACTAATAAATTAACATAACATCTCTTATAAAAACATCTCTATTAAATTTGAAAAATCATACCATACCAATATTAAATCAACTTGTGGGTTAAAAACATCACCGCCCTATGAATTTCGTATATTAAGCTTCTGTTTGCTAACATGCATGTGAAATGACTTTCCTGTTTCTCTTTGCCAGTAGTTTAAAACAATAGAGAGCCATTGTAGCGTGCTGCCAAACAAAAAACATCCATACTGCTCCACCACCGTACTAATTGACTTCATACAACAGCCGAAACGTTCGGGTCGGACTGCACGTTCCATTGTAACGTTTCCAGCGGGAACAAAGATAATGTTGCGCAAAGTCAATCGAAACACGAAGCCGGCTTACAAGTGCCTCGATTCAGGACCTCTTGTTTGGGTAGACGGATGGAATGAACTCTAGATCAAAGATACGCTAAAACCGTTTTCATTAAATCCTCTGTTGTACGTTAACCTCAAGGTACGTTGTTGTTTGTTGTTCCGAAGGCGAGATTAGTTTTAATAATAACACGGGATGAATATTGGTGTTTCGTTGTAACCCTATGGCTATATTTCCCTTTTTGAGGAGAAACTTCTTTGGGTGCAATGAGAGTGAAATTTTAAGGAATTTGAGTGCAACGTTTTTTTGTGTAACGTTCCTGTCATTCATTTGACGACCGTGGCCTAGTGGTCAGAGTACCTTCTAAGCCGCGGGTCCTGGGTTCGATTCCCAGCCGTAGCCAACATTTGTGCTAATACACAAATTGTTGGTTTTCAGGTCTGGTTGTGTTGTGATTGTCACCGTGTTTCTGACACTGCATCCTAGCCTACCTCCGATCTTATCGCATCAGCGTTACATCGGGCGCGAGTAGGTTGGGACGAGTGAGTGCCTCTGTGTTTGAGCGTACACTTGTGGCACTATAATATCACCTGCGCAGTTGATGGCTCTCGACAGTATTCGGAAGTTGTCGCCGTGGTTCGAAATCAGCTGGGAGAACATCAAATAAATATTTACGAATTGATTCAACCCGCCTGCCATGCGTGGCGACTATGGCAAAATGCCCCCAAAATAAGAGCGACAAACTTATGGCAATCTATGGGTGAGGCCTATGTTCAGCAGTGGACTAGTGATGATAAGCTGAAATGATGATGACGATTAATTCACAATTATTTTTTAACTTAGCAGTAATTTTTAAAGAGTATTTTTTTTTAATTTCTCGGTTTTTTAATTTCATTTTAATTAAATTTGTAATATGTACATGTACGTCATTACGTCGTACATATGTAAGATTACGTCTAGGTAGGTACTTGTTAGATAGGCACCATCGTGCTGGTTATTCTGCCGTGCAACAGTAGTTCAAACCGGTTTGAAGGACACTGAGCTTGTGTAATTACTAATATGAGAGTAAAGAACTGATGTCTCAGGGTGACGGGCGCAGTGTGGTGCCAGTCCTGTAGACTTGGCAATAGACTTTTCTGAGAGACGCGTCAACTGTTCTGCAGACGTAGCGCTTACCATCAGATGAACGATTTCCTCGTCTCGATACTTTCTTACATTAAAATGTCTAGACGGATACCGCGTCGTTTTGTACAACAATTTACTGACTTTTGGGTTTGGGCATATTTTGTGTGTTCCAGTATTTTTTCCAAATCATTGGATATGATTACGGACACGTCGAATTAGGGAATACAATGATTTAGTATTTGAGGAAATTTAACATTAGAATGTTTCGGGACAACCTTCGGTCGTCGTGCAGATCGATTTGGTCAAGTAAGTTGAGAATAAACTTGTAATTATAACTAATTAAACTATAATTAAACTATAATTTTTAATCATAAAACCGACTTTAGCTCCAAACAGTGTTTCATGATTTTCTCAAATATCCCATCATCAGAACTTGACCGAAATCCATATGACGACCTTGTGGCCTAATAGTCAGAGAACGTGAATTATACGCTTCCGATCCTGGGTTCGAATCCCAGCCGGAGCCGACATTTGTACAAAAACACAAATTGTTGGTTTTCGGGTCTGGTTGCGTTGTGCGTGTAAAATTTATGTCCGTAAAATTCATCCACGATACAGGAGACAGCCCTAACGTGAGGAAATTAAAAAAAGAATAAAGGAGGGAGTTATGCCCGAACATACATAAAACTATATGTATACAGAAGAATTGAGGACCTCCTCCTTTTTGTGAAGTCGGTTTACCGCTTAATTCCCTACCGCGTCAATTTCGCAGAACGTCGGTGACAATATTTCGATTCCCGGAGTACCTCCAAAATTGATCTTGTTATTTTAAGTGCTGATTTATCACACGCCTGGTGTTTTTTTTATTGGATAAGGTGAACGAAACGAGCAAGACATTCACCTGATGGTAAGTGCGACGTCTGCCCATAAAAAATGCTGTGTCAACCAGAAAATTTCTGTGTGATATCACAATGCGCCCGTCACCCAATCTTTATTTGCTTTTGAATCGAGTGTTTACATGATGTTATAAATTTGCGATTCCGATCTACAAGTTCAGTCATAAATGATAGCATGCAAATATTTAAAATTTAAAGTACATAAGTTCAATATTTTCGATTCAATTGATCTATTATGTCAATTAATAATTTTATATTATTACTATTCTATATACAGTTTCATATTATTTAAAAATTGATAATTAATATTGTTATGTACCATGCGATGCTGTCTTATTATACTAAATACTATTTTACTATATCTGAATCAGTACTTATATTCTTTATTATTCTATATTTGTACATTATTGCCCTCGATAAGCTAAGAACTCTATAACAGAATAAAATATATGCTCAAGTAGCCACTTATAAAGAAAATTTTTGTAAGGGTTGTTCTTTTATTATATGCGGTACTTTATTGTATAACGTTCTTCCCACCCAATAACAGTTTTTTTTTATAGTTCATAGTGTCACTAATTTGTTTGGGTATCTTGTACTTCTGTGGACTACATCTTTGTTCTTCTTATAAAAAGTCTCAAGATATTGCTTCACAAATGTTGTCATTTCTAAAATATATAAGCAAGGCAAGTATATAAGCAAATATATAAAGCATCTGTTCTTAAGTCTTATATGCCCAGTAATACTAGTCTGTGGGATTTGGGATCGGCTTATTAGGATAGAACTTTCTCCACCAGCCGATCATAAGAGCGTTGCCCACAGGAGGAGGCCCCTAAGTGGACGGTGGTATGATTTCTATGCAGGAATCCGTCTAGGTAAGTACCAAGCCAGGGTCAGTTATTCTGCCATGAAGCAGTAGTGTAAACATTACTGTGTTTCGGTTTGAAGGACACTGATAGATAAAAACTGTTTTCTCAGGGTGACAAGCGCGGGTTTGGTGCCACCCAAAATTTCTGGGTGACAACATATTTGTTGCGGCCAGACTTACCATCACTTACCATCAGGTAATTGATTTTCTCGCCTCGTCACTTTCTTCCGTATAAAAATGGACGTGTAAAAGCTTATGATATGTGGTGTAACGATATGTGATGCTGTTAAAAAACATGTAAATTCATCATAAATAGATGTTTAGAATAGTCAAAAATTATCACAAATACATAAATAAAAACATTTCACATAAACTTATCCACAAAAAACAAAACGCTGCACGAAAAGTCCACATAACAGCATCAGGAATTAATAGCGAAAGAGGCCGCGGTCAACACTGGAGGGTGTATCAGAAATACTTTCCTTCATTACGAATTTAGTAGCCGTGGAACTTCATGCGAAATTCCCGCTGGTGCCCCTCGGTGGCGAATATATTGAAATTTGAAATACATATTTCTAGTGAACCGCCCGGGGCGCGGTACGCTGGAACTATTCAAATATACGCCGTGCGAAGTTTTAAACGTTCGTTTTTTTCATTGAATACAACATTTTCCTGGTTTTTACTGTACGCGATACGACTACGATTCGATAATTTGATTATGTTGTTGATTATTGTTCATTAAACTTCAGTAAATCCCCTGCGGTACCAAGGCTAGGCACTCGCTTTAAATTTCATAGTACGCGAGTGACCTGGGTTGGATTCACGGTGCCGGTACCGATAAAATTGTTAATTGTAATTTTAATTGCTGATTTATCACGTGCTCGGCGGTGGAGGCAAACATCATGAGGAAACCTGCATGTCTGGGAAATATAAAATCTTTCGAAGATATGTGAAATCCGCCAACCCGCATTGGAGCAGCGCGGCGGATTCTTTCCAGATGCAAAACCCTCACGAAAATGAGATGAGGCCTGTGCCCAGTAGTGGGACATTAAAAGGCTGTACTTAAAAACTTTACTTTTTTACTTTTGGAACCCCCTGTGGTGGCGGCCTAAGTACATATGCCGTGTCACAGTCGACAAGAAATTTCCCAAAAAAATTATGGCTTCGGATAAAAGATAAAAGTGGTTGAATAACCATCTCGAAAAGTATCTGACTTAAAATACCGAGACAGATCGGAGGAACGACTAAGGCACGAGACTTCTGATATGGCAATCGCCAGTCTGCCTGCCAAGAGCGGTGATCATGGCAATTCCGCCTTTCTTAGGAGATTTACAACACCCACGGAAGTAGAAAGCTTTTTAAAAAACGCTTTAAGTTTGTTTTTTTAATAAAATTCAACAAAATGTGTATAGTGAAATTGATTCAGTATTCTTTTCGATCAGAAAACATTTGTCGCTGTAGTAGTAGGAACACAGAAAGGGGATCGCCATAGTTTAAATACGTTTCGCTGTACGCGGAGGTCAGACTATTTAATACTGCGAGCTTTGCACAGGGTTGACATTTCAAATTTTAGTTGAATCTTTCTACAGTGATACTTAAAAAAACTCGTTTCCTTTAGACACTTATTGAAACCGTTCTCGTTGCATGCTGCAGTAGGCAAATTGGCATTTTTGGACTGTGACATAAACTAGAAAAGTAAAAAGAATGTGGGTGACATGATTCGTTTACTTTTGTTTCTGGAGTTGAATACTTGTCTATAAAAAATTATACTAGTAATATATTTAGTGACCCATAAAGCAGTTGCAAATTAAGTTTCACGATGTAAATCTTTGTAGTTAGGAGTACAAATGGTAGAATAGTAAGACAACAAAAATTCTATCGTCACCATTGGATGGCATTCCACAACAGTGCATTTCCCGCGAAATTTTCTGCCACGCACCGATACGACTTAGGGACCTTCAAGAAAAGAGCCTTTGCCGGTCTCAAAGGCCGGCAACGCACCCGCGCAACCACCCCTCTGGTATTGCGGATCTTCATGGGCGGCGATGATCACTTACCATCAGGTGAGCAACTTGCTTGTTTGCCCCCTCTCCTATAAAAAAAAGAATAGTCAGAGACATGGGCAGAGTTACAACATATTTAGAGCTGATTTTAAAATACATTTATCCTAACGGGAACAGATATGAGAAGGTAGACAAGTACAATACTAAGTCTAATCAATTTTACTTATCCTCAATCAAATAAATATGATTGTGAAGTTTTCTCTCTGTGTCTGCTGGCTAAAAGCGATATATTTAAAAAAAAGGTACAGAAAATTTAATCAAATTTAGCTTTGGATCTTTTAGTGAGGTGCCGACTATCGACATATGACTCTGTTACCTTATTTCGACCCGAGGGTATCGTAGTGTGAAAGTCGATAAAGTGAATTGCCAGAAAAATCTCTTAGCGTCCAACACATGGCGGAATAATCATCTGACTTTTACCAAACCTATATAATCTAGACTAGTAATGATCAGCGGAATCTAAGCAGTGGGCAGTCTGGTATGGTGATCGGCGTTCGAAATGCCAAGCGCGGCGTTTCCGGCTTATACCATATATCTAATTTGAATGGTGTTAGGATTCCTATGCAGGAATCTGTAGGTACCACCCCAGTGCCAGTTATTTTGCCATGAAGCAGTAGTATGCAAGCATTTACTGTGTTTCGGTCTGAAGGGCACTGCGAGCTAGTGTAATCACTGGGCATATGAGACTAAAGAACTTATGTCTCAGGGTGACAGGCGCAGTGTGGTGTCACACAGAAATATTCTGGGTCACACAGAATTAATTGTGGGAAGAGGTTGCACTAGTCATCAGGTGAACGTTTTGCTCGTTTCGTCACTTTCTGTAATAAAAAAAGTCCTTTTTTTCATAGAAAAATGCCTAACGCATCATCCCGCGTTGGACTATCATCGATACCATAGTGTTCTCCCTTCGCCGCATGTTGGCATGGGGGCCATGGGAACGCTTACACACACATACTCATCCACACCAGCGCCAGCCGTCTACTATCGGCGGCCCCTCCTCTGGAGAGAACAACTCCTTCCCTCTCTCCCACCCAGCAAGGCGCACCGAAACATACGGCCTCTCGATGTTGACGCAACGGATCTTTCCGAGTTCGCTACGCGCAAGCCAGGGGGGCCAGAAAAACTAGCACTTGAAAGCACCAGCCTTTCCGACCCCGGCCGCGGATCTGATCTGTGGCAACGCCCCCAACCACACTTCGGTCGCTGATGGAACGGGGAGCGGCGCAACAGAATACTGTCACTTCTCCCCCTCTCGCAGCCGCACCACTGTCGCATCAACGGCGCGGCTTCACTAAGGTCGCGGAGGATGGGAAAAGTGGCGCATCGCAACACTTTCGCTTCCCCCACGACTCCACCTCGGCTACAGAGCGCAGCTCAAACGTCCTTCTGTGCGTAACCAAAGCGGACTTGCAAAGCCCACTCTGAGCGAATTCCCGATAAAAAGGCTAACCATATGGGTCCCGCTTAAACTTGACTTTGGGTGATCAAGCCACGGCAAGGTGAGTATCCATTGGAGGGCGCAGAGTCCTACGTCAACGTCCAACAGTTAACTTTTTACAGGCTAAAGTAGAAAAACCTTGGACTCGTCGATTATTAAATACGAGTAGTCCAGAAATCCACGAAGAAAAGATCAAAGCTTCCCATAAATATTTTAATACGATATTTACCGTTTAGTAAAAAAACGTGAAATGAAATACGTAACCATCGGATTATTTAATTTTGAAATATTTTTAAATATAAAATAAAGCTACATTTATTACATTTGAATATTCAAATATAGATATAGAGCTAAACCTGTACTTTGATTTGTTTTCAGTAAATGGGAATATAGAATGGCGGAAAGGTCGGGTTAGTTAATATTAGATTTTTAGGGTTGTCATTTAAGATAACAAAATTGTTACTTGGAAAAAAAAAATATTAAAATAAAACATGTCGGATAGTACTATATTAAAACCTAAAATATAATGGTTTAGAAATGATAAAAATTGTAGAAATAAATCAGTCATTAATTGGTTTTTAAAAAGTAATCCACGTATGTAAATTAATATTTAATACGACAATCTCCTGCAACGTAACCGATCAATGATCTCCACAATTCAATAAGTGTCTAATAAAAACGGCATCTTTTACTTAGTAAATGCTTTCGTGTTTAATTTTAAAAGCATCTGTTCCACATTTTGCATATAGGTGACTAAAAAAAATACTAAGTTAACCTTCACGGGTGGCTCCGGACCGGTATTTTGTGGCAATCCATAGGGGAGGCCTATGTTCGGCAGAAGATAGGATATACAGTAATCGCGGAATAATAATATATGCAAAATGCTGAGACTTTTGAACCAATTTTAATAGAATTTGACGAGAACTGAAGACCCAATTGCTCGCAATGAAGAATTCTATTTAAGTTCTCGGGGGACGACGATGCTATCTTGGGATGAACATATAATATAGGTGTACGAGTATGTAGGTGTCCGTAGGCCTCAGTAACCACATACCATTAAGTTGCCTTTATGATCGTTTATGACTCACTAGTTATTAGTGTTTTTAGTGGTAGTAAGTGACGAGTGAAGTGACACTGATCTGCGCTCGTCACCCTGGGACTTTATTTATGAAACAAAGTGACGAGACGAACGAATCTTTCGCCCATCACAATTGTAACGTCTGCCATAACAAATTCTATGTAACCCAGAATATTTCTGTGTGTTACCATCATCACTCTGAGAATTTAATTTTTCTTATGTCTAGTAATTACTAGCTAACAATGCCCGTCAGATCAAAACACAGTAATGTTTGCACACTACTGCTTGATGGCACTTTGACAGAGTCCTGCATAGGAATCCAACCACAAATTAATTACCATAAGCCCAATAATTTTACAGTGCCATACAAACCGGAACACATTAATGCTTATACACTACTGCTCACCGACAAAAAATCTATGGCGCTGTACAAATATATTCTCTTATGTAACAAAATTTGTTACATAAGAGAATATATTTGACAGAGCATCAAAATAATTTAAAATTTAAAAGAAATAATAGAGTTTTGATTACAAAACTCTATTATTTCTTTTAAATTTTAAAGAAATTTAGGGTTGCATTAGCAACCCTAAATTTCTTATTCAATTCGGGTTTAACAAAGCCCAAGCCATGTTCTGTTCGAAAAAAATGTCGAAACACCAAAAACATTTTTTGTAGTTCAATACCGAAAACAAAATCCTCTCTTTGTTGGCTACTTTCATGCCATATTCTCTGTGTATTGAATTATTCAGAGATTATTCCGTGTTATATTACTTTTTTTTAATTATATGATAGGCAAAACACTCATAGTTGCACTGACTTACCAATATTCAATATTTTTGTCACTAGAAAAAAAAATTAAACTCTTCTAATTTCATTAAGCTACGAGTTTACGGGACGAGCAAAACGTTCACCTGATGGTAAGTGCAACGTCTGCTCAGTAATTACACTAGCTCGCAGTGCCCTACAGACCTAAACAAAGCTATATTTGCAGACAATTGCTCCACGGCAGAATAACTGGCCCTACTCTGGTACCTACCTACTACTTACTAGACGGATTTCTGCATGGGAACCCTACCACCAGCTCGGCGGCGAAGGAAAGCACCGTAAGAAGCGTCCGTGAGGCGACGTGACGTGGACGTGAAGTCCGACAACCCCATTTGATCCCCGCAGCCATTGGATCAGCGTGACGGACTCTTCCAGCTCCGAAGCCCGTTCAAAATTGAGAAGATCTGATATGATATCTATTGAGAAGTCCGTGCTCAGAAGTGTTACTTTTTTCTACAGTGAGTGCCGATGAACGTATGAGCCGAGGCAGTTCAGTCGCCGAGTGCTGTATTACATTTCATATTATACAATCAAACGGAATTCAAACTTCGGTGCAACTTATATAATTTACTGGTGGTAGGATTCCTATGCAGGGATCCGTCTAGGTAGGTACCACCCCACGGCCAGTTATTCTGCCGTGAAGCAGTAGTGTGCAAGCATTACTGTGTTTCGGTTTGAAGGGCACTGTGAGCTAGCGTAATCACTGGGCATTTGAGACTTAAGAACTGATGTCTCAAGGTGACAGGCGCAGTGTGGTGTCACACAGAAATATTCTGGGTGACACAGCATTTGTTGTGGGCGGACGTTGCACTTACCATCAGGTGAACGTGTTGCTCGTTTCGTCACTTTATACGTTAAAAATTAAAAAAAAACTTCTACCCTGCGGGGCTTGGGTTCGAGTCCCAACCGGAGGAAATATAAAATTGTTTAATTTCGGATTTGGGTGTTTTCTACACGCGAAATGCACGGACATAGATCAACATCACGACGCAGGTGAGCATTTTTGAAAAAAATATCGGGAAAATAAACAGCGTTGCTAACTTTAATCGACTTCATAAATCTGTGAAAATTATTGACATTGGGTGCCGTTAGGTATCCGGCAGAACAGCATAGCAACTAGCTCTTTCCTACCGAGGTGTCGGAAAAGACGACTAAGGGCGGATTACACCGTCAAAACTAAACGCGATCAGTTCAAGCTGAACGAAGTTTAAGCGTCTAACTGAGTTCAATGCTACTAGTCGCATTTCACCAACATCAACTGAACGCGATTAAAGCTAAACGCGGTTCGAATTCTGAACGCCCAATTTTCGACGTTCAGCTCTTTAAACGCGTTTAGAGAGCTGTCATTGTCAATTGCACAACTATGTGAACACAATAAATATTTTTAATACGTTTTGTTTATTGTTCGCATACCTATGTGTCTTATGCGTAAAAGCAGGCTGTTAATGTCACAAAATAATAAATACATCGAGTTTTTGTTTTAGATTGTGACGATATTCCTCGTTAACTTCGTTTTTCTGAACGCGATCAAAATGGTGCCGGTGAAATCGGTTAGACGAAAACCGAGTTTAAATGATACATTTGAACTAAGTTCAGTAAAACGTGGTTTTATTAAACTTGGTTTCCAAAGCGATCGGTGAAATCGGGTCTAAGTATTGTACAGACAGCCTTTATTCCTGCAGAATTATACGATAATATACAACGCTGCCACTATACTGCTCGTGGGAAAGCATTAATTAACTAGAATTTCAATTCGCACCAAAATGGCGGCGAAGTGGTTCTCCTCCCGTCACGTCTCGTTTCCCACGGGGTCAAAAGTGGGCTGGGGGTGTGTTCTATGCTTATCCCATATACGAGAAAAAGGATCGTAAGTAAGTGTATGTAATTTGTGCCTCTAAAACGCGCCCACGACACCAAATTCTAATGTAGAGTTCTATAGAATTTTTCTGTATGTTAGGTAGAGTAACGTTTTTTTTTAAATGAAAGAATTAAATATTTTGCTCCATTTGTACGTAACTTAAAATGCAGTAAGGAATAGAGACAAAGTTGAGCGCGACTTGTGGAGGTAAATCGCTTAAAGGAAGTAAACTTTAGAATCAAAGACGCATACAAATAGTCCTTTTAACTTCCGCGCGCGCCACTCACAAATCATATGTTGTGAAAGTTTAAATTTAAAAGGAAAATATGCGAAGGGAATAATAATAGAATTGTTTTCAAATATTATAATATTTTAATTCATTTATTATTTACGTTTATATTTAAATAAAACTATTTTTCACGTAAACTTGGCGATGGCTTTAAGAATTGTCACGTGGCGACACTACATATCGAATAATTTAGTTTAAAAAAAATGTAAACATTTGAATACATAAAACAGTATCGTTATTATATACTCGTGATTGTAAATGCTTGTTCGTTACGTTGTCGTTATTTCAATAAAATGCGTAAGTCGACATGAGTTGAAATGACATTTTTACAGCACAATATTTTACAAGTATTTGAAATTTAATAAGCGATGGCCCTCAGAATTCTGTTCGTACGGCACGGTATTTCGCAAAATGTAAGAACTCTTACATCTGACATCGCATATTTTTATAAAAAGTGGTATTCACCTTAAAATTGTATTCACAAATATTACTACTATTTAAAAGCAATATTATTTGTTGTCGTATTTATAAAGACGGCGATATCGCCCTGGGATAAATGAATGAAAATTCTTTATTTTTCGACGTAAGAAATATAAATTTCGTTTAGTAACATCATATTTTTACAATCTACCACCGTTACGTAATGAGATTCCTCTGACGGAGAAGAAATAAGCGAAAAAAACTCCGTAGGTATCCTCTGTTTTGTAAATCCTTTTTTTTATCTTTGTCGAAAATACGTTATAAATAAATTTACAAAGAATTGTTACAGGAAAACCAAAATACGTTCCGTTTTAAAATTTTAGACAGTATTCAATAATAAATACACAAGCTCGAGCAGACCAGCCTTCACCAACAGCAACTGTTCACAAGCATGACGCATGTGGAGTTTGACCACAGAGACTGTTTTCGATTATATATATCCTATGAAATTGACATAGTTGTCAATATATAGATATAAGTAGTCAAATTAATTATATAAAATAGTCGTAACGAGGTGTGATGGCGAAATAAGAGAATCTTTCTCCTCATGTAAATACCGGGGACAAACAAAAACTTGTAATGTCGGTTTCTCGACTCAATAAAGTCAGTAACTCAATTATGGGGCAAAGTATACGTTTTTACAACAAAATCCCAGTGAGTGCACATGGCTTCCTACCTATAGATCCATAAAGATTACTAAACACAGACTATATACTAAGGGTTAATATAATATAAAACAATACATGGATGATAATAATCCCTGGGAGTGAGCTTTTTCTAAGAAAAGTGAGTCATGAGTTGCGACAGATTCTCAAAAGGATTAAGCGACGAGACGAGCAAAACGTTGACCTGATGGCAAGTACGACATCCGCCCGTAACAAATGCCCTGTCAACCAGAACACAGTACCGCACCACGCACCCGTCACTCTGACACAGCCAACAATGCTCTTTAGAATTAAACATAGTAATATTTGCACACTACTGCTTCACGACAGAATAACTGCTTCTGAGGTAGCAGCTACCTAGACGGATTCCTGCACAGGAATCCTACCACCAGGTAATGGTGCAGCAGCGTCTGCTATCGTCCGCCCGTCAAGCGATGCGGTAAAGGCATCCGAACTCAGACCTCTCAACAACTATAAACAAACAACGAGGTATTCACTTGTCCTTACCTTCCCTTATTCGACGTAATTCTTATATGATAACTTTGGAAGTACAATCGGATTTAGTTTCAGAGATACGGAGATAATAACTTTAGAACCGAACCCGACAACATTTATTCGATAGTAAAGAATACTAAGCAATGCTATTAACATTGCTAATATTCCTGTTAACCACTCTAAGCTTGTGGAGATGGTTCACGACTGTAGTCGTATCGCAGACTCTTATCTTGCGACGTCATATTTCGTAATCCGTAACTTAAGCACAGACCACTGCTAGGCGGGCATATGAAACTTAAGAAACGATGTGTCAGATGCCCTGGCCACTTAGACAAACGTTCGTTCTTTTAATTCAATTTATTGTATTACACAATAGTACCATCATCTGCAGCAAACTGCCAGTTTAAACGCGTTTCTTTGTACGTTAAACTTAAATATAATTTCGGTGATGTGATTGCTGTTAGCCTTTTTTGGCTTTTACAGCTTCATCGGATACTGTGCTCACGGGCCAAGGGCCCGCGTGCCAGGTTTTGTTTGACCCAAACATAAATAAATAAATAAACTCCTACAAAAACCTCGAAATTCGGACTGTATCGCGTTCGCTGCGTGCTTGCGCGATTTAGAATATCTCAATATGATTTAAAGTCGTATAATGACCGTCCGAGGGGGCTGCGGGCCTCCATTCGGACTGTCGACTTGTGTGTCGGTAACTCTGGGCGGTGAGAACCGCCCTGAAACACGGGTGTATCGTGTGTACGCGGTGTGATTGTCGACTGCTGCGCGCCGCTCTCTACAGCGGTCGCGCGTCGTGGTGCGTGTTATATTAAAGCTATTGACTGTATGTACAGTGTATCCTGGATCGTGACTGACCGTATCGTGGTCAGGGAGTGCTGAGACATCCGTGTCGTCTAGCACGTTTGTTAAACTTAAAGACGTGGTAGGATACCTATTCAGAAATCCGTCTAGTTGGATATCACCGCAAGGCCAATTATTCTGCCGTGAAGCCGTAGCGTGCGAACATTAGCGTGTTTCGGTGTGAAGGGCACTGAGAGATGTCTCAGGATAAGGAGCGCAGTGTGGTGTCACACTGTAATGTTCTAGGTATCACAACATTTGTTATGGACAGTCGTCAACATTTGTTAAGTTACAAAATTTACATCACGTGAATGTTGTGCTCGTCTCGTCACTATCGCCTATAAAAAAACAGTACAAAACTGCAGGCACTGCGAAAAGTAGTCTTTTGTAATATTTAAGCGTCAATCGTGACATACACAAAAAATGCACGCGTCATGCTTTTGATGAAAAATTGCCATGTCTAGTCGCTCAGTCGACCGGCTATCGGGCTTTCGTTGAACGCCGAATGGTGTAATGGTTGTACATTTGACGACCACTTGTCAAGCTTTGCCGTTGCTGCAGCGGCGTGCGTTTACCGGTTCAAGTGGGTTTAATCCGGTTTTTTGAAAGAGCTACCTTTTGAGTAATGCAAATGTGCAGTGGAAAATATTTTCAAATTGAAATCTTTATACGATGCGAGGGCAGATTGAAATGTAAAGTTACATACATTTTTATTTTTTGTGCGCGAGTGCGGGTAATTTATGCGCTTATTACCATAGATACAAGTGTTAGAAAATATTATTAAAAGAGATTAAGAGAAGTTACAGGAGAAATCCTAGTCATTATATAATTTAAAGAAAAATAGATTAATATCCAGTGTAGTGTAGTCGATTTTCGACTACAGCCACAACTTCCGAATCCTGTCAAAAGCTATCAACTGCGCAGATGACATTATTGTGTCACAAGTGTACGCGGCAAACACAGATTCTTTCTAATCTACCCGCGACTGATGTGGTGTACATGACATAGCATCGGAGGTAGGCTAAGATGCAGTGTCAGAAACACGTGAACAACAACAACCATACCAGACCCGAAAACCAATAATAACAAAAAATATTATGTAAATACACGCATAATGCAAATTTTATGGTCAGTCTGTGGTCAATTAACGGCTAAATAATACTCGTATATGTAAAATAACGAAGTGGATCTTCAATTAAAGCTCTTTCAATCGAAAGAGTTGCAACGGATTTTAATTAGCTTAATGATACTGCACCTTTATGCATGATCAGTAATGAACTTTTACGTAATAAATTCTGACTCGAGTTATTACCACTGATTTTCGAAGTATACAACTTCGAAAATCAGTGGTAATAACTCGAAATTCACCAAAACAAAAAAACATAATAATAATGAAATAATGATTTCTTATATTTACTCAAATACTACACATCTATATTATATCTATATATTTTTAAAAAGAAATATTAAAATAAAAGAAATAATATCAAACTATTTTTACGGATTTTATCGCGTTTAATTTTGTACTATTTACAACCCGACGTCTGAGGACATGTCTGAGGAATAAAAAATATTTCGAAGACATGTGAAGTCCGCCAACCCGCATTGGAGCAGCGTGGCGGATTCTTCCTAGCTCCAAAACCCTCTCAGAAATGAGAGGAGGCCTGTGCTCAGTAGTGGGACATTTAAAGGCTGAAACTTTACTTTTTTTTTTACAACCCGACGTTTCGAGCGCTTTACAGCAACCATGGTCACGGAAGGTGACAGACGTCATGATGTCATAGTTAACACGGAGTGCCTTCAGCTTTGAAGTTCAAATTTTGTTTTTCATTTGGTAGAGTGACGAGACGAGCAAAACGTTCACCTGATGGTAAGTGCAACGTCTACCCATAACAGATGCTGTGTTACTCAGAACATTTCTGTGCAGCACCACACTGCGCCCGTCACCCTAAGACATCAGTTCTTAAGTCTCATATGCCCAGTGGTTACGCTAGCTCTCAGTGCCCTTCAGACCGAAACACAGTAATGTTTGCACACTACTGCTTCACGGCAGAATAACTGACCTTGGGGTGGTACCTACCTAGACGGATTACTGCATAGGAATCCTACCACCAGTAGCAGTTACTCTCTTTCTGCGTAGATCGGACCAAAAATAATAATTAAAAGCGCTCGAAACGTCGGGTTATAATTAGTACAAAATTAAACGCGATAAAATCCGTATAAATAGTTTTATTAGAATAATAATAATGAGGCTAAGCTAAAAGTCTGTAACGATCAGTAACCTGAAGTGGCACTAGGCCGGCCATATATCTCGTACAAATTATAACTGTTGGGGAAGAAAGGTTCTCGTGTGGCCACCTCGTATCGGAAAACGCAGTGTAGGATAACGTTCTACTAGACGGAGCGACGACCTGCACGGTGTTGTGGGAAGTCGACCGACGTGGCTCAGAGTCCAAGTTTGTGGCAATCTTTGGGCGAGGCATATATTGAGCAGAGGTCTTGTGATGGGCATGAATGATGATGACGATGATAATGAATAGGGAAGATGTCTGAGTTCGTGTTGTTGTGTAAAGCCTACGTAATTATCGATGGATAATCTATAATTACGTAGTCGCTTAACGGTCTATGAAAACGATACGTGCCGACACTCTTTCTGGAGCAAAAAATTCACACTAACTGAGTAGGTTCTCTTGCATTGAAGAGTATTATACTCTTCAAATTATATTGTTTTGGGAAGACCGATGCCGGAAAAGTTTCACTCTCTCGATGTGCATCAGAAACTTACATGCAAAGCGCTGTACGAATCCAAGGTAATCACGTCAGGATGATACATCTCCGTGCGTCGTATTTGATTTAAACAGTAATGTTTGGATACTACTGTTTCATGGTAGAACTGATCCTGCGTTGGTACGAGTACCTACCTAGACGGATTCCTGTAGAGGAATCCTACCACCAGTAAAACCTATCTAACGCCTTATAAATATCTAGCAAAACAGCTAGCGTTTCACCGCAGCTGGCCACGCTATCATCCAATATATATGTGGCGTGAACAAAACGATACCCAGTAGACCGGTTTCAAGCGCTTTTGTCAAGAGAAGACCTCTTGTTAGAAGTCACTAGTCCACTACTGAACTTAAGCATCACCCATAGATTGCCACAAAAGTTTGTAGCTCTCATTATGGGGGATTTCGCCATAGTTGCCACGCTTGGCAGGCGGATTTGCAACCGCAGGTTATTTATTCAGATGTCACAGGAAGATGCTGCTGTCCATCTTCTGATTGAAATTTTCCACCTTTCGACTTTATCGACGCCCACCGCCGTGTGGTAGCGGCTTAAGAGAATCCACCACCCCATTTCATTCGAGACTTATGCGACTTTAAATTTCTGAAATCATACAAGTTTCGTTATTTTAAAATCCGAAGCGTATATTTGTACTCCATAAAGAAATAAAATACACGAGAATCGCAGTGAAAAGTTATGAAAATAAAAAAGCGGATAGCACAGTTACATAAGCGAAACTTCAACAAAACGTATAACATATGACAAAGGCTTGAGAGCTTACAGAAAAAGTCCGTTAGCTCAAAAAGGGCACTTAGCTTTAAAAATTGCATACTCGCCTCAATGGCTCTTCACGTTGGCTGTATTTCTGAATTCCCTTTGCATCGCTTGTTAGCTTTTAAATCCGCACTACTTAATTTTAACATAAAAAAAAAGATTTGTTTGTCTAGCAGTCCATTCTTCTGTTGAAATGCGAGTCCATCTCGTTATGTCTCTCTCACTTGGAAATTTTAATTTTTGATGTGCGGCCAGTACGGGAATAATGTAATGCGCTTCGTTACCCTCCAATGCAAATGGAATGGTGTTATTAGAGCTCGGGCACACGAGCTTGTAGATATGACTTTGTTTTTACAATTCGTGCAACAACACATGTTATAGATTTTCAGGTCTCTGGCACTGTATCGTAACCTCAGATTCTGTGTTTACGGGAAAACTTGTGGCACTATAATATAACATGTTCTGAAATCTTCCAACAGTATTCAGATGTCATCGGCGTTGTCGAAAATCTGCTCGCTGATCCATTGCCACTTCAGCTTGCTGAGGTTCACGTCTCCGTTCCGTATGTCATCACTGGCAATACGAAACCGAGACGTTACGTTAAATAAAAGCGTGATGTCGCATGCAGACAATTTCTGCTGATACAACCGAAAGATGTGACGATATCCTCGTTTAAACATAAATTATTTAAGTTCTGTTAATGCGTCATATTATTGTAAGTGCACTGACGCAGCAGTCCGAGTTGCCTCGGAGTGCGGGCCGGACTGAAAACCAGTGTCGGTATCAGAGCAATTTAGGTCTCTGTAACTCGATTTTACTGAGTTGTGTCCATTTCACGGTCTTATGCAGCTACACAGACTCATTTTATATTATTTTTTCACTTTTTTTAATTTTGGTCAATATTATTTTATGTTCTGTGTAATTCCATTTTTTTTACTTGTTTTCTTTTGTATCTATTGTGATTAGACCGTAAATAAATGTCTTTCTTTCTTTCTTTCTTACTGCTGAACCATCCACTTCTCGCAAAGTTATATAGGTCGACTCTCCTTTTGGTTAGTGGATGACCTACGCTGTGATTTTCGGTACGATCTTGCCACTACAGAACCTTTTTTTTCTCATCGGTTGTCAGGTCTGCAAACGATGTGGATTCAGCGGAGGTACGTACCTAAACAGATTCCTGCATAGGAAACCTACCACCGGTGAGAATTTATAGAAATAATATAAAAAAAATAAAAATTAGAAGTGAAATGAATCAGTTACTTGCCTTTAGGTAATGTTGTTAATGAAGTTTTTTGATGGAGCTTTTCTTAAACTATGAGTACGTATAAAATATGTTACTATGTTTTCTCTTGCTGCTTTAGAAATATTGCTCAAATAGTTTTTTTTTTACAAGGAAAGAGCCTTGAAGAGACTTTCTCTAAGGCTGGTGACGCACCCGCGGTTCCTCCGGTATTGCACATGTTCATAGACGGCGGTGATCACTTAACATCAGATGAGAAAGATGGAATTTTTTCTGTACCGTAGGTGCAACCAGACCCGGGAAGCAACAAATTGCGTTTTTCACAAACGTAGGCTCCGACTGGGATCGAGCCCAAGACCCGTGGCGCGGAATTGAGTTACTCTGATCACAAAACCACGCGGTCGTCAAATCGAATATATCACGAACCTTACAAAACAAAGCAATGAACCTCTGCGATTGGTCGGTATTAAAACATCAGATACAGTTATTAGCCAACACAACGTTACAAACGTGCTATGGTTATTTTTCAAACGGAAATCAACTGCGTCGGGTGTATATGAAAAAATATGGAGTTTGCTAGAGCGAGCGAGCAGCCGTGGGCGATCCGCTAGTTTTGATTTCCAACCGGATTGAGTGTTTTTTTTTTTCACTTCAAAGGCAAGCTCTGCCTTGCTCTACTTGTATGAAGTGCGGACGTCGTAGTTCATCTTTTTTAATATTGCTAGCAGCGTAATCCTTGATGTTTTTGCTCTTGTAATGATAGTGGGGTTGTTCTATAAGCCTTTGACAAGGGCCCTTTAATTTAATCTGCATTTGAGCGAAGACTTGCTTCTTCTATCTCAATTTCGCGTTTCACATTTACTGAAGTTTCACTGAAGGTGATTTCTTTTAAGATACTAGTGGATTTTCTTATGAAAGCCCTGAGAATTTCTTTCGTGAATTCATTTTTAAAGGTGGCGTCTTTCCGCGTCCTCGTAGCCCGTTTTTATAATACTTGGTTTTAATATATTAAAACTGTAAATTCAAGCTGTTATAAATAATTTCGAACAAATTCCTGTCTCCATTCTCTCACCTACATGTTCTCTTAACAGTGCTGAATATAGTAAAAAAACTAAAGTATGAAATGTCCGTTAAATATTATCTTTTCTCAGTCATGCAGGATTCCTCCAGATGTTTTCCTTCACCGTAGTGCACATGGTAAATCAGCACATGAAATTGCAATTAACTATTTTAGCGGTGCTGGCAACAGGAATTTAGCAATGGTAAGTGCGTAATATTAAATTTACCCCCAGAGCTACCACGGGGCCTCTCCGGAATAGCAAGGATTTGCCTTAATCGCCAGACGGATTAGCGATGGCAGCAGCAACGCCTTGCAATTTTTTTTATTGTATAAAGTAACTAAGCGAGCAAAACGTTCACCTGATAGTAAGTGCAACGTCCGCCCATAACAAATACTGAGTCACCCAGAATATTTCTGTGTGACACCACACTGCGCCCGTCACCCTGAGACATCAGTTCTCAAGTCTCATATGCCCAGTGATTACGCTAGCTCACAGTGCGCTTCAAACCGAAACACCGTAATGTTGCACACTACTGCTTCACGGCAGAATAACTGGCCCAGGGTAGTACCTACCTACGTTTCTGTTCCCGTCACCGCTCTGGATATTTTAGGTCTGGTGTTCGGACTTCGACGCGCTGAGCACCGCTTAACAGAATCTTAAGGCGGCTTAAGAGATTCTATCACCCCATCTTGTCCCGTGGGTGTCGTAAAAGACGATAGAGGGAAAATGAAAACCAGGAGACGAGCAGCAGCATCTTCCTGGAACATCTGAATAAATAAACTGCGGTTGCCAACCCGCCTGCCAAGCGTAGCTATATGGCGAAATCCCTCAAAATGAGAGCTGCAAGCTCACGTGTTTTGTGGCAATCTATGGGAGAGGCCTATGTCCAGCAGTGGACTAGAGATAGGTTGAAATGATGATGAAAATTATCAAATAATTTTATAATTAATAAATAAATTATAAAATTATCACTTACCATCATTTTTTTTATGTTAAAGGAGGCAAACGAGCAAGCGGCTCACGCTTGCTCGTTTGCCTCCTTTAACATAAAAAAAAGGGATAGAACGAAACTATGAATAGATAGAAAAATGCATCCTATTTTGTCTTTGTTTTGAAAATTTAAAAATAATGATATGTATGCGCGTCAATCAAACAGAGATTCACTGCCTACTGGTTTATTAAAACTGTTTGGTCCCCACGCATAATATATAGTTATATAAACATACATTCACGCGCTTTTTACATATGAGGGGTAGGTATGGGTATAAATCGTTTTTGCCGGACAACGGAACCAGGTCAAGTAACCCCGAAACTATAAACATATACTAAATAGTATTTAATTCTCGAAATACTGACATAACTCTAACATGTACCGTCTGCTCATAACAGCAAAACTTTCTGACTTAATCGAGAATCCATAAATAGTTACGTAATTATCGAACCTAAAACGCATTCCATTAAACGGTTAATTGTGGCTTAACGGCCATCTTTAAATATATTAACTGCACGCTTTGAAATTCATAGCTCGCATTTAAAATAAATGCCAGGGTTAAATTTGAATATGCATATGCTCATCCGCGTATCATTTTATCTTCAGCTACAGGCTTATGCTCGGATTTATGTACGAGTATTTCAATGCTGAGTTCCCGTATTCCATATTTATTTGACTTTTTAAAGTGCACTGCGGAAATGAAGCGCTCCCTCTCACTGACTCCCATTTTGGGACGGTCGCGTACCATAAATATGACCGAGAGTTTCGATAGAGAGCCGTGGTAGCTCAGGGGCTAGGCGCTCGCTTTTAATTTCATAGTACGCGAGTGACCTGGGCTCGATTCCCGGTGCCGGCACCACTAAAATTGTTAATTGCAATTTGAAGTGCTGACTTACAACGTGCTCAGCGGTGAAGGAAAACATCGTGAGGAAACCTGCATGTCTGAGAAATTAAAAATATTTCGAAGACATGTGAAGTCCGCCAACCCGCATTGGAGCAGCGTGGCGGATTCTTCCTAGCTCCAAAACCCTCTCAGAAATGACAGGAGGCCTGTGCTCAGTAGTGGGACATCTATAGGCAGAAACTTTACTTTTTTTTTACGATAAATTTAAACTTGGAAACGTTTTGTACGTCTTTCACGCTTTATAAGCTAATAGCCGATGCCCGCGACTTCGTCTGCGTGGATGTAGGTTTTTGGAAGCTGTCTGTGAGTGGTAATTGAGTCTCCGGTTCGGTTCGGTCTTCCACCGTAGTGAACTGGTGTAAGGATTCCTACTCGGGAATCTGTGTAGGTAGGAACCACCCCACGGCCTGTTTCTGTGCCAGTTATTCTGCCATTAAGCAATGTTGTGCAAATGCCACTGTTTCATTACAGGGCATATGAGATTTAACAACCGATGTTTTGTCCCGTAAAATCAAGTAGTTCCCCGGGAACGAATATACGAATATTACGAATTTCGTAAAGATCGGTTCAACGGTTGAACCGTGAAAAGCCAACAAACAGACAGAGGGACAGAGAGAGTTACTATTGCATTTTGTATGAATTAGTCAAAATAAAATAACCGCCACCGCGTGGTGTAGTTGTCAGAGCACCTGACTTCTACGCCGTGGGTCCTGGGTTCGAATCCCAGTCGGAACCTACATTTGTGCAAAAACACATATTGTTTGCTGGTTGTGTTGTGTTTGTACTAGTGTCTCTGGCACTGCATTCTAACCTTTCTCCGATTATCACGAGCGTTATATCTTAAATACTTAAAAAAACAAGTGTCTGGCCCCTAAGCTACAATAGCTATATAGCAATGAAGGAAGGTAAGTTACTTTGCTAAGATCCGCGTGCAAAATATAAAATTGGTGTATATTACCTAGTTTTTTGACCCGCCCTCCCTCAGTAGCGTGCACAAGCAAACTAACACCGCCACCAGGAACCGCCACCAACCACTACAATACCACCACTAGATAATATACACCACTGAAGTCGAGAACACGACACCTGTTTCGCCCCAAAACGAGGCATTATCAAGCGTCATAGACTCTACGACAGACGGCTCGGCGGCCTTATATTATTATTACTTTACGGCTTTATATTTTTACACCAGACTCCACATTTTTTAAATATTTGCACCTGCCATCACTTTTCTAGTCTCCCAGGGTTGACTGGCAGAGAATGCCTCTAGGCATTAAGTCCGCCCATTGTATTCCTTAGATTAAGGTGTTACAATTAAGATTAAATAAATTAATAAATATATTCGTCTTCGTCGTCTTCCTCTTCTACGTCTTTTAATTCTGGTCTCTTTCGATATAATGCTGCCAATGTCAAGTCAGTCACGAGAGTGACAATAGATAATTCAAAATGTCGACCAACAGTAAAATTATAGTTGACTTTTACTGAAGATTTGCTCGACTGATGGAGATAAAACGAAAATCACAATGCCGGTCCAAGCAACAACAAGCAAGCAGCAAGTCGCTTAATAAACATCAAAACTCAGAACATTCACAGAAATAACAAAATTCAATTAAAACTCTAACGTCACTTTTCTCTTTCGAGTTGACGCCAAAAAGCCAAACATGATATTAAACATATTTTTAAAACTCTGAATGACATATATGGACTACACAACAATGACAGATAATAATCTAACAGACGAAGTGTATAAAGTAAGCAACGACAGCATAATGACTACGATATAAGCAGAAATTTATGTACGAAAGTGCAGTGAATAGGAAATTATTGATTAATGGCCGCCCCCTCGCAGGACCGGCAATAAATAAAAATAAAAAGTCAACGGACTGCTGCGCCTCCGGCTGCACTCACGGTCGGATATATGCACTGTTAACGTACAGGATAATACGGACATGTACAATGTCTCGCTGTCATGTGTTTTTTTTATTAATGGACATAGCGGCTAGACGAGCAAAACGTTCACCACATGGTAAGTGCAACGACTGTCCATAACAAATGCTGTGTCACCCAGAACATTTCTGTGTGGCACCACATTTCGCCCGTCGCCCCGAGATTTCAGAAGCTCACAGTGGACACTGTGTTCAGACCGTTACACAGTAATGTTTGCACACTACTGCTTCACGGCAGAATAACTGGCCCTGGGGTGATACCTACCTACACGGATTCCTGCATAGGAATCCTACTACCAGTAGGTTTTTTTTTTAATTGACTTTTTTATAAAGTTTTCTGTGGCGTCTTCATCATCATCATCATCATCATTTCAGCCTATCTTAGTCGTTGAACATAGGCCTCCCCCATAGATTGCCACAAAGCACGGTCCTGAGCCACCTGAACGGATATGGGACATTTGCTGGTTCGAATAATTAAACGAAATCATCATTTGTGTGTTGGCAGCTTAAGAGAATATACCACTTCATCTCATCCCTTGGGTGTCGTAAAAGTCGGCAGTGGGAAAATAAAAACCAGAAGATGGGCAGCAGCATTTTTCTGGAATGTCTGAATAAATAAACTGCGGTTACCAACTGCATGCCAAGCCAAGCGTGGCAACTATGGTAAATTTCCCCTTAAATGAGAGCTATAAACTTTTGTGGCAATCTATAGTTGAGGCCAATGTTCAGCAGTATACTAGTGATAGGCTGAAATGATCATGATGGTGATGTTGAATCAATACGCCGAGCTAGCGGATTGTTGTTGATTGATTACGCTAGCTCACAGTGTACTTCAAACCGAAATACAGTAATATTTGCATGCTACTGCTGGTAATGTAGCAAGGCAGATAATTTAAGGCAAGCATATTTAAGATCCAAGTCACACCTATACAGGTTTTTATTGAAAACAAACAGATTGCCTTACTGTTTAAGTTTTATCTGATGAAGAGGTCAATCAACGAATCCAACTCGGCTGGGCAGCGTTCAGGATACTGCGTCACGTCGTCTTGTCGAATATACCTTACCTACCTAATTACCTAAAAACCAAAGCCTAGTGATGACGTGCGAAACCGAGACGTGGTCCTTCGCCGCAGAAAGAAAAACTCGACGTTTCTCAAATTTCGTTAAAATCGATTCAGCGGTTGAACTGAGAAATTGTAACAAACAGACAGAGGGACACAGAGAGTTACTTTCGAATTTATAATATTAAGTATGGGTGAGAGGAAAATATTCTGCATAATTAAATTTTGTTTAAAAGATTAAAATATATCATTTCATTACTTTAATTAACAAGTTAAATCAACGGCATTGTCTAGTCACATCAAATTGAAACGACCCAGTTTATTTAGATCCCAGTTCTCCCAATAATCCGCATTGAAATGTATGCGAATTTATATGTGTTGAAAAGGTGGGAGGGTTAACAAATGCTGGCTATCGCTTACATACCCACGGGCCATTGTAAATTAATTTTTATTTCCATTTCATGCTCCGTGAAGGTATAATTTCATTCGAAAATACGTGCGTATAAATGACAGACGTATCGCGTTTGCTTTTCGAGCTCGAAAAAAATAAATGATGAAAAGGAATGTAACATTTATTATTTCCAATTTAATCTTTTTATACAAAGTGAATGATTCCGCTTTCCCAGAGTTTTTTTTAATGGAAGAAAGTGTCGAAGCTTGCAAATTGTTCACCTGATGGTAAGTGCAACGTTTGCCCACTATAATTTTTTTTTGCGAGAAGTCGATGGATGCACGCTCAGGACCGTGTTTTGTGGCAATCTATTGGGAAGACCTATGTTCAACAGTGGACTAAGATAGGGTGAAGTGATGCTGGAATGCTGTGTCATCCAAAACATTTCTATATGGCATCACACTGCGCTCTTCACCCTAAGACATCAGTTCTAAAGTCAAATTTACACTAGCTATCATTGGCCTTCAAACCGAAACATAGAAATCTACACAGTACTGCTTCATGGCAGAATAGCTGGCACTGCAGTGGAACCTACGTATACGGATTTCTGTATATGTATACCACCACCAGTCGTTCCTTACGGTATTTTTTACTCGACTTCGACTTCTACATAGGAGTCCGTCAAGGTTGCCAGTAATTCTGGGTTCGCAACGCTATCCTATAACTATTTAAAAAAAAACTAACTAACCCGTGCGAATTTTACGCCGAGTACCGTGATCATGAACCGATGGCGCCATTCAGCCGTCAGCCACCATAAATGTTAATCGAACAAATTTTCAACGGAAGGAATTCTATATTTAATGGAATTCTATAATTAAATAAATAATTCAATCTTTTTATTTATTTTTTTAAACTAGAATTTAAATTTTAAGATAATTTACTTATTTGACGTCGTTAGCGAAAAAACATTATTTTCAAAGTGTCGTTTCTAATACTAATTTTGATGAGTGTTAAGTCCCTTTTCATACCGACAAAAAATTTTGAGAAATAATATATATTGATCACTATACAAGGTCTAAAGCAAGAGGGAAATTAAATGAGGATGAGATACGGGAAAATATTTATTACGGCGAGTGGACTCGAAAGTACATAATTCCGAAATTATGTAATTGGTATCCCGATTAATTGTTAGACGAAAATAAAATTAATGCAAACTAATGTTATGAAAGAAAATTAAAAGATTATAAATAACAGTAATATTAAGATAGCTTAACTTAGAATTACGACTTTTGTTATGTATATATAAATACTTGCGAAAAATTTACTGGTTTAAGTTAAAAGTATTAGAAAGAAGAGGAACGTACCGCCTCCAAACTATGACAATAGTTTGACGTGGAAGAACTTTGTAATATTTTTGTAATCTTTTGTTGGTATAAATAAATTAAATAGAAATTATGTTTACCTTTTATTTTACTCTTTTGCATACGTTTACAAATACTGGCAGTTATCCGGTTCAGCTTTTAAAAAGTCGACACTTTGAAGTAGTATAGAGGTGTCTTGGTGTGTTTATCGTCCATTACGGAGACTGTTATGGCCTTAGAAGGCATTATTGGATCTCTTTTGCCTTGTAACGCGAAATTGTAAGCGATACAATTGCCGCTTGTATTTATCTTCAAATGGCATATAAAAATTTAAATGTTTTAGAATGGGAACATTTTTAACGTCTTTATTAGTGAAAAGTTAAAGTAACAGCCTATAAATGTCTCACTGCTGAGCACAGGCCTCCTATCATTTCTGAGCGGGTTTTGGAGACGGGAAGAATCCGCCGCGCTGCTCCAAAGCAGGTTGGCGGACTTCACATGTCTTCGAAATATTTTTTATTTCGCAGACATGCAGGTTCACTCACGATGTTTTCCTTCACCGACGAGCACGTGGTAAATCAGCACTCAAGATTGCAATTGACAATTTTAGTGGTGCCGGCACCGGGAATCGAACCCAGGTCACTCGCGTACTATGAAATTTAAAGCGAGCGCCTAGTTAAACGTATTTACATGGAAGTGACGATTATAAAAAGTCACATGTAACAGTGCCTCTTTTTCCCACTTAATATTATCCGCAGCGTAACACTAGTTTCATCATTGAAGTTTTGAAGTCTCATATGTCCAGTGATTACGCTGGCTCTCAGTGCCCTTCAGACCGAAACACAGTAATGTTTGCACACTACTGCTTCGCGGCAGAATAACTGGCCCTGGGGTGGTACCTACCCAGACGGATTCCTGCATAGGAATCCTAGGATTAATACCAGTTAAAAGCTAACAATCGTTGCTTGTTCAATTTTAAAGTTCGGGAACTGCTTTAAAATAATTTATTTATATGTATTTATATAAATATTTATGTATATATATTTATAATTATGTGTGTGTATTAGTAAATAAATTAATAAATTAACTAACATGTGCTCAGCGGTGAACAAAACCACTGTGAGCAGTGCAATCCTAGTAATAAAAAAAATGTAAAGACACATAAAGTCCGCCGACCCGAATTGGAGCACCGGACTTTTCCCATCTCCAAAAACCTCTCAGATATGAGAGGAGGGCTATACATATGTGCAATGTGATCATCAGTGGGTTGAAAGGCTATTACTGCGGCTTATTTTTTTTTTCAAAGTACAACCTCCGATCACCGTTCTTCGTAAATCAGAAAGCAGTGTATTACTAGAAAATTAATTCCATTTCAATCGAGTCGATCGTGAATCAACATTATAAGCTGTTTGCATATTTCTCCAAGAAATTCGCGAACCTTATCCGAAGACTACACGACGAAGGCCTTTACGCAAACACGAGCCTGCTTTCAGAGTCCATTGTTTTTTTTAGTAAAACGTACGGCGCGTAAAAAGTTTGTGAAAGAAAACCTATTTTAACATCAATTTCCGCGGGAATAACAGTTTGACCCCAAAATTAACTGTTAAACTTTTTAATGCTGTTCTTGTTTCATGGCAACGTGATGTGTTTCAACTTGCCCTTTATCGCTTTTGTATTGCCTAAATTATCTGACAACTACCATTTTAAAAGCGTTGTTTTGTTTGAAATACTAATTTTAATCATTATGTAGCGGCTTCTTGGTAGCCGTGTGGAGGCGGCTCGTTAAAAGAATACTACCACTCCATCTCATCTCCTAAAAGGCGAGTAAGGAATTAAACTGCACTGTGCACCCAATAGCGCATGGTGGCGACACCAAGTGCATTATATTGTTTTGGTGAAACGTGGATTGTTGCAGTTATCTGTTTTTGCAGTGAGTGCCCAGTCTCTGACTACCCCTTATATAGGGATACAGTCGAGATCTTATGTATATGTTCTTGGTAGCACTTTTAGGAAAAAAAATGTTATGGTACTACTGTTATCAAAAACACCAGTATTTCATCAATTCAGAATCATTCTAGTTACGGTTTTCGGTTCGAAGGGCACTGAGACCTAGCGTAGCATTTGTTATGGGCAGACTATGCATTTACCATCAGGTGAACGTTTTGCTCGTTTCGTTACATTATCCAATAAAAAAAAAATTATATTGTCCGACATAAGCTCTTCCCAAGTAGGCAAACGACGACACTGACCTGCTTATTTTCAATATGTTATTTTTATAGATGGTTTTTTCCGCTTTATGGCGATAACAGTGAAGTATTCATAGAATGGAAAGGAATAGCAGCTTTTCTTACGCAGCTAATGCATTAAATTCTCGAAGCATCGTGTAGTTTAGCGTTGTAGGAGCGTCATCTGCAATTCTACCATCGTATGATTCTCCCGAATACCGAACAAGATCAGAAATATAAAAAATCCTAGGTCTGCAGAGTAGTTTTCACTCACAAGAAAGGATCCATAAAGAAATATGAAAATAGCCGCATAATCTTGCTTATGTATGAGAAATTACTTCTCTTCTTCACATAAAAGTTAATCAACATAAGAGATTATCTGACGCAGCTGTGAGAACTACAGAATAACAGCACCGCGCTGCGTATGATCGTGTTGATTGGAAACAAGAGGTTCATGGTCGCGATCCACAGACAAAAGATCGAACGAGAAGAAGACTACAACAAAACAAATGTGTTGGTTATAAAATATATCGGAAGTCCAAAGGGTTTGTTGTCGTTTGCCAATAGCGTGATACTCTCCAATATCTGTCGTCCCGTCACAGCCAGTAACGGCCAAACATAAACTCCCTATCCCGTATTCCCCTACCTACTTATTGAGTCTAAACTCTAAACAGTTTAATTTACGACTCATTTTATTTAAACACTATGGGGATATTTAAGGATAGAGTTTCGGAAGGGAAGAAGCATACAATTATGAATATAGAATAACAGATGACATTCCGGCCCTAATTGGCGAAATCGTGTGATTTTAATGCTATAGAACGTCCGTGGCTGGTCGTAATTAAATGAAATTGCTTCCCCAGTCTGTGTCGACTCAATTTACATATTTTTATTGTGGCCGGAGCTCTCTTCCCCGAAAATACAATATTAAAGTGGAAACGTTTCATTTTAGTAATATGATTTAAACTTAAATGTTGAGAGTAACTGTCCGCTTCCATGCTGTCATTATGATCACCGGGGTAGGTAAGATTTACTAATAATAACACAGTAAAGTAAAAGAGTAAAGTTTCAGCCTATAAATGTCCCACTGCTGAGCACAGGCCTCCTCTCATTTCTGAGAGGGTTTTGGAACTAGGAAGAATCCGCCACGCTGCTCCAATGCGGGTTGGCGGACTGAACATGTCCTTGAAATATTTCTATTCCTCGGACATGCAGGTTTCCTCACGATGTTTTCCTTCACCGCTAAGCACGTGATAAATCAGCTCTTAAAATTGTAGAACAATATTAGAGGTGCTGGCACAGGGGCATCGAAACCAGGTTACTCGCTTACTATGAAATTAAAGGCGAGCACCAGGCCCCTTGAGCTACCACGGCTTTAAGATTTGAAGGTAAATCGTTAACAATCGGTTTCGTCTTAATTACTCTTACTTTACTCAGCTTTATATAAGTAAAAAGTAAAATAACAGCCTATAAATGTCCCACTACACACACCGCCGTATGGTAAGGCTTAAGAGAATCTACCACCCCATTTTATTCCGTGGGTGTCGTGAAAGTCGACAGAGGGAAAATATAAAACCAGGAGATGGGCAGCAGCATCTTTCTAGGAACATCTGAATTAATAAGGCTTTGCCAACCCGCCTGCCAAGCGTGGCAACTATGGCAACATCCCCCCAAAATGAGAGCTACAAACTTGTGGCAATCTATTGGGGAGGCCTATGTTCAGCAGTGGACTAGTGACAGGCTGAAATGATAATGATGATGATAAAATGTCCCACTACTAAGCACAGGGTGGCTCTCATTTCTGAGAGGACTTTGAAGCCGGGAAGGGTCCGCCACGCTGCTCCAATATGGGCTTCACATGTGTTCGAAATATTTAATATTACCTCAGACTAAGCAGGTTTCTTCACGATGATTTCATTCACCGCAGAGCACGTGGTAAATCAAACTTAAAATTGCAATTAACAATTTTAGTGGTGCCGGCACCGGGAATCGAACCAAGGTCACTCGAGTACTCTCGTCCTTATATTAGTTGTTAATGTTTTGACGACATTTCTTTACAAACATGCTAACCGATTATGGGTCCATCGTCGGATTATATAATAAAAATTTCATTGCACCGAGTCCGGCGTCCAAGGTTCAAATCCCAGTCGTGGCTAATATTTGTGCAAAAGCACAACAAGGAGCTATGCTCGGAGTTTCTCTGCGTGATAAAATCCGTAACGATGATATCTGCTGCAGAACTAACCGATATAGCCCTAAGGATTAGCAAGCTGAAGTGGCAATGGGCCGGCCATATAGCTCGTAGAACCGATAACCGTTGGTGAAAGGTTCTCGAGTGGCAACCTTAGTACCGGCAAACGCAGTGTGGGAATTCGATGGATGCAGTGGCTCAGGACCGTGTTTTGTGGCAATCTATGGGAGAGGCCTATGTTCAACAGTGGACTAAAATAGGCTGAAATTATGATGATGATGACAATAAGTGAGGGCTTCGGTGTGTGCGCGTACACTTGTGACATTATAATATCTCCTGCGCAGTCGATATCACACTCATCCACTAAATCCGTAAGTTCTATTTAACAATATCATTCGATGTTCGTTTCGTAAACTCGACAAGAATCATTATCGTCTATCAATATACGACAAAGCTATCCATGTATGAACTTTACAGCGTCGTCAATAATATAAGAGTATCTACTCGTAGAGAGCGAAGTTGTTAAAGCTCGTGTTTCGGAAAGGAGCTTTGCATTTGAATTTTGTTAAATTTAAATATTATTCGTAAAACGGAAATGGGAAAAGTGAGTTTATTTTATTGACCTGAATGTTTATTTGCTTCTTACTCCAATGCACATTACGGTACAGTGCCACAGATTTTATTTATGGAATAAAGTGAGGAGACGAGCAAATCGTTTGCCAGATGACAAGTGTAACGTCTGCCCATAACAAATACCGTGTCGCACAGAACTGCTGTCCGAACGAAGGTCGATTTCTTGACGCTAATGCGAAAATACGGGGACAATCACAACACAATCGGGACCCGAAAATAAACAATTTGTATTTTAGCATAGGTGTTGGACTCCAGCTGGAATTCGAACCCAACACCCACAGCATAGAAGTTAGGTACTCTGACGACTTAGCCACGCGGTCGTGACTGTGCGCTGCTACACAAAACTTTCCAAGGCCTTACACCTTATAGTTCCTTTCCCAAATTTCGCATTCCCTACCCTAAGTCCATTTTCTACCCTTTTTCCCTTTCTATCCGCTATTCCTGTGGAAACCTTGTCGATGGCTGCGTGGTTAACGGTGAGCTTAGGCGTTAGCTTCGAGCCGCCCTGCAAAAAAAGTAACGTAGTTCACCACCCATTACGTCTCGTTTTACAAGAGGGCGAAAATTTTACTACGGATATGGTCTCTGCCTACCCCAATTGGAAAGTGGCGTGAATGTAGTATGTAATGCAGGAATCCGTCTAAGTAGGCACCACCCCCCGGCCAGTTATAATGCCGTAAAGCAAAAGTGTTCATAAATTATTGTTTCGGTTTGAAGGGCACAGAGCTAGTGTGATCACTGGGCATATGAGAACTAATGTCTCTGGGTTGCGGGCGCAGTGTGGTGTCACACAATGATCTGGGTGGCACATCATTTGTTATGAGCAGATGTTATCTACCCTTACCATCAGGTGAATGTTTTGCTAGTTTCGTCTTTCCTATCGAAAAACTCATTTTAATCCAAGGCGACAACATTCAAATAGAGTTGAAAGCCCACTGCGCTGAAAATATTATTATGGAACAAGAGTAGGAACAAACGCTCGTACTCTCGTGCCACAATAATATTGTAACGCACATGTGATATGATCAGGTGGCTAGGATGAGTGATGTCATGTGAGTCACACGACATGAGGAGGTAGGTGAGAGACGCGGGGACAACCAGACCAGAAAAGAGAAAAAAATCGGTTTTTGAAGAAATGTTGCGTTTGGCTGGATCTCCAATGTAGGAGCCGCGTAGTAGTTGTCAGTTGCAGGAGTCGTTCATGGTACCACAGGGCGTGGCCGTCCAACACTCTTCCCGCCTTCTTTTCTGGGCGAAACACGTGTCGTGAACTTCAGTGGTGTATATTATCTAGTGGTAGTATTTGGTTGGTGGAGGGTATCTGGTGGCGGTTCCTGGTGGCGGTGTTAGTTTGCTTGTGCATGTGTGTGGCGGTGCTCTTCAAAAAAAAGTAGGTAATATACACCATTTTTATATTTTGTATGCGGATCTTAGCAAATTACTTACTTTCCCTCATTATAATGTATTTCCGCAAAGTATAAAAAGAGCTTAAGCCTATAATTTAGATGTATTAAAATATTATTTAACTTGCCTGTCTGCATGCCGGTGTCAGGTGTCTATTACGGCGCAGATAGTGATAATATTGGACAGACCGGGAAGGCTCAAAGTTGGCATTCGTAAAAATTATTATTTGTACGTCATATTTTTAACCGACTTCAAAATAGGAGGCGAATCTCGTTTCGTCTATAAAAACCAACTCTCCATCCGATCTGTGAACAACTTCTTTCTTTGTAAATCCTTTACTGTCACACTGTGCGCTTATGGAAATCCTACTTGCAAACGAAGTACAATTCCCTTTTTCCTTCAAAAACCTGCTTAGAGCTCATTAATTATATTTACTCATGTATTCACTTAACATTGTTCTAATCCTGCACTTACCGTGCTTTTCATCATCTAGGGTTTTTTATAGATTAATGGTTTAGTGACAACTCTTTTGTTTTCTGGTTTTCATTTGACTTATTAGTCCTGCGCATGTCGTAAAAATCGCTTCGTTTATCGTTTTCGTAGACCGCTTTTTTACCTTAACTTAATATAGTATAGTCTTTTTTGTTTGTGACTATAATAGTAAAAAAAATAATAAAATATATATTGTTTGTTGCATATAAATATTGTGTATCTTCAACTCATTTACCATGTAGACCGAATTCGATGATTCTTTTTTATTGGATACTTCAGAGGTGGCCCCATGTAAATTTGGTCAAGTTCCGATGTTGGGATTCCTGCAGGGGCTCAAATTTCTAAATTCACTTTAGCATGTTTGGAGCTGCTGGATGGAAATCGTTTTTTATTCTTAGAATAGTTTGTTATTCTGCCGTGAAGCAGTAGTGTGCAAACATTACTGCGTTTTGGTTTGAAGGGCACTGTGAGCTAGCGTAATCACTGGGAATATGAGACTTAAGACACTATTGTCCTCCGGGTGATGGGCCACCGTGTAGTGTCTCAACCCACAAAAAATTTCTGGGTGGTTTTTTGTGTGACACAGCATTTGTTATCGGCAGACGTTGCACTTACCATCAGGTGAACGTTTTGCTCGTTTCATCACTCCATGCAATAAAAGAAAAAGAATTTGATAGTATGGCTAATAATAAAAAGCCATGACTAATATGCCTGAAATACCAAAACCAATGATGGGTAGGTAACGATTACGACAATTCCAGAGGACAATTCTAATTTTTTATTAAATTAAGACAGAGTAAACTTAATCATAATATAGAGAACAATATGCAGAATTTACAAAAATTACCTTCATGAAAAATCCGTTGCTCAGTTTTTAAATAAAAGCCACTTTTGATAATGTTTTCTGTGTGATTAATGAGACTTTTTCAGTCTCCTTAGTTTATTTTTAATTGTGGAGCTGACGGCTTGACATTGTCTTTTTTGTTGTCTATTTATCGAATCTTTCTTCTTTTGCAATATATTCGATGTGAATGTACATAAACACTGCTGCATATTGAAATAAAGTTATTCAAAAAGTTGTGCCGAATTATAAATAAAATATTCTACGAGTTAAAGTTATGATATTCCTTTGTTTTACAGAACTCTCCTCTAGCGTGTATACAACTTTCATATGTACACGTATATAACAATTTTATTTTAAAGGATAGAGACTCGAGGCGATCAAAATTATAACCCGTTCACCACGTCTGCCCATAATAAATGCTGTGTCACTAAAAATATTTTTTTGTATCACCACACTGTGCCTTGAGACACCAGTTCTTAAGTGTCCTATGTCCAGTAATTACACTAGCTCTCAGAGCCCTTCAGACCGAAACTCGTTAATACTTGCACACTATTGCTTCACGGCAGAATAACTGGCCCTGCGGTACCTACGTAGATGGACATTTTTATAGGAATCCTACTTTGGTGATATTATTATTATGCAGTCTTACGTCATCCTATTTCAATTTAGATCGTAAAAAAATGTGAAGGGAAATTTGAATTTAGAATGTTTACTCGTAAATCGTATTTTTATCGTTAAAAATCAGTATCATCCGGCCAATGTATATATATTAGAACTAGCTAATTTCCTGTTTAATTTCTCAAAAGGTTCTTAATCAACATTAAATTAAGTTGTGGCTATAGTATATTATAACTAAAATAGGTTTTTCTCATTAATGTTTTGCAGCTTAAATTAAATTCGATGAATCTTCACATGGCCGTCAGCGTTCCATTCCAAACGCGATGTTGGCTCTCGCAGCCTACGGGTAATTAAATTTTCTACCTCGTGCCGTGAAACTGTTTAATTACTCGTATTATTTTATACACTACGCCAACACTTTGGTTTATTAAAAGTTTTTCTACAGCTGGTAAAGTCTGAAAAATATAAGTGTACGTAGAAAGTTTATTTGTGTGTAGTCTCTTATAGTGTAGAACTGCATGTTTTTGTGCATGTGTTCGTACATATTAACTCTGTCAGTATTGATTCAACCTTTTAGTACCATTTCGTGTCAGTACGCAATTCCAATTTGCTTCTCTCTCAATTTTTCATTATTTTGCGTCAAGTGCAAAACTTCCACTTGACGGCAAGTGAAACGTCTACTTATAACAAATGCTGACACAGGATCAGAAACCCAGAAAAATTCTGTGTTGCACCGCGCTGTCGCCCGTCACCCCGAGATTCTGAGATCTGTTCTAAGTCTCATATGCCCAATGATTACACTAGCTCACAGTGCCCTTCAAACCGAAACACAGTTATGTTTGCACACTACTGCTTCACGGTAGAATAACGAGACACGAGGAATAACCTACCTAGACGGATGCCTGCATAGGAATCCTATCACTAGTAATATAAATGTACAAAGTTTATTTGTGTGCTGTCTCTTAAACCGCAGAACTGCGTGTTTTTTCCATGTGTTCGTGCATAGTTAACTCTATCGTATTGGTTCGACCTTTTAGTACCGCTGCGTGTCAATACGCAATAATTTCGATATTTTGCTTCTCTTATAATTTTTCTTATAGATATTTAGTTAATAGAATCAGGCGTTATATAATTTTTCATTATACTCATAGATATTTTTTAATTTGCTTATTTAATTATTGACACCAAATCGAAGGAGTATAGAAGCGAAGTGCCTTAAAACATAATAAGCCAATTATTTTATTCCCTTTTTAGTATTAACTTTTCCTTTTCCCTTTAAATGTAACAAAGGGCAAAACTTAAAAGTTAATTTACTATTTTTGCGACGTACCTTAGCAGTCAGTGTAAGTCACAGGTTCTGGTTCGAGTCCAAGCCGAAGCTAATATGTGTGCTGTACATAAATTGTTACTCTTATGCGCAATCATAATAATATACCCTTAGCGAATTTTAATTTCGGGTTGCGTTACTGGAGCCTCGATCAAAATTAGCACTAACACTAACACATTTTTTACGCAAAAAACCCAAAGTACTAAAATGTTTTACTACTAAACGTCTACTAGTTGTAAAAGGTAAAATGTGAAGCTCAATCGCGAAGAATATTTTGAGGTTTATTTTTAGTCTGTCTCCACAGGGCACGGGCTGAAAAATGAATGTCTATCTTCGTTAGCCTAACAGCGACGGCCGTAGGCGTGAAGGACATAATTGGATCTGGTCAGGGTTGCAAACACGGGGTGCATGCGAACGTATAAGCATGAAATGGATGTAACGTAGATAAAATGTTTTACAGTTTACCTAATATTTTGCTAGTAAATTTAATAATTTTTTAGTAATGAGAATAGCCAGTCGTTTCCCTGATGCTAAGGGCTTGCTGATAACAGCAGCGGTATCACCTAGAACTTTCTATTGGAATGAACTCTCGACTTGTCACCATGAGACAGTTTATCAGTGTCATATGTCCAGTAATTTCTCTCGCTTTCGGGGCCTTCAAACTGAAACACGGTAATGAATGCACACTACTTTCGGATGGAATTAGTAGACGATCGTGTGGCCTAATGGTCATAGTACCTGACTTCTACGCCGCGGGTACTGGGTTCGAATCCCAGCCGGATTCGAAACCGAGTTCGAAACTAACGATTTGTGCAACACTTTGAACACACAAATTGGCGGTTTTCGGTTCTGATTGTGTTGTGCATTGGAAATTTATGCCTGTAAAACCCGTTTCAGGAGAAATCCTCCTTTTTTATTTTTTTTTATTGGATAAAGTGATGAAACGAGCAAAACGTTCACCTGATGGTAAGTGCAACGTCTGCCCATAACAAATGCTGTGTCACCCAGAAAATTTTTGAGTGACACACTGTGTTCATCACCCTGAGACATCAGTTCTTAAGTCTTATATACCCAGTGATTACGCTAGCTCTCAGTGGCCTTCAAACCGAAATACAGTAATGTTTGCACACTACTGCTTCACGGCAGAATAACTGGCCCTGGGGTGGTACCTATCTAGACGGATTCCTGCATAGGAATCCTACCACTAGTACTTAAAACAAAAGCAAAAAGAAAAAAATGGGGTGGTACGTAAAGGCGGACTATTAGATAAGAATCCTACCACCAGTCAGCTTTTACTGGTGGTAGGATTCTTTTCTATTATTGACTGATTTTGAGTAATTTAATTTCGATTTTCATGTTAACCTTATTTTCTGGATTTATGAAGGATTATGTTGAGATATGACAATTGAACGGCGTAATTAAGAGTTATCCATACTAATATTATAAATGCGAAAGTAACTCTTTGTTCCTCTGACTGTTTTTTTAACTTTTCTCGGCTCAACTTTTTAACCGTTCTTTACAACATACGGCACAGAGATAGCTTGCATCATGTATACGGAGACAGTGCAGTAGTAATTTTTATTTCGGAACGTCATCGGAGCTCCAACGGTAATTTTAAAACCTAAATCCACGCGAACATAGTCGCGGGCTTCTGCTAGCAGCTTATGAGGTGATCGCTGCCAAGCTGTTTCTACATCTTCATAAAACTGCTGTAATTGTATATTTAAAATGACTGAAAAAAATAATCCCGCCGGGTTTCTTACTCGTTAGAGGCATTTCTTTGCGAACCAGTGCAGTTTAAAAAAAATGACGTTCAATAAGTATTATGTAAATGATCTATATTAAATTAAAAATATTCTATTCTATTTTATGAATAATCCACAACTGAACACGTGCCTCTTTATTGAAAGCGTTTCTGAGCAAGAAAATGTCCGTCACGCTGCTCCATGGGATGCGGATGGGGGAACTTGACATTTCGAAATATTTAATTCTCAGACATCCAAATTACGATAATCTCCTTCAAAGCCTTGAATGTCATGTGAAATAATCAGTTAAAATTACATTTAACGATTATAGTGGTGGCGGTGGCGGAGATCGAACCCAGGTCGTTCTCACACATTTAACGACAGTTCGATTCTAGAGGAATCAGGATTCTATTAGCTCAGCATAGTGTAACCTACATTATTTATTATTGAATAATAACTTTACGATCAATGGCCGCGTACTTGCAATCATTGCGTCGAGCACAACTCACAACTACAACATACAACTCATACGTGTCTTACGCAAGCCGGTCACTGTTGCAATGGAACCGATTCAATGATGACTCATTGTCTCTTGTTGTTAGTTTATCTAACGTCAGCTGTTTGACGTCCGCTTCCGAACGATTAACGTAAAACGCAACACGGATATTTCAAAAATGAATCATTTATTTATTTTCGATTTCATAATTTATGATATTATTTTGCTCGACTAAAAGATGCAGGAGTATAGAAGCTAGTTTGTGAATGTAGTCTCTCTTAAATAGGGCAAACTAGAAGATTCATATAAACCCGCGTAATAGAACATATAGTTCACGAAAAGCATCGACACTTTAAGAAATCTGTAGTTTGTGACCATTTTCTAAATCGTCCCAACCATTATTTCAGGTTTAAAAAACACTGATTCCTACCACGGATGATTTGCGAGGCAATTGAAATTAATAAACATCCTGATTTCAATAGAGAAGATGGTTGAAGATGGTACCACCGGCTTGAAGTCCTATAATAATTAAAATTAAAACATAAACCAAACTTACCACTGCAAGACTTCAAAACACTGTAAGCTCATTTTGCGTAGATCAGACTAAAAATAATAATTCAAAACGCTGTAGGTACCCCGGAGTCTATTTGTCCCGTGAAACCAACCTAAGCGCAAAAGCCAATATTTTTTTTGTTTTCGGGTCTGATCGTGTTGTGTTTCTCCATACGTCTCACACACTGCATCCTACATTTGCCGATCTCATCGCATGAGCGTTACATCTAGGGTATGTTAAATCGAGTGAGTGCCTCTGTGTTTGCGCGTACACTTGTGGCACCATAAAATCTCCTGCGAAGTTAATAGCTTCTGACAGTATTTGGTTGACGTATCGTTCGATAATTATCTGCGAGGACATTATCACCCTGGAGACATACCATCAATATGTGGTAAACATGTACGAAACTTGACATCCTCGTCAGACTTGACATACTAGTCATAGTAAATAGGAGAACATAATACCATATCTCGTAAACAAAACACGCAATCAATTTAATTTCCGCCATACGTGACGATAGTAGAAAATAAGTAACTTGTGTATCAATGAATAGGTCCAAAGATTATTCTGTATAGACACCGATACTTTGGTCCTATATACGTACGTATGACGATAAGAATTTTCAACATAGCAATTGATTGCCGTGTGGTGGCGGCTTACAGGAAACCAGGAGATGGGCAGCAGCTTTCTGGAACATCTGAATAAATAAACTGCGGTTGCCAACCCGCCAGCCAGGCGTGGCAACTAAGGCAAAATCGCACCTGCAGCAGCGCAGCTGCAAACTTTTATAGCTATTAATGGAGGAGGCCTATGTTCAGCAGTGGATTTTTGATAGGCTGAAACTATGACGATGAATTGATTGTTTTATAAATATTGGGTGTGTATGTACGGTAATAGATTTAGCATTTTTGCTGTTTGAAGAATCAGACAGCTGACTGATGAGGCTACAGCTAAATTTGTATATTTGCATACTTTTTTGGCTGTACATAGAGGTGAACGGGTCCCCACACTTATTTATGATAGAAAATATTGGGTCTGGCAGAAGAAGCATGATAGATTGATGCCGTGGAAATGAGAAGTTTAAGAAGTATAGCTGGACTGACTTTGATGGAAAAGGTGAGAAACAGCGTGATAACGGAACGTTGCGGTGTGGTTGAAGATGTAATGACAAAGATAGAGTAAAAGATATTTAGATGGTTTGGACACGTACAGAGGATGAATGAAAGAAGATTGAATAAACAGATTTATGAGGCGAGCTTGAATGGGCAATCCGGTAAGGGTCGACTTAAAACTTAACATATAACGATCAGATTGGAGATCTTTTAAGGAAAGGCCAATTCAAAAGTAACCGCAAACAAAGAAATTGCGTGAAAACGCTGATAAAAATAGAAATGAAAGTGTGCCTGGATCGCGGCAAATGAAAAGATGTGGTTATTGCAAAAACGCATGGCTGTATGTATGTATGTATCATGTCCACAGCATTGTAATTTTGCAAAAAAAAACCATTTCGGGCAACTTTTAACATTGGTCCTTGCGAGTCGCTGCGAGAATCGTTCAAGTCGTTTAAATTTTAAAAAAAATATATTAAATTATATAGACGGATTCCGGCATAGGAATTCTAACTCCAGTGGATATGAATCCTATCACGTACGTACGAAAAATATAAAGTCATTTAACAAAAACTTACTGTATCGGTACAGTTGGATTGAGGCCACATGAGAGAGTTTCTACTTTTAGATTGCCCAAAACCCAGAAGTTCTTAGTAGATCTATACATTTTTAAAATAAATTCCTAAAATTGTGTCGCAAAAAAGTAATCAAGAAAGAGTATCATAAAATCGATCATTATATAGATTAGGGTACTCAATTTTTTTGTGCAGTGGAACACTTCGCGAGCTCGGATTTTTTTAAGGAATAAGCTGGCAATTCGAAATAAAATAGAAGATTTTTTAATGTGTACTAGTGTAACTTTCAATTTTGAATTCTTTAAACAACCCTAAACGGGATGAAGAAACTTTGTCTTCAAATCAAAAACCCCTCGAAAGTGTCATCATAAGTGACTGAGAAAATGAATGATGAAAATGATCGGAAGGATAGTCAGTATTATCCACAAACACACAACGTCTACCTTACGCTAATTGGTTGTGAGTCCAATAATTATATAGTTACTAACTGATGCCCGCGACTTCATCCGCTTGGATATAGGTTTTTTTAAATATCCCGTGGGAACTATTAGATTCTCTCCTCTTCTCTTCTCTCGTCCCCAGACAAAGGGTAAAGAGTGTTAATTTAGCATTTATAATATTAGTATGGATGAATTTTGAATAAAATCAAAAATTTTGAGCGTTATCACCTCCTTAAATGAATATATTGCATAATATTCTTCCTATCCAGGTTCTAAGTCTATTAACTTATGTTAGCGACGCGCTCCAAAATGTGCTTTTTGTATTTTAATTTTAATATTTAAATTTGAGGACAAAGTGACCAACATTTTATATATAATTTGTAAATTTTGAATGTGGGTAGATTAGTCAGTTGCTGGGCAAGCGCGAACGCTGGGTCAGTTTTTTTGGTAGGTCAGTCTGCTTACAGCTGCATTACAGATCGCGCGCCATTTTGTTTGTAAAGTTCTAGTTTTTTTTTTTTTTTCGCTCGTAAGTTTTGAAATCTGTAATTGATTTTAACAATAAATCTCTTTTCGTGTGAAACATTTTTTACTGCACCAGCCACCACCAGCAGTTTCAACTTACTTAACATAGAGTTATTTTAATATAAAAGAGTACACGAATGCTAATAACCCTGGGACTGATATGATCGCTGCCAAGCTGTTTCTAAATACTAATTCCTTATGCAACGAGACGAGCAAAACGTTCGTCTGATGGTAAGTAGAACGTATAGGAATCCTACCACCAGAAGAATAAAACGAATAATAAAAATTTTCTAAAAAGTCGATATCTACGGCTTTCTTTCGCCTCTTTCTTCTCAGTACAGAGGAACCTCGTTAAGAAACGTCATAAATAAACTGGGATGCAACCCATACATACATAAGATCACGACTGTATCCCATAAGGGGTAGTCAGAAGAGACTGGGCACTCACTGCAAAAACAGATGACTGCCACAATCCACGTTTCACCAAAACAATATAATGCACTTGGTGTGTGATAGGTGGTGAGCCCATCGCCACCATGCGCTGTTGGGTGGACAGTGCAGTTTAATTCCTTACTCGCCTTTTACGAGATCCATTGGATGAGATGGAGTGGTAGTATTTTTTTAACGCGCCGCCACCACACGGCTAATACCATACCATACCACCCAGTCTCGTACAATAACCGTTGAACCGAACGCGGCTTTATGTTACTGTCTATATGGTACGGCAGTGCTTTGCGGTATCACGCGCGAAAAATTAACCAAATACTTGATGCGCCTACGGCATGATACGTCGCTGACCTGAGCGTTCACAGTTCGGCCCTTTCGGTAATGTATCTAACATTACCGAGAAGAGCCGAACCGTGCTGCTCTTTAAGGCTTTAATAATAAGTTTTATAGTTCGTAACCTTTTTGAATAAACAGGCTATTTAATGCAAGATTTTTTTTTTAATTGGCTTAGTATTTCAAAATATACATTCAAACATACAAACTTTTGTTATAGTAGTAAGATATAGACTTGATGCTTCTAGAATTCGGCCTGTTACTCAAATGTTTCGTAGTTGATGGCAAGGCTAGCGCAGTGGCTTAGCGATTGTCTTCTGGTCTACGGGTCGTGGGTTTGTATACCGTACGAAACAAATATTGGTATAACTAATAGATATGTTTTCCGGGTCTGGATGTTTGTGTATGTGCAGATGATGTCAAAAGTTAGTAATGAATGCACTTACGATGCAGAAGCAATTTTTGTCTAAGGCAACGTGTTTAAATTCAAGTAAAATTAAATAATTTCTTCAGTCAGTAGTAGAATACAATGACAATAGCCATTTCGTACTGAATATACATAAAATCCAAATGTGTATTTCTTCTCTGTGGATTTCGCTTCTTAATACTGTGGGATACAAAGCTCCCGAAATAAAAATAAAATTAGGGTCTGCGGGAACACCCTCACCGCGTGGCGTGCGAAAATCCTATCCCGTCGGATTATGCCCAGTTTTGACCGCATTGTTTTGTGTCTTTCCTTTTTTCCTCCCTTACAGGGTAAAGTACGAGCGCGCCGCGTATTTCCTTAGCTATATTTTACACTGGCTAACGCGCCTTCGTCCGCGTGGATATAGGTTACGAGGGGAAACTATTTGATTTTAAAAAGTTTATCGGATCGGTCGGACGAAAGAATATTTGCGAAACTCCTTGGAAACGAATTCACGCGAATAAAAAAAAAACAATGACCCACAGTAGAATGTCTCCTGTATTGTGGGTACAGACATAAATTTTACATTCACTAAACAACCGAACCAGAAAACCAACGATACGTGTTTTTACACGAATGTTGGCTCTGTCTCGGATACAAACCCAGGACCCGCGGCGTAGAAGTCGGGTACTCTGACCACCAGGCCACAAATCTAATATCTTTATCAATTGTATTTTATCAACCTGTTAATAGTTTACTGCCAGGTACAGAAGTGAGGATCGAGGGTCTGGGATTTTTTTGTAATGATCATTCCAAACCGTCATCATTATCATCACCGTGTGGTGGCTGCTTACTCTTAAGTCTACCACCCCATTTCATACCGTGGGTGTCGTATAAGTTGACAAAGGTAAATAAAAACCAGGAGATAAACTGACCCTGAATAAATAAACTGTGGATGCAAACCCACCTGCAAGCTTGGCAACTATGGCAAAATCTCCAAAAATAAGATTTACAAACTTTTGTGGCAATCTATGAGGGAGGTCTATGTTTAGCAGTGGACTAGTGATAGGCTGAAACGATGATGATGGTGCGACCTGGATGGATTCACCGTCGCCTCAAAAATTTGTTTGGTCAACCTTTTTTCATTCCTTTCTCTATCTTTGTCGCTAAATTTTCTATCACACCACAACGTTTCCTTAACACGCTGTTCCTCACTTCTCAAACATAACAGTATTTCATTGTAATATGTATAAAGATTCTGCAGTATTTTGTATTATTATTTCTACGCGAACCAAGACGAGGGGCGTATCTTGTATGCAATATTAATAAACGTCAGTATCCATCAAACTAGATAAGGATCAGACCGAGACTGAATCCTTTTCAAAACTCTCATCAATAACTAATAAGCACGGCCTTAACACAAATCCTTCATTATTAATGAATCACGCGTCTTGAGCCAAACTAAACAAGGGGTCATAACAACACTAAGCATCGACCCTTGACTCCGTTTGCGTCGACCTTTGAAAAAAGTACGTTAAATTTTATTATATACGAGGCCGACTTCTTCTATGGCCTCACCACACAGTACTATTTCAAGTGTAGTGTCTCATATGCAAGTGTGCCATGTGGTTAGAACATCATCAACATCATCATCATTATTTCAGCCTATCACTAATCCACTGCTGAACGTAGGCCTTCCCCATAGATAGCCACAAAAGTTTGTAGCTCTCATTATGGGGGGATTTTGCCATATTTGCCACGCTTGGCAGGCGGGATGGCAACCGCAGTTTAATTATTCAGATGCTTCAGGAAGGCGCTGCTGCCCAGCTCCTGGTTTTTAATAGCCCTCTGTCGACTTTTACAATACCCACGGAATGAGATGGTGTGGTAAATTCCTTACGCTGCCACCACACGGTTAGGACATAGAAGAATCCAACTTCTTTTCCTCCAGACGACTCAGTGCCGTAAGGAATAAGCAGAAGATGTTATTCTTCTTCTTCGGATTTATGAAACGAAGTTGTCACTTGCGCAATGCTTATCTTACCACCACAATAAAGCTGGAGAGCATGTTTGTTTAAACACGATGATCTCAAAAATCAATGATTCGATTTTAAAAATTATTTCTGCATTACATATCCTGTTTATTAAGGAAAGTTACAGGCTATTAAACTTAATGCTACAGTCTTAAAAAGCCGCACGCTGAGATCCGAACATTACTGGGAAAGCCCGAACTGCGAATGCTCAAGTCAGCGCTGGTAAAACCGCTAGTATGTTAGAAAGTCGTAAGTATTGGCGCAAATACTATGGTACTCATCTCTTTTCATCCAAACCCGATGTAGGGGTCATGACACTGTGTGTCAGGGACAACTGTTGTGACATAACACTGTAAAAAGTAAGTAAAGTTTCAGCCTATAAATGTCCCACTGCTGAGCACAGGCCTCCTCTCATTACCGAGAGGGTTTTGGAGCTAGGAATAATCAGCCACGCTGCTCCAATGCGGGTTGGCGGACTTCACATGTCTTCGAAATATGTTTTATTTCTCAGACATGCAGGTTTCCTCACGATGTTTTCCTTCACCGCCGGGCACGTGGCAAATCAGCACTTAAAATTGCAATTAATAATTTTAGTGGTGCCGGCACCGGGAATCGAGCCCAGGTCACTCGCGTACTATGAAATTTAAAGCGAGCGCCTAGACCCTCAGCTACCACGGCTCTCACATAACACTGAAAATAAACTAATTCGTTTTGTCGTACAAATATTAGCTTCAGTTAAGATTTCAATCCAGGACCCACGAATAGCAAGCACGCTATTCGTGGGGCACGCACTAATACCGTGGTCCTTCAAAAGACCAAAGGATTGTACAAACCAAAATATTCTAGTCGCTCGCTTGGTGATGTTGGTCGTTAGATACCGTCAGCAAAGCAAATATAATCATTGGTATTTAAGTATTTTTACTGGGGACCTATTCTGGAATCCGCGCAGGTAGATATCTAAGCAGTGATAGTTATCCTATCATAAAGCAGTGGTATGCAAACACCAGTGTTTCGGTTTGAAGGGCACTGAAGCTAACAGGACACATGAGCCTTGAGAACTGTTACTGGTGGTAGGGCTCCTATGCAGGAATCCGTCTAGGTAGGTACCACCCCAGGGCCAATAATTCTGCCGTGAAGCAGTAGTGTGCGAGCACTACTGTGTTTCGGTTTGAAGAGCACTGTGAGCTATCGTAATCACTGGGCATTTGAGACTTAAAAACTGATGTATCAGGGTGACGGACGCAGTGTGGAGTCGCACAGAAATATTCTGGGTGACATACCATTTGTTGTGGGCGGACGTTGCACTTACCATCATGTGAAAGTTCTGCTCGTTTAGTCACTTTATACAATAATAAAAAAGAAACTGTTGTCTCAGTGTGACAAGTTTATTGCGGTGTAACATAGAACTTTACTTTCAAGTCCTGGGTGCACACTGCACCCGTTATAGGCAGGCCATTTTCCGGCACACAAATAGCTGGTCAATATTGTGTCAATCCTATATCTCTGACACTGCTTTTTTGTACGAGACGAAATGAGCAAAATGTTCACCTGATGGTAATTACAGCGTCCGCCCATAACAAATGCTGTGTCACCCAGAAGATTTCCGGGTCAGACGTCAGTTCTTAAGTATTATATACCCAGTGATTACATTAACTCTCAATGCCCTTCAGACTTTTCGGTCGGAAGGGCGTACAAACACAGTAATGCTTGCACAATACTGCTGCATTGCAGAATAACCTACCTAAATGGATTCCCGTACTGAATTTCCACACCATTTTAAAGCAGAATAGGTATTTCATGTTACAACGGACACTGCAAGAGGTCGAGTGAGTGCCTCTATTACTGATTACGCTTGAAACCTCCTATCATATCATAGGACTTTGAAACCGGAAATAGTCCATCTGTCCGAGAGCTAGTATAATCACTGGGGATATGAGACTTAAGAACTGATGCCTCAGTGTGACGGGCGCAGTGTGGTGACACACAGAAATGTTCTGGGTGACACAACATTTGTTATGAGCAGTCGTTTACTCGTCTCTTCACTTCATCCAACAAAAAAACTAATCAGCTCTATAATTAAGTATTAACAATTTAAAGCGAGCGCTCGGACTCTTATAGTTTTTGAGGTTACTAGAAACAAACGTACACTTCACTCATATAGTATGAATTAATGGTTGTCCAACACGTAGGCGAATTGGATTAATAATTTATCATGTCGGAATCCAACGTGCGCCGAGTTTTCACACCACCGCCACGCCAATTACACTGTCATTAGGGTAAACTACTTACACAGAAATATATATAAAGAAACCACACACTGGCTGCGTGTTATTCTGTTTTTTTTCTTTCTTTGTAAATTAATGTTCTATTGATATTTTTTTGTATGTTTTCTTTCGTACTTGTTACCCGATAGAGCTGAAGTGGCATTTGAACCGCCATATGGCTCGTAGAGCCCGAAAACCGTTGGTGTCTAGAGTGGCAACCTCGTACCAGCAAACGGTTTTGCGGGAAGACGATTTTTTTTTTTTGGATAAAGTGACGAAACCAGCAAAACGTTCACCTGATGGTAAGTGCAACTTCTGCCCATAACAAGCCAACAACCCATAGCAGACGGATCATCCCTACATGATTGACGTGCATCGGAGCCACACAGAGCTTTTCGCATCTTCGTTTCTTATGCGCATAGCCAGATAGTAGAACTCTTTACAGGCGTTGGTCTTACTAGATCAATAGAACTTTTTTAAACAAAAGTTAAGTTATTTTTGAAGAAAGTGATTGGATGAGCTAATCTTTGACGTAATAGTAAGTTTGTCACCCCGAGACAGCAGTTCTTCATCATCATCATTTCTGCCTATCATGAGTCTACTGCTAAACATAGGCCTCCCCATAGATCGCCACAAAAGTTAGTAGCTCTCATTGTCGTAGGAATTTTTCAGTCTATTTATTCAGATGTACCAAAAAGATGCTGCTGCCCATCTCCTGGTTTTCATTTTCCCTCTTTCGACTTTTACGACGCTTTCGGAATGAGATGGGGTGCGTTGGTAGATTCTCTGAAGATGCCACCACACGTCTGTTAAGCCGCCACCACACGGCTCATACTCCAGTACAGCGACGACGACAACTTTTGAATTCTATCGGAAACTTTCAACTGCTTAGCATATGTAATAGTGCCACAAGTGTACGCGCAAACACAGTGGCACTCTCTCGTTCTACCTGCACCTGATATAACTTTTTTTTTTTTATAATTTTATGTCTGTTTGGGAACAATTTGCTTGTCTCGCCGCTATCTGAAATAAAAGAAGCTACTTTTTATTAGGTAAAGTGATGAAACGAGCAAAACGTTCACCTGATGATCAGTGCAACGTCTCCCCATAACAAATGCAGTGTCACCCAGAAAATTTCTGTGCTCGTCACTCTGAGATATCAGTTCTTAAGCCTCAAATGGCTAGTGATTACGCTAGCTCACAGTGTCCTTCTAACCGAAACACAGTAATGCTTGCACACTAATGCTTCATGGCAGAATAACTGGCCCTGGGGTGGTACCTACCTAGACGGATTCCTGCATAAGAATCCTACCACCAGTAAATTAACATTTTTTTCTAAATCAAACTTACTGAAAACGTGTAGTGATTTAGAATTAGATTTAGAAAACATGTAAGACTTACTTTGTAAAGGGACCCTTCACAGAAACCCTTTAAAATACTAATCGGAAGTAAGGATCGAACCTGTCTTAATAACGACAAACCGTCTATGTCATTTACTGAATTTTTAACCAATAAATTATGACTGTGTATTCGTACAACGCTGTAAGTGACATCGTTTTACTGCCGTCTAATACGAAAGGCATTGTTAAGTCTGTCTGTAGAGTAAAGAGAAAATTAATAGTCTGATGATTTCACTGTATGTGTTTAATGGTTTTACCTTCCAATGTAGTTCTTTTGAGTCCGTCCAAAGAAAATTATCAACGGAATAATTTCTTAAATTGGTGACTTGTAAATTAGTGTTTTTTCTGTTATTGGGTAGCTTAATATGATATCTCTCATTACTAGGCATGAGTGTTGTATATGAACTAAAGAATTTACCGCAAAGAACGCATTTTTAAATAATATTATTGTTGTTAGTACCGCGGTAGCTCAGGGGCCGGGTGCTCGCCTTTAATTTCATTGTACGCGAGTAACCAGTGTTCATTCCCCGGTGCAAGCACCTCTAAAATTGTTATACAGTTTTAAGTGCTAATTTACCACGTGCTCAGCGAGGACATGTGAAGTCCGCCAGCCCGCAACCTCGCTCCAAAACACTTTCAGAAAATGAGAGGAGGCCTGTGCTCAGCAGTGGGACATTTATAGGCTGTTACCTTACCTACCTCACCTTAGTGACAGTTGTTACAAATACAGTTTCTTTTCGTTTTGAACAATTTTCACTTAAGCGACGACTGTGTCGCTCTCTCTACTCAACCCCGCATACATAAATAGTCAACACCATAACACGACCGGTCATAATGGCCTCGCTTGATAGGCGAAGCGCCGATCGATCTTGGTATATGCGGTCACGTAAATTTGAAATGGTAATTTCACTATTTATCCGAGCGATATATATGTCGATTTTTGCATCCATTCTTTCACTTTATTAACTCTTTTCGACATTATAATTCTCTACACGAACAATAACCAAATTTAATCCGTACAAAGTCACGAGCATTCGCTTCTTGTACATAAATAACACGAGGACGGAACTAGGAATATAAATATTGTTAGGAACATACAATGGACATTACACGAGCGATTCTGCGTTGCGAAAATGGCTGTGCGAGAACATTAATCGTTTTGACGTGAACCTAATGTTATTCCGATGATTTATTATTTATATGCCCCAGTAATGTTTGAATAAATCCATTCTTATATTCGTCATTGCACAGTTACAGATTTTGTATTTACATGTCATTTATTTAGGAAACAGGGTACCATCAGAAATTTTATATCAAGTGCTTACAAAAATGTACGTATGTACTCGTCGATGATCGATAGCTGCGACCACTTCTAATTTCTATCGGAAACAATGAACAGCGAAAGAATAGAATAGAATAGAACTGTTTTTCTTATACGTCTTTTATATACTTATTTAATCAATACTACAGACTTGTTGTCATAAGCTATTGCTTATCGTAAATTTGAAATGTTATATTGATGATGATGTTCTCCTAGCCGATTTCGACCATTGCGAAAACTTCCGAATACTGTCGAGAGCCATCAACTGCGCGGGCGATATTATAGTGCCACAAGTGTACGCGCAAACACAGAGGCACTCACTCGTCCCAACCTACCCGCGCCCGATGTAAGGCTGATGCGATAAGATCGGAGGTAGGCTAGGCAGTGTCAGAAACACGGGGATAATCACAACACAACCGGACCCCAAAACCAACGATTTGTGTTTTAGCACAAATGTTGGCTCCGGCTGGGAATTGAACCCAGGAACTACCACTAGGCCACGCTGTCGTATATATATTACTTAAAAGGGACGAGGGTCTGGTGATTAGTAATACAGGTTGTCCAAGTACTAACACCAGGCTCTCACAAAACACTGTTTGAATTATTATAACAACATAACTTTGTACTTAAACCTTGTGAGAGCAAAATAAATAAAGTATTATTACTATTCAATATAGATCACTTACATAATACTAATTGAACGTCATTTTTTTAAGCTACACTGGTTCGCAAAGAAATGCCTCTGTCCTGGTAAGAACCAGAAAGAAACCCGGCGGGATTTCTTCTTCAGTCATTTTAAAAATAATGTACAATTAAAGCATTATTATAAAGATGGAGAAGCAGCGATCACCTCATTCCCAGAGGTCATCATCATCCATGTATTCCTTAATATTATAATAACTATACTTAAAAAGTCTTTGTAAGGTAAGGTATGTTATAGTGCCATGAGTGTACGCGTAAGCACAGTGGCACTCGCCTGTCCCAACCTACCTGAACCCGATATAACGCTTATTCGACGAAGGGGTCCACTGTGTACTAATTGGTTTCGTAATCGGTTACATTTGTTTAAAATTTTGCACATAATACGACACCGAATAGTTGTACTAATGATGTGGGTGCCCCCAGAACTGACAACGGCGATATCTTCCTGTTAATAACATGATAATAGCCGTGTGGTGGCGGCTCGTTAAAAGAATACTACCACTCCATCTCGTCCAATGGATCTCGTAAAAGGCGAGTAAGGAATTTAATTGCACTGTGCACCCAACAGCGCATGGTGGCGATGGGCTCACCACCTATCACACCAAGTGCATTATATTGTTTTGGTGAAACGTGGATTGTGGCAGTCATCTCTTTTTGCAGTGAGTGCCCAGTCTCTGACTACCCCTTATGGGATACAGTCGTGATCTTATGTATGTATAACATGACAATATCTTTGCATGTAGCACTGGTTCATATAAAAAACAAATTATTAATATATTATCGGAAAACCAAACTTAATAAATTTAACATAGATACTCGCATACGAACACACACACACACACACTCATACATATTAGTTATAGCAGATGCTGATTATATAAAAATACATTACTGTTTTATTTTGTGCACGTGTGTATGTGCACTAAATAATACATATGTAAGATATAGCAGATATTACTTAATTAAAAAGAACTTTTTTTATTTTTTTATACTATTAAGTAATAATTTATTTAATTTTTATTTCATTTATCCATACTCATATATGTATATGTATGAGTATGTATATATGTATGTATAAATATATATATATATGTATATGTATGTATATATATTTTGATGAAGATGAACATTTTAACTGAGCAGGTTATATTATAGTGCCATTACTACAAGTGCAAACACATGATGAGAATCCGTCTTTATCTTTTCGTGAAAGACTGAGATGTGGTGTCAGACATGGAGAACTTTCTATAACAAAACCTTACACTACGATTTCTCCTGTATCGTAGGTACATTCTACATATAATCATCATCATCATCATCTCAGCCTATCACTAGTCCACTCCTGAACATAGGCCTCCCTTAGTAGTTCTCATTTTGGGGGGCTTAATTGCTTAAGTGCCATAATTGCCACGCTTGGCAAGCGGGTTGGCAACTGCAGTTTATTTATTCGGATGGAAGATGCAGCTGCCCATTTCCTGGTTCTGTATTTTCCCTTTCGACTTTTACGACACCCACGTCATGAGATGGGTTGGTAGATTCTTTTAAGCCGCTACCACATGGCATTTATGAATTCCAAATACACAAGCGCCCGGAGCTGCAGCAACTGTCCGAAGGTGAAATATTTTATTGCGTGCGGGAATCGAACCGGCGACCGGCAGCGCAGAAGCAAATCGCCCAGCCACTGCGCCAAACGAACCGACAACAAAATTGCAAAAACATCCAAACCAGAACACAGGTTTGTATAAAAAAGTAAAGTAAAGTTACAGCCTATAATTGTCCCACTGCTGAGCACAGGCCTCCATTCATTTCTGAGAGGGTTTTGTAGCTAGAAAGAATCCGCCACGCTGCTCCAATGCGGGTTGGCGGACTACACATGTCTTCGAAATATTATTTATTTCTCAGATATGCAGGTTTCCTCAGGATGTTCTCCTTCAGCGCCGAGCACGTGGTAAATCAAGCACTCAAAATTGCAACTAACAATTTTAGTGGAGCCGGCACCGGGAATCGAGCCCAGGTCACTCGCGTACTATGAAATTTAAGGCGAGCGCCTAGCCCCTGAGCTACCACGGCTTAGGTTTGTATGCTCCAAAAACATTAGTTTCGGTTGAAACTGGAACCCAAAACCCACGACTGAGGGGGACAGCACACTGATCCCTGGACGACACAGTCAACAAAAATTAAAACGCACTTACCGGTCTGCAGTGTTTACATGATAACAGAACGCGAGCTTGATTGTAATTACGTAAATGTAAAAATTAATGCTTTCAAGAACTCGAGCGCGGCGTTTACTCGTCTCGACGTTTTAATAATTCAAACCCTTAAAGTGAATTAAGCTAGAATAGAATAGAATATTTTTTATTCAATATAGATCATTTACATAACAATCATTGATCGTCATTTTTTAAGCTACTTTGGTTTGCAACAAATGCCTCTGTCCTGGGAAGAACCAGCAAGAAACCGAGCGGGAATTTTTTTTCAGTCATTTTTAAAATAATATACAATTACAGCAGTACAAAGATGGAGAAATGGCTTGGCAGCGATCACCTGATTCCTAGGGGTTATCATCATCCATGTATTCCTTAATAATTTTTGAGTTTTTTAGGACTTCGTGCACTTTCTAGGATTCTGTTGTAAAAACACAAACATTGCCCCGTGAAAGAGCTACTGACTCTGTGAAGTTGAGTAACTGGTATTTTTTTATTGTCATCGAATTAACAGCACTTAAAAAAAATTACATACATACATACATGCATACATAAGATCACGACTGTATCCCATAAGGGGTAGTCAGAGACTGGGCACTCACTGCCTAATAAAAACAATATAATGCACTTGGTGTGATAGGTGGTGAGCCCATCGCCACCGTGCGCTGTTTAATTCCTTACTCGTCTTTTACAAGATCCATTGGATGAGATGGAGTGGTAGTATTCTTTTAACGAGCCGCCACCACACGGAAAAAAATTACATCACATAAATTAACTAATCTTACTGCCAATTACAGATTCATTTTTTTTATTAAAACATGCAGATTGTCGTATGCTATTAGCCGTACCACAGATCAGTATGGATTAAATTGCGCTAGTTCCTGGTATTTACATTTTTTTTTTGTTGGATGAAGTGATGAAACGAGCAAAACGTTCACCTGGTGGTAAGTGCAACGTCTGCCCATAACAAATGCTCTGTCACCCAGAAAAATTCTGTGTGACACCACACTGTGCCCATCACCCTGAGACATATGTTCTTAAGTCTCATATGCCCAGTGATTACGCTTGCTCACAGTGCCCTTGAAAACGAAACACAGTAATGTTTGCAACACTACTGCTTCACGGCAGAATAACTGGCCCTGGGGTGGTACCTACCTAGACGGATGCACAGGAATCCTACCACCAATAAACTTATACATTATAGAATTATTAATTAAAGTGATTTGTATCCTCATGTACATACATTATTATGTTATGTTTTCATATACATATTGAGAGGCCAAGTTTAAATTGCTACAATTACTTTATACGAACTATTGGCCGTGTGTTGGCGGCTTAAGAAAATCTGCCACCTCATCTCGTCCCGTGAGTGTCGTAAAAGTCGACAGAGGGAACCAAACCAAGCGATGGGCAGCAGCACCTTCCTGGAACATCCGAATAAATAAACTGCGGTTACCAACCCGCCTGCCAAGCGCGGCAACTATGACAAAATCCCCCCAAAATGAGAGCTAAGAACGTACGTGTTTTGTGGCAATCTATGGGGGAAGCCTATGTTCAGCAGTGGATTAGTGATAGGCTGAAATGATGAAAATTATGACTGTATACGAAATAATGTGTTACTAATTATCGAATTACTTCGATAAAGTTTAGAAAATTGAGTTGGAAAATAATAAAAGTTAAAACAGTCTATAAAACCATAGACAGTTTTAATTTTAACTCAACTTTCTAATTGAATTGATTGCGGTTAATCGATGGATGCAGATGGCTCAGAACCATGTTTTGTGGCAGTTTGTGGGGGAGGCCTATGTTCAGTAAACTTGTGGTGAGCTGCAATGACGTTGATGATGGGCGGTGATTACTACGGTATGATGTATACTCATCATAATCATAATCTTTATACAAAGATGTTAATAGTTTAATTGTATCCAACACATTCTACCTTTAAGGGCGGATTTCACCATTGAAAATAAACGCGATCAGTTCAAGCTGAACGAAGTTTAACCGTTTAACTGAGTTCAATGCTACTGTTTGCATTTCACCAACATCAACTGAACGCGATTAAAGCTAAACGCGCTTTAAATTCTGAACGCCCAATTTTCGACGTTCAGCTCTTTAAACGCGTTTAGAGAGCTGTCATTGTCAATTGCACAACTATGTAAACAAAAAATATTTTTAATTCGCATTATTTATTGTTTGCATACCTATGTAGCCTATGCATAAAAACAGGCTGTTTGATTTCGCAAAATACGAAATAAATCGTCTTTTCATTTTAGATTGTGACGATCCAAATGGAGTCGGTGAAATCGGTTAGACGAAAACCGAGATCAAATGATACATTTGAACTCAGTTAAGCAAAACGCGGTTTTATTAACTTGGTTTCCAAAGCAATCGGTGAAATCGGGTATAAGGTATGCAGACATTACAAAAAATGGCGGTTCAGCAAATGTTTCGCCACGTGCTCTCCGGCAAAAAGCGAAACCGGCACGCTTAATGAAATTTTTGCTATATGTTTTTTTATTAATATATCTAGGTAAGATATGAGTTGTAGTGCCCTAAAGTTTTCATGTTTTGCAAATTATTAGCATTACATCTTTTTACTCATGAATGCGGTTAAGAATTTGAATATGAATCTGTATTCAAAAAAAAAATTCAGCCTATAAATGTCCCACTGCTGAGCACAGGCCTTCTCTCATTTCTGTGAGGGTTTAGGAGCTAGGAAGAATCCGCCACTCTGCTCCAATGCGGGTTGCCGGACTGCACATGTCTTCGAAATATTATTTATTTCTCAGACATGCAGGTTTCCTCACGATGTTTTTCTTCCCCGCCGAGCACGGGGTTAATCGGCACTTATAATTGCAATTAACAATTTCAGTGGTGTCGGCACCGGGAATAGAAACCAGGTCACTCGCGTACTATGAAATTTAAAGCGAGCGCCTAGCCCCTTTAAGAATAACATATTTTTAAGGCATGTAAAACACTGAAGCAATCTTCAAAATCCTTTCAAAATCAAGAACGACTAATAATTCCATTGTTGACAGTAGTCTTCTATTTGTGAGAGAGCAACGACGTCTTAGATGCCTTAAAGTTCGGGTTGGCGGAATTAATACGAGAATATCTTTGAAATGTTTTAAACATTTCTGATTTTTTTTAAAACTATGCCCAATCTCCTGTACCGTGGGTGCATTTTACAGGCATATATTTCACATGCACAATACAACAGGGACCCAAAAAAGTTTTCGGACCCGGCGGGATTCGAACCCAGGACAAGCGGCGTAGAAATCAGGTATGCTAATCACTAGCCCAAGTGGTTGTCAAAACGCAAGCCTGCATGCCTCCTTCACCTCCGAAAGCGTTTATCTATTTAATTAAATCAAAACAAGCTTTGTCAAACAAATCGTCGTTAGTCAAATACTTATTAATTTTAACGAATTCACACAGATCATAAACATAATAACGATCAGTCAAAATATTTATAAAATTATATATTCATTGTTTACAGTGTAGAATTCAATTTTGCGTCTCAATTACACGTGTCAACCCAGTAACGTAAAACGTTACGTTATCTGAGTTACGTTAATGTGTTATAGAATAATATATTTACCTTCAGCATTGTTCTCACTTTGTTCGTATCGTACGTAGTAAAACAATATAAATGCGTAAAACCAATCAAAGTTCAAGCGATAGCGGGATACGACGCAAAAACGTAAACCAAACCGACTCAGACAATGGATTATTATTGCTAAGAACTATCAATAAAATAAGACAAAGACAGAGCTTTTGTGCTCTTACTATGATTTGTCGAAATTCGTTCGTAAAATTTAAAATGCATTCGAGAGAGTTTAATAGAAATTAATGTTAGTATAATGGAATTTACATAATAATTTGACGACCACGCGGCCTAGTAGTCAAGAGTACCTGATTGTTACGCCGCGGGTCCGGGGTTCGAAACCCAGCTGGAGCCAACATTTTCCACCCCCACGGGAAACGAGATCTGACGGGTGGAGCTTCAGCGCGTGAAGCGCCGCCACGCCCACCAGTGCGCACTACACCGAATGTTTTTGCGCAAGAAAGTGACAAACAGATACGAGTACATACATACAGACACACCATTTTATAAGGGGATAGGCAGAGGCCACTCACGTAGCCCACTTTTTGCCCTCGCGAGAACCGAGACGTGACGGGTGGCGAACCACGTCATCGCCATATTAGAACGAGTCAAAAAATTCTTACTCCCATTGTGTTTCGGCGAGCAGTATGTGAGAGTATTCCATATTATGGTATTATTCAGTACGAATATAGGCTGTCCGTACAATACCTAAGTCGACCTTGACTACATCTCGATAGGAAAAAGTACTGCAGGACGCCTATCCGCGGAACTAAATGACATGGTCCAATAATGTATGGAGCATCAGACTAGTGTTCGTACGATGCATAAAGTTACTAAAAATAAAACTATAAACCATGTTTCATTGCCCAAATCCATATTTTATCGTAATTTTAATTGGACATTAATATTTTCTATCTAACAACGGAAACACTTAACATTATTGATTGGTGGTCATTTTTGACGTTTAACGTTTCTGTCAAGTCCATTCACAGCTAAAAAATAATAGCGCATTTTCTTAAATAAAATACTAAATTATTTTATTTCGAATACATTCTCACTATAGACCATATTCTTTAATTTGCAATAATGTAAACATTATTAACTAGTGTTCGACTTCTCGTAGTAGTAGCCCTGAAGTTTTACAACAAACATAATTTCTGCGCAGTTAACCCGCGTTTCGTATTACTATTGTGGAAGAGATTATAATACAGCGACGTATTTACAAATGGCGCTCCCGACGTGTAGTAAACTATCCTGAAATGTTTATCAATTGTTCGAATCCGTATTTTTGCTGTAATCATGATTTATTGATTTAAAGTTTCTTTTGTTAATTTGTTTAGCCGTGTGGTGGCGGCTCGTTAAAAGAATACTACCACTCCATCTCATCCAATGGATCTCGTATAAGGCGAGTAAGGAATTAAACTGCACTGTGCACCCAACAGCGCATGGTGGCGATGGGCTCACCACCTATCACACCAAGTGCATTATATTGTTTTGGTGAAATGTGGACTGTGGCAGTCATCTGTTTTTGCAGTGAGTGCCCAGTCTCTGACTACCCCTTATGGGATACAGTCGTGATCTTATGTATGTATGTATGTTGTTAATTGTTGTGGCGTAGGCAATGACTATAAAGTTGTATAATTATTTAATAGCCGAAATTGCGTACATTTGTATTGCTTTTTATTAAAAAGTGCTCCGGACTGGTCTTCTACTGATGTAAATTGCATACACAAACAGTCAGTTCCAGAACAATTACCTGCGGATCATAGAAATTTTGGTTTCGTGAAGTCGAACCCGCGACCCGTAGCGCACAATCAATATAAATATACTTTATCATCTAAGTGAACGTAGTAAACGGGTATACCTTCTAGTTATGTGGTCACTGGCAAAGCCATCTATAACTAGTCTCCATGACGTTTGATGACGTAGGTGCTGGAGTGCCAACTCACTACAAATTGAGTCTATATTATCTACCACTTCTGTATAAAACATACATACTGTTTGTGTGTCACTCCTCCTTCCCATTGGAGTAGGCAGAGACTAAATCTATTACTTTCACAATCACGGGGAACAAGACGTGACAGGTGGCGAACCACATCATCGCCATTTTGGTACGAGTCGAAATTCATGCTCCTGGTACGAGTAACTAAGGAAGATGTTGTCCACCCAAACAGAGCCCCGCATGATTGGGTATTATCTAGTTATTTAGCTAATTTACGGGTATATTCTCTAAGAGCATCTCCCGATCACATAGAAAATACATTGACTCGCCCTTACAAAAAGTAAAGTAACAGCCTATTAATGTCCCACTGTTGAGTACAGGCCTCCTTTCATTTCTAATAGGGTTTTGTAGCCGGGAAGAGTCTGCCACGCTGCCTACAATTCGGGTTGGCGGACTTTCACACGTCCTAGACATATTTTTGTTCCTCAGACATGCAGGTTTCCTCACGATGTTTCATGATCGGTATTTAAAACTGCAGAATATTTTTTAGTGGTGCCGGTACCGGGGATCGTATTCACTCGTGTATTAAGCAAGACTGACATAGCTATCAAGGCTCGCCTTTTAAGCCTTTTTCTGTTCGGAAACAGAGCTTTAAAGTACTCGTACTTGTGCCTAAAAGAACCTGACGTTCTTCTAATATGTGCATCATTAAATCGCTACTCGTATCTTATTCTGTGGCTTGCAAGCTATTTTACATCATAAGTATAATAGTCATTATCATCATTTCAGTAAGTAAGTGTAAGCTTGTAGCTCATATTTTGTGGGGATTTTTCCATAGTTGCCACGCTTGGCAGGCGGATTGGCAACCGCAATTTATTTATATAGATGACCAGAAAGACGCTGCTGCTCATATCCTGACTTTTATTTTCCCTCTGTCGACTGTTACGACATCCACGATGAGATGGGGTGGTAGATTCTCTTAAGCCGCAATACATTTTTTTTAAATATCTGATATAGACACGGTTGGAATGATTATAAATCCTATCCGAATCGAATCCATACCACCAATTTTTGTATAATATACGAATTAATTTTTGAGTAAATTTTTTTTAGCATCACGTATCTTTGAAAATACAACTGTCCATTCTTTAGATTTTAAAGCTTAATATAGCTTTACTTTCGTCATTAATTTATTTTGTTTAGGAAACGATTCTGGTATAGAAAGATGGCACTGAAGTTGAAATTGGTCAGGTCGATATCAACGGCTCAAATCAACAAAAACGCACATACCTATTAAAAAAACTGTCAAGACTGCTTAAGAGAATATGCCACCCCATCTCATTCCGCGGATGTCGTTCGACAGAGGGAAAATGAAAAACAGGAGATGGGCCGCAACATCTTCCTGAATCATCTAAATAAATAAACTGCGGTTGCCGAACCGTCTGCCAAGGGTGGCAACTATGGCAAAATCCCCTAAAAATGCGAGCTAAAAACTTTTATGGCATTCAATGGGAGGTCTTTGTTTAGCAGTGGACTAGGGAAAGGCTGAATTCAAGATTATGATGATTGTATAATGTTAGTAGTTCTTCTTCTTCTTCTTTGTTTAATGGCTGCTCTTAAAAGAATTCTGGTAGTTATTTATAAATCATGCAAAAAAATGACAATTCATATTTTTTATTGCATTCCTAAAAATATATATAACCAAAGCCATTAACACGAACTATCACGTGAACGTGACTATACTAACGCAATTTGCGTAAAACCGCAAAACGTTTTATTCGTCCTAAACCACCAGTTTATTTGAACTATGCATTGGTGTACTTACTATAGAAAATAGGCTCCAACGAACCTACTATAATAGCCTAAGAGAGGTCAGAGTGAAATGGCTTCTCTCGTGTGCTTTGACGATTTACAACCCACTTTGATTTACTTTTAATGGGCTCAACCAAAATTTACACGCGTTATAAATCAATATGGCGGAGCCAGTTAAACCTTTAACCTTACGTTTACCTTACGTTACCTTTAAACATCCCCTTCATTCCACGTGACTTCTTTTTATGAAGTGTTGTTTTATACGTGACGTGTTTTAAGCATTGGATTTCAGCTTATCTCCACTTTGACGATTGCATCAGTGGGTAATGTAAAATTCTTACCTTTTTGCGTTGGATACATGTACTCGTTTCAGTCTTTTTTTTAAATAGATCCGTCTTACAGTATTCAAAACTGAAAGAACTCAATACTTATCAATTATAGAAACAATAAATATTACAATATAACAATAAAACTGTTTGATAATTACTTCATGTCAATTGTATCGAGCCATAGTACTAGTAATAAAGTTCTTAATGGAGCAAGTGACTTAGTCAAGTTGGCGAACCTATTGAAAGGTGCGCTTGTTTGCATACTTATTGGTTCCTACATATTTTAGATTAGTATTATTAAGAAATAAAACATTAATATAAACATATAATAAAACTACCCGCGTAAAATAAGCTGATATGCGCTGTACGTACATGGTACCTCGCTGACATGACTATTTTTTTTTAAATTGCATAAAGTAATGAAACGTGCAAAACGTTCACCTGATGGTAAGTGCGACGTCTGCCCATAAAAAATGTAGTGTCACACTAGTCGGATCTCGGTAATTTTCGGTCCTCAGCATACGGCTCCTGTCTGTAGTATTAATACGAAAGTTTTACTATTCTTAATTTTTGAAGTCCCTTTAATATTATCTGAGATTATCGCTTTGAAACTTGCTAACTCTCCAATTTTATCATATTAGTAAGATTTTAACGAAGTTATTACTGTACATTTAATATCATTAACCGATAGATGTAGCAGATAGGTGTCCGGCAGAGTAGCACCTACCTCTTTCCTACCGAGGTGTCGTAGAAGGCGACTGAAGAATTCTACGGATAGACTTCATTCGTACAGAATAAGGCCATAATATGCAATGCTGTCACTATACTGCTCGTGGGAACGCAATGGGGGCAAATAATTTTCTGAGCCTCTTTACCAAAGGTTCAGAAACCACGCCGATCAGGCCAAACCACGTCGCCGCCATTTTATGGCGGAGACGTGGTTTGCCACCCGTCACGTCTTTTTACACTGTCACGGCAAAAAGTGGACTATGTGTGGGCCACGCTGCCTACCCCTTACATATTTAATATCATAAAATAAAATATAGGATGGGCTAATAAATAAACCAAACAAAAAATTAAAAAGTATTTTTTTTAATATAATGTCTCTGATTGTCTCTTTGTGTATGCATTTGACGTAAACACCTACACGAAGTTTTTTTTTTAATAGACCATATGATTGTAACAAAGTTGGTAACTATCTACGTGAAGCTTATGCGAACGAAGCCGCAGGTACAATTAGAGAATCACAAGACAGTAATGTGCTCAGTTGCTGTTTTTTTATGGGAGAAAGTGACGAGACGAAAAAATCGTTCACTTTTTTATTTTATTTTTTTTTATTTTTTTTTCAAAAACGAAGCCCCACACTAGGATTTTCTCCTGTATCGTGGGTGCGTTTTACAAACATATATTTCACATGCACAACACAACCAGACCCGAAAAGCAACAATTTGTGTTTTTGCACAAATGTTACCTTCCGGCTGGGAATCGAACCCAGGACCGGTGGCGCAGAAGTCAGGTACGCTAACCACTACGCCACGCGGTCGTTCACTTGATGGTAAGTGCAACGTCTGCCCATAGCAAATGCTGTGTCACCCAGAAAATTTCTGTGTGATACCTTACTAAGCTCATCACCTTGAGACATCAGTTCTTAAGTCTCATATGCCCATGTGATTGCGCTAGCTCTCAGTGGCCTTCAAACCCAAAGACACTACTAGTTTCACGGTAGAATAATCGGCTTGGGATGGTACCTACCTAGACGGATTCCTGCACAGGAATCCTACCAACAGTAATGTCACAACCATACTTACGCCTTTATTGCCTTAAAGTCATAAACAAAATTTCTTAACTCAGTTTTGCATAAAGCTCTTATGAATGTCAAAATCTACACCGATTTAAAAAATAAGACTCAGACAAGAACCGGCATGAAACTCTGGGGTCTTTCTTTTTTTCAATATCATATTACATAATGTAATTTATAAACTACATTATTTAATCCCAGTATCACATATTTCGTAGCCAGGGGGATTTGCAAGTGCAGAGTAAGAGTTATTTCCACACATCTTTGTCCTCTATGTAATGATGTATTTTATAATACGCTTTTTCTAATAATGTCTTCACAAGTTTGTTGTTATGTGTGTATTTAATTAATATGAATTATACATACGTGTGGTATCGGCTTAAGATATTCTACGACCCCATCTCATCCCGTGGGTGTCGTATAAGACAGAGGCAAAATTAAAATCACGAGATGGGCAGCAGCATCTTCCTGGAACGTCTGAATAAAAAAACTGCGGTTGCCAACCCGCCTGCCAAGCAAGGCAACTAAGGCAAAATCCCCCAAAATGAGAGCCACTAACTTTTGTGCCAATGTGGGGGAGGCCTAAGTTCAGCAGTGTACTACATAGTAATAGGCTGAAATGATAATGATGATTATGATATATACGTATCTCGTTAATGACCGTTTAATTTTCCAAACAACTAAAACGATCCTTAAGGCCCGAATAAAAAATATATACGCCTATCCAAACTAAAGATATCAAATAATCTACTTTTTTCTTTCGCACTGATCTCAAATCGATATTATTATCCTTTTTTCATTCAGCTATTACGTAGTTATATCAACACAGTATAAATAAGTGTAATTTAACAGAAACTTCTTGCCTTTGGATATCACCACAAACGTCTCTAATTGGGTTAATTAAATCAACCTGGAAACAAATATTTTCGAAACTCGCCCCGGGGCTTATTGCTTTAACGAACCCTTTATATTTCACGGAACGCCACTCAAATACTAAAATGCCTCCGTGATCCTCAGACTAATAACAAACGCATTCGGATCAGGACCGTACAATCCGCACGCTAGAAGTATGCACTCGTTTACAAGTTAAATCGACGGGGAACGGTCCGGGTAATTAATTGGGGGAGCCGGGAATTTCCGGGACAAACACTACTGTCGCGGACTGTTGTCGGAGCTGCTAAGAATTTTGGAGACACCATATTTAGTTTTCTTATTTATACCTCTGTCATTTTATTAGATATTACTGGTGGTAGTATTCCTATGCAGGAACCCATTTAGGTTGGTACCACCCCAAGGCCAGTTATTCTGCCGTGAAGCAGTAGTGTGCAAACATTACTGTGTTTCGGTTGGAAGGGCACTGAAGAGCTAGCGTAATCACTGGGCATATGAGACTTAAGAACTCTCAGGTTGACGGGCGCAGTGTGGTGTCACACAGAAATGTTCTGGGTGACAGAGCATTTGTTATGGGCAGTCGTTGCACTTACCATCAGGTGAACGTTTTAATCGTTCCGTCACTTTTATCAAATAAAAAAAAAGTTATTCTGCCGTGAAGCTGTAGTGTGTGTAGCGACATCTATGTCGTCACATGAGAAGCTCAAGAAATATTCGCATAGGTCCATAATCGCGCTATGAAAGTTTTCTGAACTATATATACAACATCTAATTATTACTAGTTGGAGGAGACGTCCTCAGACCATTGGATCTAGCGGGTAGCTACCCTTTTCCTTTGCACCATCAATCGCCTAAATGGTGACCCCGACGTGACCATCCGCAGCCATCTTCTCCTAACCACAGCAACAACGTCATCGGCAGCCATCGCAGTCACAGCACCAGACTACTGTCGGCACAACTCGTGCTTCCTAGTCTCTCAACCACTGAGGATCAACGGCGGCCCCTTCTATTTAGGCTGACTCCTGCGACATCAACACTTGTCTCCATACGTCTCGTCGCACTGAAGACCTGCACACAGTTTCACTGCAACGCCAGACTGCACCTCATCGCCTGACGTCTCAAGTTCTCCACGTTAAACTGCGACTTCCAGTCTCAGCGGGGGAGTGATGTAGCGACATCTATGTCGCCACATGAGAAGCTCAAGAAATATTCACATACGTCCATAATCGCGCTATGAAAATTTTCTGAGATGCGAACTATTTATACAACATTTAAATATTAGTAGTTGGAGGAGACGTCCTTCCCAGATCAGACGATTCGATCTGGCGGGTAGCTACCCTTTTCCTTGGCACCATCAATCGCCAAATGTGCAAACATTACAGTCTCTCGGTTTGAAGGTGAACGTTGTTAGAAACTAGTGTGCGGTGTCTTTTGGTGACGAGCGCAGTGTGATACACATAAGGCGAAACCGGAACTATTGTGGCCAGGTGTGACACTAATCATCAGGTGACCGAGTAGCACCTATTCACCGTTCCAATAAAAAAAAAATTGAATGTTCTTCCATTCGCTGCTCTGTGCTCTGATGTCTCGAGTAAAATTGTACTGCAAGTGTGCTCGTTCCGCACGTCCGTGTGTATGTGTTTCTGTATGAACAGTCCTCAAACCGTATTAACTGCACGAACCACCTTAATTTATTGTGAACCCGAGTAATAGAAATGCATCGGGGCAAAATACAACTTTGCTTAATTGGATGTTTTATTTCAGCGTGTATTCTTTCTTCTTCTGTCGTTCAGTTGAGCGCATTTAACTGCAGGGTAATGGAGGGCGAAGCAGTCTCTACAAAACTTCGCTGTTTAGTCGGGTATGTACTGAGACAACAAATGTAAATCAGTCGTCTACTTCATCTTGTACTTGTTTGAATGTTCATTTTCTGATTGCTTAAGTTCGGAGCTAGAGACTTGAATCTTCGAAATGACCTGCTTCATTCACTATGACATCCTTTTATACATTACTACATGCACTTTAATGAAATTCAACAATATGTTAAAAATATATATTTGGAAATTTAAAACGAAATAACGACACAACATCAGCGCCATTAGCCGAAATGTCCTCAGAGGCGACTAAGGTATTGTATGGACAGCCTCTATTCGTGGAGAAGAACACCGTAATAAGCAATGCGGTCAGTCTACTGCCCGTGGGATCGCAATGGGGATTAAGAATTGTTTGACTACTACCCCCGCCTGCGAGGGCGTAAAGTGGGCTACGTGAGTGGCCTCTGCCTACCACATATGTGGAAAAAAGGCGTCACTGTATGTATGTCAGCGTGTTATACTTCGTCGTACGCGAGTGACTTGAGTTCAATCCCAGGTGTCGGCATCATTAAAACTGTTCAGGAATTTTAAGTGCTGATTTACCACGTGCTCAGCGGTGAATGAAAACATCGTGAGGAAACCAGCAAGTCGGAGGAATAAAAATATTTCGACGACATGGGAGATGGAGAGTCCGCCAAACCGCATTGGAGCAGCATAGCGGCCGATTCTTCACTTTATTGTGTGCTGATTTACCTGGTGCTCACCGGTGAAGGAAAACATCATGAATATTTCTGAGGAGAAAATATTTCGGGGACACGTGAAGTCAACCAATCCGTCTCGTAATTTTCTGCTATAATAAAATTGAGCCGTGTGGTGGCGACTCGTTAAAAGAATACTACCACTCCATCTCATCCAATGGATCTCGTAAAAGGCGAGTAAGGAATTAAACTGAACTGTGCACCCAACAGCGCATGGTGGCGATGGGCTCACCACCTATCACACCAAGTGTATTGTATTGTTTTGGTGAAACGTGGATTGTGGCAGTCATCTGTTTTTGCAGTGAGTGCCCAGTCTCTGACTACCCATTATGGGATACAGTCGTGATCTTATGTATGTATGTATGTAATAAAATTAGATATACATGGCGGTAGGATTCCTATGCAGGAATCCGTCTAGGTAGGTACCAGTTATTGTGCCGTGAGGCAGTCGTGTGCAAGCATTCGGTTTCGGTTTCGGTTTTAAGGGCACTGAGAACTAGCGTAATGACTGGGCTTATGACACTTAAGAACTGATGTCTCGGGGTGACGGTCACAGTGTGGTGTCCCACGGAAACGTTCTAAGTGACACAGCATTTGTTGAAGGCAGACGTTGCACTTGCCATCGGGTGAACGTTTTGCTCGTTTCGTCACTTTATCCAAAAAACCAAAAATTTACACATATATTAACCCTTCGTCTCACAACAATCGATGCATGGTGTGGGTAGTGTCTGTGTTTGCAGTAATAAACCCTAAGTATCCCATAAATTTAGACGTAAAAGACTAAAAGTAGAACATTTAATAAAACTAATTTTATCGCGTTTCATTTTAACTACTTATAACCCAACGTTACGTTATGAGTAACGGCGTTAGAGATATCGTCGGCTCATAAGAAGAGTAAAAACTTTATTAAAATTAAAAAGTTAAAGGTACACTGGATTAACTATGACATCAGGACGTCTGACCCTCCCTTGGCCATGGGTGCTGTAAAGTATAAGTATTTAAAATTAAACTCGGTAAAATCCGTAAAATTAGTTTTATTAAATGTATAAAATTCGCGGCAACATTTGAAATCATTGAACTAAAAGTAGTAGTAAACTGCTGTGGAGACCGCGTTTAGGCAAACGTGCAGGGCGACACCCTGAGACATCTTAAGTCTCATATGCCTAGTGGTGGTAGGATTACTATGCAGGAATCCGTCTAGGTAGGTACCACCCCAATCGCTGGGCAGTAATCACTGGGCATACGAGACTTAAGAACTGACGTCTGTCTCGGGGGGACGGGCGCAGTGTGGTGCTACACAGCTTTATTCTGGGTGACACGACATTGCTATGGGCAGGACGTTGCACTTAACATCAGGTGATCGTTAGGCTCGTCTCGTCCCTTTCTCTAATAAAAAAATACTAGCTACCAGTGCCCCTCTGACCGAGAGATAACAGAATAACTGAACTAGCAGTGGTACCTACCTAGACGAAATTCTGCATGTAAATCCTACCCCCTGTAAGTGATATTCATATAAATAGCCCAGGTATAGAAAATTTAAATGCATAGCGTTTAAGTATTCAGTCGAGCTTCACTGTTTCATTTAGCTCCTGAAGAACGTCTTTCGCTTCTTCTGCTTTCATGGGCGTTTTCGTAAGCAAGTCGGTTGCGTGCACTTTCGACGTGGCCTTCCCTTACAACGTCATCGATCCGATCGTGGTATGTTCGACTACGTCGACCCTTACCGGCTTGTCCATACACACTCGCCTCATAAAACTGTTTCGTCAAACTCCTTTTGTCCCTCCTCTATACGTATCTAAACCATCTAAGCGTCCCTTAAAAAAAAGATCTTTCAAACATGTTTTTGCTTCTTAATAGGTATCGCATATCGTATATTTTTTTTTATTGCATAAAGTGATGAAACGAGCAAAACGTTCACCTGATGGTAAGTGCAATTTCCGCCCACAACAAATGCCTTGTCACCCAGAAAACCTCTGTGTGACACCACACTGTGCCCATCACCCTGAGACAGGTTCTTAAGTCTCATATGCCTAGTGATTACGCTAGCTCACAATGCCATTCAAACCGAAACACAGTAATGTTTGCACACTACTGCTTCACGGCAGAATAACTGGCCCTGGGGTGGTATCTACCTAGACGGATTCCTGCATAGGAATCCTACCACTAGTAAAAAATCTTATCTTAAAAATCGTATCTTGGAAAATGATGACGTTATCTGTAGCACTGTATTGTAACAGAACAATTTAACCTTCAATCGATAGTAAGGAAATAAAACCTCCGATCACGAGAGGGGAGCGATGGAAAACACCACGTTGGCGCCATTAGAACCAATTGAAGATAACAGATGCCCCGTTCCGCTGTTACGGCAACAAATCTCCGAAACAACTACACAGTAACAAATGGCAGTAATTCTGAACCACTACTCTAATTCACAATTAATGTCCACTTTAAACCGGTTAAGATGCAGTTTAAACCGGTTAAGGGGCTCCTAACTAATGGAACTTACTTGCATCTAAATTAAAACGGATTTAGTTGAGACGTTAAGAGTGCAGTTTTTTCTTCAACAAAGTAAGAAATGATTTAAAGAGAGCAACGTAAGAAATCTTAATTCATCCTTTCTCTTTACTTTGTGTTTTGAATCGAGTGTAATTAAAAAAATTACTAAGCTATTTAGTTTATCTGTAGGTTATGTCGTTTTTATTCTCAATACCGTTGAATAACTATAATAATATGAGGTATGATTTCAAAACTGTAACATTTAAACTGCAGGTGGAAGGTTCCTAAAAAGGAATCCACCTAGGCAGGTACCACCATATTGCCTGTAATTCTACCACAATAGTTACTCCAACCACTTAGACGTAGCATATATATATAGATTCCATAAGATTAAAAGTATGTTGGACTCATCAGATAAATTTCGTGGACGTATAATTTATTTATTTATTCTTTATTGCAATTCACCTTATTAAAAAAATAGGATAAAAAATGCCATTTGGCATTCTCTCGCAGTCCACCCAGGGCAAATCCGTAAAATTAGTTTTATTAAATGTCTAAATCCCCCAAAAATGCGAGTTAAAACTTTTGTGGCACTCTATGGGGGAGGTGGTCGTGTGGTGGCGGCTTTTTAAAAGAATACTACCACTCTATCTCATCCAATGGATCTCGTAAAAGGCGAGTAAGGAATTAAACTGCACTGTGCACCCAACAGCGCATGGTGGCGATGGACTCACCACCTATCACACCAAGTGCATTGTATTGTTTTGGTGAAACGTGGATTGTGGCAGTCATCTGTTTTTGCAGTGAGTGCCCAGTCTCTGACTATCCCTTATGGGATACAGTCATGATCTTATGTATGTATGTATGTATGTATGTATGGGGGAGGCCTATTTTCAGCAGTGGACTAGTGATAGGGTGAATTCAAGATTATGATGAATGTGTAATGATAATAGTTATTTATAAACTATGCAAAAAAACAACAATTCATATTTTTATAGCATTCCTAAAAATATATATTCCTAAAGCCATTAACACGAACTATCACGCGAACGTGACTATACTAACGCAGTTTGCGTAAAACCGCAAAACGTTTTATTCGTCCTAAACCACCAGTTTATTTGAACTTTGCATTGGTGTACTTACTATAGAAAATAGGCTCCAACGAGCCCACCATAATAGCCAGAAAGAGGTCAGAGCGAAATGGCTTCTCACGTGTGCTTTGACGATTTACAACCCACTTTGATTTACTTTTAATGGGCTCAACCAAAATTTACACGCGTTATAAATCAATATGGCGGTGCCGGTTACCTTTAAACATCCCCTCCATTCCGCGTTGTGTGTGTGTGTATATATATATATATATATATATATATATATATATATATATATAGATTGCATTACAGAAAAGTTTAAAAGTGTGTTGGACGCATCAGATAAATTTCGTGGACGTATAATTCTTTTATTTATTCTTTACTGTAATTCACCTTATTAAATAAAGGATAACAAATGCCATTTGGCATTCTCCCGCAGTCAACCCAGGGCATGGAGAAATATTGGAATCGCTTCAAGAATATAACAGAGACAAAAATAAGTCGACAACATTTTTTACAAACACATTTAATACACACCCGTATATTTTCTCACATGTCGCACATTCGAATCTGACAGTGACAAATAGATCGAAAGATTCCATCGCGTTTTTATAAGGACAAAAGTGTACAACGTTTAAGGTCAATGAATAAATTTATCTCCACTACAAATCATTTCGCTACCGGTCATTCCGCTGTACTTTTTCATTTCTGTTCCATCATAACCGTCGATAGATGACATGGATAAATCAACAAGGTCTTGTTGCGGATTGGATTTTTCTCGATAATTCCCGAATGACAGATGTTTAGGGGGCTACAGCGTAAACAATATTGGCGAAGAGGCACCAAGCGATGGCAAATGGAGGAATAACGATGATAAACGATAAAGAAGCGGATAGTACGCGTCATGCTCACGTTAGGGAATTATCAGTTCGGGAATTATGATACGGCGTTTTTTCGCAAACAGCCCGCGGCACGTTAGCTTCTTGGTGAATGAAAAATTGTTGCAATTATTTACAGCTGTCTACAACCTGATAAATGAAGTGTGCTTTAATATAATGGCTGCCCACTATTACGTTTCAGTAAACGTGGCGGTATCTTAGGTTCTTATCCACTGACATATTTATGACTGATATTACATTTTTTGTCTTCTAAGTTATGACATAGTTAGTTTTTTTATGTTGCGAGCATTAATAAAACCTCTGTGAAGAGCTGACTAGATATTCTCGATTGGATGTTTTTTTTATTTGCTCTCCATCAATTACTGTCACGGATTATTGTGCTTTATTTGCCATGTGCTTAAGAAAAACTACCACCCCACCTCGTCCCGTGGGTGTCGTAAAAGTCAATATAGGGAAAATGGAAACCAGTAGATGGGCAGCAGCATCTTCCTGGAACATCTTTATAAATAAACTGCAGTTGGTAACCCTTTTGCCTAGCTTGGCAACTATGGCAAAATCCCCCCAAAATGAGAGCGACAAACTTACTAGTTTTGTGGCAATTTACGGTTGAGGTCTATTCAGCAGTGGACTAGTGATAGGCGGAAATGATGATGATGATTATTATTATTATAATTTATATTGATTAAATGTTCATCTACGCAAGATGTTATAATGATGTAAATACGAATACGACGCTAGTTAGTGATATAATGGTGAGTGAATTAGCGGAAGATTAGGAGTCAGTATCAAAGACACGAGCAAATGTAACCTATTAATATCCTATTGTTAGTCTCCTCTAATTTCTCAATGTAGCAGGGAAGACTTCGCCACGCTACTCCAGGTCATATCAGTGTCCTTCACAAGTTTTCTTTTTAATTTCTCGGGCATGGTTTTGCGATGATTTTCTTTAATGCCGGGTATATAAAAAGTAAAGAAGCATTTAAATAGCCGTAATGCTGAGCACAGGCCTCTCCTTTTTGAGAGTGCTTTGGGGCTGTGAAGCGTCCGCCATACTGCTCCAAAGCGGAACAAGCGTGGCAAATCATTAATTTAAATTTCATTGACTGTACGACAGACTGTCGCCGAGTCCGCTGTCGGTCGTGTGTATTGCACAGTGATAATGTTGTAATGGTAAAGGGTGTCTGGTGGCGGTTTTCCACGCCTATCTGTCTCCCTGAGACATCAGTTCTTAAGTTCACATGCCCAGCAATTACACTAGCTCTCAGTACCCTTCAGACCGAAACACAGTATTGTTCCATACTACAGTTTCACGGTAGAATAACCGGCCCTGCGGTGGTACCTATTACCAGTAAAACATACATCTTAAAACTGTTTTTAAGCCGTATAGTTATCAAGTTTTTATGTTGGACGTACATAACAACATCAAACTGTGCTACCGTCAGAGACTTCCGAGTAGGTATGCAAATCGGAGTGGCAATAGTTAGTCAAGCCAAGCCACGTTTGTCGCTGAAGGCCAAGGTTGGAATAGCCGCCTTCTGGCCGAATGCGCACGAGGCGACTGGCCATATGTGATCATATGGATGCGAAAGCTTAAAACCGATTCGAATGGCGGGAATTTAGGGAGACCCATTTTCAGCAGTGGACTACTGGCTATTGATGACGATGATACATGAAATTAATGATTTTAAAACAAACACAAACTTAATACACGACGAAAATTAAGAGATTTTTTTATACCAATAATAAAATTAAGTCTGTCTGTTTTTTTTATTTTCAAATAATTAATACATAATTTCAAACGATTATCATTTTGTTTCAAAATAAATGGCAAAATTTAAGTCAAAACTTATTTATACGAAGCCTAATAATAAATGACCGTTTATCGATAATTGTCTGTCTGAAAGTTTGTCTCGCCTCCGAAACGGTACATAAGATCACGACTGTATCCCGACTGTAGTCATAGACTGGGCACTCACTGCAAAAACAGATGTCTGCCACAATCCACGTTTCACCAAAACAATATAATGCACTTGATGTGATAGGTGGTGAGCCCATCGCCACCATGCGCTGTTGGGTGCACAGTGCAGTTTAATTCCTTACTCGCCTTTTACGAGATCCATTGGATGAGACTGAGTGGTAGTATTCTTTTAACGAGCCGCCACCACATGGCTCGAATTTCAATGAACTAAAATTTCCGTGTATGCTCCATTTCGATATCTTGCAGGATTCAGAAGATTATTTCTAACATAATTTTACACGATTGAAACCGCGGAGCTAAGCTAGTCTAAAATTTTTTATCGCCAGCATTATACGTAGCGTTTTAGCTCTAACAGCCGTGTGGTGGCGGCTCATTAAAAGAATACTACCACTCCATCTCATCCATTGGATCTCGTGAAAGGCGAGTAAGGAATTAAACTGCACTGTGCGCTGTTGCGCATGGTGGCGATGGGCTCGCCACCTATCACACCAAGTGCATAGCAGTCATCTGTTTTTGCAGTGAGTGCCCAGTCTCTGACTACCCATTATGGGATACAGTCGTGATCTTATGTATGAATGTATGTATGTACATTACACTGCACGCGGCTGAACTGACAGTCTCTATTCAATATGATCACGATGATTAAGGCTGAGTTACGCTACAGTAATAACATGTAGGTGGAATATAATAAGCCATTCGACTATAGCCGTGAACAATCTCTTACTAGCTTTTAAGCTTTGTTGGAATAACTACCTATGTCTCTGACTACCTCTTATGGGATACAGCCGTGATCTTATGTATGTATGTTTTTTTTTTTTTTTGTATAAAGTGACGAAACGAGCAAAACGTTCACCTGATGGTAAGTGCAACGTCCGCCCATAACAAATGTTGTGTCATCACACCACACTGCACTCATCACCCTGAGACATCAGTTCTTAAGTCTCAAACGCCCAGTGATTACGCTAGCTCACGTTCCCTTCAAACCGAAACACAGTAATGCTTGCACACTACTGCTTCACGGCAGAATAACTGGCCCTGGGGTGGTACCTACCTAGATGGATTCCTGCACAGGAATCCTACCACCATGTATGTTTAGCTCTAACATAAGGCTAATAAAGACGCATTCGCGATCCGCCGTGTATCACGCGTACAGACGTATGTGCTACGCAAATTAATCAAAGCGAAATATTCATGCCGACACATGCCATGAAATGATAATGAACCCTTATCACTGGTCGGAACGTGTCACGAGCTGAAGCTGTTATGCTCCTGATAAGAATGTACTTATTTTATACATTCACATAATTTTATTCGTGATGCTGTTCTCCTAGCCGATTTCGACCACGGCGACAACTTCCGACTACTGTCGAGTGCCATCAACTGCGCAGGAGATGTTATAGTGCCACAAGTGTACGCGCAAACACAGAGGCACTCACTCGTCCCAACCTACACGCGCCCGATGTAACGCTGATGCGATAAGATCGGAGGTAGGCTGGGATGCAGTGTCAGAAACACGGAGACAATCACAACACAACCGGACGAAACAAACAAATTATGTTTTAGCACAAATGTCGGCTCCGGCTGTCGAACCCAGGACCCGCGGCTTAGAAGTCAAGTACTCTGACCACTAGGCCCCACGGTCGTGACTGCTGAATATAGGCCTCTTCAATTGCGACAAAAGTTTTGCTATAGTAGCCACGCTCGGCTGTTTATTTATACGAGTACAGATGCTCCAGGAAGACGCAGCTGCTCATAGCTGTGGTGGCGGCCTCGTTAAAAGAATACTACCACTCCATCTCATCCAATGAATCTCGTAAAAGGCGAGTAAGGAATTAAACTGCACTGTGCACCCAACAGCGCATGGTAGCGATGGGCTCACCACCTATCACACCAAGTGCATTATATTGTTTTGGTGAAACGTGGATTGTGGCAGTCATCTGTTTTTGCAGTGAGTGCCCAGTCTTTGACTACCCCTTATGGGATACAGTCGTGATCTTATGTATGTATGTATGTATTAAAATTAATTATTTTTTAAGAAATTAACTAAAAAAAGTTAATTTTTCGTTGCTTAAAAGTCGAATTTAACACATTTAAAAGAACTACACCTCATAAGTGACGATACCAACAAATCGTTCACGTAATGTTAATTGCAACGTCTGTTTGCTGCAACGTGCCACACAGAAATGATATGTGGCACCACACTGCACTCGCCACCCTTAGTTCTTTACTCTCATATGGCCAGTAATTACACTAGCTATCAGTGCCATTCAGGCCTAAAAATTGTAATGTTTGCACACTGATTGACGGCAGATTATATTTTTATAATAAAAAAGGGACTAAATGACATATATACATACAATCATGCCTTTTTTCTACATAAGGGGTAAGCAGAGACCACATTCGTAGCCCACTTTTCGTTCCCGCAGGAAACGAGACGTAACTGATGGCTAACCACGTCGCCACCATTTTGGTACAAGTCAAAAAAATCTTTCTCATATTGCGTTCCCTCTGATAAAAAGGAAATAAATAAGTTAACGGTTTATATGATAGTAAGCAATTTCGGGTGCCTATGAACATCCGCAATACCAGATAAATTACGGGTGAGTTGCCGCTCTTTGAGAAAGAGTGAGCTCTTTTCTTGGAGGACCTTAAGTAGTGTGGGACCTGAGCTAGCTCTGGGGTGGATTCCTGCCTAGGAATCCTGCCACCAGTTAAAATATGTCGGTTTCTGATGTGTTCGCAACTAATTATGCCTGGTGGCTTCACCTGCGTAAAATAAACCTACCACTTGATTGGTACGAACCTCGCTGACCTGAGCATCTACGGTATGGCCCTTCTCGGCAAAGTTGGACAACTTCTTAACGTTGTAGCATATATTTAAATAATTTGAAACCTTTCTTTATAAATTGGATATGCAATACAGGAATAATTTTTCAAATCGGATTTCTCGAGATTAGCGCATTCAAACATACAAACTCTCCAGGTTTTTTTTTAAGTTGTAAGATATGATTAAAAAATGAAGGACGTAGCCCAGATAGAACTCAAGTCTTACTATGTAAGTTTACTTCGGCCACTTATAATCCTTAATTCTAATAATCTTATCAATAGATAAAAATTTTGATGGAAATGCATGTAGTAATAGCAAAAATCTCTTGTACCTCACACTACACAGCCTCACGTTGGTTCAGATACGGGACGTTGTAAAACAATACGGTTTACTTTGGGAATTCCTTTGTCTGTGATAACAATTAGTATAGGGAAATTGCTTTTGACCCATTCTAATCTAATAAATTTATTTAACATAATGTTACGTGGCTCAATTTAGTATATCAAAGCGTCATTTTGAAACTATGAATACGAGATGAATGGGAGTTGTAAAAGCTTTGAGCTTCATGAGCTTTATTACGCAGTTCTCCTCTTCTACCGACTCGTTTATGGTTCAACCATAAGTCTTTTTTCCATTCACTGTATATAATTACATTAACATTATCGGGTAGGTTGTCGCAATGGCTAAGCGACTGGCTTCCAAACTACGGGTCGTGGTTTCGATACCTGCATGTGGCCAATTTTTGTCTGGTCTGAAGATACTTAAACGATGCCATGATCATTCATTTATTTTATTTATTTATTAATCTTTATTGTTCCCTTACAAAGAAAGGATACAAAGGGCGGACTTAATGCCATTAGGCATTCTCTCCCAGTCAACCCATGGAGTGGTGAGATTTTGATTAAGGTGTAACAATAAAAGACGAAAAATATAAGATAAAACAATATTATTATAATTATTTATATAAATATCTTAAAACATTTACGTATATGTAAATAGAAACATGCATATACATACATATATATATATATATATATATATATATATATATATAAACATATACACAAACAGATATATACGTATACATATAAACACATGCAAAATTAAATCGGGGACAGACAACTACGAACCAAACTCATCGGATGAAAATACTACGGCTGGAGATGCAGCTCCACAACATGTGGAATCTGCCATGAATCTCGCAGTCGTAATGGAGAAAGACGATGATGAAATAGTTGACCAAGAATTGGAGTCGATGAGGAGGACATTTGAGGAGGCGGTTTTGAAAACGAGCAGCACGCCTTTTGAAAATCAACCACGACTCCCTCGCATAACCCTTAGCAAGCGGAATTGGGCTGTCGTGAGGGCTTTGAACCCGATGCTGGCAACCTATTTGGAAACCAACCGGGACCTTTGCGATACGAACAGAATTTAGTTTTGGCGCCGCACTGGCAATCTGTCGTCTTATTAGCGTCAAACTTCCCAAGACTGGACGCGCTACTGGACAAAGTAGAGCTATCCCAGCATGAGGTAGGAGGATTGAGGACCGTATCGCAAAGGCAAGGGTCCTCATCGGCAGACTGATATGCTTCAGGTCGGGCAACAATAGGCGAATAATTGTTCACTCCGTCAATATGGCATATGTAAGTTTGTCCCAGCCGGATATAACGCAAAAATTGTCAGAACGCATAGGCGACCTGAAGCAATGAATCGCTGTTTGGGGAAGCGGATTCGTCGATATACCGAGAAGTCAAGGCGGTTCAATCAGAATCGTCTCTTCCAGAGTGACCAGAAGAGGCTCTATAAATCGTTGGAGCGACCAGTAAATTGTAGAACGGGTCAGGGACCGAATCAGGGTAACATAGTCACTTTCTGGCGCAGCCTGTGGTCAGAGCCCGTTAACCACAACGAGGGCCCTTGGACAGAATCTGTGGAGAGTCAGTGTGCAAGTATCACACCTATAGACCCCTTCGTCATAACACCGGACGACGTAGCTGAGGCGGTCAGTAGGACTCCGAACTGCAACAGTCCGGGACTTGACGGGCTGCACCATTAAAGGACCAGTTTACCGCAGATCCGAGATCCGAATAAGTACCGCCTCATCACGTGTCTACCCACAATATACATGACACTGGCATCCATTCTGAGCTCCAAAATAACATGAATCCTTTAAATCAGGTAATGTCGCGAGCTCAATGTAGATGTCGGGCCGGTGGTCGTCGGACTAAGGAACCACCCCTCATTGACGCGGTCATTATCAAGGTGGTTAAAAGTAACCGTCAGAGCTTCTCTGCCGCCTGGATAGACTGTAGAAAGGCATTCGACTCACTGCCTCATTCATGGCTAAAGAGGTTCCTTGTACAAGATTGACTGTACAGTGAGAGACTTCCTCGAGCAGTGAATGGGATAGTGGAGTACGATCCTTTGTCATCCAGGTGTGCGGATGACGGCTGCGGAAGACCGCTTAAGAATACGAAGGGGTATCTTTCAGGGCGATTGTTTGAGCCCGATCTGGTTTTGCTTGTCCCTGAACCCTCTCAGCACATTACTGGAGCGTTCCGAGAGGACTGGATTTCAGCTTCGGAGAGGAGGGATAAAATTGACTCACCTTTTCTACATGGATGACCTCAAGTTCTTCGCCTCCAATCGCTCCCATCTGGTGGTAAGATCACTTGTGATTTTAGCAAGTCTATCGGAATGGGGCTGGGGACGGATAAGTGTGCGGTTCTCCATGTTGAAAGGGGCAGGGTAGGGCGCTCCAAAGGCATTGATTTATCTATGCCTGTTAACGTAAGGACCCCCCCTGAAACATACCAATACCTGGGTATGTCACAAAACATAGGTTTTGATGAGGCTGACATGAATCAATCAGTTCGCGATGTGTTTTTTGCGCACCTGTCAAAAGTGTGTAACAGCTTTTTGTCGAGCGTGAACAGAGCACACGCATACAACGGTTGGATCATGCCTATTCTCATAAACCTTGAGCATACTCAGGTGGACTCAAACTAGATAGGATAGAAAAGTCCGCACAATAATGACGTCGCACTTGACGTCTTTGTTACGTTATTAACGAAGTTATGTTTTTTTGCATATCTTTCACCGATTTCCATAAGTTTTCTTAAGCCTTTAATCGAGGGGCTGAGCAGCACCATATCATCAGCTTAGCTCAGAGAAGAAGACCCACCGGAGTACCGCTCAGCTCAACAATGAAAAATATTTTTTCAAATTGGATTACAACATCAAACATCATTACAACATCATGAGATTAGCGCGTTCAAAATATTCAGCTATATCATAGTAATAAGATGACACTTTTATAAGGCGAGCAGAGCCATTGAGTTGCCATGGCTCTAATTAAAGAAAAAAGTAACAAAAACCGTACTGTAAATGATAATAACGCTGGCAGAGGAGAAACATTAGACGTAATAAATTTACGCTTGCAGTTGCATTCATCGCAGCGCTGTAGATGACACTACAGGAGTTAATTGAAATCTGCTGTCGTGAGCCCTGCCTGATACGAAATGTGCATCTCTTAGCGAACGCTCACACTCACGAGTAAGGTGGATGCGACGTGTCTCTGAATATGCACTAAGTTTACTAATTTAGATTTCAGTGCTCTTCACTGCGACGTGTTGGATTGTGTCTAACATACATTAATTAAATTTCAAGTTAATCTAAGTGAAAAGTGTTTGTGATATAGCGTGTTAACGTGCCAAGGTAACTAAAAAGTACAAACAGCAATGAGAGAATTATTAAATAGTGAACAAAAAGCGAATTTCATATTCGCTTTTTGACGGATTATGCAGTCGAGCAACTTATGAAGCTTGTTTTCAACATCTCTATTCATCGGTTTTCCACGAAGTGTAACTATGGAAAACGCTTTTTTTATTATTGTATAAAGTGACGAAACGAGCAAAACGTTCACCTGATGGTAAGCCACGTCACGTCACGTCCGCCCACAACAAATGCTGTGTCACCCAGAATATTTCTGTGTGACACCACACTGCGCCCGTCACCCTGTGACATCAGTTCTTAAGTCTCAAATGCCCAGTGATTACGCTAGCTCACAATGCCATTCAAACCGAAACACAGTAATGCTTGCACACTACTGCTTCACGGCAGAATAACTGGCCCTGGGGTGGTACCTACCTAGACGGATTCCTGCATAGGAATCCTACCACCAGTAAGCTTTCATATTATTTCTTCAGTGGTAGCGCTGTGACCGGGCGCTTGCCTTAAATTTGTGTCTTGGGTTTGATCCCTGATGCTGGCAACTCTTAAAAAACTGTTCTGCAGTTTTAAGTGATCATTTACGATGTGCTCAGCGCTGAGGGAAAAGGTAGATCGCGAGGAAACCTGCACGTGTGAGGAATAAAACAATCGAAGACTTGTGAAGTCCGCCAACCCCATACTATACAATTGAGATGCGTGGCGAACTCTTCTCGACTCTTAAATCCTCTCAAAAATAAAGGACCTTTCTCAGTAGCAGATCTTCAATGTTTCAAACTAAATTAAAAAAATATTTCAAATAACTACCCCAGATATTAATTATTAGATAAAGCGATTATTAGATAATAAATTATAAAATAGATCAGTATATAGAAGTCAAAGATGTGTGGAAATAACACTTACTCTGCACTTGCAACCCTCCTGGCTACCAAATAAATAATATAATTTATAAATGACATTATGTAAGATGGCATTGAATTTATATTTTCTTTGGCTGCTTCAGGTGGTCTCTACCCTCTTTACGTAATATTATATGTATTTGTGCATGTATGTGTATACATTAGTTATTGATATTGTAATTACATATATATTTAAAGTACGTTTTTAACTACAATATATTATGTATGAGTATTTATATCTATATGTCTAATATAGAACTGTGTATATCTTATTATAATTATAAGTATAACAAAGAAAATTATTTATTGGATTTATTATTATATTATTGGATGCCACTGAAAATCAGGGTAGGATCATGCATCCTAGCATATACTGGTGGTAGGATTCCTATGCAGTAGTCTGTCTAGGTAGGTACCACCCCAGGGCCAGTTATTCTAACGTGAAGCAGTAGTGTGCAAACATTACTGTGTTTCGGTTTGAAGGGCACTGTGAGCTAGCGTAATCACTGGGCATATGAGACTTAAGAACCTATGTCTCAGGCACAGCATTTAGTATGGGCAGACGTTTTGCTCGTTTCATCACTTTGTGCAATAAAAAAATCCTGAGTGGCGGTCCTTTTTGGAGCATTGCACCATGAACAGGTAGATTTGATAAATTTTTTCGTATGTTGTCTGTTTTTATATATTTTTCTACACTGTTAATCTGCCTGTGAATTGTGTGCATGTAACAAATAAATGTTTCTTACTTTCGTTCAAAAAAAGAAAGATCCTGGAGGTTCATGTCGGTTCTTCTCCGACAATGTATTATCTTTCGAATCGGTGTAGATTTTGACGTTCATAGTGGTTTTAAACAAACCTAAACTGAACAGGAATTTTGCCTTTTCAAAAAGACAGCCTACGCTCAGCAGTGGGAACGTCGCTACTTTTTTTTGTAGAAATGCGTCTTTTGAGGATTTATGCAGTTCAATACCTCTAGAGCTTTTCAACGTTAACGTCATCGGTTTTCAACGAAGTATAATTATGGAAAACGCTTCCACATTATCTATTCCTTTAATTTATTGAAATCGTTGAAGACAGTAACTCTCAAGCAAAAGTTGTGTCTGAATTCATTAGCTCCCGCATCAGATTGTCGCGACCTTAAATATTAGGAAACTACTGAAATAACTTATTCAGATTAACAGTTATTACAGTTCTAGCTCAATCTGGCGGTAAAGAAACTGGAACAAATTTTAAAATTATAAACCTTCAGAATAAAAAGAAAAAAATTAGAACTGATTAATTTTAATACAACGTTAAAATTAGATCTGAATAATTTTTATTCAATGTAGATTATTTACGTAGAACACTTACTGGACGTCTATTTGTGTATTCTGCAATGGTCCACGAAAATACCGTAATATACGAGTACCACGGTAATACGAAAATAAGAGAAGAACCGGCGAGAAACCCTGCGGTTTTTCTTTCTTTCAATGTCATTTTAATTTACATGACGCAATTTACAAATTTCAAAAGAAATTACATCATAAATTTATTCAATTTAATATTATGAAAGTATTTTCTTAGTAGATCCATAAAATTTTATGACAAAATTCCTAAAAGATCGACAAAAAAAACCGACAAAATTCAACAAACTTGTCAAGAGATTATAGAAAGTATATTATAAAATATATCGGACAAAGATGTGTGAAAATAACTCTTACTCCGCACTTGCGAACCCCCTGGCTACTAAATATGTGATATTGTAATTAAATAATGTATTTTATACATGACATTATGTAATATGATATTGAAAAAGAAAGTCCCCAGAGTTTCTTGCCAAATTTTCTCTGAGAAGCTTTTATTTTTTTAACCGGTCTATCTGTCAAAATCTACATTTTTACATTCTTAAGAGCTTTATACAAACTTAAGCTGCGTAAAGAAAAGATGTTGAAGTTGCCCAATATACCCGAACTGCAATAAGTTTCGTGTTTTACAAATATTGGCTTCAACTGGGATTCGAAGATGGACCACGTGTGACCTAGGTTCACATTCAGTCGAGTATGCTGGCCATTGATCCATGTAGCCATCAGATACGAGTATAAATCTGAAATAATCATTATAAATTAAATACCTATATTTTATACCATAAACTCGGCTATTTCGAAACCACCGCAGCTTTGTCTCTGTCATATCAAAAGTGTGATAGAAGTAAAACATCTTAAAGATAAATGAGACTTGTAAATAATTTTGACACTGGAATGAACAGGCCGAAAACGGTCTGAAACAACTCCTTAAAGTAATTTCAACAACAAGTCGTAAATTTCGATCGAAGTCCGTCAAGAGAACTTACGCGAAAAAATGATTTCTTATATTTACGCGAACACTACACATTTAAATGAAACTAATTTTACGGATTTTATCCCGTTCAAACGAACGAAACGTTCGTCGAACGCGATAAAATCCGTAAAATTAGTTTCATTTACGCGAAAAAAAATTACTAAGTAATTACAAAAGTACTGAAGAAACATTTTGCGTTAAAACTTAAAATTTGCAAATTTTAAACAGTTTTTAACGGTATAATTATAAGGCATAAAATATTTAAGGGACAAACGCAATACGGTTCTGGTTATGTGCAGGCGTAGCGCCTACCATGACCACGCGGCACTTAACTAATCTCACGATATTATTCACGGCCTCTTATTTTTTGAGTATTGCATAAGTATTCGATGCGGATGATCTCGGATGCGGAACCCAGGGCGAGAGAATATATAACATTGCCGTGTGGTGGCGGGTTAAAAGATTCCACCGCCCTATCTCATCCCGAGGGTGTCGTAAAAGGAGAAAATATTAACCAGGAGATGGGCAGCAGCCTCCTCCTGTAACATCTTTATAAACTGCGGTTGGCAGGCGTGGCAACTATGGCACAATACTCTCAAAATTATTGCTACTAACATTTGTCGAGAATTATACAAGTTCTCAGACAGTCTAGCCAATAAAGTATAGTTTCTTAATGTCAATTAAGAAACTGAATTGATACCATTTTATAACAAAGTAGTACAGTCCACGACCGAGTGGCCTAGTGGTCGGAGTACCTGACTTCTAAGCCGCGGTCCTGGGTGCGAATCCCAGCCGGAACCAAAAATTGTGCTAAAACACAAATTCTTGGTTTTCGGGTCTGGTTGTGTGGTGATTGTCCCCTTGTTTCTGACACTGCATCCCAGCCTACCTTCGATCTTATCGCATCGGCGTTGCATCGGGCGCGGGTAGGTAGGGACGAGTGAGTGCCTCTGTGTTTGCTCTCGACAACATTCGAAAGTTGTCGCCGTGGTCTAAATCGGCCAGGGGAATATCATCATCATACATACAGTAATATTTTAATTCAGTAAGTTCTCGTGAACGTCAAGATATTTATTACACAGAGATTCAAATATTCACACAGATTAAAAACTTTAGACATCTCTCTCTTCATGTCACTGAGCCATAATACATAAAGCCCGAGTTTCACTTTTAAAACACATTTCCCGATTAACATTTCATACAACAATTATTTATCACACTAACAAATTTTTAAACTCGAAGCGGGTTCTCACTTAAACTTTCCGAAAGCAAAGACGTTCCCAATTACGCAACAAACACCAATTAACAAGTTATCAACACAGAGATGAAATACAAGCGGAACAAATAAATGGAGCGGGGACTAAAGCAGTCGGTATTATCCAGCCGGCGAGGCGTGAGATATCGCTCCTTGAAATACTCTAACATATTCGCGCCATTGTAAATATTTACCCACTATCTAACAAACAAGCAGTATTCATAATAACGCACGCCTTGTTGAAGTAGAAATTGATATACGAAACGGTGCGTTACCCCAGTTATTTTAGTCAAACATTGTCGAGGACGCTAAGCAAATACAATTCCGCGAGGATTTGAAGAATATAGATATTACCATTCGATTTTAATGAAATTTTAAGAAAAGATTTGGATAACAGTCTAGTTTTTTTAAGGGTCAGTTATTCTGCCGTGAAGCAGTAGTGTGCAAACATTACTGTATTTCGTTTTGAAGAGCACTGTGAACTAGTGTAATCACTGAGCATATGAGACTTAAGAACTTATGTCTCAGGGTGATAGACACAGTATGGTGTCATACAGAAAATTTCTGGGTGACACAGCATTTGTTATGGGCAGACGTTGCACGTACCATCAGGTGAACGTTTTGCTCGTTTCAACACATCATGCATGAAAAAAAAAAAACAATATTTATTCTATTTCCTTTAACAAAAAAGATATCTTTCAACATCTTCAAGCCCCAACTAAAAAGATTCATGCTGAAAATTAGATTGAGCTAACTGCTCGTACTCTCATAGATCCCCTCTGAGTATTTTTTTCACAACCGAATGAGTTTGTAGCGACCGCGTGATTTAGTGATCAGAGTTACTCGCACTTCTACGCCGCGGGAGCTGGGTTTGAATCCTGGCTGGAGCCAACATAGGTAAAAATCACAAATTGTCGGTTTTCGGGTTTTATTATGTTGTGTGTCTCTAACACCGCAGCCAAGTCTAATCCAATCTTATCCCATCAGTGTTTCATCAAACACGGGTGAGTTATAACGATGGAATGCCATCTTGTCTGCGCGTAGATTTCTGGCACTACAATGTTTCCTGCGCTTATTAACTAACAACTTAGTTAGTTAATAAGCGCAAGAACAACGTAGAACTTCCTACAGTATACCAACGGTCTCAGAATGGTCGAAAGTAGACCTGGAGGACAACGTAATTTTTATTGCTTAATTATGGTATTATGTGTATGTATGTTTGAGCTAAGAATCTTTTTAATGGCCTTAACTCATAATCAGGAGCTCTCGGGGTCTGTACTAATACTAATAATCCATACTAATATTATTATTCTTATATTATGTATAATATACGAGTATAACATTGGCGTGTGGCGGCGGGTTAAGAGAATCCACCACCCTATCTCATCCCGAGGGTGTCGTAAAAGGAGAAAATATTAACCAGGAGATGGGCAGCAGCGTCCTCCTGTAACATCTTTATAAACTGCGGTTGGCAGGCGTGGCAACTATGGCAAAATACCCTCAAAATTATTGCTAATAACATTTGTGGCAATCTATGGGGGACGATCGTGTTCAGCAGTTGACTAGCGATAGGCTGAAATTATGATGATGATACTTATATTATAAATTCGCAAGTAAGTCTCTCTGTCCCTCTGTTTGTTTGTTACCTTACCACGGTTCCATCCTGGAGTAGACAGCTTTCAAAAGGTATCCTATGTTCGATCCTGTGGCTCGTACTTTTTGTTCCGGAAAATCAAATTCCCACGGTATTACAAAAAAAAACCAAAATCCACGCCGACGAAGTAACGTTTTTTACAAATACAAGTGTTATTTGTATTTAACAAAATACTGAAAAGGTATTACATTCGTAGACCCAAAAGTTTCCGTGAATTATTTGACACTAACAACGACGGAACAATGATTTAATTTTATTCTAGCAATAAAGTATTTTATTTTCATGAGCACGCCAGTCTATCGTGGAAGTACAAAACTAACCTAAGCCGGAGAGGTTTAGTTAAAGAATTGGCAAGGCGTTTTGAGCCCTATGTACGTGGCTTAAAGTTGGGTTTGTTGATGAGGAAATTCACTCGGCTGCCCATACAACACATGTTACAGACGCTTTATAGAAAGACTAGTTGAAGAAGTTTATCCAAGTTTGGCAGTTGCCGACTGTGTGAGATGAAATTTTATTTGGTAAACCTTTTTTGAAATATTCGTCGGGAAGTTGCGCCGAGTCGAACTCTTAGTGGCCATGTGAGTGTCGACTGATTTGGGCAAAGTTGCGAACTTCGTGAATTTATTGATATGCAGAATGTTGGAGCGATGAAAAATTGAAACTGTTGTGTGGGGACGGAAGTTTTCTGGAGTCGATGGCATAAAAAAGCTTACGTAGTGAATCAAATCCCTTTTTTCGAAATCTGTTTGCTTATCTTATAATGCTTATCACTTAGATTAAGGGGTTGGTCTCCGCCACGCTCCAACCAGCGGAGTAAAAAAAAAGAGTAAAGCCTATAAATGTCCCACTGCTGAACACAGGCCACCTCTCATTTCCGAGAGGGTTTTGGAGCTGGGAAGAATCATAAAGGAGAGAGACTCGTCGGCTGACTGTCGTAGAGTCAATATCACTTGATAATGCTTCGTTTTGAGGTGAAACACGTGCCGTGTTCTTCTTCTTTTTTGGTCCTGGAAATCGGCTGCCAAATCGAGCTATTTTCGCCAATGTCGAGTAATAACTTAATTGTTATAACGACTTCATCTCGATCAACAGTAAAATTATAGTTGACTTTTACTGAAGATTTGTTGGACTTGGTTGTAAATGGTGATGAAGATCAAGATTTGCTAAGCAATACGAAAAGTATAATTTTGGTCTTGAATTGAATTTTTCAATTACTGTACACTTTCACGAGCGCTTGCTGCTTATTTAACAATATTAATGTTTAATACTCAAAATATACATAGAAATTACAAAGTTCAATAACAACACAACCGCCACTTTTTGAGTTGGCGCCAAAAATCTGTCAAACCTTTAATCTATGATGCTCTCCTAGCCGATTTCGACCACGGCGACAACTGCCGACTACTGTCGAGAGCCATCAACTGCGCAGGGGATATTATAGTGCCACAAATGTACGCGCAAACACAGAGGCACTCACTCGTCCCAAACCTACCCGCGCCCGATGTTGATGTGACGCTGATGCGATAAGATCGGAGGTAGGCTAGGATGCAGTGTCAGAAACACGGGGACAATCACAACACACCCAGACCCGAAAACCAACAATTTATGTTATAGCACAAATGTTGGCTCCGGCTGGGGCTCCAACCCAGGACCCGCGGTTTAGAAGTCAAGTACTCTGACCACTAGGCCACGCGGTCGTTCTTTAATCTATACAAAGTAATGACAGTGGTAAAACTTAAATACTTACTTGTTCTCTTCATATCGCAGCTAAGATTTGAACCCCGGACCGTTTAGCAGTATTGCGATCTATTCTATGCAGGAATCCGTCTAGCACCCCAGGGCTAGTTATTCTGCCGTGAAGCAGTAGTGTGCAAGCATTACTGTGTTTCGGTTTGAAGGGCACTGTGAGCTAGCGTGATCACTGGGCATTTGAGACTTAAGAACTAATGTCTCAGGGTGACGGGCGCATTGTGTTGTCACACAGAAATGTTCTGAGTGACACAGCATTTGTTGTGGGCGGACGTTGCACTTACCATCAGGTGAACGTTTTGCTCGTTTCGTCACTTTATACAACAAAAAAAAAAGGAAAAATACTAAACAACATGCTAAACTTTCAAATATGATTGCTGTTTCAAACTAGTTAAATCTCTTTTAAAATTTTTGATCATTAATTTCTCCCGAAAATAGCCGGGTTACCTTTAAAATTACTTCTTTTACAACTCCATTATTATCATCATTATATTCGATATTGATTTATGCGAGCCCTCAAGCCCCTATTAAATGATTCTTTGCTTTTGTTTAATTCTTTCGACGAACCTTTTCTCGACAACGCCCATTTTAGATCCTCAGTGCGTACGACGAACTAAATACAGATTTAGTTCATTTATCCTTAAGATCTAATTTTGAATATCGTATTTTAGGATCATGTATAATAGAGATTTTTTTTGGTAATTGTGTGTAAAAACTTTTTGTGGCATGACAGGTAGTTCCTAGAAATCTTCGACGTTTTCTGAGAAATTTTTGGAGTTCTATTTTATTTTTAAATGTTTATTTGAACATATTAATAGTTGTTTTATATTTGGAAAGAGACAAATCAAAAAAAAAAATGTTTTATTGCAATAATAAGACTAGCTGGGTAGGCATAGGTAAAGGTATGATATAGTTTTTTTTTTCTTATTGCATAAAGTGATGAAACGAGCAAAACGTTCACCTGATGGTAAGTGCAACGTCTGCCCATAATCAATGTTGTGTCACCCAGAAAATTTCTGTGTGACACTACACTGTGCCCATCACCCTGAGACATAGGTTCTTAAGTCTCATATGCCCAGTGATTACGCTAGCTCACAGTGCCCTTCAAATCGAAACACAGTAATGTTTGCACACTACTGCTTCTGGGTAGAATAACTGGCCCTGGGGTGGTACCTACCTAGAAGGACTCCTGCATAGGAATCCTACCACCAGTAAGGGAATGTTTTTATTGGAGAAAGTGCCGGAACGAGCAAAACGTTCACCTGATGATGGGTGTGTAATAACATATCTTGCGTCGCCCAGAGACATTACTTCTTAATCTCATTAGGTGGTAGGATTCCTATGCAGGAATCCGTCTAGGTAGGTACCACCCCAGGGCCAGTTTTTCTGCCGTGAAGCAGTAGTGTGCAAACATTACTGTGTTTCGGATTGAAGGGCACATAAAGCTAGTGTAATCACAGGGCATATGAGACTTAAGAACTGATGTCTCAAGGTGACGGGCGCATTGTGGTGTCACACAGAAATTTTCCGTGTGACACAGCATTGTTATGAGCAGACGTTGCACTTACCATCACGTGAAAGTTATGATCGTTTCGTCACGTTATCCAAAAAAAAGTCTCACATGTTCAGTGATTCAATTAGCTCTTGGTGCCCTTCAAACCGAAACACGGTAACGAAGCACACTACTGCTTCACGGCAGAATAACCGGATTCCATAATCATCATCATCATTTCAGCTGATGTTAAAGTTAAATATGGTAAAATGTTATTATCATCATCATCATTTCAGCCTATCACTAGTCCACTGTTGAATATAGGCTTCACCCATAGATTGAAACAAAACACGGCAATGAACCACCTACCATCATCTTCACGTCCATCGACTTCACGCAAAACCTTTCAGATCGGGGAATGTAAGTTAATGAAATTCTATTTATGAAATTATAATAAAGGTAACGTAATCCGAATCCTAAATATCAGTGCCGCTTTTCTGACCTTAGTTAAAATAGAAAATGCTCCATAACGACCCCGTTCGTCGGAGGTTACTTTGCCCGTCTACTGAGTCTAAAATTTCACTCACTCGACCAATGTAATATGTAACGCTGATATTATTGTTTTTCTATTATAATTAAATAGAAAAACAAGATTATATAGACAGATTTAATTATAGTGTTTCGGATGTAGCCGTGTGGTGGAGGCTTAAGAGAATCTACCACTCTATCTCATCACGTGGGTCGACTGAAGGAAAATTAAAACCGGATGATGTTCAGCAGAATCGCCTGAAGCATCTGAATAATTAGACTGCGGTTACCAACCTGCATGCCAAGCGTGGCGACTACTGCGAAACCCCCCTCAAAATAAGAGCTACTAACTTTTGTGGCATGCTATGAGTGAGGCCTATGTTCAGCAGTGGACTGGTTATAGTTATAGGCTGACGACCGCGTGGCCTAGTGGTCAGAGTACCTGACTTCTAAGCCGCGGGTCCTGGGTTCGAATCCCAGCCGGAAGCAACATATGTGCTAAAACATAAATTGTTGGTTTTCGGGTCAGATTGTGTTGTGATTGTCCCCGTGTTTCTGATACTGCATGCTATCCTACCTCCGATCTTATCGCAACATCGGGCGCGGGTAGGTTGGGACGAGTGAGTGCCTCTGTATTTGCGCGTACACTTGTGGCACTATAATATCTTCTGCGCAGTTGATGGCTCTCGACAGTAGTCGGCAGTTGTCCCCGTGGTCGAAATCGGCTAGGAGAACATCATCAGTTATAGGCTGAAATGATGATGGTGATGTTCGATATTCTTTACACCTACAGGTATCGCTTCCTTACATGTTCTTATAGCTCTAATTTTACACTAATACTATAAGCACTTGGATGGATATCATATCCTGCGGAGATTACGTAATGATTAAAATCGGAGAGAAAACGGTAATTATTCTTTGGTTGTGATAACTGTTTGTTGACCTCGAAGTCACGTGGACCTGTCACGGCTTCTATCAAGACATGAGTTCTCAGGTCTCATATGCCCAGTGATTACGCTAGCTCTCAGTGCCCTTCAAACCGAAACACGGTAATGTTTGCACACTAGTGCTTCACGGCAGAATAAACGGCACTGGGGTGGTACCTACCTAGACGGATTGCCGATAATTATCCCGGAGAACGTCATCATACATTAATGTTTAAATATTATGCACGGCTTACAATTGTCGCTGCATGCGAACGAATTTTAAAATACTCCTATTGCAATGTTAACAGTGTACGACGAAAATGCATTATGTAACTTACAATATGAAAGAGGTGATTGAATGTTAACATCGAGGGCCCGGAGTAATCCATTGTAGGGGCACTCTAGATTTGTATTTGCCAGGGAAGCGGAGCCCACGTGTAATGTAAATGTATTAGTACATTTCACGTTGTATTTGGTTATTTGGAAGTGTTCATTATTTGAGGTTGTTCGATTTTGTATTTCGGTTGGCTGAAAGTTTTAGTTGCATTTTAGTTTGTAGTAAAAATTGATGAAGTATGGACTAACGTTGTTTGTTTTGCATTATTCTAGATAGCTGGTCTAATCTTTGAAAACATTCAAGAAAATATTTTTTTTATTGAAGTTTGACACAGCATTTGTTATTGGCAGACGTTGCACTTTCCATCAGGTGAACGTTTTGCTGGTTTCGTCAATTGATCCAATAAAAAAAACTGCCAAACTGCACAGGAGATATGAAAGTGCTATTCGCCCAAACACAGAATGCTCTCACACTTCCTTACCTGTCTGCGCCCGATAAGCTCTTGCGATAAGATCGGAGGTAAGATATAGTGTGAGAGACACGGGGACAATTACAACTTAATCAGACCCTAAATTTGTGGATGCTTACAATCTTATAATAAATCCTGGACAGGTTACAACCGGTTGTCGAATCAGAAAAATATCCCCGTAGTCACTCGAAATAAAACAACAAATACAATTATTTAAATGAAACTAAGTTTACGGATTTTATCGCGTTTAATTTTTTACTATTTTATAACCCGACGTTTCGAGTGCTTTACAGCACCCATGGTCACGGGAGGACTGAGGTGACAGATGTCCTGATGTCATAGTTAATTATTATTTTTGGTCCGATCTACGCAGTAAGAGCTGTGTCTTGAAGTCTTGCAGTGGTATGCTTGGTTTTAGATTTAATTGTATTTATTATTGGATCCAAAGCTGGTGGTAATACCCAACCATCTTCTCTATTGAAATTAGGATGTTTTTTGATTTCAATAGCCTCGCGAATCATCCTTGGTAGGAATCGGTGTTCTTTTGCAAGGATCTGTGATTGATTTATCAAATCTGATGTAATGGTTGGGATGATCCAGAACATGGTCACAGACTGCAGACTTCCTAGAACGAATTAACTTGGCAAATTTAAGAAGTACAATTAACTTGGCTTCAATCCTATGATGCTGGTGATAATTTATTTTCGTTTGTTATCACTAAAATTATTTACGTGCAATTTATTATTTTGCGAGGACCGAGGAAGACATTGTGAGGAACGAGGAAGACATTGTGAGGAAACCTGTATGTCCGAGCTATTAAAAACATTTCATCGATAAACTCACATCGGAACTGAGAGGCGTACGCTTCTCGGCTCCACCAAACCTCTCAAAAATGAAAGGAGGCTTGTTCTAGACAATTCTACTGCATGAATAGCAGGGTTCTCAAGTTACTTTTCTTACACAAATTTGATCGTCGATTTCTCTTTACATTATATACCCAAAGTATGGCAGTGGACTGTTAAAAGGCTGGTTATTATAAAATGGTCACTTTACTTAATGCGCACGATTCGAGCACGCAGTAAAACCTGTAGAAAAGGTTTGGCCTCGAAGGAACCACAAAACGAATCCTCAATGCCCTTTCCGAAGCCCGTTCAAACAGCTGATGTTTTATCAGAAACACTTCCTACTTCGCAGGACTGTGTCACCTATTACATGTACAACAAGGTATATTTTTATCTGGCAGTGTCATACAATTAGTCGTAAAATTTACTCTAAGTTTATTTTTTGCATCACGTGTGTATGTAAGAAATACGCTCGCGCGTGTGTGCGTGCACCCCTCGTTTCTTTCCTTTTCTTGTCCTTCCAGTCCCCCGAGAAAGGGTCATTTTACAAATAGTAAAATTGATGCACGGTTCGGATAAGTCGTGATATTGTTTTGATTCCGTTCGCTTGTGTATCCCCGCTCATATCCATCTTCATTCTTTATGCTTGATGTCATCTATTCAATTATGATATGGGTTGGAATTTTGAGGATCACATTTTATTAATATCGTCGTTTGTTTATCTTTTTTTTGTTTATCGTTTAATTTTGTTAATGTCATTGCGTGTTTTATCTATCTAAATTTTTTAGTTCTCAGATATGAAACTCTAAAGAAATTTAGGTGATTCAATTGAATGTCACTTTGTGTTAACATACATACATACATACATACATAATATCACGACTGTATCCCATAAGCGGTAGTCAGAGACTGGGCACTCACTGCAAAAACAGATGATTGTCACAATCCACGTTTCACCAAAACAATATAATGCACTTGCTGTGATAGGTGGTGAGCCCATCGCCACCATGCGCAGTTGGGTGCACTGTGCAGTTTTATTCTTTACTCGCCTTTTACGAGATCCATTGGATGAGATGGAGTGGTAGTATTCTTTTAAGGAACCGCCACCACACGGCTTTGTGTTAACAAATGTACAATAAGCTTCTTATCCCGTAGTCCTTTTCTTCCGTATTTCTGGATATAATTCTTAGAAAATGTGCTTACTTATGATGTCATACAATTGATTTGATGCTTTGTTACAAAGGCTTAAAAGCAATAATCGTACTTCAGTTTTTACATTAGATGTAAAAGTAGGGCTAGTTGTTTAGCTATTGAGTAAAAACCTACCTGTCTGTAGCTTTTGATGTTTACATATAGATGACAAAGATATTGTTTAACAACACAACAATTGCAGCTATATTTGTCAGCTTTTATTACATTGCCATGCGTTAGAGTTTTGTATACTGATGGTAGACGGTATCCCTATGCAGGCGGTCTAGGTACTGCAGGGCTAATTATTCTGCCGTGAAGCGGTATGGTGCAAAGATAATTGTGTTTGGATCTGAAGGGCACTGAGAGCTAGCGTTATGACTGGGCATATGATACTTAAGATCTGACGTCTCAGGCTGACGGGCGCATTGTGATGTCACACTGATTCACACACATTCTGGGTGTCACAGCAGTAGTTATGGGCAGACATTGCACTTACCATCAAGTGAACGTTTCGCTCATCCTGTCAGTTACTACTGTACGAACAATATCGTCGTCATTACCATTTCCAATATTACCTCATAATATTAAACTAACTAAGCATATGGAACAGCATCGGATATAAGCCGATTGGTGTCCGACAGAGTAGAATAACACCTACCGCTTTCCAACAGAGGTGTCGTAAGAGGCGACTAAGGTTTTTGTACGGACAGCTTATAAAATGCAGAATATTATATAATGCGGTCACTATACTGCTTGTGGGAACGCAATGGGGAGTAAGAAAGTTTTGACCCAAAATATCGGCAACGTGGTTCGCCACACGTCACGTCTGTTTTCATGGGGTGCGAAAAGTGGGCTGCGGGTACGGTCTCTGCCTATCTCTTATTTTGGAAAAAAAGGCGTGGCTGTATGTTTGTATAATCGAATCGAATTCCGCAGTGGCTGAGCAATATGCCACTGCGCTATGAATCGTAGACCGATTCCCCCACGGGACAATTATTTGTATGACCTACAGTTGGTGTTCCGGGTTTGAGTTTTGCGCAATGTAAAATTTATGTCCTTAAGTGCACGAAACAAGATAAATTCTTGGGTGTGGCAACGTTTTACAATTATACAGACAATTTATATTTACGATTGTTGCCACTTGGTAAAACGGCGTCATTATTAAATAATGAATAAGATAAAGAAAACCTCTGCAATATAGCATTGCACATACATCTTAAATTAAATGTTGATAATGATCTGAGTTAACTCTTAAGGTAGATAAAAAAGGCACGATACGTCCATTCCCAAATCTGTCTACCCAATTTCAATTTTCATTTCAGATTTGTTTACTTATTAACTATTCTAAATCAAGATCTTACTGGTGGCAGAATTCCTATGCAGTAATCCGTCTAGGTGGGTGCCACCCCAGGGCCAGTTATTCTGCCGTGAAGCAGTAGTGTGCAAACATTACTTTGTTTCGGATTGAAGGGCACTGAGAGGCATCACTGGGCATATGAGACTTAAGAACTGATGTCTCGGTGTGTCGGGCGCAGTGTGGTGTCACACAGAAATGTTCTGGGTGACGCAGCATTTGTAATGGGCAAACTTTGCACTTACCATCGGGTGAACGTTTTGCTCGTGTCGTCTATTTTTATTTATATTAAAAAAAGACCGTCGCATCGATCTCAAAATCTTCAATGCGTCTTATTCACAAAGTTGTTTAAAAAAAATTACTTTCTTTTTTCGTCTAACTTACAAATACATTTCAATATGTTCAACATGTCAGGTGATTGTGCTTTGATAAATTGCTCGTCGTCGTAAAGTGATAAAGCGTCCATAGAAATTAATATATACGTAAAGTGCCAAGTCATACCCGGCGGTCCGAGGGCGAGACATTTTTCTTATTCCATTACACTTTGACTGATTGATAATTCAGAATAAGGCCCTGGGGTGTGATTTATAGTGAGCATTTAACTTGGAAGTCTTTATTATCGTAGCCTCCTAGCCTGTGACATTTTTCATCATTTCAACTTGCGTTCCAATTAAATTAAGCGACAGTTTCTTTATTTATTTAAAGAGCTGATAAATGAGCTTATAGTACATACATACATACATAAGATCACGACTGTATCCCATAAGGGGTAGTCAGAAACTGGGCACTCACTGCAAAAACAGATGACTGCCACAATCCACGTTTCACCAAAACAATATAATGCACTTGGTGTGATAGGTGGTGAGCCCATCGCCACCATGCGCTGTTGGGTGCACAGTGCAGTTTAATTCCTTACTCGCCTTTTACGAGATCCATTGGATGAGATGGAGTGGTAGTATTCTTTTAACGCGCCACCACCACACGGCTAATACCATACCATACCATACCACACGGCTTATAGTACACCTGACAGTAAATAGTAATAATGGCCCATACCTATGTAATGCCTCGATTAATAATCAAGGCGTCAGTCCATTGTATCGTCGAGTAAGATTGTCAAGTTAATCATAATAATGAACTTTAGACTGGTATTCTGTGTCTTCTGTAGTATGATGGCGATCGAACCAACTTATTTATACAAGATTTTAATTAACTTGCAAAGTGTGTATGTGAAGTTTAAGTATTGCAAGCCAAATTTGACCTGTTTTCCGATGTCCGATTGAGACAAATTTTGGCATGCCTGTGTAGCCAGGAGATAGGCTGCAGCGTCTTCCTGAACATCGGAGAAAATAGAGCCCTAAGGAGTCGGTTACAAACAAACATATAAGTGAGGCTAATATACCCGTGTAGTAGCCGTGTGGTAGCGGCCTAAGAGAATCTACCACCCCATCTCATCCCGTGGGTGTCGTAAAAGTCGACAGAGGGAAAATGAAAACCAGGAGATGGGCAGCAGCATCTTGCTGGAACATCTGAATAAATAAACTGCGGTTTCCGACCCGCCCGACAAGTGTGGCAACTATGGCAAAATCCCCCCCAAATGGGAGCTATAAACTTTTGTGGCAATCTATGGAGGGAGGCCTATATTCAGCAGTGGACTAGTGATAGGCTGAAATGATGATATAACTTCGGTGGCAATGCAATAATATGGTTGCCGGAATATCCTAAGCCAAAGAATGTTGCTGGACATAGGCCATAGAACTTGAAACAAAAATATAATTTGTATATCACTTTCAATAAGAAATAAATCACAAGGCGTGCAATACGTTCTTCTAATAATTAGTGCCATATCTGACCCTAACAGTTGCAGTGTCCCAGAACTTTAAATGTAAAGTTCACGACACTGCGCTGCGTTCATCACCCTGAGACATCAGGATCCGATGAAGCTGTAGATCCGATGAAGCTGTAAAAGCCGAGAAGGCTAACAGCAATTACATCACCGAAAATATATATGAGACATCAGTTCTAAAGTCTCATATACCGAGTGACTACACTAGCTCACAGTGTCCTTTAGACCGAAATACAGTGGTGTTTGCACTGTAGTTGTAGAGATGTAGAACATTCCACAGAGCATATGTATTTTTTTATAGTTATTAGAGATAGGATAAGAGGGGGAGGGATATTAAAACTCTGGTCAAACTGGATGTTACCTAAAAAAGTGTCTTTAGCAGTAATATCTAAAGTCTATAACAAGTTCACTGTTTTATAAATTATGATAGCACTTAGTAATAACAAAATATAGTTAATAGAATCAGGCGTTACTTTGCGGAAATCCATTATAATGAAGGAAAGTAAGTTACTTTGCTAAGATCCGCATGCAAAATATAAAAATGGTGTATATTACCTAGTTTTTTGAAGTGCACCGCCCGTGGTGCACCGTGTAGTGGTTGGTGGAGGGTACCTGGTGGCGGTTCCTGGTGGCGGTGTTAGTTTGCTTGTGCACGCTACTGAGGGAGGGCGGGCGGTGCTCTTCAAAAAACTAGGTAATATACACCATTTTTATATTTTGCATGCGGATCTTAGCAAAGTAACTTACTTTCCTTCATTAATAACAAAATAGTTTAGTTTTCTTCATTTTGAACACAGAACTAACACACATGGATTCGCGCTCGATCAACACGAAGATTTATTACAGCTTAAAATAAATCTACTAAGACCCCAAAACATAAACTAAGCTCCTAATAAAACCTTGACTCAGAAAAGGACACAGAAATAGCATTTATCCCCTCATCTACACACTCGTGCGCATTACACCCACACGGTCTCGAAGTGTGCGTGCTTTGCATGTGTCCGTGCTAACACAGTGTTCCTGTGTCAGCACGTAACACGCACACTAGAGAAGGAGTGTCAGGTAACATCAGCTGTTCTCCGGGCATATCCCATATGATTTCAAGGCCGACGTATAGAGGCATTTTTTTGTGTTAAACATTCTAACGCAGATGAGCTTGGCGTTTATTATTTAAGTTATTGATAAGATTTTTTTACGTACAAACATACAGTCACGCCTTTTTCCCATATAAAGGTTAGGCAGAGACCACATCCGTAGCACACTTTTCACCCCCGCGGGAAAGGAGACGTGAACACTCGGTAGGAAAGAGGTAGGTGCTGAGTACCGCCGGATACCTATCAGCAAAAGATTTGTTACACGCTTTAAATGTTTATAGCTTAATTTGTATAGTGTCGATTATTGTCTGCGAACGACAAATTCATCATGACTCACTTCCCTTGCCCAACTCCACTGCTGAACATAGGCTTCCTCCATAAATTGCAACAAAACACGGTACGGGGCCACCTGCATCCATCGAACTCCAGAAAAATACGTGCAGGTCATCGCTCCTTCAAAGAGGGCGGTCTGTGGGGAGGGGCAGTCTATGAGTTTCAGAAGCGCACTCACTCGCCTTCCGTCTCATCCGTTCCCGTACCGGTGGTTAAGATACAAAACAAAAAAAATGTGTATTATACATATATTAAATTAGGTTGAGATTCGAACTCAGGACCGATTTGTCAGGTATGCTGACCACTTATTATATTAAGCAAATTATTATATTAAGTAAATTATGTATAGTTTAAATAAAGTTCAGCGCTGTGCTGGCGGCACAAGAGAATCTACCACCCCATCTCATCCCGTTGGTGTTGTAAAAGTCGACAGGGGGAAAATAAAAACAGAAGGTGGGCAGCAGTATCTTCCTGGAACATCTGAATAAATAAACTGGGGTTGCCAATCCGCCTGTCAAGCGTGGCAACTATGGCAAAATTCCTCCAAAATGAGAGCTACAAGTTTTTGTGGCTATCTATGTATGTTCAGCAGCGGACAAGGATAGGTTGAATTAAAAAAAAATGAAGTGAATAAGCGAAAATGGGTTAAAGAAATGTTTCTTTTAAAGGAACGACGGGAAATTGGAGTAAATAACAATGACTTTAGTTAAAAGCTATTTATAGATTACGATAAGATCTAATCTTGTCGTAATCTAATAAACAATGTCCACATTATTACAGTTACTCATATTAATTAAAATCATGAAAGTGTTTACAACTATTTCTGTACGAAAACTTTATAATCTTTTTAAAACAAACATTGTAAAGAAATGTAACATCCCACAGTAACAGATTAAACAACGAATTTGTAAGAAAAATACAGATAAAAAATAAAAGCCGTATTTAACCCGTTGACCCTTTACTTTTTGCCACAGCGTAACTCGTATACAGTTACACTTTTTTTTAAAACGTACCTGAAGCGCATTCGTGCGTGACGAATCATTTCCTAATAAAGTTACAAAAAATCTAACAAACACTTGTGATTTTTTTTTATAATCCAATTTCTTAATTATAATCTATACTGTAACATGTGGACAGCTCAGTAGCCGCAGTCGCTTAGCCATTGGCTTCTAATTCGTTCACTTGATTGTAAGTGCAACGTCTGCCCATAACATTTGCTGCGTCCCCCAGAACATTTTTGTGGGGTATCACACTGCGCACGTCACCCTGAGACACTAGCTATATAAAACCAGTGATTACACTAGCTACTAGCCCTTCAAACCGAAACAGTAATGTTTGCACACATTTATTTGACGACAGAACTTTCACCTCATCGGTCTCACCACTTCGGTATTAACCTAGACGAATTTCTCCATAAGAATCCTACCACCAGAGAAAAAGTTTATCTAAGAAGCAATATAGAAATTCCTGTATAGGAATCCTGCCGCCACTAAATTATCCTCGTAATGATATCTATATATTATATATGTACTATAAAGTATCTTAAAATAATTTGCATTCATTAAGCGACCCGCTTCATCATTTAGAAGAAAAAAAAACAGAATCTATTCCTTCCGTTACTACACGCAACCAGCACGCACACAAGCGAAGTAGAGCTATAGATTTACCCAGCTGACTACACACACTTGAACAGCCCCACACATAAATAAATAAACAAGAGTCGCTCACACTGAGCTTGTACGTAGGATGTTGACTATTCGTAACGTAATGAGAGGGTTTCGAAAAAAGTACAAGAGACGTAGGGTGGTGAGAGCGAGACAGACACGTACCAGAACAAATGGAACGCTCGTAGGAGCGAATGTGTTGAACATAGTATAGCGATTCGCTGCAAACGGGTTCCTTTTTCAAAAGCTCGCCGGGAGGCAAGGTGCACGATTTTAATTGTGACCTGACTGATGTGTGACGCAGCCATTCCGACCGAAGTAACCGACATTACGTGAGATGAGTACCAATAAATACATACTTTAGATGCTTATGAATCTTAATACACATGCGTCTTTTCCTTTTTTTTTGTTGAAGTGAGACGAACAAACACACAGTCAAACTGATCGTAAATTATCCCTGATCACGATGGATCAAGTTGTAGGTAAATTACGTCTGTGGACTAAGATCAATTGCTTAGTAGCCAGTAATGGGGTGCCCGATTCACGCAAGAAAGACGTAGGTCGATACCCGGTCGAGTCAAAGTCGAGTTTACTACAATCAATATGTATTAGCGTGAGGGTCCTCGATTCGATTCCCTGCCAGAGGTTACATTTGTGCACTATCATAAATCGTTGGTTTGGCTTATCTGCGATATAAAGGAACGCGCATTACATCGAGCGCATGTAGATAAGGAGGAGTTTGTCTCCGTGTCTCTGCATATACTTCCGGCTGCCACATGCGTCATACTAGTGAACAGGTGCTGTTGGTGGAGGCTGGTCTGCTCGAGCCCGCAATGCATTTATTCATTTGTTATTAAATCTTGCATAACATTTTGTCATGGAGCGTGCTTTGGTTTTCTATGAGACTCGTCGTTGTAAATTTAAAAAACAACAAAATAGAGATCCTACAGAGTTTCTTTCGCCTGTTCAGTTCTGTACAGTGGTAGATTGTAAAAAAATGACGTTTGACAAAGGAAATTTATATATATATATATATATATAAAAAAATTATATTTCTTACGTTGAAGAATAAATAATTTTCATTTCATTTTATTTCTCTATAATAAAACCTGTGCAGTTGATAGCTAGAAGCATTACTCAATTGTCGTTGTGATTGCATCAGTCAGGAGAGGATCATCCTCATCATCATCATTAGTGAACCGACCATGCAAAAATGATTTGTTGTAATAATGGGAATATGCTTTTGAATAGAGTTTGAGACAAGCGACTCGTTCACTTCTGCACTTAGAACTTTGAATTGCAAAAACACCTTCAGACATCAGTTACCTTGACACAATCGACCTCGTGGCCTCGTGGACGTCAGAGTACCTGACAGCCTGTACCTGTGCAGCTAGCGCCATCTAGTCCCCAAAATAGCAACATTCAACGAAAGAGTTCTTACCAAAAGAGGATAAATAATTGAAAGAAATGTAACATTTCATTACATTCATTAACTACTAACATTTTCTCTCCTCAATGCTTGACAGCAGAAAAACTACCACTGCGGTGCTATACTGAAATGGATTCCTAGACAGAAATCATAGCACCTCTTATTTATTAGAGTTGCATATAAGAGCCTGATAAAATTGTTTACTACGGAATAAGCCTGGTCAGTATCTTTTGTAACTTTGATCGTAATTCTGTTCTTAATAAAAAAAGTCGACATATCACTACGTTAGAGGTAATAATAGATGCGTATTTCATGTATTTGCACATCCGCTCATTTACTTTTGACGATAAATCTTCCAAAAAGTCTCTCTTAATTGAATGTTCTTAAATAGAAATGGTCGTGAGGAACGAGGGCATATTACAGTCGTAAGTCCCCAGTTTCATTTAGTACTTTTAAACAATTTGCTACGTACCACACTCGTGCACAGCTGTGGCATCAGCTGATCTCGCACACAGATCCACGCACACGCACAGTAACAAGGGGTGCACGTGTTTGCGTATGGTCCGAGGCCGCAGAGGCAAAAAAGGGACTCGTCTGACGGGCCGGGCTTTTGTGCACCATCCGTTGGTCGGGGGCAAAGATCCACTATCTTTTGGCTAGGACAGATAGTTTAAATTGATTTCATTCCAAGTTTAATAGTCTACTATTGCATTTATTTTTTGTACTTTTTAGAACAATTTAATAGGATAAAGTCATATAATAAGATATCCCATTTGGGATTTTCTTAAAGATCGCAGTAACCCGTATTTAATTAGCCTTCTTCCCAATAAAATTTTCTCAAAGTCTAAAAACAAAACTCTTTAACCAGTGCGTGTTGCCAGAGATGACATACGGAACTAGGCCGTGGTCTTTCACTACAAGCCGCATGAGCAAGCTCAAAGTTGCTCTAGCTAGCTAGTAGAAGTAAGGGCTATGCTCCGTGTAATATAATCCAGAACCTGGCACACGGGCCCCTGGTCCGCAAGCACAGCATCCGATGAAGCTGTAAAAGCCGGGAAGGCTAACAGAAATTACATCATGTCCGCAGCAGAACTTGGTAACTGACATATCTTAGAATGAGCAAACTGAAGCAGCAACTGACCGAACTTATAGCTCGTAGAACCAATAACTGTTGGAGACTGAAACGGAAACGGGAAGACGAGTGAGTGTCTCTGTACTTGCGCTCAAAGTCAATGTCAAAATTTCTTTGTTCAATTTAGTCTTGTTTAAAGCTCATTGACGTCCAAATCTACACCGGTTCGAAACATGACCTTCTCAGAGATGAACCGGCTAGAAACTCTGGGGGTCTTTCTTGTTTTCAATGCCATATTACATAACGCCATTTAAAAATTACAAAAAAAAAACATCTGGAATTTAGTAGCCAGTGGGTTTGCAAGTGTAGGGAGAAGAGGAAGAGTATGAGTTATTTCTACAAATCTTTGTCCTCTCTATAATGATCTATTGCACTTATGAACGCTAACATTTAAGCTACAATATAACCTTAATGTTCTTGAATGGCAATCTTATATCAGTAAACGCAATGTGGTAGCGGCTGAAGAGAATCTACCACCCCATATCAACCCGTGGGTGTCGTAAAAGTCGACAGAAGGGAAAATGAAAATCAGGAGATGGGCAGCAACATCTTTCTGGAACATCTGAATAAATAAACTGCGGCTGCCAACCCGACTGCCAAGCGTGGCAACTATGGCAAAATCCCCCCAAAACGAGAACCGCAAATTTTTGTGGCAATCTGTGGGGGAGGCCTATGTTCAGCAGTGGACTAGTGATAGTCTGAAATGATGATGATGATGAAATGTGACCTCTCACTAAATGGAGCGCTGATCTGCACGGTTTTGCAGAAAGTCGATGGACGCAGATGACTCATGATCATGTTTTGAAGCATAGAAGCGAGAAGAGAACTAAGTCTCCTCAACCTAATTAGGAATTTTTATAATGTAAAAAGGTAAGTGAATAGTTTGCAAAAGAAAAAAAGAAATGCTGTGTCGCTTACAGTATTTTTGTGTGGCACTACACTGAGAATAATCCTGGGACTTCGGTTCTTAAGTCTCATATGCCCTGTAATTACACTTGATATCAGTACCCTGTCAAACACAGCAATGTATGCACACTACTGCTTGACGGCAGAATAACTGACATTGCGTTAGTGTGTGTGTGTGTGTGTGTGTGTGCCAGTGTAAGAGTTTGCCTCATAATAAAGCATAATTCTATTTAATTTTTAAAAACAATACCGAAAGGGATATCTTCAGTCTTTAATCTTTGACGCAGCAATGTGATTTGATTTTAGACCCTGTGTGAATACTTTCGACGTCATATCCGAGGCGACCATAGAGATTTCCTTTCAAGTAAACCTACCTGCTGCGATACATTACCGCCATTCCATAAAAGCAATGACTGGGCTTAAATATTCTCAAACCAGTAAGTTTTTTTTATACAAAAGCATTATTCTTGTATGGATACATGAAACTTTTTGCTCTATTTATATGCAAAATAAAGGCATTACCGTTCTTAATGTTCAAGTTATTCTATACATAGACAGTAATAATTGTACGAGTAAATATGCCGTAAACTGAGTTATGGCTCATTAAGTTGGCATCCTGGCCGTTTTTCGAATACTCCAAATACTTGCAAAAGCTGTCTTAATATTATCAACAGCGCAGAAGATATTGTAGTGAAAATAATACAAGGGTACTCCTGTTTAAATAGAGGACTTCACATGTCTTCGAAATATTTTTTATTTCTCAGACATGCAGGTTTCCTCACGATGTTTTCCTTCACCGCCGAGCACGTGGTAAGATCAGCACTTAAAATTGCAATTAACAATTTTAGTGGTGCCGGCACCGAGAATCGAACGCAGGTCACTCGCGTACTATGAAATTTAAAGCGAGCGCCTAGCCCCTGAGCTACCACGGCTCCCCCATTGATTGCCACAAAAGTTTGTAGCTCGCATTTTGGGGGGATTTCACCATAGTTGTTGGGCAGGCTGATTGGCAACTTTATTTATTCAGACATTCCAGGAAGATGCTTTTCTTTTTATCTATTTTTTTGATAAAAGTGACGGAACGAGCAAAACGTTCACCTTATGGTAAGTGCAAGGTCTGCCTATAACAAATGCTGTGTCACCCAGAACATTTCTGTGTGACACCACACTGCGTCCGTCACCTCGAGACATCAGTTGTTAAGTCTCATATACCCAAGGAGCTTTTGACAAAACCAACTTCACCAGCATAGGTAATGCCCTCGTCAAACATGATGTGGAGCCAACCTTAACGAACTGGATTATAAACGCACTAAGCAAACGTATAGTGCGCATCGCAGGTGAGAGTCAAATAGTTAAAATAGCGAAAGGTTGTCCACAGGGAGGTGTGTTGTACCGCTCCTGTGGAACCTAGTCATCAACGACCTCATCACAAAACTAAATGTAAACCATTTCTACACAATAGGGTACGCAGACGATCTAGCAATACTAATCTCAGGAAAACAAGCTAGTATAGTCTGTGACCTTGCACAGGCGGCGCTACTTATAGTAGAACGCTGGTGCAAGGAATAAGACCTAACAGTCAACCCAAACAAAACTGAACTGATAATGTTCACCCACAAACGGGTACTGAATAAATATCATCTTCCTAGTTTATTCGGTACCGAACTACGGCTGTCATCAGAGGTAAAATACCTAGGCATCATACTGGACAGCAAACTAAACTGGAACAATCACATTGAAAACAAAATCAAAAAAGCGACTATCACCTTTTGGCAATGCAAAAGGATTGGTAATCGCTGGGGCTTGTCACCGAAAATCATCCTGTGGCTATACAAGATGATTATTCGCCCTATGATTCCATACGGTGCAGTAGTTTGGTGGCCAAGAACAAGATTAACTACTGCTATCAACAAACTCCAAAGATGTCAGAGGCTAGCACGTCTGGCCACGACAGGATGCATGAGGACTACTCCCACAGTGGCCCTAGAAGCCATGCTGGACCTGCCACCGCTGCACCTACACATCCAACAGGAAGCAGCTTTGGCAGCCATAAGGCTCAAAACACTGAATCTCTGAAGTAATAACAAGATCCCACATACCAATATACTTACAGAACTGTTTGCAGAAATGCCCGTTCTACAGGCTGTGTAGGATAGGATCCCAAAGCAATTTGTATTCGACAAGAAGTACAAAATACAATTACACGAGGACCATCGTACTGAAGGACTAAACCCTAGGGAACTTAGAATCTTCACAGATGGTTCCAAAACCGGATCAGGTACAGGCTCTGGAACTTTTTCAGAGGACCTAAATATACAAATAAGCACACCACTCGGTGCCCACAATACAGTGTTTCAAGCAGAGTGTATGGGTATTATTCACGCAGCATCGGCTGTAGCTGAAAGGAAAGTAAAAGACTATTCCATCCGAATACTCTCCGACAGCATGGCGGTACTACTGGCCCTCAATAGCAATGTTATAAATGCAGGGCTCATCTACGAATGCTACCAGAAATTAAATGAGGTATGTCAATTTAATGAAATAACCCTACAATGGATTAAGGGACACACCGGATCTAAGGGCAACGACGCGGCCGACGAACTTGCTCGAGGAGGCTCTAACCAGTGTGCTGTGGGTCCAGAACCTATACTGCCACTTCCCCTCAGGTATGTTCGTTCGCTAGTCTGTAAGCGCACTAGGAACCAACATGTACAAATTTGAGCGAATCACCCAGAGTGCAGACAGACAAAGACAGCTTTGCCCGTTATCAACAGTCACATCTCCAAGGCGCTACTTCGTCTGAATAAACCCCAAATCAGAACGATCAGTAGTGCTATAACTGGACATGGATCATTTAACAAACATCTGTTTAATTTAGGTGTTACAGACAGCCCTCTGTGCAGAGCCTGTATGGAGACGGACGAAACGGCGGCCCATGTCCTACTGGACTGCCCTGCGGTCGCCTTATACCGAGACCGCTCCCTGAGGTCGCGGGGAACGTCAAGGGCCTGCTGCGATTTACGCGCTAGATACGCGCTAGACGTGGAGTTGCGGAAACCGGCCCGTTGCAATCTACAATCTACAATCTCATATACCCAGTGATTACGCTGGCTCTCAGTGCCCTTCGAACACGTTTGCACGCTACTACTTCACGGCAGAATAAATGACCTTGGGGTGGAACCTACCTAGACTGATTATTGGATAGGAATCCTACCACCTATAAAACTGCTGCTGCCCATCTCCTTGTTTTTATTTTCCCTCTGTCTACATTTACGACACCCGCGGCATGAAATGGGGCGGTAGTTTCTCTTAAGCCACCACTACACGGCATCAGATTTTTTTAAACGGTGACTTACAGTATGATTTCTCCTGTGGCGTGGGTACATTTTACATACATAAATTCCACATGCACAAATCACCCAGACACGGACCAACAATTTGTAGGCCATACAAATATTTGTCCCGTGCGGGAATCGAACCCGCCACCCCGCGGCGCAGAAACCAAGGACTTAGCCACTGCGCCAACCGAGCCGACGATTGTAAGTCGATCTATAATTAACCAACTTATTTTTATTGTAATTATAGTAAACGAGTCAGCAATCTTTCCGATCCTTCTAATCGAATTATGTCCTCCCTGCCGATTTTCGACCACATGTGTGCGCGTGAACACACCGTAACTCACTCGTCTTCACCTACCCGTGCTCGACGTAAGCACATGCGATAATATCGGAGGTAGGCTAGAATGCAGTGTCGGAGACACGGGGACAATCACAACACAACCAGACTCGAGACCCAACGATTCGAATGCAACACCCACGGCGTAGAAATTAAGCTCCCTCACAGTGTGGTGTTGTCAAACTTTCATCAAGAAGTCGGAGAATTCTGTAACGTTTCGTAGGCGAAGTCTTGAACTGAACACTTAATTAGTACCTGTAGTTTTTTTTTTCGTGGGGAAATCCTGCATGGATACCCGACTGGCCAGGGGGGCAGCCGGGTTATGTCGGACTCTTACCGACTAAAACCCCACGGTGGCCTCCATCAGCAATTAAGAGAGGTCACGGGATCTCCGTTCGGAACGCAACCGTGGCCCCTCTAACGCATCGCTATATATATAGCCCGACCCAGGGACAGTACTCGCTGCCCCCAGGACTCTCTCGGTGCTATCACGATGACTCGAGACCACATCGAGTCATGGTCCTCCCCGGGGTCGCTTTACTGGGCGTTGAGGTCCCCTGCCCCGATTGCCCGCGACCCCGAAGGCCCCGTTTCTGGTAGGGGATCACCATTTCTGATAGGAGGGCCGTGATTACCTTAAGGTGGCTGCGCGCTCATCTTCCTTACTGCAATAAAAACAATTAAAGCGTTTTAAGTTTCGTCGTCGTCGTTCGTCGTTTCAGCTTATCACAAGTCCACTGCTGAACATAGGCCTCCCCCATAGGTAGCCACAAGTTTGTAGCTCTCATATTGGAGGGATTTTGCCATAGTTGCCACGCTTGGCAGGCGGGTTGGCAACCGCCTGCCAAGCGTGGCAACTATGGCATGGCGCATTATTCAGATGTTCCAGGAAGATGCTGCTGCCCATCGCCTGGTTTGAATTTCCCTCTGTCGACTTTTACGACACCCACGGGATGGGATGGGATGGGGTGGTAGATTCTCTCAGGCCGCTACCACACGGTTTTAAGTTTATTGCTTTGTATTTTTAGTTTTTATTGATTTATTCAAACCTTATTTGAACAAAAAAACATACGTACAAAACGGCGAACTTGTTGCTACAAGGCATTCTCTACCCGTCTTTCAGGATATACAGTGAAGTTCAAAGGAAATACAGAAATTTTCAAAGGCAGCATTCAATCACTTTACAACACCCAGGGGCACGGGAGGACTGAGGTGACAGACGTCCTGATATTATAGTTAATCTGGGGACCCTTAGCTTTTAATAATTATTTTTGGTCGTATCTACGTAGTCTTGCAGTGGTATACATCGGATTTGGTAGAGGGTTGACCTACCTAGGTACTCTGTATCATCATTTCAGCCTATCTTAGGCCACTGTTAAACATAGACCTCCCCCATAGATTGCCACAAAGCGCGGTCCTGAGCCCCCTGCATCCATCGACTTCCTGCAAAATCGCGCTGGTCGTCGCTCCATCTAGTGGAAAGGGGCCCCACACTGCGTCTGCCGGCACGAGGTCGCTTAAAGCCGACAGAGGGAAATTAAAAACCAGTAGACGGGCACCAGCATCTTCCCGCAACATCTCAATAAATAAACTGCGGTTGCCAACCTGCCTGCCAAGCGTGGCAACTATGGCAAAATCCCCCCCTAAATGAGAGCGACAAACTTTTGTGGCAATCTCTTCTTCTTTCACTTCCACAATTTTGTTTATGATTTTAAAATACTTTTAGTTTATTTATTCAGTACACAATAATAACAGAATATTAGTGATGAAATATTTACGGGAGCAAAGTTTTTTTAAGTCGCTCACTGGGTTGCTATATGAAGAAAAAAACATATTCACAAACACGCATAAATATAGCCAGTTTCTGATTTTAAAGGATGTTCATAAACTGTCGGTTTAATAAAATTAATTGGTGTTAATTACTCTGCTGGGCAGGTTATCTATATAAAATATGCACTCCTATATCTAACAACATTTTTATTACCTAGAGAACTTAGAATTTGTGCGTACGTTTATGATGATAAATAGATTAATCCCTTTCTATTACGTTGTGTGTAATTGGCGGTAAATGTTTGTTTGGATGAATAGAATTTTAGTTCTTAGTGTAATAAACTTACCTATGGGTTTTATTTATTAATACTTAATTGTAAGTTATGTAGCGATTTAGAAAAAAATTACCAAAATAAAGTTTTTTTTTTTTTAAAAACGAAGCCCCACACTAGGATTTTCTCCTGTATCGTGGGTGCGTTTTACAAACATACATTTCACATGCACAACACAACCAGACCCGAAAAGCAACAATTTGTGTTTTTGCACAAATGTTACCTCCGGCCGGGAATCGAACCCAGGACCGGTGGCGCAGAAGTCAAGTACGCTAACCACTACGCCACGCGGTCGACATGGTGACAAAGTGGTTTTCTTATGTCATTATAAATTATAAAATAATACTGTTCCGAAAAATACTTGTATTATTTTCTACTTAGAAGACTTACAATGTGATTAATGTTGTAAAGTTGCGGCCCATAAACGAACCACAGCTGGGCACATGCCCTATTCTTTTAGGTTTTGGAGCTGAAATTAGTCCGATACGCAGCTCCAGTGAGGGTTGACAAACTAATATTATAAAAAGGAAAGATTTGATTATTTGTATGTTTGGTTGTAATGATTTAACTCAAAAACTACTGAACAGATTTTAAAAATTCTCTCACCTATATACAGCTACATTATCAGCGTTTAACATGAGTTATATTTAATTAAAAAAAAAAACTGAGATCCCTACGAAAATTGCAACGATGTAATTCAAGGCATCAAACATTTTCTAATAAACGTCATTATTTGGCGTGCGCTGCAAAAACTATCGATGATAAAGATAATCTAACTGTTATAGTTAAGTCACAATAACCACTTTTTGATCAAATTACTCAATCAAAACACCAATCTAAAGATAATGACATTCGTATCATAATATTAATCCATATCCTACTAAATATAGTCATAGTCAAGGTTGTTTATAGACATGTAAATTTCTTTTTAAATTATTCGAATCGGACCTATCCTTTAGAAGTTACAACGGGTATAAAAATGATAAAAGTAAGAAAAATGCCGCGGTGGGAGCGAACATCCCCACGCTCGCCCGCGCAATAGACTAAAATCTATTAATTACCTACCTACTTACTTACTACCTTTCTGATATCTATCTACCCGTGCGAAGCCGGGGCGGATCGCTAGTATATCATATAATAATATATGTGGTGTGCTTAAAAAAATCTACTGCTCCATCTCATCCCGTGGGTGTCGGAAAATTCGATAGAGGGAAAATAGAACAAAATCTCCCCAAAATGAGAGCTGCAAACTTTTATGGCAATCTATAGGAGAGGCCTATGTTCAGCTGATATGATAATGATGATAATTAATTTTATTTCTCGTTCATCCAGGTCTCCTCACAATGTTAACTTCACCGCCGATCGGGTCATAAATCAGCACTTGAAATTGCAGTTAACAGTTTTTAAGAGTGTGGGAACCGGAAAATTACTAGCGGATAGGTAAATATCGAAAATTTTCTTTTCTTTTATTGTATAAAATGATGAAACGTGCAAAACGTTCACCTGATGGTAAGTGCAACGTCTGCCCATAACAAATACTGTGTCACCCAGAACATTTCCGTTTGACACCTCTCTGTGCCCATCACCTTGAGACATCAGTTCATTCTCATATGCCCAGTGATTACGCTAGCTCACAGTGCCATTTAAACCGAAACACAGTAATGTTTGCACACTACTGCTTCACGGTAGAATAACTGGCGCTGGGGTGGTACCTACCTAGACGGACTCCTGCATAGGAATCCTACCACCAGGTAATAATTAAGTGCACCTAGTCGTGGCAGCTCAGGGGCTGGGCGCTCGCTTCAAATTTCATAGTACGCGAGAGGCTCGATCCCGGGTGCCGCCGCCACTAAAAGTGTTAATAGCAATTTAAAATTCTAATTCAGCACGTGCCTGGCAGTGAAGGAGAACATCGTGAGGAAACCTGAATATCTGAGAAATAAGAAGATTTCGACAATATGTGAGGTTCCGCAACACGGTTTGGAGAAGCTTGGCGGACTCTTCCCGTCTCAAAAACAACCTCAGAATGAGCTGGATGAAGACCTGTGCTGAGCAATGGGACGGCGATAAGCTATTACTTTACTTTCTGTGACGACCGCGTGGCCTAGTGGTCAAAGTACCTGACTTCTAAGCCGCGGGTCCTGGGTTTGAATCCCAGCCGGAACCAACATTTGTGCTCAAACACAAATTGTTGGTTTTCAGGTCTGGTTGTATTGTGTTTGTGACACTGCATCCTTGCCTAACTCCGATCATATCGCATTAGCGTTACATCGGGCGCGGGTAGGTTGGGACGAGTGAGTGCCTCTGTGTTTGCGCGTACACTTGTGGCACTATAATATCCCCTGCGCGATTGATAGCTATCGACAATATTCGAAAGTTGTCGCCGTGGTCGAAAACGGCCAGGAGAATATCACTTTCTGTTATGTAGTGAATTCCGTTTAAAGTAAGTGTGAAAAACGGGCAAATACTTGACCTGGTGGTAAACCATTGAAATATAGAACGATGTAAAATATATCCATACTAATATTATAAATGCGAAATTAACTTTCTCCGTCCCTCTATCTGTTACCTTTTCACGGTTTAACCACTGCACAGATCTTGACGAAATTTAGCGCAGATAGCGTGCATCTTGGAGACGGACATATGATATCAAATTGTACCTACGAGATATGAAAAAAAAACGTTATCGACGCGGATGAAGTCGCGGGCATCAGCTAGTATATAATATACGGTAAATTCATCTAATTTGATAGTAAGCCTTGTACAGAGGAGATAGATAACTTATGATTGACTCAGTTTACCCGAATAGTTTTGCACCTTGCCTACCCGTACACTATTTTGGATTTCAGGGGCATTTACCACTGGATGGTATGCACCTGTCTCATCTCATCTTTCATCTTTTTGAAAACTAACAGGTGATAAATTGCGACACCTACCTCTTTACCCAGCTGTCGCAAGAGGCGACTAAAGTATTAAACGGACAGTCTTTATTCTTTACCCAGCGGGAACGCAATGGGGAGTAACTATATTTTGACTCGTACCAAAATGGCGGCGACGAGGTTCGCCAACCGTCACTCCTCTTATTTCCTGCGAGGGCGAAAAGTGGGCAACGGGTGTGGACGCTGCCTTCCCCTTATATGGGAAAAGGCGTGACTGTATGTATCCAATCCTCCCACTTATTATGTTTACTTACCTCCGGCCTAGACAGTAAGACGAATAGAAAACGCAAGCGTCGGTTTCGTGATAAAGTGACTGACGCAAGAGTATGCATGCAAATAACCAATTTACACAAGCCCTCAGTCTAATGATAATTACTAAACATTAATCATTCGCGTGTGTGAATTTTGTATGCTCCATATCACAACTAACGTCAAGCTATGAATTCCGTGCTCTCTCACTTCATCCATCATCCGAACGTCACTCGTCAAACTAATAAACATACTCGTACGTTCAAATAAAGCGTTCTGCTTTACTCATTCGTGTATTATTAATAAGACGCTCCTCGGCGTGATATATCGAAGTGTTTCGGTTTCTGAATATATATGATTCGCATACATACTTCAATATTAATTCTCTTCGAACAGACATAAAAATGTAAGTGAAAACAAAATATTACAATTTTGAAAATGTCTCTATTAGTGGGTGTCCCTAAGCAGGAATCCTTCTAGGTAGTTACAATGATACCAGTTATTCTACCATGAAGCTGTTGTGGGTGGATATTGCCGTGTTTTGGTCTGAATTGCACAAATAGATAGTGTAATTACTGGGCATACGTGACTTAAGATTGATGTCTCTGGGTGACACAGTATTTGTTATGGGCAGACGTTGCACTTACCATCAGGTGAACGTTTTGCTCGTCTCGTCACTTTATCCAATAAAAAAATGCCATTGTTAATATATCATCATTTCAGCCTACCATAGTCCACTGTTGAACGTAGGGCTCCCCCATAGATTGCCACACAACACGGTCCTGAGCCACCTGCATCCATCGACTTAATTAAAATATAATTCATTTATTAATTATATTCTTTATTCTTTTAAGTTACAGCTCTTTTCTTAGCGCGTGGCTTTGAAGTCTGAATAACTGACTTCTATGCCGCAAGTCCCAGTCCCCAAAATGACGGTGACCTGGTCGGCCACTCGTCGAGTTTCGTTTCCCGCGAGGGCGAAAAGTGTGTCTTTGCCCACCTCTTTTATATGAGACTTATAGACGAATGTCTCAGGGTGACAAGCGCAGTGTGGTGCAACACAGAAATGTTCTGGGTGACGTTCACTTATCTCCAGATGAACGATTTGCTGTACGTTTACATTTTTGTTTGCCCTGTGTAGACCACATTCACAATCATGTATACTCCTGCATCTTGTGGAGGGATGTTACACTAGATCGATGATAAGAACTCACTAATCTGCTTCGCCGGTTTGTAAGGTCATATAGAAGCCCGCTCCAATATATCCATTGTTATCAGTAACTTCTCTGGCATACGGTAGAGGATATACTGTGGCCCGTTACACTAATTTCTACGATGATATAGGCGCGAGAAGTGATGCTTTTTGTCGTTCTCTACTTACTAAACATGCTGCGCTTGATGGCCAGGAGTTTCTTGTCAGAAATCCCTTGTGCTACGTAAAGGATAGTGATACGATTCATAAATATCTGTAAATATGTTTTTTTTAGATACACAGTATGACTGTTTAATTGTTAAACGCATGCTGTTACTGTCTGTTATTGGTGGAACAACGACCATATTACTCGTATACTTCTTGTCTCTGTATAAACAAGCATGATTGTATTTACTGGTGGTAGGGTTCCTATGCAGAAATCCGTCTAGGTAGGTACCACCCCAGGGCCAGGTATTCAGCCGTGAAGCAGTTGTGTGCAAAGATAACTGTTTTTCGGTTTGAAGGGCACTGAGAGCTAGCGTAATTACTGGGCTTATTAGGCTAAAGAACTGATGTCTTTAGGTGACAGGCGCAGTGTCACACTGTTCTGGGTAATACATCATTTATGGGCGGACGTTTCACTTATCATTAGGAACGTTTTGCTCCTTTCGTCACTTTCTCTAATAAAAAAAAATATTTTGTTGATTTTAGGACTAAAATAAAAATAAATAAATTAAAATTAGACTGAAGGCATTCTAAGGATTCCAAATTAGTGGGTGTCACCCCGAAGCAGAAGAAAGAAAGTCAGTGTTGCACCCCACTACCGCAACACCGGTTCTCTTTTAAATAATAAAGTAGTCTCACTCTCACATATCACAGTTAAAGACGAATGAAATGGACGAATAAAACATTTGTAATTCTTAGCTGTTTTACTTTCTCTGTATTTTGACTGTCTCCATTAAAAAATATAGGTCGGGTATGTCTAATATAATCTCATTCCTTGTTTAAGAGCAAAAGAAGCAACGTTTGTTTTTAAAAGAATATAGGCGACTTCGCTTATTTTATACTATATTATTTCATGATAATTTTATAAAGTAGAAAATAAAGAATGAGTCTCGAAGAATATAAAAATTAAAAAGTTTAGATGGATATATGATGTTTACTGTTTCCCAATTTTCATTTAATTTTTAAAAAGTTACCCTACACCAAGATATCGACCGCGCGACTTAAACTGACTACTGTGTGGGATCTTAGGTTCTGTTGTGTGTGATTGTCCGTGTGTCTTTGACACTGCATGCTAGTTTACTCCCGATCTCGTCGCATTGCGTTATTTCGGATGCGGGTAGATTTGGACGAGTGAGGTCAATATATAATTTCGGTGATGTAATTGCTGTTAGCTTTTTGGCTTTTACAGCCTCATCGGATACTGTGCTCACGGGCCAGGGGCCCGCGTGCTAGAGGCCCGCGTGCCACGTTTGGTTTGGCCCAAACATAAATACATAAATAATACTGCTACAAAAATGACGCGTTCGCTGCGTGCTTGCGCGACTTTGAATATCTCCAAAATAATTTTTATGTCGTCTAATGACCGTCCGAGGGACGCTGCGGGCCTCCATTCGGACTTTCGACTTGTGTGTCGGTAAGTCTGGGCTGTGAGAGCCGCTCTTTACGGCGGTCGCGCGTCGTGGTGCGTGTTATGTTAAAGGTATTGACAATGTAGCCTGCATCATAACTGACTGTATCGTGGTCAGGGAGTGCTGAGACGTCCGTGTCGTCTAGCACGTTTCGCGGGCGACGTTTGCGTTCTGTCGCGTTTTTGTCAGATCAGTAATTTGCTACTTTAACCACCAGCTGGTTTTGATGAACGGCGGCTTTTTTGAAAAACCGCCGTGATAATTCTCTAAAGTGTTCAGAGAATCTGAAATGTTCAGAGAGCGATCCGACTTCTGTGGCGTTTGTTGCCTAGTGGTAGGGAAGGGGGGAGGGGGGTTTGCAAGTTTTTTTTTTAGATCATAAAGTGACGAGACGAGTCCTATCGAATCCTACTACGCCATATTGCGGCATCCTCTTCAAAAATTAGGTAATACACACCATTTTAAAATTTGCTTGCCGATCTTATCAAATTAACCATCTCGTGCGGGAATACAATCTTCGACCCGTGGCCAATCACTGAGCTGCCGTGCCAACCGAGCCGGCAAATTATAATTTGTTGAAACCATCTAAATCTTACTTTTAGTGTGAATTAATAGTGCGATAATCTGTTGTTAAGAGATAATTACCAACGTTTAGTAAACGCAAAAACAAAGCAATAATACTTTAAATCCTGAATAAGCGACTGAATTATGCATTTGAGAAATATATTCAGGTATTTAGGCGATTTAATTGTTATATTCTGTCAGTGAGACGACTCCGGCAAAGACGATTCTCGTAACTACCAATTAAAAGGACACTGAACTACAGAAATGTTCAAATTGCAAGAACTAGTCATCGAGTGCGTGGCAAAAACTCTGATAATTACTTATAATAGGCTAGAGACGGCTTTGCTTCTGTTCGCACCTTTTGCGATTGTGAAATTGTTCTTCAAGAAACATTAATTTCAAATAAAGATGAAAAATAAGACTTATCGACGCTTTTTAAAACAAAAAGAGCTTGATTCCCTGACGATGCTAAAAGGCGAAACCGGCCAGCTATATAATTTTATTAAAATGCAATTATTAAATGAGTGAATATATCAGCATTACAATTTTAAAGCTATTAATCATTACTAGTCTATCTTTCTTTAGTGGAACACATACTTAAAATAAAAACTATATACTATAGTTTTAGGGATTAATAATAGTTATGTAGCGATATCTATATAACCACATTACAATCTCAAAACAATTGCTCAGGTTCTACATCGCGCTATTAATTTTTCATCGATGCCAACTTTATACACGTATGAGGTGGTTCTGGTGGTAGGATTCCTATGCAGGAATACGTCTAGGTAGATACCACCTCAGGGCCAATTATACTGCCGTGAAGCAGTAGTGTACAAACATTACTGTGTTTCGGTTTGAAGAGCACTGGGAGCTAGCGTAATCATTGGGCATATGAGACTTAAGAACTGATGTCTCAGGGTGACGGACGCATTGTGGTCTTACACTGTTCTGGTTGACACAGCATTTGTTATGAGCAGATGTTGCACTTACCATCAGGTGAACGTTTTGCTCGATCCGTCACTTATATTAAATAATAATAAAAAAAGGTCGAAATATAACTAGTGAGAGACAGCATCTTTGCACTCATATTCCTGTAAATAAAGATAATGATTATGAAACGTCCTCCCCAGACCAGACCCTCCTTTCTCTTGGTACATCATCAGTCAAGTTAAGATTATATGTTACCGACAAACGCGGCGTCGGAGAACCGTCTACCGAATAATGATGCTGAGACGACAAATTTTTCGAAAAAAGGAAAGGGGACTTCGTGGCAATATGTGGGATATTATTTAGTACTCGACTTGTAATGAGCTGTAACAATAATGATGAAGTGTCAAACGAGGACACAGTTATGTAATACATTGACGCATAAAAATCACGATACATACATACATAAGATCACGACTGTATCCCATAAGGGGCAGTCAGAGACTGGGCACTCACTGCAAAAACAGATGACTGCCACAATCCACGTTTCACCAAAACAATATAATGCACTTGGTGTGATAGGTGATGAGACCATCGCCACCATGCGCTGTTGGGTGCACAGTGCAGTTTAATTCCTTACTCGCCTTTTACGAGATTCATTGGATGAGATGGAGCGGTAGTATTCTTTTAACGAGCCGCCAACACGCGGCTTTCAAACCGCCCCTGTGGACTGACATGGAATTATGACCTAATGGTCACGAAAAATGGAGTTCTGTTAAGAAGCAATCAAGATTTCTATATTCAATTAAGGCGTATTTAAAGGTATTATCGATGTCAAAATATAGACTGATACGAAAATTAAGACCTCCTCACACGAGTACCGACAAGAAACTCTGTAGGTCTTTTTTAAGGAATAGTATTCAGAGAGAGCATGACCTAATAACGGTCGAGTCTACCTCGAGCATGAATCTACCGCGTATAAAGGCACGGGGAGATGACGACAAATGAGAGGCTCTGTAGTTGCGCGTATACTTGTGGTACTATAATATTTTCTGCGCAGTTAAAATAGTAAAGTAACAGCTTAGAAATGTCCCACTGTCGAGCACAGGTCTCCTCTCATTTATGAGAGGGGTTTGGAGCCGAAAAGAGTCCGCCACGTTGCTCCAACACGGGGTGGCGGACTTCACATGTTCTTATTTATTGGATAAAGTGACGAGAGGAGCGAAACGTTCACCTGCTGGTAAGTGCAACGTCTGCCCATAACAATGCTGTGTCACCCAGAGCATTTCCGTTTTGCAGCACATTGCGCCCGTCACCCTGAGATCTCAGTTCTTAAATCACATATGCCCAGTGATTACATTAGCTCTCAGCGCCCTTCAGACCGAAACACTGTAATGTTTGCCGACTACTGTTACACGGCGGAACCAGTACGCATCTTAATTCTTCGTTTTTTTTTTATTTCTCACACATGCATGTTTCCTCGTGATGTTTTCCTATACCGCTAGGAACATGGTAGATCAACGTTTAAAATCGCAGTACAATTTTTAAGGTGCCAGCGCTTGGAATCGTACCCAGGTCACGGTTTACTATGAAATGTAAAGCGAACGCCTAGCCCCTATACTACAGTGGCTCTAGAGACCTACCTTACCTTGCCTTACTTCACCTTATCACCTTATACTGGTGGTAGGATTCCTATGCAGGAATCCGTCTAGGTAGGTACCACCCCAGGGCCAGTTATTCTGCTGTAAAGCAGTAGTGTGCAAACATTACTGTGTTTCGGTTTGAAGGGCACTGAGAGCTAGCGTAATCACTGGGCATATGAGATTTAAGAATTGATGACTCAGGGTGACGGGCGCAGTGTAGTGTCACACAGTAATTTCCTCGGTGACACGGCATTTGTTATGCGCAGACGTTACACTTACCATCAGGTGAACGTTTTGCTCGATTCGTCACTTTTATGAAATAAAAAAAAAAACCTGAGAACAACTTCTTAGTTATGAATTCACTCTTGGATGTAAACAAGTAAAATGTTTTATATCAAATAAATCAATTAAATTGCGATGTTGAAAAAGATTCCCCAGTGTATTTCCGAAGCGAAGTTGATTTCAATAAGTGACGGGCGAAAATTCAATTTCCCTCGCCTTCCACAACTCAGATACCAACAATACCCGGCACGTATCTACCTTGAACGATACCTCCCTGGGGCGCCCTTGTCGATAGTTATAAATTACATCACTAATGACAATTTAAATTTTTCTTAACGTGAAATTTGCTTGATATGTTTTGTAATTTTTATGTAAAATTGGTTTCAACCCCACGTGTCGCAGTGTTCAGCGTTCCTAACTTCGGGAGTCCTAGATTCGAATACCAGACAAACGTTGTGGAAATACACAAATTATTTGTAGGCGCGTCTGTATATTATTATTATCCCGTATCATCCTCAGCATCATTTCAACCTATTTAGTAACTATTTATTTATTCAGATGTTCAAGGAAGATGCTGCTGACCGTTGTCCGGTTTTAATTTTCCCTCTGTCTTTACTTTTAGGACACCCACGGGATGGGACCTGACCACAATACGGTCAGTCACGATCCAGGCTACACTGTACACACAGTTAATAGCTTTAATATAAGACGCACCACGACGCGCGACCGCCGTAGAGATCGGCGTACAGCAGTTGACAATCACATCGCGTACACACGATACACCCGTGTCCCAAGGGCGGTTCTCACCGCCCAGAGTTACCGACACACAAGTCGACAGTCCGAATGGAGGCCCGCAGCCTCCCTCGGACGGTCATTAGACGACTTAAAATCATTTTGAGATATTCTAAATCACGCAAGCACGCAGCAAACGCGACAGTCCGAATTTCAAGGTTATTGTAGAGTTTATTTATTTATTTACGTTTGGGTCAAACCAAACCTGGCACGCGGGCCCCTTGTCCGTGAGCACAGTATCCGATGAAGCTGTAAAATCAAAAAAAGGCTAACAGCAATTACATCACCGAAATTATATACGGGATGAGATGGGATGGTAGATTCTCTTAAACCGCCACAACACGGCAATCACGTGCGTATCTAGACTGCGTTTGCCGTTACGAGATTATTACAATAGAACCTTTCTCCCGCAACTGTAATCGGTTCTACGAGGCTATATGGCCGGCCCATCACTTCAGCTTTTTTTTATTGTATAAAGTGACGAAACGAGCAAAACGTGCACCTGATGGTAAGTGCAACGTCCGCCCACAACAAATGCTGTGTCACCCAGAACATTTCTGTGTGGCACCGCACTGCGCCCGTCACCCTGAGACATCAGTTCTTAAGTCTCAAAATGCCCAGTGATTACGCTAGCTCACAGTGCTCTTCAAACCGAAACACAGTAATGCTTGCACACTACTGCTTCACGGCAGAATAACTGACCCTGGGGTCGTACCTACCTAGACAGATTCCTGCATGGGAATCCTACCACCAGAAAAAGTAGCTTACTAATCCTAAGAGCCATGTCAGTGATTCTGGTTCCTCTGCGGATATCAACGTTATTTTATCTTACTTGGCGACATTTTTATATACCGAATGACAATAAAAAACAGATAAATTTCCTCTCCCATTAATGTGATGGATTTCCGCAGAGTGACTATAGGATAGAGCCGTGGTAGCTCAGGGGCTAGGCGCTCGCTTTAAATTTCATAGTACGCGAGTGACCTGGGTTCGAATCCCGATGCCACTAAAATTGTTAATTGCAATTTTAAGTGCTCCACGTGCTCGGCGGTGAAGGAAAACATCGTGAGGAAACCTGCATGTCTAAGAATTAAAAAATATTTCGAGGACATGTGCAGTCCGCCAACCCGCATTGGAGCAGCGTGGCGAATTTTTCCTTGCTCCAAAACCCTCTCAGAAATGAGAGGAGGCCTGTGCTCAGCAGTGGGACATTTAAAGGCTGAAGCTTTACTTTCCTTTTTTTTTTACTATAGGATGGTCAAACAACACAGTTTTGAACCGTGCAGGTCGTGTTGTATCCAGTTTGGTGTCGCTCTATACTGCGCTTGCCGATACGAGGTCTATGTGTATATGGCCGGCCTGTTCCCACTACAGCTTACTAATCCTTAAGGTCATGTCAGTTACTCTGGTTCTGCTGAGGAGGTTACGGATTCTATCTTGCAGAGAAACACCGATAATTTGGCAACACTAAATTTCTTATTTAACTAACATTAAAGTTACTATTGCTAAAATCGTATTATAGTTAATAGAATCAGGCGTTACTTTGCGGAAATCCATTTTTTTCCTTCATTAAAATCGTATTTTTTACAAATTATAAAGTGTTATAATAAAGGTAATCTCAAGCTTGGTGTGTTTTCAAGTTACAACAATTCTCACTTCAGTCAAACAATCATAGCTAATTGTTATCTTTAATATATTGTTACTTACATAACTTAATAATGATGTAATGATTATTCAGTTTTAAAAACTTATTTTACTTATTTTTAAAGATGTCGAATATGTTTGCGCAGATGGATACAAGCGATGACCCACCTTGTGCCTAACGACCAGAGTACCCGACTTCTATCGCGATCGCGCGCCATCATGGGTTCCAATCCTAGCCGGAGACAACATATGTGAAAAATAAAAAAATTAAAGCAATGCTTCTAATCCCCCACATCTTTGAGATGGAGTCATGAAGAGTCCACCACGCTCTAACGTGGGTTGGCAGACTTCACGCGCCCTCGAAATTATTCTTCAAGAATAAAGGCTGTCCGTTCAATACCTTAGTCGCCTCTTACGACATTTATCGGCGGGAAGTAGTAGTTACTGTAATTTTTAATGCTCAATTATCACGTGCTTTACGGTCACCATCATCATTCATTTCCGACTTGGGATCGCGTCATCGCTTCTGCCTATCACAGGCCACTGCTGAACATAGGTCTCCCTCAAAGCTTGCCACGGAAGTATGTAGCTCTCATTTTGGGGGGATATTCCCACAGTTGCCACACTTGGCAGGCGGGTTGGCAACGGCAGGTTATTTATTTAGCTGTTCCAGGAAAAAGCTACTGCCCATCTCCTGGTTTAAATTTTTCCTCTGTCGGCTTTTATGACTCCCACGGGACGAGATGGGGTGATAGATTCTCTTGGTCGGCTCACTGTTTGGATACAGTCGGGATACAGTTCTTAGTCTCATATGCCCAGTGATTACACTATCTCTCACTGAAAGGCACTTCAGACCGAAACACAAAAATGTTTTCACACTACTGCTTTAAGAGAACAACTAGCCTGGGTAAGTACCACACCTACTTAGACGGCTTCCTGCATAGGAATCCTACCATCAGTTATATATATATGTTCACAGTCTGTCTCTAGAAAGTTATAACCTTATATAGATATAACACACATATATCGGAGAACAGATTTCCCGTATCGTAGCTAAAAATAAAAATTACTTATAAAACCACATAATAATGTATAAATAACTGTAGCTGGGATCTCTAAACTTAAATGTTACAATATTTTTAATCAGTAATATTGCGTGAGATTGAAGCAAGTATCCAAAGTTTACGTAAATTCATTTTAAAACAGGTTTTTTTTTCTGTAGATTGTAATTCTCGATTTAATTACTTCTAGTAATGTTTGAACAAATTATTATATGTTGAAATAAGCCCTTTAATAACGAATAACATTGCTTTGTAGAAAAACATTTCAAGGCTGTGTAATGCATTAGGAAAAATTAAAAAGATATTTTTTTGCTTCGTAAATAAAGCTTTTAAATTATTATCCCTACTAGGTACCGGAGAGAAACAAATTGTACAGTAAATTACATTTACGAAATGGTTTTGCCATTTAGCATGAATACGAAGCCATTATCTTACTTACTATAACAAAGATGGAGAGTTTTTTTTTATAGAAGAGGGGGTAAATGAGCAAGTGTCTCACCTCAGTTCATGTGATCGCCGCCGCCCATCATGAACATCCGCAACACCAGTGGAGTCGCGGGTGCGTTGCCGGCCTTTGAGAAAGGAAGGCTTTTCGTGAAGGTCCCTAAGTCATATCGGTCCAGAAAAACAGCTGGCAGCAGCAAGTTCCACAAAGCACAACCACTTTCTTTGTGGAACTTGCTGCTGCCAGCGGCTTAGCGAACCACGTGGAAGAAAATTCCTCGTAAAGCGCACAGTGGTGGAATGCCGACCGTCAAGGTGATGTGGATGGAATTTTGGTGCCTGTATGTTTGAACACGCTAATCTCGGGAAACACTAATCTATTCTAAAAAAAAAAATGAGAATATTTGACAGCCCGTTTATTTAGAAAGGTTTTAGGCTTAAAATTTACGTTATAACTTTAAGGAGTCGCACGCTAAAACCGAACATTACCGAGAAGGGCTGAACTGTGAATGCTCAAGTTATGAGTGTTAGACGACACGGACGTCTCAGCTCTTCCTGACCACGATACCGTCAGTCACGATCCAGGCCACACTGTACACACAGTCAATAGCTTTAATATAACACGCACCACGACGCGCGACCGCCGTAGGGAGCGGCGCGCAATACTCAATAATCACACCGCGTACACACGATTCACCCGTGTTCCAGGGCGGTTCTCACCGCCCAGAGTTACCGACACACAAGTCGACAGTCCGAATGGACGCCCGCAGCCTCCCTCAGATGGTCATTAGACGACTTAAAATATTTAAGATATTCGAAATCGCGAAAGCGCGCAACGAACGCGACACTGTCCGAATTTCGAGGTTTTGTAGGAGTTTATTTATTTATTTATGTTTGGGTCAAACCAAACCTGGCACGCGGGCCCCTGGCCCGCGAGCACAGTATCCGATGAAGCTGTAAAAGCCGAGAAGGCTAACAGTAACTACATCACCGACATTTTATATTAGGTTACGAGTTACCGTGCCGTACGGCGCAATAATGTGATCGGCTTATTTCACGCGAGTGTAAACGCGGGGCACGGCTAATTAATAAAATTTTATATTGTAATAATTAGAAGCGACGAGACGATTAAGCGATTAATTTTACAGGTGGTAGGATTCAACTGCAGGAATCTATCTAGGTAGACCCCAGGGCCAGTAATTCTGCCGTGAAGCAGTAGTGTGCAAACATTACTGTGTTTCGGTCGGAAGGGCACTGAGAGCTAGTGTGATCACTGGGCAAGTGAACGGATTGCTCGTCTCGTCACTTTATAAAAAAAAAGCAGTTTACTTCATGGTAAGTACCACGCTTGCCCCTAACATTTGCATTGTCAATCGGAACTTAAACAGAACTGAGTGGAAAGTGTTTGCTGATGCCGCACTATGTTCGTTACCGTGAGACATCGGTTATTTTGACATCGTATGTCTATAGTAATTACACTAGCTAAATAACCCAGACGTTGTTTGCACTACTTGACGTACTAATCATTGGTCCTCCTAGGAGAATTCGTGCATATGTAACCGCCAGTAATTGATTTAAGTTGGTCTTAAAAATGCATTTATTTTATCACATAGTAAAATTGTGAGTGTTGTCTGCATACCGCTTGTAGACTCTTAGGCTTACAAGTGAAGTACGGAGGGCTCTCTCCTCAATATCCTCCATGTTTATATAGGCAATAATGGGAGATACTTTAAAGCCACAAACTGGACTTCAAAACTTACCACAGTTTCATTGTCAGAAAGATAGTAGATCTTTCATCTGACTGTATAAAAAAAGACCTTCTCAGAGAAGAACCGGCAAGAAACTCTGAGCATTCTTCTATTTTTAAATATCGTATTACATAATGTCACGTATACAATACATTATTTAATTACAATATCACATTTTTGGTAGCCAGGGGATTTGCAAGTGCAGAGTAAGAGTTATTTCCACACATCTTTGTCATCAATGTAATGATCTATTTTATAATACGCTATTTCTTATAATGTCTTCTTGAGAAGTGTGTTGAATTCTATTTTAGTTTCTTGCGTTACTATTTAGAATAGAATAGAATAGAATAGAAAAAACATTTATTCGGCACAAGAACATAATACTGTTGAATATTAAATGAAAAAAATAAATAAAAACTAAACAAAATAGTTCTGTGTCGAAAAGGCTCAGCATGTGCTGTGTAAGAATGGTCACACACAGCGCTGATTTTCAGCCAAAAAACCTTTGAAGTGGCAAACGGACGAGACTCGACTGAAAAATATTTTTATTATATTATTTTTAAAAGTAATACAATGTAATTTGAAACATACAAAATCGGATAATTTGGGTAAAAACAAAAGATTATAAAATGTATTCTATTAATTAATAATATATATATGTATAATACAAAATAATGGTATTTATATAAATTTGAGTATATAAAAAATTTAAGGAATTTTGTTAAAAAATGAAATGGATCTACTGGAAAAGACTTTCTAGTTTTAGCCAACCTAAACACTGGAACCTCTACGTGTCGCCTCAGCCCATTCTACAGCATACAGTAATATAAGTTACAGTAATATTGTGAATGTGGTCTCTCTTACATAAGGCAAACAAAAGTATCTTTAAAAATTCTCGTAGAGGAACATACAGCTGATGTGAAGCATCAACGCTCTTAGAAGCCTGCAGTTTGTGACCATGTTCTGGATTATCCCAGCCATTATATCAGATTTGACAGATTCTTGAAAAAGAACTCCGGTTCCTTCCAAGGATGGTTCGAAACAGGTGTTGTAGTTTCGAACCATCCTTGGTAGGAATTGGTGGAAGAATTGTTTAGGAATTTGGCATACATATTACTTTCCTGACACAGACACCCACTAAGAACAATTTTAACGAACATATATTCCTAAATCTGTAAACGGGTTGGTGCTGTCTTTCTCTATATATACTTTACTATGGCTATAACTTACGTGCGAAGCCGGGGTAGCAGCTAGTTTTTAAATGAATATAGTTCAAAAAAGGTTAAATTAGCTTTCGTTCAAGTAAAAAGGTTCAATTATCGGTTAGCTCACAAGGCGGGCGCTCGCCTTAAATGTCAATGTATGCGAGATCTCTAGTACAATAAAATATTAATTGCGATACACATAAAATTGTTAATTACAATTATAAATTTAATTAACTACGTACAGCAATGAAGTAAAATATCGTTAAACCTGTACACATGTCATGCATACAAAGACACGACATGTGAAGTCGCCAACCCACATAGAAACAGAATTTCAGACTCTACCTAATTACTAAACCCACCCAAAAATGAGAGGAGGTTCTAGTCATGGGACATTTTAAGGCCGCTTGATCTACCACTTCATCTCATCCCGTGCGTGTCGTAAAAGTCGACAGAGGGAGAATTAAAACCCGAAGATTGCCCATCTTCTGCTTCTTCTTCTGCAGCATCTTCTAGAAACATCTGAATTAATAAACTGCAGTTGCCAACCCGCCTGCGAAGCGCGGCAACTATGGCAACATCTCCTTAAAATGAGAGCTACAAACTTCTGCGGCAATCTATGTGGGGGCCCTATGTTCGGCTGTGTTGGACTAGTGGTAGGCTGAAATGATGATTAAAAAATGAGTTACATATATGGACTTTGCATATCGTCTTGCATGAACGTTAGGTAAAAATGTCTGCAACATGACAAAATTCAGGCGTTAGATTTTAGTAAGGTAATTCATAAAAATACGAGAATTGATTTACTACACACTATTGGTAACAAAGAAAAACTCATTAAATACACTAACTTTATTAAAAAAATATTAACGACATTACTAAAATTCTTTCATAACTCAATTCCAGTTATTTTAACATTACAATTTATAAGACTATTAAGTTCAGTGAAAATTAAATAAGAAATTCCCCGTTGTCCGATAAACGCAACATACGAAGTCCGCACGCATGTTTTAAAACAAACCCTATGCTGGCACGTAACACTGACGTAACGAATAGCATTTTCGTGAAACGGAAAAAACAAGCATAGATGGAGAGGTTGATAACATCGCGACGAAAGTGAAATTAACGAGGTGATATAATCGAGACAAAATAACGACATATTTTAAAAACGTAACGAATACAAAACAAAACCTAACGTGAATAAATACCGCCAATTCACGCTCGCAGTACTAAGTTGACTTCTGGACTAAGAAATGCAGCCGCCGCCTTCCTTTCAAATGAGTCATTTAATGCGTTTAAAGAAATTAGGATTCTTTAAAACGCTATTCACAGCCATCATAAGTCCATCAAAATGAAACATAATATTATACGCGCATGCAAGAAGAAATTACCGTATCACATGTTTCAAAACACGAAGAAAGAAAATTGCTTCAACGATTTCACTAAAAGATTCCTTACTGGTGGATTATTCTGCCTTGAAGCAGTAGTGTGCAAGCATTACTGTGTTCCGGTTTGAAGGGCACTGTGAGCTAGCGTAATCACTGGGCATTTGAGACTTAAGAACTGATGTCTCAGGTTGACGGGCGCAGTGTGGTGTCACACAGAAATACAGCATTTGTTGTGGGCGGACGTTTCACTTACCATCAGGTGAACGTTTTGCTCGTTTCGTCACTTTATACACTAAAAAAAAAGTATGGTTTAAAGGTACCAGTAGTCCACTGCTGAACATAGGCCGCCCCTACAGATTGCCACAATAGTTCGTAGATACTCGTATAATTTTTGAGTGACGCTGCTATAGTAGCCAAGCTTGGCAGGATTGGCAACCGCAGTCTATTTATTCAGATGTTTAAGGAAGATGCTACTGCTCATCTCCTGATTTTTATTTTCCCAATGACGACTTTTATGACAGCCACTGGATGTGACCCACTATGGCAAAATCCCCCAAAAATGTGAGCTACAAACTATGGAAGAGGCGTTTATTCAACAGCGAACTTGTAATGGTGGATGGAAATTGTAATTGTAATATTGATGTTTGCAATTATAGTTGTATTTCGGCAACCAATCAAACTAACTTACTGATATCTCCAATCACGTGTCACCATCGCAGGATATACTTAACTTGAGAATAAATGTTATCCATATTTAGTTTCCCGGAATACTGGACAAAATTCGTCGCGTATGGTTGTAAATTATTGATCAAAAATACTTAACTCTAATTTTGAACAGTTTTGTTTTCACTATTAAAAACCTTATCAGTATATTTTTTATATATAAAACAGTTAAAATGCTGTTCGCTGTTATATTTTCTTTTGCAAAAGTCTAGGTTTTAGTGTCGCGGACATGTTTAGTATATATTATGTATTTATTTTAATTTTTTTCTATGTTAACTTCCTACAACACTTACCTTATTCTGTCTCTGCATCGCCCTTTGGTAGACTGGTAGAGAATGCCTCAGGCATTAAGTCCGCCTATATACTAGAGTGTATATGAAGTTGATTAAATAAAAAAATAAATAAAATAATAGCGCCTACCTCCTTCCTTCATTCGTGCAGAATAACACCATAATATGCAACGCTGTCACCATACTGCTCGTATAAACATTTTTTGACTCGTGAAATGGCGATGACATGGTTCGCCACCCGTCAGGTCTAGTTTCCCGCGAGGGCTGTAGGTATAGGCATTATGTATGTATGTGTATGTAAACGAGGGGTCAATCAAGCAAGCGGCTCATTTAATGATAAATCATCACCGCCCGTGAATATACCTAATACTAGAAGAATTGATAATCTTTAAGTAAAGAGTAGACTCTTTTCATCTTTCTCAGAGTTTAGTAGACATATTCTGTAGTTATAAGTAGATAATATTGTAGTTATATTTTTTTTAATTTTAAACAATATAAATAGATCCTATTAAGATTCTTAAAATTTAATTGTAACTATTCCATTAATTAAATTACTATACCAATATCAAACACAATTTGTAATTGTTACTTAAAATTAATTACGATTCCACTTATGGTATTAAAGTGACAATAATTAATATTACTATCATCTAATTACTAATAACTTCCGCTAGTGGTTAGACACTGCGAAGCGGATACTCAGTTTGAATCCGAGCTGTTGATTTCTGGTCTGTTTGTATTCTGCATTTGAAATGTGTGTCTGTTACTCACATTTAAGGAGAAATTCTAGTGTGACCATCTTTTGATTTCTGATCTGTTTGTATTCTGCATTTGAAATGTGTGTCTGTGACACGCACTCACATTACAGGAGAAATTCTAGTGTGACCATCTTCTGATTTCTGATCTGTTTGTATTCTGCATTTGAAATGTGTGTCTGTGACACGCACTTACATTACAGGAGAAATTCTAGTGTGACCATCTTTTGATTTCTGGTCTGTTTGTATTCTGCATTTGAAATGTGTGTCTGTGACACGCACTCACATTACAGGAGAAATTCTAGTGTGACCATCTTCTGATTTCTGATCTGTTTGTATTCTGCATTTGAAATGTGTGTCTGTGACATGCACTTACATTACAGGAGAAATTCTAGTGTGACCATCTTTTGATTTCTGGTCTATTTGTATTCTGCATTTGAAATGTGTGTCTGTGACACGCACTCACATTACAGGAGAAATTCTAGTGTGACCATCTTCTGATTTCTGATCTGTTTGTATTCCGCATTTGAAATGTGTGTCTGTGACACGGACTCATATTACAGGAGAAATTCTAGTGTGACCATCTTTTGATTTCTGGTCTGTTTGTATTCTGCATTTGAAATGTGTGTCTGTGACACGCACTCACATTACAGGAGAAATTCTAGTGTGACCATCTTCTGATTTCTGGTCTGTTTGTATTCTGCATTTGAAATGTGTGTCTGTGACACGCACTTACATTACAGCAGAAATTCTAGTGTGATAATCTTTTGATTTCTGATCTGTTTGTATTCGGAATTTGAAATTTGTGTCTGTGACACGCACTCACATTACAGGAGAAATTCTAGTGTGACCATCTTCTGATTTCTGATCTGTTTGTATTCCGCATTTGAAATGTGTGTCTGTGACACGCACTCACATTACAGGAGAAATTCTAGTGTGACCATCTTCTGATTTCGGATCTGTTTGTATTCCGCATTTGAAATGTGTGTCTGTGACACGGACTCATATTACAGGAGAAATTCTAGTGTGACCATCTTTTGATTTCTGGTCTGTTTGTATTCTGCATTTGAAATGTGTGTCTGTGACACGCACTCACATTACAGGAGAAATTCTAGTGTGACCATCTTCTGATTTCTGATCTGTTTGTATTCCGCATTTGAAATGTGTGTCTGTGACACGGACTCATATTACAGGAGAAATTCTAGTGTGACCATCTTTTTATTTCTGGTCTGTTTGTATTCTGCATTTGAAATGTGTGTCTGTGACACGCACTCACATTACAGGAGAAATTCTAGTGTGACCATCTTCTGATTTCTGGTCTGTTTGTATTCTGCATTTGAAATGTGTGTCTGTGACACGCACTTACATTACAGGAGAAATTCTAGTGTGACCATCTTTTGATTTCTGATCTGTTTGTATTCGGAATTTGAAATTTGTGTCTGTGACACGCACTCACATTACAGGAGAAATTCTAGTGTGACCATCTTTTTATTTCTGGTCTGTTTGTATTCTGCATTTGAAATGTGTGTCTGTGACACGCACTCACATTACAGGAGAAATTCTAGTGTGACCATCTTCTGATTTCTGATCTGTTTGTATTCTGCATTTGAAATGTGTGTCTGTGACATGCACTTACATTACAGGAGAAATTCTAGTGTGACCATCTTTTGATTTCTGGTCTATTTGTATTCTGCATTTGAAATGTGTGTCTGTGACACGCACTCACATTACAGGAGAAATTCTAGTGTGACCATCTTCTGATTTCTGATCTGTTTGTATTCCGCATTTGAAATGTGTGTCTGTGACACGGACTCATATTACAGGAGAAATTCTAGTGTGATCATCTTTTGATTTCTGGTCTGTTTGTATTCTGCATTTGAAATGTGTGTCTGTGACACGCACTCACATTACAGGAGAAATTCTAGTGTGACCATCTTCTGATTTCTGATCTGTTTGTATTCTGCATTTGAAATGTGTGTCTGTGACACGCACTTACATTACAGGAGAAATTCTAGTGTGACCATCTTTTTATTTCTGGTCTGTTTGTATTCTGCATTTGAAATGTGTGTCTGTGACACGCACTCACATTACAGGAGAAATTCTAGTGTGACCATCTTTTTATTTCTGGTCTGTTTGTATTCTGCATTTGAAATGTGTGTCTGTGACACGCACTCACATTACAGGAGAAATTCTAGTGTGAGCATCTTTTTTCTAAAACAGAAACTGCCTCTTCTGGCTAATAACAAGAAATGTTCATCGACGCGAAAAATTTTAAAGTCTCTTTGGTATTAGCGCAACCACTAGTCCTAACCCTCCTCCAGTGTCTAATGTAAGATCAAAAAGACGGATGCAATGTCGGAAACAGTGATATATCCGAATCTCATCATCATCATTATCATTTCAGCCTATCACTAGTCCACATATCTCCCCCATAGGTTGGTTTTATGGCGGATTTGGTCATGGTTGCCACGCTTCGCAGGCGACTTGACAACCGCAATTTATTTATTCAGATGTTCCAGTAAGAAGCTGCTGACCATGTCGTGGTTTTTTACGACACCTACGTTATGAGATTGGGTTCTGGACTCCAATAACTTGCGCGTTACGAAATTGTTTGCCTCGGCTGTAATTCGAACTCGGAGCCCGAATAAGACCAACAGTCGTTAATGATACTACGAATATTTTAACTGACTTCAGAAAAGGAGTTAGTTCTCAACTCGACTTAATAATTTTTATATTTTTGTGTGTATGTTACGCAATATCTTCGCCAATTGTCAACCGTTTTCAATTATCATTATTTTATTTGAATTTGTTATACTCGATGTTGATCCGGTACAAATTTGGCCATGTTCTGATAATGGGGTTCATAAGAAAATTATGAAACTTTTAACATTTAGCATAAGCATGTTGGAAGCTGCTGTGTTGACGTCAGTTTTTTTATTAAAAAAATATTTAATAATTTTTATTAATTTTATTACTCGTTGCGCTCTCGATAGTGTCCACAAGTAGTTACAGATTTGTTTAGATAGGTTAATAAAATGTAGGTTAAGTATAATATATATAATATTTTCAGGGTTATATCGATGGATATATCCATCTCATCCAATGGATCTCGTAAAAGGCGAGTAAGGAATTAAACTGCACTGTGCACCCAACAGCGCATGGTGGCGATGGGCTCACCACCTATCACACCAAGTGCATTATATTGTTTTTGTGAAACGTGGATTGTGGCAGTCATCTGTTTTTGCAGTGAGTGCCCAGTCTGTGACTACCCCGTATGGGATACAGTCGTGATCTTATGTATGTATGTATGTCGATGGTTCCCATACCGTGCCATAAATGGCGTTTAGAATGTAATCGATTTTTTTTAATAAATTCGTACCGGTGAAAAGCGATGAAATACGGTCTGTCCCAGAGTTAGTTAGTACGAGCCAAAAAAATCTTACTCTACATTACGTTCTTACGAGCAGAGTAGTGAGCATTGCATATTTTGGTATTATTGTGCACGAATAAAAGCTGTCAGTAAAATACCTTAGTCACCTCTTACGACACCTCGGTAGAAAAGAGGTAGGTGCTATTCTACTCTGCCGGCTTATAATGACAATAGCTAGTCCCGTAGCTAAATCCGTTCGTACAGACAGAGAGACAGACAAAATAGTAAAATTAGAACTTTTGACAACCGCGTAGCCTAGTAGTTAGAGTACATGACTACTACAACTACTGGTGGTAGGATTTTTACTAACGCTACAGCTACTTGCAGTACAAGTAGCAGTAGCGTACAAACGTTACTGTGTTTCGGAAGGGTACTGAGAGCTAGTGTACTACACTGGGCATATGAGACTTAAGAACTAACGTCTCAGGGAGACGGGCGCAGTGTAGTGCCACATAGAAATATGGTGATGGGCACAGTGTGGTGTCACACAGAAATTTTCCGGGTGACACAGCATTGCTATAAGCGGACGTTGCACTTACCACCACGTAAACGTTTTCCTCGACTAGTCCCTTACTCCAATAAAAAAACACCGCCGCACACGCTTCGAATCCCAGCCGGAGTCAATGTTTGTGTAAATTGTTTATTTCAGGGTTTGGTTCCCTGTCTCTCTGACACTGCATCCTAACCTATCTCCTGCGCAGTTGATAACTTCCGACATTATTCGAATTTTTTTTCCATGAAGGAAAGAAAGTTAATTTTCTAAGATCCGCATGCAAAATATAAAATGATGTATATTACCTAGATTTGAAGAGCAACGCCCGCCCTAGAGCAGTTGGCTCTAGGGCGGGCGACACCGAAAACCGCCACCAGATACCCTCCACCACTGGGCAATATACAGCACTGAAGTCGAGACCACGACACGTGTTTCACCTCAAAACGAGGCATTATCAAGTGATGTTGACTCTACGACAGTCCGCCGCCGAGTGAGCAGCGCGGTCAAAGAGAAAAATAGGCAGCTTTTTGACCGCACCGACCACGCCTGATTCTATTAACTAAATTGTTTCCATGGTCGTAAATCGGACTTAATTATCACTATGATATATCTATTTGTACATTGGCATAAATGTAAGCCTAAAAGATGACCTCCATCGTTTCTTTTTAACATAACAAAAGCATATATCGCAAACCAATAATCAACATCTAAAAAATTTAATATCATTTCGCTCTGGCTCCCTTAAAAACATTCCTTGAAACTTTTAACGAACGTTATCCGTTATTTTGGTAAGCGCCATCTATCACTCGAAGAAATAACTTTTCGCAAGTCTTCTTAATGACGTTAATGGTATCTATATTGATTCAACCAAGCCGTATAGTATCAACACCATCAAAACGCCCCCGAAACGTGTAACCGGAGCGTTATGTTTACTCCGCTCGGACAAACAAATTAACTAATAACAATATGTTAGTGTGTAACGCTATTATTAAGCATCTCTTTTTTCTTTTATATTCACACAGTAATCCGAGACATGTGGCGTACCGGCCCAAAAATAGGTCGTACATGTTTGTGAGGTAAAAGGGATCATTTCGGTCGTGTAATAAAATTAAATGTATTCCTTTTTTTTATTCATTATATGTTCGCAGTGCTTATTACAACAAATATATTCTAGAAATTGTTTGATATATTATAGGTTTTAATTAATTGGCAACGATACGATAATTATTAAAGAATTAATAGCTTTTAGTTTATTGTATTTATTTAGGACCATCAACAGTAGATACAATCATACAAGTTTGTATGGAGACAAAGTTTACAATAAGGTAATTGCTCCACAGATAACAGACGATCACAGCATACGCTTAAGAATTAATTAAATTTTGAACATGGTAATACTACAATACATCTAAATGATAAAACTACAAGACATTAAAAGAACAATATTCAGGTAAAAAAAACAATAAAATAAAATTGATTTGAATTAAATTAAAGTTCATTGCATTTTAATTGTAAATTGAATGTGGTGAGAAAATAAATTATTATTATTTACATTTTGATCAACATTAGAATTCTATTTCATAGTATAGTTGAAAGAAAAAAAGAAAGAAACTCATTAATTCACGGTTTAATTACAATAGATAAAAAATCAGAACAAAAAAAAAATTGAATTACACAGAACATAAAAATAATATTGTCCAAAATTAACAAAAGTGAAACATATATATAAATACAGTTGAATTAAAATAAAGAGAGAACATAATAATCACAACAGTAAAATTTCAACTTGCTTGTTGTTTACAACAATAGAAATTCTAAACACAAAAACGTTTTCAACATGATCGCAGTGATTGTATCGTATCGTAATTGAAAACAAAGTAATTATTAAAAGTTATGCACAGATCTAAGCTCCTATGTGATAGAACTGTGATAATAATAAATAAGTTCGTCTTAAATAGACAATTGAAATATTATAGATTAAAAATGAAATAATAGTAATAGTGTATATACATAACAAAGACACCACGTTCTAATAGGGGTAGGCCTTTATCCGTAGATCTCTTTTCGCCCCTCGGCGATCGAATCTCCTCGGAATATATAACCGGAGACGTAACTAGCGAACCACGTCTCCGGTTATATATTATAAACAATGAAATGAAAACTTTAAATATCATCATCATCATAGTCCACTGCTGAACATAGGCCTTCCCAATAGATTGCCAAAAAAGTTTGTAACTCTCGATTTGGGGGGATGTTACCAAAGTTGCTACGCTTCGTAGGCAGATTGGGGACCGCTGTTTATTTATTCAGATGTTCCAAGAAGATGCTGCTGCCCGTCTCTTGGTTTTTATTATCCCTTTGTCGACTTTTACGACACCCGAGTGATGAGATGTCGTGGTAGATTCTCAAGCCGCCACCACACGGCTTCTCATTACACTTTAAATATATTTTAAGTCAGGTAAGCTTAATCATAGTAAATTATCTCAGTTTTATAGGATGAGGTGACGAGACGAGCAAAACGTTCACCTGATGGTAAGTGCAACGTCTGCCCATAACAAATGCTGTGTCAACCAGAACATTTCTGTATGGCCCCACGCGGCGCCCGTCACCTTGAGACAACAGTTCTCAAGTCTATATGCCCAGTGATTACGCTAGCTCTCAGTGCTCTTCAAATGGAAACACAGTAATGTATGTAGTGTGCTTCACGGCAGAATAACTGGCCCAGGGTGGTACCTACCTAGACGGATTCCTGCATAGGAATCCTACCATCAGTTAGCAGTTAGCAGTTAGCTGGGAAAAGTCTGTCAAGCTACTCCAGTGCCGGTTAGCGTACTTCACGCATCCTCGAAATGTTTTTATTCCTCAGACATTCAGGTTTCCTCACGTTGTTTAATTCACCACTGAGGACGTGGTAAATCAGTACATATACCTAAAGAACAATTTTAGAAATGCGGGATAGAACTCAGGTCACTCGCGTATTTTGACGGCTCCATATATCCGTAATACATTGCATTTACTTAAAGTGAGGTAAAAGCATTTACTAAAACATCACTAAATGAAAACAAGTTTGACTACTTAGCAATCCACTGGATGATTTAAAACCTTTTTGCATTTTTAAATACTTAATAAACACATACACATATAATGAATACTAAAAGTATACAAAATATATTCTAATTTACATAAACTTCTAAGTATTAAGTTGTATTAAAAATATAATAATCAAGCTAATTCTGCAAACAATGTAGGACATTCATAAAATATAATTAAACGCCAAGTTAGGGTTTTATCGCTTAGCTCCTTCCTTGTACGTTAGCGTAATTATTTTGTTGCTAAAAATCACATTATTCACGACCAATTCACAATCGCAGGTAGAAAACGGCGAGCACCAACTACTGGGTCGTTTACCCTGTACCCTTCTGATGCAAAGGTCAACACCCTTAGCTGTTTTGTAAGAGTTAACCAGATTAGGTTGTTTTTTACTGTTTACACTGTCGTGCGGTTAGCTCTCGGAGATTGGCTTATTTCTTACCGAATTAACATTTTTCAAATGCAATTGTTACACCGCAAACTATATGCGGTATGCGGTGGCTGATTTGAAGGAATGTGGGGATTGACGCCTTATTAATGTTAAGTATCGTAGATTCGTAAATTACACACATACATACAGTCACGCCTTTCTCCCATATAAGGGGTCGGCAGAGGCCACTCACGTAGCCCACTTTTCGCCCTCGCGGGGAATGAAATGTGACGGGTGGCGAACCACGTCGCTCCATTTTAGTAAAAGTAAAGTAAAGATTCAGCCTATAAATGTCCCACTGCTGAGCACAGTCCTCCTCTCATTTCTGAGAGGGTTTTGGAGCTAGAAAGAATCCGCCACGCTGCTCCAATGCGGGTCGGCGGACTGCATATCCCTTCGAAATATTAATTTTTCTCAGACATGCAGGTTTCCTCACGATGTTTTGTTTCACCAGGAAAACGTTGTAAATCAGCACTTAAAATTGCAATCATCAATTTTGATGGTGCCGGCACCGGGAATCGAACCCAGATCACTCGCGTTCTATGAAATTAAAAGCGAGCGCTCAGCTCCTGAGCCATTTTAGTATTAGTCGAAAAATTCTAACCTCTCTATTGCGTTCCCATGAGCATTATAGTGACCACATTGCATATTATGCTGTTATTCTGCCCGAATAAAGGCTGTTCGTGCAATACCTTAGTCGCCTCCTATCACACCTCGGTAGGTGCTGTTCTACTCTGACAGACATCAGCTTTTAGGTCTTATACATACATACAGTCACGCGTTTTTCCTATTGGGTTAGGCAGAGACAACATCTTTCCACTAGCTACCCTTATGGGCAGACACAAATCTACCGCTTCTTCTACTTTAAACAACGTTTACATACAAGCTCGTCGGTAACGAGTACTTTTGACGTGGTCTTGCTATAAAACGTCTTCGATCTGATTGTTATACGTTCGCCTGCTTTGACTCTTACCGGCCAGCCCATTCATATTCGCCTCATAAATATGTTTCGTCAATGTTCTTTCAACCATCCTCTATACATGTCCAAACCTCCTGAGCATCCCTTTCTTTCACATCTTCTACCACACTGCAATGTTCTCTTATCACGCTCTTAAAGTAAAGACTTTGTCAATCAAACTACAGCTATACTTCTCAAACTTCTCAATTCAACGGCATTAATCTTACTTGCATGCTTCTGCCAGACCCAACATTCACTACCATTAATGCGGGGACCAGTACTCTCCTATGTACAGTCAAGTCCCATATGCAAAGAAATCCTACCACCGTTCAACGTGGGCGTCAGTAGGCATTTGTAATTAAGTGGCTAGCGTAAGCACCTCGTATCCGACGGAACGGACTGTTCCAATCCATCGTACTCAAACTAGACAACCAATATCGATCTGTTTCACATATATTTCGATCCATGACTTAGTCAAACGCTAATTGCCATACGACAAATTCACAAGTTTATTGGTGGTAGGATTCCTATGCCGGAATCCGTCTAGGTAGGTACCACCCCAGGGCCAGTTATTCTGCCGTGAAGCAGTAGTGTGCAAGCATTGCTGTGTTTCGGTTTGAAGGGCACTGTGAGCTAGCGTAACCACTGGGCATTTGAGACTTAAGAACTGATGTCTCAGGGTGACGGGCGCAGTGTGGTGTCACGCAGTAATATTCTGGGTGACACGGCATTTGTTGTGGGCGCACGTTGCACTTAGCATCAGGTGAACGTTTTGCTCGTTTCGTCACTTTATACAATAAAAAAAAAGTGAAATGCAATTACTCTCTAAGGACCAATAAAATTAATGCACAATTTATAACGCTCGTGATCAAAGCTTTATTCTATGCGCTGGATGATAACTAGGTCGATTATGCAGAACATCTGGAACGCCTAAACACATGCGATCACTCGAGAGACGTGAGTGTTTTGTCTCAAACTACATTTTATCATAAACGATGGTTGACACATATTAATATAAAAGCGCTTAACTGGTAACAAAATTATATATTACTTTTTATGGAAGGAAGCGATGAGATGAGCAAATCGTTCCCTATTCCTATGCAGGAAACCGTCTAGGTAAGTACCACCTCAGGGCCAATTATACTGCCGTGAAGCAGTAGTGTGCAAACATTACAGTGTTTCTGTTTGAAGGTCACTGTGAGCTAGCGTAATCACTGGGCATATGAGACTTAAGAACTTATGTCACAGGGTGATGGGCACAGTGTGGTGTCACACAGAAATTTTCTGAGTGACACGGCATTTGTTATGGGCAGACGCTGCACTTAGCATCAGGTGAACGTTTTGCTCGTTTCATCACTTTATCCAAGAATAGAAAAAGATATTTACTTTTAGAGAAGCTCCAGCTGACTTCGCTTTTATATCGCTTTCAGTTCATTGTGTTTGTTTATCTTTTTTCATACCTCCCCAGGTCAGTTATTCGGCTGAAAAGCAGTAGTGTGCAAAGATAATATAAAAATGGTGTATATTACCTAGTTTTTTGAAGAGCACCACTCGCCCTCCCTCAGTAGCGTGCACAAGCAAACTAACACCGCCACCAGGAACCCTCCACCAACCACTACAATACCACCACTAGATAATATACACCACTGAAGTCGAGAACACGACACGTGTTTCGCCCCAAAACGAGGCATTATCAACAACTCACTCGGCGGCCGTCTGTCGTAGAGTCTATGACGCTTGATAATGCCTCGTTTTGGGGCGAAACACGTGTCGTGTTCTCGACTTCAGTGGTGTATATTATCTAGTGGTGGTATTGTAGTGGTTGGTGGAGGGTACCTGGTGGCGGTTCCTGGTGGCGGTGTTAGTGTGCTTGTGCACGCTATTGAGGGAGGGCGGGTGGTGCTCTTCAAAAAACTAGGTAATATTTTGTTTACATCATTTTTATATTTTGCATGCGGATCTTAGCCAAGTAATTTACCTTCCTTCATTAACACAGCATTTGTTATGGGCAGACGGGACGGGCACTTACCATTAAGTGGACGTTTTGCTCGACTCGTCACTTTATCCAATAAAATGATGCTACTGTCAATATATAATAAAATATTATTAATTTATAAATTACATTCTAGATTCTTTTAAGTTACAGTTCTTTTCAATCCGCGTGGCGTTGTGGTCAGAATGACTGACTTCTATGCCGCGGGTCGTGTTTCGATTCCCAGCCAGGGCCAGTATTGGTGGAAAAACAGTAATTGTTAATTTGTACAGTCAATTTATATAAAAACCGATAGGTATGCGGCAGAGTATAATAGCGCCTACCTCTTTCCTACCGGATGACGTAAGAGGCGACTAAGGGATTGTACCTACAGCCTTAATTCGTGCAGAATAACACCATAATATGCAATGCTATCACTATACTGCTGGTGGGAACGCAATGGGGAGGGGAGAATTTGTATTTAATCTTACCAATTTGATAACAGTACAGTGACGTGCTTCGGCATTCGTCATGTCTCGTTTCCCCGGCGGTGAAAAGTGGGCTACGTTTGTGGACTCAGCCTACCCCTTACATGGGAATATGACTTGACTGTATGTCATGTAAACAGTACAGGAGAAATCATTAAATTCATAAAAAATAGCCATAGCCGTGTGGTAGCGGCCTAAGAGAATCTACCACCCCATCCCATCCCTGTAAAAGTCGACAGAGGGAAATTTAAACCAGTAGATGGGCGGCAGCATCTTCCTGGAACATCTGAATAAATAAACTGCAGTTGCCAACCCGCCTGCCAAACGTGGCAACTATGGCAAAATCCCTCCAATATCAGAGCTAAAAACTTTTGTGGCTATCTATGGGGTAGGCCTATGTTCAGCAGTGGACTTGTGATAGGCTGAAACGACAACGACGAGATTATTTAGTATCAGCCAGTGTCGACTGGCAGTTAATGTAATATGGCATTAATTACGACCTTTGCAATATTTATTAGGTGTCAATAGAGAATAAATAAATGGTCAATATTTTTACATACTTATACGATATTATTCCGTTTTCTTTTATCGCAGAGCACGAGGTAATATTGTATTAAAAGTTTCATTTAGTAAACTTTAATATAACAGACGGTATACAAGCGGGATAGATGCACGTTAGGTGAACGCCCTTGTATACTGGGAAAATAAATTTGTTCGCTACTATATTATTTCAATGATTTTTACGAATGTGTGGCCTGGTGTTTAGCGTATCTGAATTCTACGCTGCGGGTCCTGGGTTGAAATTCCAGCCGGAGTCAACTATTGTGCAAAACACAAATTGTCGTTTTTTTATTATTGCATAAAGTGATGAAACGAACGAAACGTTCACCTGATGGTAAGTGTAACGTTCGCCCATAACAAATGCTGTGTCACCTAGAAAATTTCTGTGTGACACCACACTGTGCCCATCACCCAGAGACATAAGTTCTTCAGTCTCACGTGCCCAGTGATTACGCCAGCTCACAGTGCCCTTCAAACCGAAACAGTAATGTTTGCACGCTACTGCTTCACGGCAGAATAACTGGCCCTGGGGTGGTGCCTACCTAGACGGATACCCGAATCCTACAACCAGTTCATTCACTAGATTTCTTAATTAGTTTTTCTTACACTCAGTGACAAAGTTTCACTAATGCAGTTTTTGTGTAACTTTATTACTGTTTAAGCAATAATAACTTGAATAACAACTTTTTAGTTTAATTAGAACTAGCGTTGAAGCAGTTCAGGTTTACGCTGTAAATTCCTTTTATTATCTTAAATTTAATAATATTAGCGCAAGCAGTAACATTTTACTTCAACTAATGCCTTGGCCTTGGGAGAATAATTTAGAGATTTCGTAATTACATACATACATACATAAGATAACGACTGTATCCCTTAAGGGGTAGTCAGAGACTGGGCACTCACTGCAAAAAAATGACTGCCACGGTCCACGTTTCACCAAAACAATATAATGCACTTGGTGTGATAGGTGGTGAGCCCATCGCCACCATGAGGTGCTGGGTGCACAGTGCAGTTTAATTCCTTACTCGTCTTTTACGAGATCCATTGGATGAGATGGAGTGGGAGTATTCTTTTAAGGAGCCGCCACCACACGGCAATCCTATTTTAATTTCGTAATTAAAATAGGAACATGTAAAAAATATGGTATGTATGGTAACTGATACGAGTAACTTACTTACTGAAGGTCGGATTGACATACAGAAGTCTGTCTAGGTAGGTACCACTATAGGGCCAATTGATCTGCCAGTTGCCAAACAGCCTGCCAAGCGTGGCAACTATGGCAATATCACCCAATATGAGAGATACTGGTGGTAGGATTCCTATGCAGGAATCCGTCTAGGCAGGTACCACCCCAGGGCCAGTTATTCTGCCGTGAAGCAGTAGTTTGCAAACATTACTGTGTTTCGGTTTGAAGGGCACTGTGAGCTAGAGTAATCACTGGGCATATGAGATTTAAGAACTTATGTCTCAGGGTGACGGACACAGTGTGGTGATACACAGAAATTTTCTGAATAGCACAGCATTGGTTATGGGTAGACGTTGCACTTACCATCAGGTGAGCGTTTTGCGCGTTTCGTCACTTTATACAATAAAAAAAAAGATACAAACTTTTGTTGTAATCTATTGGGTTGGGCTGAAATTATGATGATAAAGGTGATGGGAAATCTTCGTTTTCATCTTTAGGTGGTCGCTACAGGGATGAGTGCAGAAAATCCATCTTCTCAGGAAGTAACAAACGATAAAAATTTATCAAAGATTATCCACCTCCATCCATCTTAGTTAGATAGTTAGATTCCATCTTAGTGTGTTAGTGCATGCGTGCATTGGCATTAGCGCGAGTGTTTGTTTATCTAATGAGAGCATTTATTCATGGACACACGAGCATAGTACAACAGAAACCAAGGTCTATCCGACTGATTATAAATCTGCATTGAACTAATTCATAAATACAATGTTTTCATAATGTTTTCTTTTATTTACGCGAATATTACACATTTAAATAAAACTACTTTTTTACGGATTTTATCGCGTTTAATTTTGAACTTTTTTTATCCGACGTTTCGGACGCTTTACAGCACCCATGGTCACGGGGGGACTGAGGTGACAGTTGTCCCGATGTCATAGTTAACCCGGAGTACCTTCAGCTTTTAATTATAATTTGTAGTCCGATCTACGCAGAAAGAGCTTACTGTGTCTTGAAGCCTTGCAGTGGTATGCTTGGTTTTTGATTTAATTTTATTAATAATAGGATCCCAAGCCGGTGGTAATACCCAACCATCGTCCCTATTGAAATTAGGATGTTTTTTAATTTCAATAGCCTCGCGAATTAAAGAACACATAGCTGATGTGAAGCATCGACGCTCTAGGAAGTCTGCAGTCTGTGACCATGTTCCGGATCATCCCAACCATTACATCAGATTTGATAGACCACAAATCCTTGCAAAAGAACACCGATTCCTACCAAGGATGATTCACGAGGCTATTAAAATTAAAAAATATCCTAATTTCAATAGGGAAGATGGTTGGGTATTACCACCGGCTTGGGATCCTATTATTAATAAAATTAAATCAAAAACCAAGCATACCACTGCAAGTCTTCAAGACACAGTAAGCTCTTTCTGCGTAGATCGGACTACAAATAATAATTAAAAGTTGAAGGTACTCCGGGTTAACTATGACATCGGGACAACTGTCACCTCAGTCCCCCCGTGATCATGGGCGCTGTAAAGCGTCCGAAACGTCGGGTAAAAATAGTTCAAAATTAAACGCGATAAAATCCGTAAAAAAGTAGTTTTATTTAAATATTTATGTTGTATTATTTCTTCTTTTAAAAAAACGATTCCCCACAGTAGGATTTCGCCTGAGTCGTGGGTACGTTTTACAGACATAAATTCCATATGCACTAACCACCCAGACCCGGAACAACTAAATCTGTAGGCCATACAAATATTTGTCCCGTGCGGGAATCGAACCCGCGACCCGCGGCGCAGAAGCCAAGGGCTTAGCCACTGCGCCAACCGAGCCGACAATTATTATTTTTGATATTTTTTTATGCGTGAAGCATCCTGTATCGTGATTCGTGATCACGTGATCATAGATTTTTCCGGTATCGAGATTGCGTTTTACAGGTATTTTTACTGGTGTCAGGATTCCAATGCAAGAGTCTGTCTAGGTAAGTACTGTCGCAGTTGTTTAACTGTGAAGAAGTAGTGTGCGAATATTACTGTTTCGGTTTGAAAGGCACTGATAACTAATGTATTTACTGGTCATATAAGACTTACGTACTGACGTTTGGGGGTGACGAGCGCAGTTTTGTACCACACAGATATGTCCTGGGTGATACAGCATTTGTTATGGGCAGATGTTACACTTGGCATCAAGTAGACGCTGCTCGCCACTTTTTTCTATAAAAAGGCATCATACACATCATTCCCGAAAATCACCTATTTGTGTTTTTGCATAAATATGGTCTCCGACTGGGATTGGAAGAAAGGACTTGCGGCGTAGAAGTGAAGTACACTGACCACTTGCATCAACAGCTTTTAAGCAGGCTCCTGTTAAACACGAAGATCTATTAAGTCACTATGTAATATAGGAATTTCATGAATTCATTTGGCATGCAATTGGTGATCACTGTATCTGTACGCCTAGCATCTTGGACTCTGCTGCAATCTTTATTTATTAATTTAAATCTTTATTGCTTCCTTTACAATTAAAGGATAAAAAGGGCGGACTTAATGCCATTAGGCATTTTCTCCCAGTCAATCCATGGAGAGGTGAGATTTCGATTAGGTGTAGCAAAAAAGACAGGCAGAGAAAGAAAAAAAAAGAAAGAGCAAAAACACCTAAATAACTTTTAAATAAGTATAATATAAATATAATAAGTATAATATAAAATATATATATCGTAAAATGAAATAAATGCACACTTGTAACGGTGACCAACTACTAACTATTTACGTTCCCATGATTCTCTGCTAAATATCACGAACCAACTTCTTAAAGGAGTATTTATTGGGCGCTTTCCTGATGTCATCGAGCAAGGAGTTCCAAAGAAGTGCAGCCCGGACAGTGAAGGAGTTCCCAAAGAACCCGGTGAAATGTGTAGGGATGCGAAATTAAGATGGGATAGGATAGAAAGGAGGATGTCATGATCGACTGTGTTAAAAGCGTTAGAAAAGTCAACTAGCCCTACCACTGTTATCTTTCTTTCTTCCTTCCATACCTTATCTAATGTCATCAGTTACTTTGATTAATGCAGTGGCAGTGCTTTGACCGGGGCGAAACCCAGACTGATAAGTATTCAGTAGCTTATGTTTCGAAATAAACGGGGAAATTTGCTTGTGTACAGAGGCTTCTAAAATTTTGGAAAGAAAAGGGCAGAATTGAAATTGGACGATAATGATTAGGAAGATTGGGAACAGAAACTTTAGGAAGAGGCTTTGCAAAAGCCTTTTCCAATGGCTGGGATATTGACCAGAATCTAGAAAAAAATTTAAGATGTGGGTAATTGCCGGGAGAAGATGCTCTAATATATGCTGCTGATGTCATCCCAACCCACAGCCATGGTCTAATACACAATACGAACTTTTTAATTTCATCCTGGTCAACAGGAGAAAAATTTATGCCAGAATGTTAAAAGATTGCATTGACGCAATAGAAGCCATAGTTTGGGAACGGATTGTAGGGTCCATTGGTATTATTTATTGTGTGTTATTGGAAGAGTCCTGATAGATAGTGTAATCACTGGGCATATAAGACGTGATGTCTCAGTGTAGTGCCACATAGAAATGTTCTGGCAGACTGATTCAGACACATCATTTGTAATGGCCTGACGTTGCACTTAGCATCAGGTTACGTAGGTTACTTAGATTTGCTCGAATTTGTCACTTTCTTAAAATTAAAAAGATAATAAACTTAAAAAGATTTGGAATATTTTAGCATTTTTAGGTCAACAAGATTTTCTCTCAGTTCATTAAATCGACTTTTACAATTCTCAATAGATTTAAATGACGATTGAGTATTTGAAGGTGAACATTATTTTAATAGTAAAATAAAGTAAAATAACCGTAGTACAAAAATTAAACAATAAATACCACTTAATCCGGTGGATTCCTGAGCTCAATAAAACTAATTTAATTTCAAAGGGTAAGCTTAAAAGTTTTAAGGGCAGATTCGGCTTCACGTTTACACCAATAAATTACGCATAAACTCATCTAAATTTTCTAATTGTTTCTGAGATGCTTTTGTCTAGCAGAGGCCTACAATTCGATGTGGACTGCCTTTGTATGTGGTGAAATATGGCGCAATTATAAATGAGTAATAACATCGCAACACCATAAAATCTGAAAGCGATAATGGGTTACGTATTTCTCTGCAGATTTTTACTGTCGGCTGGAGAGTTATATTTATGCCTTTTCCAACGTTTTCATTGTTGTTTCGTTCGAGGTTTTGGAGATTAAGCTGCGTTATAACTGTATTTATTGGTAGACTTATTTTGCAGATCAAATTTCTTAAAATATATTATTATTTTTTAATGTAAAGTTCATAATCATAAAAAGACTAAACTTCGTCCATTTTTACCCCAATAAGACACAAGATTGCGCGTTTACCGCTAAAAAGAAACCCTTAGTCGTGTCTCCTCATTTTCAGAGCACTTCCATCGTTGTCTCAGCTAGTATCGGAGTCCTTGGCGTTGACATATCGGGTGACGTTCAGTTCCGTAGTCATTTGGAAGGAAAGGCCAAAATGGCTTCAAAAAAGCTTGGCGTGCTCAGTAGACCGAGACAGTATTTCATGCCGGTCCACCGCTTGCAACTTTACAAGGCGCAAGTTCGACCACACATGGAATACTGTTCTCATTTCTGGACGGGGGCCCCAGTGAAAGCTCTTTCCATTTGACCGCATCCTGCGAAGAGCGGCTCGAATCGTCGACGACCAGGTATTTTCGATCTGCTTGATCCACTGCGTCTCTTCGCGTTTTTTATCGTATGTACTTTGGGGAGTGTTATATTTATGTATACCAGCCGCTGAATTTCACCATCGTACATCGCGGCAAAGCACCAAATTCCATCCACATCACCTCGATGGTTGGCATTTCACCACTGTGCGCTTTTCGAGGAATTTTCTTACACGCACGAACACATTGTGGAACTCGCTTGCGGTTTATCCGGACCTATGTGACTTAGGGACCTTCAAGAAAAGAGCCTATTCCTTTCTGAAAGGCCGGCAACGCACCCGCTACTATCCCGGTGTAGCGGATGTTTATGGGCTGCGGCGATCACTTAACATCAGGTGAGCCGCTTGCTCGTTTGCCCCCCCCCCCCCTTCTAAATAAAAAAACACATTTTTAGCCTGTTAATAGTGGAGGAGGAGGATTTGCCATATTCAAATTGTACTTTCAAAACTGAATATTCTTTTTCAATTTTACGTCAAGTATATTTACGAAGTATCTTCAAGTTGCAGGAATCCGTCTAAGTATGTATCACCCCAGGGCCAGTTATTCTGCCGTGAGGCAGTAGTGTGCAAAAATTACTGTGTTTCGGTTTGAAGGGCACTGAGAGCTAGTGTAATCACTGGGCATATTGGACTTAAGAAGTCATGTCTCAGGGTGACGGGTGTCACACAGAACTATTCTGGGTGACACAACATTTGCTTTAGGCAGACGTTGCACTTACCATCAGGTGCACGTTTTGCTCGTTTCGTCACTTCATCAAAAAAATATATGATTCTAGTTTTTATCTTTATAAATTTTCAAGCGTTAAGACATTACGCCACTAATTAATGTCAGTACTATTCAAAAACCTCTTCCATACCAATCATTTCTACTACCATAAATTCCGGCTTTAGTCTTCTTAACAATATGCTTTTACTTACAACAGGCCATGTGTATGCAATTTTCTTCAATCCAATAGAATAAAGATAGTTAATAGAATTGTAGGTGTGAAAAAACTCATATATAAGGAAATTCCATTAAAAACTATTTCTGATTCCAAATATATAACTATCGTCAATTTCCCCATCGGACGGAAAGGGTACGCCAATCATAGAATAGAACTTTCGGTACCCAAGAGACCGCCTTCGTATCCGATGTTAGATAACTAGGAAACTTAGGATCACTTGGGACGATGAGATGAGACGGTCCAGAATCACTTACAGTTCTTAGTAATGTTGACGATATATAACATGTACAATTCTTTGTACATTTGTACGATTAGGTAGAATGTTAGAAAAGCATCGCACAACTGGATAAGTGAAGAAGGATCACTGTATAAAAAATACATGTAAGAAGAATATTTTTAACTTGAAACAGTCTGAAGAAAAACTAACAGAAGAAAACCTACATCAATGGAAATTGGCAGAATGAAAATAATCTCACAACCAATAAGCTAAAATCTCAAGATGAAATAGTCATTATGCATCGTATTGTTGTTAAGTGCACTGACGCAGCCGTCCGAGTTGCCTCGGAGTTCGGGCAGGACTGAAAACCAGTGTCGGGATCAGAGCAATTTAAGTCTCTGTATCTCGATTTTTACTGAGTCCTGTCCATTTCACGGTATTATGCTGCTTCACACACTCATTTTATATATTTTTTTCACTTTTGTTAATTTTGGCAATATTATTTTATGTTCGGTGTAATTCCATTTTTTTTTCTCTTTTTGTTTTTGTGTCTATTGTAATTAGACCGTCAATAAATGTGTTTCTTTCTTTCTTTCTTCTTTCTACTGTCGTCATCATTCTGACGTTGGCAGATGATATTGCCTCCTATCAGTAATCTTCAGATGTTGTACATATGTAAAACATCTAAGAAAGTTTATAAGTGCGATAATGATTTATAATATTTAAGCGAACAATACACATTTAAATGAAACTAATTTTACGGATTTTATCGTGTTTAACTTTACTATTTATAACCCGACGTTTCGAGTGCTTTGCAGCACCCACGGTCACGGGGAGACCTCTCGGATAAAATCCGTAAAATTAGTTTCATTTAAATTATTAGTGCGATGTTGAATGTATAAGATATCTCTTTTTGCTTCACATGTGGCGGCATACACGTCGCTCTCTTGCTAAGACTTGAAAACGTAGTGAGCGTGGAGATCTTGAAACATCTGTCGATGTTGTTCAGTCTGGCAATCCGGTAAAGCCCAGCTCTTCGAAGTGCTTCGAGATCCATGAAGACAGAGTTGATGCAGCAGAAACACCTGAAGAGAGGGGCTGTTGATGATGATTACAGTCGCTGAGGGACCAGGGAGCACGAATTAAAGAACTGACAGCGGAACGGTTTTAAAAAATAACTTTATTTAACAGCGTTACAGTGAAAAACAGTAATTAATTAATTTTACAAAATACAGGTGTTATATACTAAATTAATGCTAATGCGGCAATGTCATTGGTGACGCATGTCCTGTATAATAACTGAACAAACTTCCTCCATAAAATACAACAAAACACTATTCTCAAGACGGCACTTGTACGCGACGTCTAGTTGTCTGCTGCAGGGATCCATCTAGATAGGTACCACCGCAGTACCGGTTATTCTGCCGTCAAGCAGAAGTGTGCAAATATAAAATACTGTGCTATGGTTTGGGCACTGAGAGCTAGAGTAATCACTGGGTATTGAGACTGTGTCAGGGTGACGGCCACAATGTGGTATCACGCAGAAATGTTCTGGTTGACACAGCATTTGCTAAGGGCGGACGTTGCAATTACCATCAATGGAACGTTTTGCTCGTCTGGTCACTTTGTCTAATAAAAAAAATTCCACGGTATTCAAGTATTTTCTAATACCGGCTGATTCGAATGTAATAAGTTAATAACTATGTATTATTAAAAATTACAAAAAAAAGAATACTAATGATTTCTTATATTTACGCGAACACTACTCATCTAAATGAAACTAATTTTACGGATTTTATCGCGTTTAATTTTTACTATTTATAACCCGACGTTTCGAGTGCTTTACAACACCCATGGTCACGGGGGGACTGAGGTGACAGATGTCCTGATGTCATAGTTAACCTGGGGTACCTTCAGCTTTTAATTATTATTTTTGGTCCGATCTACGCAGAAATAGCTAACTGTGACTTGAAGTCTTGCAGTGGTATGCTTGGTTTTTGATTTAATTTTATTTATTAATATTATTAATGTGTATGTTACTGGCTGGCAGTAAAGAAAACATATTAATAAACTTGTTTTTTAAAAATAATACGAATTAAAGAAAAATAAAATATTTCGCTTAATTTGAATAATTTTAATTATCATAATCCATTATTTGGTAGGGTTTCCAACGGCGCGATCAGAATAAAATTCGTATCTACAACTTCTGTGTCACTTATATGTAACTGTAGACCTTTTCCTACCTTACCTTCTACTGGAAAGTAACAGCTTAAATAGGCGAGTATTCGTGTAATTTCTAATATCATTTTAAACTTCTCGTGAACTAAGAAATTTGAAGACTTGTTCAATCGATATAATTCGAATAGTACGAGTTACATACGATTAGAAGGAACGGGAAGATTGCTGATTCGTTTACTATAATTACAATAAAAAAAGTTGGTTAATCATAGGTATCTGGTGGCGGTTTAAAGGAATCTACCACCCCATCTCATCCCTGGGTGTCGTAAAAGTCGACAGAGGTATAATGAACGCCATAAGATAGGCCGTAGCATCTTCCTGGAACATCTGAATAAAACAACACTGCGGTTGACAACCCGCCTGCCAAGCGTGGCAACTATACCAAATCCCTCTAAAATGAGAAATACAAATTTTTGTGATAATCTGTTCATGCTTATATTCAGCAGTGCCGATGATGTTAATGATTATAGCCAATAATGTGTTGGACATCGTTTATATTGAAACAATAAAAAACCCATCAAGAACGAAGCGAACCATGACTGTAAATAAGATTATTTTTTTTGATAATCTAAGATTTTCAAGCTCTTATTCGAACATGAGGTCTTCAGAATTATTAGATATGGTTGAAGAATTAAGAACTCCCGCTGTTTTAATACATTAAATATCACTGATTTCTATTGTTAAAAATATTGAATTTTTATCCTCTTATTGTTTGTTTTTACATAAAAGGTGAGAATTTTAATGGATTTTCTTATTATTTAGATTTCCAGTTTGAATCAAAGATTTCCAGTTTGAAATTGAATTTTAAAGCAGAGTTAGTCCTCGTGTACCCGTATGTGATTGTCAGACTAAGAAATTGCCTCGCGATATAATAACAACATAATCCCTTGGTTTTTTTATAATGTGAGTAATACACACTAGGTTGCATGTATACATGATTAATTTTTCAATGTAATATATCGTCGTCGTTACAGCTTATCACAAGTCCACTACTGAACATAGGCCTCCCCCATAGATAGCTACAAAAGTTTGTAGCTCTCTTAATGGAGGGATTTTGCCGTAGTTGTCACGCTTGGCAGGCGGGTTGGCAACCGCAGTTTATTTATTCAGATATTCTAGGAAGATGCTGCTACCCATCTCCTAGTTTTTATTTCCCTCTGTCGACTTTTACGACACCCACGGGATGTGATGGGGTGGTAGATTCTCTTAGGCCGCTACCACACGGCGGAATGTAATATATGATATATAAAAATTATTTTAACTTACAACATGATTCATAATCATCGTCACCCACGGGATAAAATGGGGTGGTAGATTCTCTCAAGCAGCCACCATACGGAAGAACGTGATAAATCGTTTGGTGAATTATTTATGTATTTTCGTGGATACTTGACCTAGTTGCCTCGTCCGGCAAATACGGTAAAGTACCGGGCGACACGGAACTCCGGAACTACTGCTGTCTCCTCCTGCTCCTTCCGAGATAGTAGTATCCTACACCTCAAAGTTCCTTTACCAACTCCGCATTCCCTACCCGAGTCCAATCTCTACCCCAAGTCCATTTCCTATCTAATCCGTATCCCTCATATTTCCCGTTTCTCTTCGCTAAGCCATTGGTTGACGTGCCAGTAGCTGCGTGAGGAGCGAGCTTAGTCATTAGCGTGCCGATTTCTTCAGAGACCCGATCCCAGATTAAGGCTAGCCGTACCCAAGCATGCGGGGCTCTGTTTGGGTCGACAACCACTTAAATACAAAACTTCATTATTGTCATCAGACTGTTAATTGTCCACTAAAAACAACTAAAAATCTTATGTGATGCTGAGGGTAGATGGAGTGAGAAAACCTACTAGTATCAAACCGCAGAACGAATGGCGTTTTGAAGAGGGGCGTAGACCCATCATGTAATTGTAACCTAAATACAGTTTTTTAAAGGACGAAGTAACGATAGGAGCAAAACGTTCACCTGATGGTATAAGGTCATCGTCTGCCCATAACAAATCCTGTAACACCCAGATCATTTCTGTATGACTTCACACTTGCTCATTAATCTGCGACATCAGCTCTTAAGTCTCATATGCCCAATAATTACACTAGGTATCAGTACCCTTCAAACCGAAACACGGTAATGTTTCCATAACTGGCCCTGGTGTGGTTACCTACCTAGACGAATTTCTGCATAGAAATCCTACCACCAGTAAAAACGAGCAAAACGTTCACCTGAAGGTATAGGTTCAACGTCTGCCCATAATAAATGCTTGTCACTCAGAACATTTCTATGTGGCACAGCACTGCACCCGTGACCCTAAGAAAATGGTGTTTTACTTCACGAATTAAAGCTGTCCGCCTTATCGCTTCATCGCCTTTTACGACAATATATATATATATATATATATATATATATATATATATATATATATATATATATATATATATATATATATATATATATATATATATATATATATATATATATATATATATAAGTGTCAAAAGCGCAATCGCAAAACAAATAAGCCGTTGCATACTAGATGAATTACCTTTTCTTTTTTTTATTGTAAAACGTGACGAAACGAGCAAAATGTTCACCTGATGGTAAGTGCAACGCCCACAACAAATGCTGTGTCACCCAGAATATTTCTGTGTGACACGACACTGCGCCCATCACCCTGAGACATCAGTTCTTAAGTCTCAAATGCCCAGTGATTACGCTAGCTCACAGTGCCCTTCAAACCAAAACACAGTAATGCTTGCACACTACTGCTTCACGGCAGAATAACTGGCCCTGGGGTGGTACCTACCCAGACGGATTCCTGCATAGGAATCCTACCACCAGTAAAAACCTACCGTTTATTTGCGAATTTAGTTATTATAACTGCGTCAAAACTTTTACATGTATATTTACGTTCCCAGTTGTTATACTGTTAACCTAATACCCTATATATTTAATCTAAACAAGCCTTGTTACGAATTTTTTTTATATTTCATTATTTACTTTGTCTAACGAAACTCTAAAGTTTGTCTAAGAAGTTCCCTACAGTTTGTGTTTTCATGTTGTAAGTACATCAGAAATTCTATCTTCAAAAGCAGTCGACTTTATTATTTAAAAACGAAATTTGAAGTTTCTTGCGGAACTATTCACGTTGAAGTGTAATAAAATAGTTAATGCTCTTAATAACTTTATTTACGAAATTTAATAAACGGTATTATTTTATTATAATGTAACGTGTGTTTACAGTCTGACTTTGTGGATCAAAATAAGACTACATCATCATAATTTCAGCCTATCAGTAGTCCACTGCTGAATGTGGGCCTCTCCATAGATGAAGAAATTTTGTAGCTCCCATTTTGGGGGGAATTTGCAATAGTAGCCACGCGTGGCAGGCGTGTTGACAACCGCGGTTTATTTATTTAGATGTTCCAGGAAGACGCTGCTGCCCATCTCCCGGTTAGTATTTTTTCTCTGACGACTTTTACGACACCCACGGGATGAGATCCGGTGGTAGATTCTCTTAAGCTATAAGACTTACTCGTACCCAATCAGATCACAATCACAGAAACTAAATCTACTAATAAATAAAACAGAAAAAAAAACTATTTACAAAGAGATAACCTTTACTGAAGAATGGAAGTCTTAGTCCTTTTAGATCAACCATGAAAAAGACAATAGACAAAACATAATTTTATGACGTCTGCTACTCCTTTATTTAAAACGAGTTTTTTCTGGAATGAGTGTTTTAGGTCAAAATCAAATTCTTATAAAAATTATAATCCGGTCAGAGTACGTGATTTCTAAGCCGCTGGTCCGGGGTTCGAATCCCAGTCGGAGTCAACATTTGTGCAGAAACAAAAATTTTTGGGTTTCAGGTCTGGTTGTATAACACACACACAGTGTGAAATTTATGTCTGTAAAACGCACCTATTACACAGGAGATATAAGATATCGCGCGTGTCATCGATCCGGTCGACGCAGTTGTCCGCTGTCGTAGGTTCGATTCCCACACGAAACAAATATTTGTACAGTTGTTCCAGGTCTGAGTGTTTTTGCGTGTGTATTTATAAAACGCACCCATGGTACAGGCGCAATTCTACTGTAGGTAAAAGTTTTTTTCAAAAAAAGAACGATTTATTTCATTTTTAAAATTGTTTCTAATTTCGAAACTAAGAAAGAATTCCATTTTCTTAAATTGGTTTTTCAGAAATTAGTGTTGCCCCGTAATGAAGCTTAAAAAACCAAATTAAAAGTTATTCAAGAAGTTTGTAAACATGGCAATATATAACATGGATTTAGGACAAACTGGATGAACATGGTAACTTTGACAAGATTATAACTGTCCGACTTAAACTTTTAAGTCTATTAGCTTGTAACGTAACTTGCTAAGATATTAGGAATCTGACGTGGTTGTAAAACTTTTTTAACAGATTATGTTTTCGTACAATTTCATAAAAGTAAATTGTCCCTGTAAAAAGAACTGGAAAGTTTTAATTTGGATGTACAAGAAAAAAGAAGAAGACATGAAAAGTACAACAAGATAATATATAAGACAAGATATATATTTTTGCTTTAGAAAAAAGATTTTATTTTACAGATTACTAGTTAATGCCCGCGTCTTCGTCCGCGTGGATATAGGTTTTTTAAACATCCCGTGGGAACTTCCGGGATAAAAAGTATCCTGTTTCCGTCTCAAGGATACAAGCTATCTCCGTTCCAAATTTCGTCAAGATCGGTTCAGCGGTTGAACCGTAAAAAGGTAACAAACAGACAGAGGGACAGGGAGAGTTACTTTCGCATTTATAATATTGGTATAAATTTTACAGAGTTCAATTCCAAAAAAAAATAATAACTGTAGTTACCATGTGTATATTTCCGATACTTTTTTATACGATAAAATAAAGAGACGAGAAAAACGTTCACGTGGTGGTAAGTGCAACGTCTGCCCACAACTACTGTTGTGGCACCCAGAACATTTCTGTGTTCCACCACACTGCGTCTATCCCCTGAGACATTAAGTCTTAAGTCTCATATGCGCAGTAATTATACTGGATCTCAGTGCCCTTCAGACCGAAACACAATGATGACATACGAAACCAGGATTACTGGTGGTAGGATTTCTATGCAGGAATCCGTCTAGGTAGGTACCACCCGAGGGCCAGTTATTCTGCCGTGAAGCAGTAGTTGTTTCGGTTTGAAGGACACTGTGAGCTAGCGTAATCACTGGGCATTTAAGACTTAAGAACTGATGTCTCAGGGTGACGTGGGCAGTGTGGTGTCACACAGAAATATTCTGGGTGACACAGCATTTGTTGTGGGTGGACGTTGCACTTACCATCAGGTGAACGTTTTGCTCGTTTCGTCACTTTATACAATAAAAGAAATAAAAAAAACCTGGACATGGTCCTTCACTGCAGGCCTTATGAGGAAGCTCATAGTGGCATAGCGAAATACATAACGGGCAATGCTCGGTGTTTCTTTGAGAGATAGAATCGGTAACGATAATATCCGCATCTAAGCAGTAACTGAAGTGGTAATGGGCCGTCCTTATAGATCGTAGAACGGTTAAGAATGGTTTTCGAATGGCAACCTCATACCGGCAGTGTAGAGCGACCCGAAACTGGATGAAGCGACAACCTGCGCGGTTAGAGACCGTGTTTTGTTACAATCTGTGTGCAGGTCTATGTTCAGCAGTGGGCTTTAGATGATGATGACATTGTGTGCATCGATCGATTATCGTCGGAGTTAGCCACAAGAACATTACTTATTCAATAATCATCATGAAAGTTTATTTACCTTTTGTATTGTTAATTAAATGTTACAAGGACTCATTTTCTGGTGGTAGGATTCCTATATAGGAATCCGTCTAGGTAGGTACCCCGCCAGGGCCAGTTATTCTGCCGTGAAGCTGTAGTGTGCAAACATTACTGTGTTTCGAATTGAAAGCACTGAGAGCTAGTGTAATCACTGGGCATATGAGACATAAGACCTTATGTCTCTTGACTGGCGCAGTGTGGTGTCACACAGAAATGTTCTTGGTGACACGGCATTTCTTATGGACAGACGTTGCACTTACCAGCAGGTGAACGTTTTTCTCGTTTCGTCACTTAGTTAAAAAAAAGCCCTAGGCGAGGGATGTTCGATTCACAGCGTACGGCTCCTTAAGGCCATAGCATTAAGTATTACTGCAATTTTATATTCACATCTTCTGTACCCTGCAAGATATCGAAACGGAATATAGACGAAAATTTTAGAAATTTAAGAAAATTAAGAATATTTAATTCCTATAATTTTCATTGAAATCCGCTGAGTCGTTTCGGAGCCTAATCGAGACAAAGTTGCAGACACACAGACAGACAGACAAACATTCTAATAACGGTAATTTATGATTAAGTATAAATTGAACATAAATTTCGGCATTTATTTTGAAATCACAGACAGACACTACACTACAATTTTATTATTGGTATAGATTAATACACTAATTTGTGCACAGCTGTTTATAATGAGTCGTTAAGAAAGCAGCAGCTGTTATTATTGCACACTTCATAAGAAACTTGATTATGCAGTAGCAGCTTGGTTGGTACTGTAGCCAAGCGATTGGCTTCTGCGATATCAGGCGTGGGTTCGATACCCTCAACGGGACGTATATTTGTATGGACTACAGATAGTTCCAGACTGTAAAATGCAGTAACACAAAAAATTGCGGCGACGTGGTTCGCCACCCGTCCCGTCTCGTTTCACGCGGGGGCGAAAAGTGAGCTACATGTGCTGCCTCCGCCTAACCCTTATATGGGAAAAAGGCGCGACTATATGTATGTAACAACTTAGCTGACGGTCGTATAGAGCAAACAAATACAGAAACGGATTGACCTGCCCCGTATTATTGATAACGGAAAAGCGGAAATCGGTGATTGCAATATCCGGTTAATATTGCCCCCAGATCTACCCCCGTACGCTGGGGTCGCCGCACCCCTATAATAATACTAGCTGTGATCGCGGTTTCACCCGCATAAAGTGAGACTGACATGACCGGTATACCGTTGATCCGAGCACTCATAGTTCGGCCCTTCTCGATAATCTTCGGCTCTCAGCGTGCGGATTTTTAAGGCTATATCATACGGTTTTATAGCGTTAAACCTTTCTCAAATAATAGACTATCTAATGCAAAAAAAATCCAAAACCGTTTAGTATTTCCTACGATTAGTACGTTCAAACAAACAAACTCCGCATCATTATTGCACTGGTAAGATTGATGTTCAAGTTATTATGCACGAAACGTAATTAAAAACAAGGTTAGATTGAAAGGCCGTTGCATTTACTGGTGGTAGGATTCCTATGCAGGAATCCGTCTCGGTAGGTACTACCCCAGGGCCAGTTATTCTGCCGTGAAGCAGTAATGTGCAAGCATTACTGTGTTTCGGTTTGAAGGGCACTGTGAGCTGGCGTAATCACTGGACATTTGAGACTTGAGTTTGGGGTCACACAGAAATGTTCTGGGTAACACAGCATTTGTTGTGGGCGGACGTTGCACTTACCATCAGGTGAAAGTTTTGCTCGTTTCGTCACTTAAACAATAAAAAAATATATGAATTTTCCATTATTACTTGTTCGGACTTCGACGCGCTGAGCCATCAGAGACACAAGGGGGTCTGCGAGGCGTGCGGGTCGAGGGGCGGCAACCAGGACGACCTCCGAAAAACTGACCGTCGGACGACCACTTCTCATTGAGCTACCGACGTCTACGCTCTTATTTATTAGTCCTTTTCAATTCCCTCTATTGTACAATTAGCTTATTACAAACAATTTTCGACCATTTAATCTTTTATTTATTGAGCGATCAAACATTACTCATAAATCTTGTGGTACAATTCCTATTTAGAAATATGTCTAGTTGGGCAACAACGCAGTGTAATTTTGCCGACAGTGTTTCGGTCGGAATAACACTAAGAGCTAATTACACAGAGTTGACGTGAAGCATCATCGTTCTAGGAAGTCTGCAGTCTGTGACCATGTTCTGGATCATCCCAACCAATACATCAGATTTGATAAACCACAGATCCTTGCTAAAGAACACCGATTCCTACCAGGAAGATTCGCGAGGCTATTGAAATCAAAAAACATCCTAATTTCAATAGAGAAGATGGTTGGGTATTACCACCAGCTTGGGATCCAATAATAAATAAAATTAAATCAAAAACCAGGCATACCACTGCAAGACTTCAAGACACAGTTAGCTCTTTCTGCGTAGATCGGACCAAAAAAAATTAATTAAAAGCTGAAGGTACCCCAGGTTAACTATGACATCAGGACATCTGTCACCTCAGTCCTCCCGTGACCATGTGTGCTGTAAAGCACTCGAAACGTCGGGTTATAAATAGTAAAAAAAAAAATTTAACGCGATAAAATCCGAAAAATAAGTTTCATTTAAATTGCTTTAAGAAGTTAGTTGGCGCATCCGTACATGATCACAATACTGTGCGAAATATTCGCACGGGTTAGCTTATATTAAATATTTAATAAATAGTGTCATTAAATTAAATACTACCACTCCATCTCATCCAATGGATCTCGTAAAAGGCGAGTAAGGAATAAAACTGCACTGTGCACCTAATAGCGCATGGTGGCGATGGGCTCACCACCTATCACACCAAGTGCATTATATTGTTTTGGTGAAACGTGGATTGTGGCAGTTATCTGCTTTTGCTGTGAGTGGCCAGTCTCTGACTACCCCTTATGGGATACAGTCGTGATCTTATGTATTCAATTAAAATTATTGTATTCATGAGGAAACCTCAACGCAAAGTGATCCGTTGGCTTATTGAAATGGTCGCGTAACGTATGACGTACATACATATATTTTAGTGTCTTTGTACTATTTTTGGTTATATTATTGTAGACTGTAGAATAATATAACCCATATTTTGGGTTATATTATACACTGTACAATAATATACCGCAAAATAATTTTATTATCTCATCCGACAGTGTAAAACGAAAACAACTAAGGTGTAACGGAGCATACGTTTTTGATAAATTGTTCCTAAAATTGTTTTAGTTATACAGCAATATTAAAAGCGTTTAGTATTGTCACTTATGTATGCTTTTTTCTATAAGAAATTGTTTTACCTTATAACACTTTAGTTGATTTCGTATTCAGTTTTCTTGTTTTTGTAATACGTTTTTTTATCGGATGAAGAGATACATAAATACATACATAACATCACGACTGTATCCCATAAGGGGTAGTCAGAGACTGGGCACTCACTGCAAAAACAGATGACTGCCACAATCCACGTTTTACCAAAACAATATAATGCACTTGGTGTGACAGGTGGTGAGCCCATCGCCACCATGCGCTTTTGGGTGCACAGTGCAGTTTAATTCCGTACTCGCCTTTTACGAGATCCATTGGATGAGATGGAGTAGTAGTATTCTTTTAACGAGCCGCCACCACACGGCGAAGAGATGCGACGAGCAAAGTGTTCACCTGATGTTGAGTGCAACTGTAACCGTAACAAATGCTGTGCCACCCACAACATTTCTGTGTGCGTCCACCACACTGCGCTCGTCACTCTGTGACATCAGTTCTTAAGTGTTGTATGCCCAGTAATAACACCATCTCTCAGTGCCCTTTTTGGTTTGTTGCTTCTGTAAATCATCAAGATAACCGTCATCATTTTGGCCTATCACTAGTCCACTGCTGAACATAGGCCTCCCCTATAGATTGCCACAAAAATTTGTAGCTCTCATTTTGGGGGGATTTTGCCATAGTTGCCACGCTTGACAGATGGGTTGGCAACCGCAGTCTATTTATTCGGATGTTCCAGAAAGATGCTGCTGCCCATCTCCTGATTTTCATCTTCCCTCTGTTGACTTTTACGACACCCACGATTTGAGATGGGGTGGTGGTGTATTCTTTTCAGCCGCTACCACACGGCAAATAAAATATTTCCATAAATAAATATTTAAATAAAACTAATTTTACGGATTTTATCGCGTTACATTTTAACTATTAATAACCCGACGTTTCAAGTGCTTTACAGCACCCATGGTCCCGTCACCATCGGGTTATAAATAGCTAAAATTAAACGCGATAAAATCCGTAAAATCAGTTTTATTTAAATGTTTAGTATTCGCGTAAATATAAAAAATCTTTACATAAAATATAATAAATTCCATCGATAAAAGTTCTTTATATAATGTTATATTTTCTAAGCCGTCGCTACGTCGATATATTTTTATTAACACTCACCCAATCTTATCCCGGCCATGCTATTATACGCATAATGCCTGAAAAAGGGGACTAGGCGTTTTACAAGACCGATGGCTCCATCAATCACAAATTGAAGGGTCTGGCTCCTGCGTGGGACTTGGATGGTGACTGTGTAAGCAGCGACTTTGCTATTCAATGCTTTCAATTACTTCTCGAGTTTTTTTTTTTGTCAAAACGTAAAACTCAGAACGTTTTCTTTATGGATTGCGACATCGATTAAGGTCAAATTCCTTCTTTTATATAATTTCTACTTTTTTATTTTATTTATGTGATAAAGTGACGAAACAAGCAAAACGTTCACCTGATGGTAAGTGCAACATCTGCCCATAACAAATGCTGTGTCACCCAGTACATTTCTGTGTGACACCACACTGTCCCGTCACCCTGAGACATCAGTTCTTAAATCTCATATGCCTAGTGATTACGCTAGCTCTCAGTGCCCTTCGAACCGAAACAGTAATGTTCGCACACTACTGCTTCACGGCAGAATAACTGGCTCTGAGGTAGTACCTACCTAGAAGGATTCCTGCATAGGAATTCTACCATCTGTGGGACACCAGCTTGGGCTCTATCTAACGATTTTTGGACTTTAACTTTTCTTAAAATCTGAACTTCACACGCACATCACAACCAGATCCGGGAACCAATTGTTTGTGTCTTTTCACAAATTTTGGCTCCGGCTGGGATTCGAACCCATGGCATGGCATGCATAAGTCAGGTTCTGTGACCGTGAGGCGGTAATTAGTTCCTAAAGCTGCTCGTATTTATAGCGTCATCTTCAGGTTATTAATAGGTAATTGCTGGACTCTTCCAAAAAAAACTATTCGTCGACTCGGTTGGCGCAGTGGCTGAGCCCTTGGCTTTTGCGCCACGGGTCGCGGGTTCGATTTCGTCGGGTCTGAGTGTTTCTGTTTTTTTTTAAAAAAACGAAAAAATAGAACGGAATACCAAATGGTAAGAAATCTTGAAGTCCGAAGACCGTTTTAGAGAGTGCCAAGGCTATAGTTGAAGTTGATCAGGGCTTTACAAGAAATAAATAGAAGCAATCATACAAAAGAAGCAATGTGACCTTTGTCGATGTCACATTCCATAAAAATAAAAGGTCCATTTACGTTGTCTGATTTAAAAATGAGATAACTGGACTGGCGAATTAGCGATTGGAGTACAAGACGTCAAGTGGTTAGAAACTTTAATCATTTTGTGTAGAATCCGTCTAGGTTGGTACCACCCCAGGGCCAGTTATTCTGCCGTGAAGCAGTAGTGTGCAAACATTACTGTGTTTCGGTTTGAAGGGCACTGTGAGCTAGCGTAATCACTGGGCATATGAGACTTAAGAACTTAAGTCTCAGGGCGATGGGCACAGTGTGGTGTCACACAGAAATTTTCCGGGTGACACAGCATTTGTTATGGGCGGACGTTCCACTTACCATCAGGTGAACGTTTTGCTTGTTTCATCACTTTATCCAATAAAAAAAAAATAGCGTCATTATTGAAATAAAAAATATAAAGTTTAGAAAATCTAAAAGTGCACGTCCCATGACGCTCATTTAACTCTTAAGAAAAATTGTATTGTAGTTCAAATATTTCAAGTCGTTTCCATTTCAGATGAAAACAATAAGAAAAAAATATTTTATGTATTCAGTTGAAGACCGCCGAATCGCTTGACCTTGACATGTCGGGTATAAAGCACTATCTCACGCCGCTTCGCGCCATGAGACGTGCAATAACTATATTTGCTATAAACACTACTAAACTAGTGCATAGTGGTCAGTGTGGTCAGTGGAGTACCTCGGGTCCTGGGTTCGAATCCCAGCCGGAGCCAAAAATTGTGCGAAAACACAAATTTAAATAAAACTACTTTTTACGGATTTTATCGCGTTTAATTTATAAACTATTTACAACCCGACGTTTCGGGCGCTTTACAGCACCCGTGGTCACGGGGGGACTTAGGTGACAGTTGTCCCGATGTCATAGTTAACCCGGAGTACCTTCAGCTTTTAATTATTATTTTTAGTCCGACCAACGCAGAAAGAGCTTACTGTGTCTTGAAGCCTTGCAGTGGTATGCTTGGTTTTCGATTTAATTTTATTAATAATAGGATCCCAAGCCGGCGGTAGTAACCAACCATTTTCCCTATTGAAATTAGAATGTTTTTTAATTTCAATAGCCTCGCGAATCATCGTTGGTAGGAATCGGTGTTCTTTTGCAAGGATTTGTGGTCTATCAAATCTGATGTAATGGTTGGGATGATCCAGTGATTGTCCCCGCGTTTCTGACACTGCATCCTGGGTTATGGACTGAAGTCTCGGGGTGAATGGCGCATTGTGGTGCTACACAAAAATGTTTTGGCTGAGTCAGCTTTTGTTATAAGCAGACGTTGCACTTGCCATCAGGTGAAAGTTTTGCCCGACTCGTCACTATATAATTTGGGTAATCGCGATTCGCTATTATAACTAATAAAGGATACTAATATTTTGACACTTCTGTCGTTGTATATTTATGAAAATATTATGTACGTACGGAAACACATTTAATAAAAAAGTGACTGTATCCTAGAATGGGCCGAGGCGACACGCTAGAGGCTCCTGTGGCCAAAACTAGAACATCTTTATTTAGTAGATCCATAAAATGATATAACTAAATTCCTAAAAGTGTGACTCACAAAACTGTCATAGAATTCAACAAACTTGTTGTTGATTGGTAATCTCAGATTATACATACTCTTTTGATGTCAACTCTGATCTGTTTGATTTATTATGTTTGGATTGCTTTGGATTTAGAATGATGTTTGAATTACTTTAAATTTGGAATGTCTTGACTTGTCAAGAAGATATTATTAGAAAACGCGTATTATAAAATAGATCATTACATAGATGATAGAGATGTGTGGAAATAATTCTTACTCTGCACTTGCAAATCCCCTGGCTACTAAATTTATGATGTAATTTTTATTTAATTTATAAATTACATTATGTAATATGGCATTGAAAAAAAAGAAAGACCCTAGAGATTCTTGCCGGTTCTTCTATGTGAAGGTCTTATTATTGAACCGGTTTAGATTTTGACATCCATAAGAGCTTTATAAAAGCCTAAACTGAATAGAAATTTTGACTTTGACTTTGATATCAAAAGAAAAAAAAACAATCCGTTCTTAGTGGGTGTGTAACAGATAATATAGTTAATGAACGAATATTCTACAAAAATCGTCTTCACTGAGCTTTGTATCATGAGTTAAAGTAAAACAATATTGAAGCCAGACTCACTCAAAAACTAAGCATTTCTATTATTTCACTTTCTAACTTACCCATCTAATTATTGTCGCGTCGTCTAGACATAGTTAATGGTAATTACTAGATTATTTTCGTTATTGAATAGCAATCCTCTTTTTAGAATCGAAATTGTCTGTGTGTTTATTTACAGTTGATAGAGAACTTGTTTTCTTGCTATACTATTGCAAGAATATGTAAAAAGAAATGAAATAAATCTAATCGGATCGGTATAAAGTTTGAAGAATCCCCGACTTTTCGAACACATTTTTATTTATAACTTACTCTACATGATAATTAATATATACCGGCGAATGACGACCCAACGACGACGAAAAAAAGTGAAAGTAGAAGAAGCGAAAGATGTGTGTCAGGATTGGAGCAAGTGGAAAGATGTGGTCTCTGCCTACCTCAATGGGAAAGAGGCGTGACTGTATGTACGTATGAATGACGACCGCGTGACCAAATAACGCATTCGGAATTCCCCTGGTATTGCGGATGTACATGGGCGGCGGTGAACACTTACCATCAGGTGAGCCGCTTGCTCGTTTGCCGCCTCTCCTAAAAAAATAATAATAGCCAGAATACTTGACTTCTATGCCGCGGGGTCCTGATTTCGAATCCAGCCTAATCCAACATTTGTAGAAACACAAATTGTTGGTTTTCGCATCAGGTTGTTCTGATTGTTCCAGTGTCTTTTTTTTTATTGCATAAAGTGACGAAATGAGCAAAACGTTCACCTGATGGTAAGTGCAACGTCCGCCCACAACAAATGCTGTACATACATACATACATAAGATCACGACTGTATCCCATAAGGGGTAGTCAGAGACTGGGCACTCACTGCAAAAACAGATGATTGTCACAATCCACGTTTCACCAAAACAATATAATGCACTTGGTGTGATAGGTGGTGAGCCCATCGCCACCATGCGCTGTTGGGTGCACAGTGCAGTTTAATTCCTTACTCGCCTTTTACGAGATCCATTGGATGAGATGGAGTGGTAGTATTCTTTTAACAAGCCGCCACCACACGGTTTACACAAATGCTGTGTCACCCAAAATAATAATATATATATATATACAATATTTCTGAGTGACACCACACTGCGCCCGTCACCCTGAGACATCAGTTCTTAAGTCTCAAATGCCCAGTGATTACGCTGGCTCTCAGTGCCCTTCAAACCGAAACACAGTAATGCTTGCACACTACTGCTTCACGGCAGAATAACTGGCCCTGTGGATCACCACAGGGTCACAGCCACAGGGTCACTGTCAGGGCCACAGGAATCCGTCTAGGTAGGTATCAACCTACCTAGACGGATTCCTGCATAGGAATCCTACTACCAGTCTCTGATACAGCATCCTAATTTACATCCGTTTTTATCGCATGAGTTATATCAGGTGCTGAAAGATTACAAGAAGTAACTGTACTTTACTTTCAGTTAACTCCGACCACTGGGCCGCGTGGCCAAGTGGTCAGAGTACCTGACTTCCACGCTGCGGGCCCTGGGTTCGAATCCCAGCCGGAGAAACATTATTATTGGTTTTTGCGCATGTAAAATGTATGTACGGAAAGCGCACCCACGATACAGAAAAAATCCTACTGCGTGGCATCGTACGTTCCTCTACTTTTAGTGCACTTTGGCACTATAACATCTTCTGCGCAGTTGATAATCTTGGACAGTATTTTGTAGTTAGCGCTCGACCATTAAGACACCTTTCACCTTCCTCATTAAATTTACTATAAACTGTATTTGACATTATCTCTCTCCATTACGGAAAGCATCTAGATACACTAGAAAAAGAAACCTCATTAATTAATTCTTATTTGAATTTCATTCCTCCAATAGTTACCAATTTCCACTGTACTCTGTACAGGGAAGAGAAATTGCCCAGGTGTTCAGCTAATTTATATTTGCCCTCCACAAAGCCGTCAGCTTTCGTAAAGTCGATCTTATTGCTAAAGAAATACAACTTACACTCCAAGATGTTGTGCAACAATTCCCAATTACAGATACGCTCGCAAAGCGTAAGAATTGAAGGCAGGTGGCAGCTTATCGCTAGATCTAGCTCAGTTTAGTAGCAATAAATTACTCGATGAGACTTCGATAGCGCTTATATTAACTAAGGATAACTATATTCTACCGAATAGATGTCAGTAGTGTTCGTAATTTGTGAGTGTAAACAAATTTTCTGTTAAACAATTCGCTTGTAAGTAAAATAGGCCTAATTTTTTATACATAGTCAATATACATAAAAAACCCGACTTCTAAGTCGCGGGTCCAAGGTTCGTGTCCGAACCGGAGTCAAAATATGATCAAAAACACAAATCGTAGATTTACGGGTCTGGTTGCGTTGTGAAATGTATGCTTATTACGCACTCACGATACAAGGGGTTGACGAGTGGTGGCAGATTAAAAGAATCTACCACCCCATCTGATCCCGCGGGTATCGTAAAAGACGACAAAAGGAAAAAAAACCAGGAGATGGGCAGCAGAATCTTCCTGGAACATCTGAATAAATAAACTGTGATTGCCGACCCGCCCGCCAAGCGTGGCTACTACGACAAAATCGCCCACAAAATGGGATTTGTGATTGGCAATTTATAGGTGAGGCCTATGTTTAGCAGTGGACTAGCGATAGGCTGAAATGATAATGTTGATGATACAAGGGGGAAACCTAGTGTGAGACATCCCAGATTTTACATTTTTTATTTTTTTATTTTTTTGAATGGATAGAGTGACGAAACGAGCTAAACGTTTATCTGACGTAAAGTGCAACGTCTATCCATAACAAATGCTATGCCATCTAGAACATTTCTGTGGGACACTGCACTGCGCCCGTCACCCTGAGACATTACTTCTCAAGTCTCATATGCCCAGTGATTACGCTAGCTCACAGTGCCCTTCAAACCGAAACACAGTAATGTTTGCACACTACTGCTTCACAGTGGAATATTGAACAGCAGTGTCAACTTCTTCCGTCAACAAAATACACTTTTCGTTGTAGTTGCAGTCTTACACAATGTCTTAAATGTCAAAATTGTTAAGCAAACGGAATGATCTGCATCTACAAGACCGCGATCAGACCGATCCTAATGTACAGATGCGAAGCGTGGACACTCACCCAGAAGGAAGGAAGAAAACTTCTCGTTACCGAGGGAAAGGTCGGGGAAAAAGTATTTTCGCATATACTATATATAAAGTTGTTATATAATAAAATCTTTTTGGCTGTACTATTTGCATCTAGCTGGTTTTGATGTCATTAAAAAGGTTACATTTCAAAAAAAGAAACTGATGAGAATAAAGCAAGAAGTTGAGTCGGAATTGATCAATAGAACGAGTGTGGTATTTCATCACGACAACGCATCTTTCGCGAATCGCACGTTTCCTACCACGATATCACCCTTCACTAAACATACATTCCATTAATAAAGGAAAGAAAGTTAATTTGCTAAGATTCGCATGCAAAATTTAAAATGGTGTGTTATACCTAGTTTTTTGAAGAGCACCGCCCGCTCTCCCTCAACAGCGTTCACAAGTAAACCAATACCACCTCCGGGAGCCGCCACCAGATACCCTCCACCACTACAACACTACCACTATACACGTGTTTCACCTCAAAACGAGGCATTGTCAAGTCATATTGACTCTACCACAGTCAGCCGACGAGTGACTGTCGTAGAGTCAATATCACTTGAAGCAAAGTTTTTCCTGATTCCAATAACTATTCATTCTATTGGATGCCTATGAATCCAAAAAGGCCGTACGTAGTCGTTGCATCAGAAGTAAAACGTTCACCTGATGGTAAGTGCAACTTCTGCTCATAAACAATGTTGTATCGCCCAAATATTTCTGGGTACCATCACCACACTGCAACCCGTCACCCTGAGGCATCAGTTCCTAAGTCTCACATGGCCAGTAATTACACTAGCTATCAATGCTCTTGAAACCGAAACACATACACATGCTTCACGGCAGAATAACTGACTCTGGTGTGGTACATACCTAGACGGACTCCTGCATAGGAATCAGTGTGATTGGTCTGGTATCAGGGTTTTTGTTTGATGTCTGTCGTTGCTTCGAATCGGATCGAAACTCATTACCTTAATTTTCGTAGTAGGCTCTGAACTGTAACGTCTCTTCAAATTAGTTTCAACTACAGATTACATAAATCACTAGCTGCAGTCCGCGTGGATTTTGGTTTTTTTAAAAACACCGTGGTAACTGTTCGATTTATCTGAATAAAAGTCATAGGACTTTTATTCCATCTCCAGGACGCAAGCTATCTATGTGCCGAATTTCGTCATTATCGGTTAAACAGTTGAGCGGTGAAAAGGTAACATACAGACAAGGGACAACGAGATTTACATTCGCATTTATAATATTGGTATAATTATCTACGCAGGTATTACAGTGCCGCAAGTTTTGATTATAATTTTATTACTCTAAATAGTTCAAATAAGGTGGACATAAAGTAAGTAATCTTAAAACCCCTTTTTGTCGCTCATTATAGTTTTCTTCCTTCATTCACAGTCGATCATTTCGGTGATGTAATTGCTGTTAACCTTTTTGGCTTTTACAGCTTCATCGGATACTATATTCACAGTATCGAGCCTACATAGACTTGAATACCTAACTGAAACCCGTCCCATTTCAAGTTAAATTATTAGCGAATAACCATGGTAGCTCGACGACTTAAGAACTGATGTATCAGGGTGACGGGCGCAGCATAGTGTCACGCATAAATGTTCTGGGTGACACAGCATTTGTTATAGGAAATTTCATAGTACGCGAGTGACACGTGCCGGTACCTATACAATTGGTCTGCAATTTGAATGTAATGTGAAGTAGTAGAAATGTGAAGGAGAACATGGTGAGGAAATCTACATGTCTGATGAATGAAAATATTTCGAGCTTCATCATTTCAGATTGTCACTAGTTCACTGCATAACATTGACCTCCCCTATAGATTGCCGCAAGTTCTAATTTTGGGGGATTTCGCCTTAGTTGCCACGCTTGGCAGGCGGGTTGTCAACCGGAGTGTTTATTTATTCAGATGTTCCAGGAAGATGCTGCTGCCCATCTTCTGGTTTTAATATTCCCGTTCGTTGCCTTTTACGACACCCACGGTATGAGATGGGGTGGTAGACATGAAGCTCCAACCCTCATTAGAACGGCGTGACGGACTCTTCCCAGCTCTAAAAACGTCTCAAAAATAAGAGAAGGTGACAGATATTTATAGGTTTTAGCAGTAGGACATTTATAGGCTGATACTTTTAATTTTTTATTACAATGGTGACATACATACATACATACATACAGTCACGCCTCTTTCCCATAGGGGTAGGCAGAGACCACATCTTCCCACTTGCTACGATCCTGACACACATCTTTAGCTTCTTCTACTTTCATTAGCGTTTTCACACACGCTCGTCGGTTGCGGGTACTTCTAATGTGACCTTTCCTCAAAAGTTCACCGATCTGATTGTGATACGTACGCCTAGGTGTCGACCTTACCGGCTTTTCCATTCACACTTGCCTCATAAATCTGTTTCGTCAATCTCCTTTCATTCATCCTCTCTACGTGTCCAAACCATCTAAGCATGCCTTTCTCTATCTTTTTCACTACATCCTTAACCACACAGCAACGTTCCCTTATCACGCTGTTTCTCACTTTGTCAATCAAAGTTACTCCAGCTATACTTCTCAAACTTCTCATTTCCACAGCGTTAATCCTATTTTCATGCTTCTTCTGCCAGACCCAGCATTCACTATCATACATAAGTGTGGGGACCAGAACTCCCCTATGTACAGCCAGTCGTGCCTTTTTAGATACGTTCTGGCTACACATAAAGTTATGCAGAGCCCCATTTACTTGATTTCCTGCTAATACTCTTTTCTCAATAACACAATGGTGACAAACCTTATATTTTATGTAAACGTAGGAATCAAGACGTTTAATACTAGAAGCACTCCGATCTTTATTATTTTCCTACCTACTTTACACGTATTTAAATGATAACGTAGAAAGGTCTTTTGTTGTGCAGCTCGTGTTGATCGTAAATAACGCTTGGAAAGTGACGTACCGCATAGTAATGTTGTCTTTGACAGTTCCACGTTTGTTCTCTATAAAGCTTACAAGCTCACGGTGTAAGTCTGTGTACCTTTCCTCTCTATTCTATCTGGCGAATTTTATGTCTGACTATCTGTGCCCCGCAGTTTCACCCGCGTAAGCCGACCCCGATCAATGATGTACTTACCAAGGTTAATCGTATTTTGGAGTTATAATTTTTTTTTGCGCGGACTCCTCATTATGGATATAAAATTAAAGTAGCCTAAGTTACCCACTATAATATCAGCTATCTGTCAGTGAGAGACCCGTCGAAGTCGGTCCAGCCGTTTCGGAGATTAACCGTAACAAACAGACAGGCAGACAGACAGACAAACAAAAATTTAATTGTTTTTTTCCTTATAAGTACCGTTTATGCCTTCATAAGCATTGAGTAAAAAGCTGCTATTTTGTTATTACAAACAGACACTTCAATTTTATTTGTGTAATAGGTTGGGGAAAAATTTCCTTCGGATTTTATACGAAAACTCAAGACATTTTTTTTTCAAAGTTTATTTACATTTAATAACAGTATATAAGTGTCATTTTGTTCCATGACTTTTTGCCATTTTGATGGTAGTGACATGGTCCCGTTGCTGTAGAACCTTTGGGACTTCTGAACAAAACAACGCGACTAGTAGGTTCGGCAGTCCACTCTATAAGTTAACCTGACACTACCTAAAGAATTCTGTCAGGGCTATATGGCGGATGCATTATCACCTCCTAGGTTCTCTTAATTTTTGCTGAGTGGCTAAATATGCTTGTAGTCTAGCGGTGGCGTGACGAAAGACCACACCCTTTCTACCGATCAATTCCGGCCGCTTTCTCTCAACTTCTTGCTTTACTCTCATCATTTGTTGGCAGTAGAGATTCGGATTGATGGTTCTGCCCGGCGGTAAAATCTCATAATGAAACATGCCCTTCCAATCCCACTATACACGCAGCATTACCTTATTGTGAGTTAACCCGGGTTTTGGCACACGGCTGGCGTAGCATTATTTCCTTTTTTGTAATGAAATTTTGAAATGTGTCCAATATTCCCATTACATTCCCTCATTTTGAAAGAAAGAAAAACAAATGAATCATAGCTGGAAACAACATTTTACTAATTTGTTTCTTTTTTGAAATGTAATCTTTTTAATGTCATCAAAACCAGCCAGATACAAATAGTACAACCAAAGAGATTTTATAGCAAGTTTATTCATACTATATGCGAAAAGACTTTTTCCCCGACCTGATATATAGATTTTTCGAACCAGTGCAGTTTTATTTGTAGTAGTAGTTCATACATACATAGTTTTTATAGCAAGTTTATTCATACTATATGCGAAAAGACTTTTTCCCCGACCTGATATATAGATTTTTCGAACCAGTGCAGTTTTATTTGTAGTAGTAGTTCATACATACATAGTTTTAAACAAGCCCGAGACATTGCAATAGGTGCAGCTAAGAAAAAGTTTCTTCAACTATCGCTGTCTTTTGTAATTGGCCTACCTTAACCTACTTCTTTCCTACCGAGGTATTCGTAAGAGGCGACTAAGGCATGCAACGCTGTCACTGTCCACATACAACATCCGTAGCCCACTTTTCGCCCTCTCAGGAAACGATACGTGACGGGTAGCGAACCACGTCGCCGCCTTTTTGGTACGAGTCAAAAAATTCTTAATCTCCATTGCGTTTCTACGAGCAGTATAATGATTGACGACCGCGTGGCCTAGTGGTCAGAGTACCTGACTTCTACGCCGTAGGTGTTCCGCACAAATGTTGGCTCCGCCTGGGTTCGATTCCCAGCCGGAGCCAACATTTGTGCTAAAACACAAATTGTTGGTTTTCGGGTCTGGTTGTGTTGTGATTGTCCCCGTGTTTCTGACACTGGATCCTAGCCTGCCTCCGATCTTATCGCATCAGCGTTACATCGGGCGCGGGTAGGTTGGGACGAGTGAGTGCCTCTGTGTATACGCGTACACTTGTGGCACTATAATATCTCCTGCGCAGTTGATGGCTCTCGACAGTATTCGGAAGTTGTCGCCGTGGTCGAAATCGGTTATGAGAACATCACATCAATATTCATGTTCTGGTATGACTCTGCGCGAATAAAGGCTGTCCGTACAATACCTTAGTCGGCTTTTACGTCACCGCGGTAGGAAAGTAGTGCTACTCTGCCGGACACTTATCGGCAAAACTAAAATTTATTATTTTCAATTAAATGTAAGGCATCTAAACGAGTAAAAACTTATTTAAGTAAATCTGTAAGAAAAGTACAAGGCGTCGAATATACCACGAGAAATTAAAAAGAATATAACACTGAAGCTTAACCTAAGCCAAGCGCAACGAATTTGCATATTCGTATTGAATTCGGAAAACGTAGCCAACAGCTTGCGCGTCTGCCAACTGGGCTGTTCTTGTGGGACGTATGCCGAATGTGGTACCATCCGGTCCGTTCCTATTTCGCATTGCCGTAAATGTTCGTGTGAAATTATACGTTCAATTTCTTGTTTGTATATTTTATTCCATGGCTTAAACAACAAGTCATTTATGCCGTGTGGTGGCGGCTCGTGAAAAGAATACTACCACTCCATCTCATCCAATGGATCTCGTAAAAGGCGAGTAAGGAATTAAACTGCACTGTGCACCCAACAGCGCATGGTGGCGATGGGCTCACCACCTGTCACACCAAGTGCATTATATTGTTTTGGTGAAACGTGGATTGAGCAGTCATCTGTTTTTGCAGTGAGTGCCCAGTCTCTGACTACCCCTTATGGGATACAGTCGTGATCTTATGTATGTATGTATGTCATTTATGGAAGTTTTTTTTTATGGAATAGGGGGCAAACGAGCAAGCGGCTCACCTGATGGTAAGCGATCACCGCCGCCCATGAACATCTACAATACCAGAGGAATGGCAGATGCGTTGCCGTCCTTTGAGAAACGAATAGGCTCTAAGTAATTTATTTAATGCAATGGTGGCGGCTTAAGATAATCTACCACCCCATCTCATCCCGTGGGTATCGTGAAAGTCGACAGAGGGAAAATCAAAACCAGAAGATGGGCAGCATCTTCCTGAAACATCTGAGTAAGTAAACTGCATTCTTATTCAGATGGCAACCAGTCAGAACTTTTTGACATTCTATGGCGACAGCCTATGTTCAGCAGTGGTCTAATTATAACCTGAAATGATGATGATGTTGATGATCTATTATATAACGGTAAACTCGACTTCTTTAAAAGTAAAAAAAAAATCGAAGTAAAAACATATATTACTGGTGATAGGATTCTTATACAGGACCTACCTAGACGTAGGCATTTACTCTGCCGCGAAACTGTAGTGTAGCGTGAAACTGGGAACATGATTTGAAAGGCACTTATAGCTAGTGTAATTACTGGGCATTATATACTTAAGAACTAACGACGGCACACTGAAATGTAGTGTAGTATGTCTAGCATGTAGTACAGCACAAAGCATTTGTTATGGGCTGAAATTTCACTTACCACCAGTTGTAGTCTTCTCTAAACCTACCTACTCCTTCATTAAAAAAAATATTATTCGTTACTCCACATTGCCATCGGTTATGTTTAACAATAATGCCATTCCACTTCTTCCACATGTAAAAATCTCGGGATGCATGTTGATAGCTGTTTTACATGGAGCAAGCAGATTTAGGAGGTAAGCCGCAAAACCACTGCAACCTTACGATCTTTTTATCGTTGGAAAAGTTTCCTTCCAACCACAACCAAGGTTTCGCTTGTCCAAACTATAATTCTGCCTATTATCGACTATGCTGATGTGTGTTGCCCTGATTTCTCTCAACAAGAACTTAACACATTGGATCGTGTCCTCAGTAACTGTATCAGATACATTTATGGTCTCCGTAAGTTTGATCATTAGCATTCCGCCACTGTTCGCTTTTCGTGGAATTCCCGCGACTCTCTGGTGTTCATGGGCGGCGGCGATCACTTAACATCAGGTGAGCTGATTGCTCGTTTGCCCACTTTTCTATTAAAATAAAAACAGTTTAAATACTATTTTGTTCTGTTTGATCAGAGACTATAATGTGTTTGGCATTGGCAGTATGAACGTAAACAAAGTACAGACTATTATTTGATTTACATTGCCACTATGAACGTAAACAATGAAATGTTTTATTTTATCTAATTGTATGTATATGTAGCACATATTATATATAAATTTTAGATTCCTCGCTTCTCTTCCATACAAACTTTGACTCTGTGAAATCTTGAAGAAAAGTAAGTTACTTTGCTAAGATCCGCATGCAAGTAACTTACTTTTCTTCATTATAATGGATTTCCGCAAAGTAACGCCTGATTCTATTAACTCTGTCAAATCTGTGATGTGAGACTCCTTCCTGTGAGTGAGTGTGCGACTCCTTCCTGTGAACAATACGTCTGAAAAGGGATACAAAGTTTTCTCTACACGTATTAATATATCATCATCATCATTTCAGCCTATCACTAGTCCACTGCTGAACATAGCCTTCCCCCATAGATTGCCACAAAAGTTTGTAGCTCTCATTTTGGGGGGATTTTGCTATTGTTGCTACGCTTGGCAGGCGGGTTGGCAACCGCAGTTCATTTATACAGATGTTCCGGGAAGATACCGCTGCTCATCTTCTGGTTAGAGTTTTCCCTCTGACGACTTTTACGACACTCACGAGATGAGATGGGGTTGTAGATTCTCTTACTGGGTATATGAGACTTAAAAACTGATGGCTCAGGATGACTGAAGAACTTCAATATAAATCGGCGGCGTCGTGTGGCGGGTCGTGTACTTCCCTTGAATATCGTCGAGGAGGGTGATGTATGCCACATGCGTCATACTTGTGAACAACTGCTGTTGATGGAGGCTGGTCTGCTCTAGTTTGAAATGCATTTATTCATTTGTTATTGAATCTTGTCTAACTTTTTTCCATGGAGCGTGCATTGGTTTTCTTTGAGACTGTTCTTTGTATATTTATAATGTAGTTTTGACTGAGATAAAAAAATAACTAAAAAGAAGATACCTAAGGAGTTTCTTTCGCCTGTTTTTTCTTTGTCAGAGGAACCTCATTACGAAACGGTGGTACTTGTAGATATTAAAAAAGTAACGTTCGACTAACCAAATTTATATTTCTTACGTTGGAGAGCTTACGTGGCGGCTCGTTAAAAGAATACTACCACTCCATCTCATACAATGAATCTCGTAAAAGGCGAGTAAGGAATTAAACTGCACTGTGCACCCAACAGCGCATGGTGGCGATGGGCTCACCACCTATCACACCAAGTGCATTATATTGTTTTGGTGAAACGTGGATTGTGGCAGTCATCTGTTTTTGCAGTGAGTGCCCAGTCTCTGACTACTCCTCATGGGATACAGTCGTGATCTTATGTATGTATGTATGTACGTTGGAGAGTAAATCATTTTCATTTCATTTCAATCAAGTACCTGTTTCGACAAAAGTGAATATTGCTCAATCATCAAATAGAGATAAACTATTGAAAGGGTTAACCCCCTCATTGAATTTACCTCCAATCTCGTTCGGACATTAAACAAACTAATCAAAATGGTACCAGTACGGTGGCACTACGCGACACAACTGCGTTTACCTAAACTAAATGAGTCACGGAGATGCGTCACCGACCGGCCGAGCGCTCTCAGATGGAAAATAAACATAACATAGAGACGTAGGGCTGCCACAATACAACAGAACTAATTAAATGATTAAAGGTCTAAATATGTGTAGCGAAATCTAGGTCGCCACATGAGAAGCTTAAGAAATGTTTCATACAGACCATAATCGCGCTGTGAAAGTTTTCTGAGATTGCGAACTATATATACAACATCTAAATATTAGTAGGAGGAGACGTCCTCCCCAGATCAGACCATTTGATCTGGCGGGTAGCTACCCTTTTCATTGGCAATATCATCCGCCAAATATAACGTCGTCGTCGTCGTCGTCGTCGTCGTCGTCGTCGTCGTCGTCGTCGTCGTCGTCGTCGTCGTCGTCGTCGTCGTCGTCGTCGTCGTCGTCGTCGTCGTCGTCGTCGTAGTCGTTTCAGCCTATCCCAAGTCCACTGCTGAACATAGGCCTCCCCCATAGATAGCCACAAAAGTTTGTAGCTCTCATATTGGACGGATTTTGCCATAGTTGCCACGCTTGGCAGGCGGGTTGGCAACCGCAGTTTATTTATTCAGATGTTCCAGGAAGATGCTGCTGCCCATCTCCAAATATATATATATCCAAATATATCTGCTAAATATATATAGAGCGTCAAAGGAGTTAGTACTATGCTTAAAGTGACTAAAAATAAAAGTATAAGCCATTTTCGATTGTTCAAATCCACCATTTTTTCATCATTTGAATCCACTATTGGAATATTATATTGTTTAACTAACAGCGGATACACGCAACATTACTGTTAATGGTAACTTGCGCGTCGTTTTTGACGTTTTCTGCGTAGTCCATTTACAACTGTCCTAATATCGCATTTTTTGCGTAGCTCGAGCGACTTTCTTTGTTTTTTTCTTCTTTTCAAAACGATGCCTCTCAGTAGGACTTCTCCTGTATCGTGGGTGCGTTTTACAGACACATATTTCACAACCGGACCCGAAAATCAATAATTTGTGTTTTTACACGAATGTTTGCTCCGGCTGGAATACGAAGCAAGGACCCGCGGCGCAGTGGTCAGGTACTCTGACCACAAGGCCACGCGGTCGTTGGTAATAAAATACTAAGTTTTTTTTATTTCTCTCTCACTATAATTCTCCTTTTGTGTTATGATGTGATGATGATGATGATGTGGTGATGTTCTCCTAGCCGATTTCGACCACGGCGACAACTTCTGAATCCGAATGTCGAGAGCCATCAACTGCGCAGGGGATATTATAGTGCCACAAGTGTACGCGCAAACACAGAGGCACTCACTCGTCCCAAATTACCCGCGCCCGATGTAACGCTGATGCGATAGGATCGAGGTAGGCTAGGATGCAGTGTCAGAAACACGGGGACAAACACAACACAACAAGACCCGAAAACAGACAATTTGTGTTTTAGTACAAATGTTGGCTCCGGCTGGGATTGGAACCCCGGACCCGCGGCGTAGAAGTCAGGTACTCTGACCACTAGGCGACGCGGTCGTCATATACTTTACAGTAGTCCTCCCATAATAGATCGTCTCTTTTCATTATCTTTATCAACCTATTAAAAAGACCACTGTTAGTATACATGAGGCCTTATAAAGAATGAAACAAAAACGATTTATTTACGACACAAAATATGCAGCTAAAATATTAAAATAAATGAACAAAATATAAAACAAAACTACAATTGAAAAGTAAATAAAACGCATTAAAAATATTAAAATTTAAACTGAAATAATGGAAGCATCTATAGAGTATCATACAGGGAAAAGAAAAAAGGACTATTCTGAGGTATTTTTTTTATCTGTGCTGCAGCATTGCCACGAAGTTCTTACTAAGCGATGACTGCGGCTGTAATGCTATATATGTTTAGCCCAAGTAGTGGTCAACGCTGTCTTTAGTCTCAAGTAGTAGTCAACAATAAAAAAAAATTATTCGTTAGAAATGCACTAGTTGGCTCGAATAAATCAATGTCTCAGGACTGTATTACGTGGTTGTCTTTAGGGGAGGCCTACGTGCAGCAGAAGAGTTGAAAAAAAAGTAAAGTAACACCCTAAAAATGTCCCACTGCTGAGCACAGACAGAGAGACAGATCAGAAACACAGTAATGTTTGCACATTATTGCTTCACGGCAGAAACCTGACCCTGCGGTCGTACCCTGGACAGGAATCCATGCATATTAATCCTACCTCCTGTTAAAATGCAACAGGCGAGCGACTTATTTGTGATATCACTTACTTCCATAAGAAAATTACTGGACTGTGGTAAATTCCCGGAAAACATAGGACATTGCAAGTCACCTTCAAAAGCGAGCACCTATGATCAAACAAGCCAATCTTTCTTCGGAGTGAGAATTACGTCAAATTCTCCCGACATGGGCGAGCAAATAACTGCTAAAAGGCAAAAACACACACGCTAAAAGGCAACAACAAACTGATGATGATGCGTAGAATATGCAATCTTGGAGGATTTTATTTATCCTGTTGTTAGCACCCAGGCCAGTTATTCTGCCGTGAAGCAGTAGTGTGTAAACATTACTGTGTTTCGGTTTGAAGGGCACTGTGAGCTAGCGTAATCACTGGGCATATGAGACATAAGAACTTATTTCTCAGGTTGATGGGCACAGTGTGGTGTCACACAGAAATTTTCTGGGTGGCACAGCATTTGTTATAGGCAGACGTTGCACTTACCATCAGGTGAACGTTTTGCTCGTTTCATCGGGTTTATCCAATAAAAAAAAAATCCAGTCATACCAGTATTTATTGTAACGGAAAGGAAGAGATAAAAAACTCAGGTCACTGGCGCACTTTTAATACTATTACGAATTAAGCAATATTTAATGTAAATGTATTCTAAAAATGTAAGCTATGGGTAATTGCCAGAAGTTGTTCTTGATTTGAACCCTTTTTGATTGCCACGTGATTGCTACAAATTTACTGTACCCAGGTCTTTAAGTAAAAGCGCATTTTTTGCAAACTTATTCATAGTTTATGTAAGCACACAGATAATAGTTCTGCTCAAAAGATAAAAAGAAAAGTTAAGTTTCGTAACAATATACGTTTTTAATTTAATCTGCATTAGAATCCGAATCACGCTTTTAATCCAATTCCATTCTCTCCGACTGCCTGGCAATGACGTTTGAATGGAGTCCAATTTGTATTTTTTACGCTTGAAACGGAATCGAAGATTAAATATTCTTTATAAAAGAATGTCCTACAAACGTTCCTAAATTTCAATGCCTTGTAAATGATTTTATTCGCCTACTACAAAAGAAACAGCGCGACAATAATTATGTTACTTGTAATCGTTTCAAATCGCTTATAATTTTTAATGTGAATTTTTATATACGAGAAACATCTTACAATTTTATTTTCCATCAGAAAATGAAGAATGGAATTTTATAATAAATGAAGTAAATAAAATTATGATAAATTGATGATATATGTGATTTTACATTTTGCAAGTACGAAAGAATAAATACCTATGTATGTATTTTATATAGGTTTTAATGCTTTCGATTTGATGTTCTCCTAGTCAATTACGACCACGGCGACAACTGCCGACTACCGTCGAGAGCCATCAACTGCGCAGGAGATATTATAGTGCCACAAGTGTACGCTCAAACACAGAGGCACTCACTCGTCCCAACCTACCCGCGCCCGATGTAACGCTGATGCGATAAGATCGGAGGCAGGCTAGGATGCAGTGTCAGAAACACGGGGGCAATCACAACACAACCAGACCCGAAAACCAACAATTTATGTTTTAGCACAAATGTTGGCTCCGGCTGGGATTCGAACCCAGGACCCACGGCTTAGAAGTCAGGTACTCTGACCACTAGGCCACGCGGTCGCGGGCGCTTTCGATGTAAAGCGATAATGATCTATCTCTACCCAGACTTTAACCTGTTATTTAAAAATTGTTATGAACCAACCATAGGCTGAAGCGTTTAAAACTTCGTAAGAGGTAAGGAGATTACGAATAATGGTATTTAGCAAAGTAATTAACGTCGCACGTGCTACATCCGCTTTATTAATGCTTTACTGGGACATAAGTATCGACTAGACACGCTGCAGTATGTAAATGATGACAACCAGGATGACGACCATCCTTCTTCAGAATTCCAGCTCAAAAATGAACTGACTTCAATCTTATACCCAAATACTAGTAATAAGGTATTCCGTTTATTGGTAGAAAGATTCCCTTGCAGGAATCCCTCTAGGTAAGTACCACCACAGTGCCAGTTATTCTGCCGCGAAGCAGTAGTGTATAACCACTGCATTTCGCCTTGAAGGGCACTGTATAAGTATAATTTACAGGCGATATAATTATTTATTCCTTTTCTTACACTTTTTCCTCCGACATGGAGATTTTTTTTTATTGCATAAAGTGACAAAGTGGCCACAACAGTGTGTAGTTCATGATGGTAGGATTCCTATGCAGGAATCCGTCTAGGTAGGTACCACCCCAGGGCCAGTTATTCTGCCGTGAAGCAGTAGTGTGTAAACATTACTGTGTTTCGGTTGGAAGGGCACTGAGAGCTAGCGTAATCACTGGGCATATGGGACTTAAGAACTGATGTCTCAGGGTGACGGGCGCATTGTGGTGTCACACTGTTCTGGGTGACACAGCATTTGTTATGGGCAGACGTTGCACTTATCATCAGATTAACATTTTGCTCTTTCCATCACTTACATCAATTAAAAAAAAAGAATTAAGAGCCGATGTCATGGTAAAGAGCGCAGTGCCATGTTACGCAGCTGCTTTTGGGTGACACCGCAACTTTTATGGGCAGGCGTGGCACTTTCCATCGGGTAAACGACTTTCTTGTCTCGCCCCTTACCTACATTAAACAAGTTTTAAGGGGCGACACACCTGCATTTTAATTCTTTATCAGCTCTACCTACTTCGTCAAGGATATAAATATTATGTAACACAGGAATGGAACACAAGAGTCCTAGATTCGATTGCCAGTGCCGGCACAATTAAAATTATTAACTACATTTTAAGTGCTCGTGCCCGTTGGTGAAGGAAAACATCGTGAGGAAATCTGCAGATGTGAAATAATAATTTTTACTAGAACAAAGCCATGGTAGCTCAGGGGCTAGGTGCTCGCTTTAAATTTCGTGGTACGCGAGTGACCTGGGTTCAATTCCCGGTGCCGGCACCACAAAAATTGTTAATTGCAATTTTAAGTGCTTACTTACCACGTGCTCGGCGGTGAACGAAAAACATGGTGAGGAAACCTGCATGTCTGAGAAATAAAAATATTTCGAAGACATGTGCAGTCCGCCAACCTGCATTGGAGCAGCGTGGCGGATTCTTCGTAGCTCCAAAACCCTCTCAGAAATGAGAGGAGGCCTGTGCTCAGCAGTAGGACATTTATAGGCTGAAACTTTACTTAACTTTTATCATTATATACTGTTTTTAAGACTGTGCAGGAATCCTCTTGGAATTTAATTCTCAGCTCAGTTCAGTTATTAAATGTTTGAGCGTGACCTGAAGCAGCAGTGGGAAATTTATAGGCTTTTTACAGGAATTTCCATAAAGTAGCAAAACTGATCGTTAATATTAATAAGAAATTAATTAAGTACCAACCCTAGTTCGCAGTCACGCACTATCACTCGACATCTATGTTCTTAAGTCGAATATTTTCCAACCTCGTCACCTCTCCAACACTGCATATTTAATAATATTCTCTATCACACTAATTTCATTCTTAAGCCAATAGCATATGGACTACAATAGTTGTATCAGAAAAATTTACCGCAGTCGCATTCGCCGTATTATGATTTACAATTCGTACGTTCTAAAATCAGTTTTCACGCTTAAGAATTAAGGTGCATATGGATTTTCAGTTAAAATTGTCGCGTAACGAATGATCACTGTACGTAGGTTAATGTGACCCATCAATCTTCACGTATGAATAGGATATTAAAATTGGAAGGGTAATATAGTGCTCTATACACGTGTTAGCTTTGTCTGTGTGCCGCCCCGGGTGACGCAACTCAGTCATCGTTGTACTTGCATTCAAACGAGTGCAACTTAAATCGTTCAGTTTTACGCGATTGCAGCGTGTAAATAAGCAGGCGTTGCATTGCATTTGCAAACAATTTTTTTATTTTTTTATTTTATTTTACTGGATTCCTATGCGGGAATCGGTCTAGGTAGGTACCTATCCAGGGCCAGTTATTCTGCCGTGAAGCAGTCGTGTGCAAACATTAGTGTGTTTCGGTCTGAAGGGCACTGTGAGCCAGCGTAATCACTGGGCATATGAGACTTAAGTGCTAATGTCTCAAGGTGACAGGCGCAGTGTGGTGCTACACAGAAATATTCTGAGTAACACATGCATCTGTTATGGGCAGACGTTGCGCTTACCGTCAGGTGAACGTTTTGCTCGTCTCGTAACTTTATCAAATAAAATAAAATCGGAGAACTTGAATCTTTATAATATCTGAGTGAGTACTTTTAGACACGGAGGCTACTTACTGTTCCCACATATTTGTAACTTCATGAATAGTTGTTGCAAATAGAGTCACATGTACAGTATCAATGCCGCTAGAGTTATTCACAGTAATATAAGATATTGTTCAGAAAATTTTGATGTATAAAAATTTCGAATATGTTGATGGAAAGGATGTTAGAAATACTGGTGGTAGGATTCCTGCAGGAATCCGTCTAGGTAGGTACCACCCCACGGCCAGTAGTTCTGCCGTGAAGCAGTAGTGTGCAAACATTACTGTGTTTCGGTTTGAAGGGCACTGTGAGCTAGCGTAATCACTGGGCATGTGAGGCTTAAGATCTTATGTCTCAGGGTGATGGGCACAGTGTGGTGTCACACAGAAATTTTCTGGGTGACATAGCATTTGTTATAGGCGGACGTTACACTTACCATCAGGTGAACGTTTTGCTCGTTTCATCACTATATCCAATAAAAAAAAACGATATAGTGAACAGAGTCTCAAAAGTCATAATGCAGATTTTTGGAGTATTGTTGAAATATCCATCTTATTTCTGACCAGCTGAAGCCGGCAACTATGTCCGCGTGGTTTTTGATTTTTTCTCTTTGATTTTCCGAAGTAAAACAGTGCAAGCTGTCTCTGTGACGAATTTCGTCAAGATCATCGCGAACGGTACTTTCGCATTTGTTAGGTAGGATACCTATGCGGGAATCCATCTACGTAGGTACCACCCCAGGTGCAGTTATTCTGTCGTGAAGCGGTAGTGAGCAAACATTACTGTGTTTCGGTCTGAAGGGCCCTGTGATCACTGGGCATACGAGATTTAAGAATCGATTTCCGACAGCGGCGACACCTTCCTAACCAACGAAAGCTACTCGTATCATATCAACATACTTAACTAGAAAAGTTAGGACGAGTGTCGCTGTACAATTGTGGCACTGTTATATCCTGCGCAGTTGATAAATTCAGACAGTTTTCGGAATTTGTCGCCGTGATCGAGATAAGACCAGAACAACTTCAAAAGAAATTGAGAAATAATTAAAATAGTTCCTGTACAGAAAGTTATTCAGTTCTATCCATCAAGAACTATTTGCATCCATACACTTATATGTACATAGCCTGGTTATCACTCCATCACTGTTTTACTGGTGGTAGGATTCCTATGCAGGAGTCCGTCTAGGTAGGTCTCACCCCAGGGCCGTTATTCTGCCGTGAAGCAGTATTGTGCAAACATTACTGTTTCGGTTTGAAAAGCACTGAGAGCTAGCGTAATCACTGGGCATATGAGACTTAAGAGCTGATGTCTCAGGGTGACGGGCGCAGTGTGGTGTCAAAGAGAAATGTTCTGGGTGATACAGCATTTGTTATGGGCAGAAGTTGCACTTACCATCAGGTGAACGTTTTGCTCGTTTCGTCACTTTATGAAATAAAAAAAAATCAAATAGCTGGCAGTCCTTAGCTGCATTTATACAAGGTAGTGCTCCGTAACTTTCTTCAACAGTTATAACGGCATTGGAGCTACATTGTCAATTCAGTCTGTGCCTCCATATGAGGGGGACTGTAAGTACCAACTTGATGATGTCCAACTGCTGGGTACGGTCTCTCCTGGGTACGTTTTTGAGAGGGAATGAGAGCTTTACTAGTGATAAGATTCCTATGCAGGAATTCGTCTAGGTAGGTACCACCCCAGGGCCAGTTATTCTGTCGTGAAGCAGTAGTGTGCAAACATTACTGTGTTTCGGCTTGAGGGACACTGAGAGCTAGCGTAATCACTGGGCATTTGAGACTTAAGAACTAATGTCTCAGGGTGACGGGCGCAGTGCGGTGTCACACAGACATATTCTGGGTGACACAGCATTTGTTGTGGGCGGACGTTGCACTTACCATCAGGTGAACATTTTGCTCGTTTTGTCACTTTGTACAATAAAAAAAAAGCTAAAATAGTCCCAGTGCCGATCGGCGAGCATTAAATAAGTTTTGTTTCTAAGATATGCTCCTAGTTTTAAGATTCCTGTGCAGAAATCCGTCTAGGTTACTACTGGTGGCAGGATTCCTATGCAGGAATCCGTCTAAGTAGGTACCACCTTAGGGCCAGTTATTCTGCCGTGAAGCAGTAGTGTGCACACATTACTGTTTCGGTTTGAAGGGCACTGTGAGCTAGCGAAATCACTGGGCATTTGAGACTTAAGAACTGATGTCTCAGGGTGACGGGCGCAGTGTGGTGTCACACAGAAATATTCTGGGTGACACAGCATTTGTTGTGGGCGGACGTTGCATTTACCATCAGGTGAATGTTTTGCTCGTTTCGTCACTTAATCAAATAAGAGTCAATCTCGTACTTACTATATTTAGGGCCAGTGCCCGGTTATAACCGTGACGTCATTACCATTTCCTAAATGTAATTTGTAGAATACGGTCATAATAAGATTCTAAATGACTTAACGTGTATTATACTTATCTACGTTAAACGTCTAATTAGCATTAAACACTTCGGCTATTCCATGTTATGTTAATATATCGCTTTACAATGTTACAAAACAGTAAATATTAAACAATCTACATTTTCAACTATTTCGTAACACTCTACACGCAATTAAACATTTCCACTGTCCTGGCCAAAAACAATCAGATCAAATTATCTCGCTTTGAAAAAAAACACCATACCAACTTAATTTACATATCTAAAAGTGTATTAACAACTTTAACACCAGTGTTATAAAGCTGAAAATGTAGTTGTTAATGTTATAGAACTGCATGTAGATGAATAGATCATTGGACACGCGTCGACAACTACGAACGCATTATGGGGGCCGATGACCCCCAAAATGTTTGACCTCTGTACGGTCTATAGATATGCTTAATTACGCCAAGTCGGGCCAAAGTTGTGTTTGAGTGAGATATTAGTTGCAGCGTGGGTTTGCGGTGGGTTAAACTAACTGTGAGGCGAGTGAATTGTAAACTTTGTTGAGAAGTCATCGAATGGTTTAGCAGCTAGTTGGTTTAATAGCCCGCTTAGTAGAACATGGTTATTAGATTTAAATGTATTTCACGTGTTAACCCCGGTAATTTGGAAACATACTAATGGGACTTCGAAGTGTTCTTTTTGGATCAAAGTGACGAGACCTACAAATCGTTCGCTGATTGTAAATGCAACGTGTGCCCATTACAAATGCTGTGCGCTCGTCACCCTGAGACATCAGCTCTTAAGTCCTATATGCCTAGTCCTCTAGTTATCAGTGCCGTTCAAACAGAAACAGTAATGTTTGCACAACTGCAAAACGGTAGAATATTTGGCACTGCATTGATACCTATCTATTATAGATCCTACCACTAGGAAAAAAATAGCTTGAGTCGTTCATAATAGCAGCCCGCAAACATCTTACTGCTTGGTCGTCACATGCCCGCTCTATTTTATGGGAGTCTGAAAATATAATACAAAATATACTTTTTCAAATTACATTGCACTAGCTGAAGCCCGCGACGTCGCCCGCGTTGATAGATTTTTTGAATATTGCAAGAGAACTACTTGATTTTGCGAAATGAAAATATCCTATGTCCGTCTATAAGATGCAATATTTCTCTGTGCCAAATTTTGTCACGATCGGTTCAGCTGTAAAGGTAACAAACAGACTGAGGGACAGAGAGAGTATATAATACTCGTATGTAGTTAGTATGGACGTATAGATTTTTTTTTTTGTAACACGTCGCAAATCAAATGTTGAAGTTGCTGTCAATTATGTTTATTTTGACGTTACATTTCATACTTATTCTGTTCTCCGAGTTTTCAGTGCGTAGTTCCAAAGACTCATGAAGATCTTCCCTAAAAGTCTTTTCTACCCTTTTGTCTAGTTTATTAAATACTCTTAAAAATTTATCAACATGTTTGATGGCTGGCTGAAACATTTTTTTTTTGTAAAGGGCAGCGACAGTAATGCCAACGCAGTATAACGTTGGACGCGTTTCGGTTGCTGCAGCCCTGCATTTTGTTACGTTAAAAACACTGTTATTGTCAAATGTTCTTCCACCCTGAATTACAACTTCTTTGTAAAAATATATTTTATGGTACACCTTTCTTTTCTTTTCTATATCACTTAACCCTAGTGAAACACTGGCCTAATTAAAACACAAAAATATATTTGTATGTCACGCTTATGTAACGTAATAGCAACTACCAATTTAGTGTTTTATTTTATTGGTGATGGGGTAGGAGAAACTCCCCATTTAAAATTGGCCCTGAACATGAGTCGCAGCACTTTTATGCAAATCATTGCACTGCGGTAGTCTGCCCGGCAATTACGGTTATTATAACAAATCAGGTAAGATATGGGCAGCCTTAAGTTGTACAATGGGCCGAAACGGGAAGACTTTTGTTGATTACATTAAAAAAAAATATTTTTAATATCACTGGCGATATATCTTGGCTAGTCATTAAGAACTAAGAAGGATAATATCACCAATCGATATCAATGATATCGAACAACTCACAGCCATGTTTTGATGTACAGCCAGCGATATAATCACAGGATTCTAGTTAAAAATCTTTGTTTATTTGGTAAAGTGACGAAACAAGCAAAACGTTCACCTGATGGTAAGTGCAACGTCTGCCCATTAAAAAATGCTGTGTCACCCAGAACATTTCTGTGTGAGACCACACTGGACCCGCCACCTGGAGACATCAGTTCTCAAGTCATATGCCCAGTGATTACGCTAGCTCTCAGTGTCCTTCAAACCGAAACACAGTAATGTTTGCACACTACTGCTTCACGGCAGAATAACTGGCCCTGGGGTGGTACCTACCTAGACGGATTCCTGCATAGGAATCCTACCGTTAGACCGCGTGGTCTAATGGCCAGAGCACCTGACTTCTAAGACGCGGATTCTTGTGCAAATACACAAATTGTTGATTTTCGAGTCAGATTGTGTCGTTCATGTGTAATTAATGTCTGTAAAACGCATCTACAATACAGAAGAAATCCTAGTGTGGGCCAGTTTTTCTTTAAACATTAAAAAAAACTAAAGTCAGTGGAAGTTTACGTTATACAGTAGAATTATTATAGGCTGCAATCATGATAATAATTGGTCTATTCTCACTTGGAAATAACAGTCATCCATATATAGCTCCAACGCAATTATCTAACTTCTTATATGAAGTTAATAGAAGCGGACCAATTATGGAAGCAAATAAATTTTAACAAAACCGGAAAATATCGTTATTAAATTCGCTCCATACAGTTTAAGAGACATTTAATTTTGCGACGGTGGCTTCGTTTTTGTAACTGAACATTAATCATTTCACAAAGAGCGTAAACTTTTTTAAGCATCGTCTAATGATCAAATTAACGCCGAATCCGTTATAACGTTTCCATCTGAAGTCTGAAGGCGTCACCAATTAACCGCTTTACGAGTGTAAAAGGTAAGCTATCGTTATAGTATTTTATTGAAAAACTGGGTGATGCCCGGTGATGCCTTCTTTACACATTTACATACACAGAATACGAGGCGATGAATTTTGTTAATTAATTTCGCTCAACTGCAAACAACAAGCAGAAAATTTCAACTCAGTCTAGGCAGGTACCAACCCAGGCCAGTTATTCAGCCGTGAAGCTGTAGTGTACAAACATTACTGTGTTTCGGTCTGAAGGGCTCTGAGAGCTAGGGTGATCATCGCAGTGTGGTGCTACACAGAAATGTTTTGTGTGACACAGCACTTGTAATGGGCGAACGTTTCACTTACCGGGTGAACGTTTAGCTCGTTCTCACTCTCTCGTTACTTTATCCAATAAAACATACAATGAACGAATGAACTACGCGCATGGAATATTACGATACGACTCGTGTCGATGTTTGTTCTTATTCAGAAACATTCGCGGGCGTACAAAAACACACCAAAGTTATGGAAGAAAGTGACGAAGCGAGCAAACTGTTCACCTGATGGACAGTGCAACTTCTGCCCATAACAAATTCTGTGTCACTCAGAACATTATTGTGTGCCACATACTGCGCTCGTCATCCTGAGACATCAGTTCTTGAATCATATGCCTAGAAATTACTCTGGCTATCCATAAGGTCCAAAAAGTCACCCTTCAGACCGAATCATTGCATACAATGCTACATGGCAGAATAAGCGATGATATCTTTTTACAAATTATTTCGAACCATTGCCAGTTACCATCACGTGTATTTGTGTATATGTATGTGTGTATCTATGTGAGTTTATATGCATGAATGTGCATATTTGTGTATTTATCATAATTAAATATTGCTATCAACATCATCATCATTTCAGCCTATCACTAGTCCACTGCTGAACATAGGACTCCGCCATAGGTTGCCGCAAAAGTTTGTAGCTCTTATTTTGAGGGGAATTTTGTCATAGTTGCCACGCTTGGCAGGTGGGTTGTCAACCGCAGTTTTTTTATTCAAACTTTCCGGGAAGATGCTGCTGCTCATCGTCTGGTTTTAATTTTCCCTCTGTCAACTTTTACGAGACCTACGGGATGAGATGGGGGGAATATTGCTATGTATTTATTTAATATTTATTTTTAGTATTTCATCTAATTGTATTTTATACTTCTTAATTGCTTTTAAAGTTCTACTAATGAGTTCATTTTTGAGTTTTCACCTGTCACCATGTTTCACTACGCTCTGGGTTGACTGGCAGAGAATGTCAATAGGCATTAAGGCCGCCCCCTTAGGTAGAGACTAGACTCGTACTGGTGGTAGGATTCCTATGCAGGAATCCGTGTAGGTAAGTACCAGTTGTTCTGCCGTGAAGCAGTAGTGTGCAAACATTACTGTGTTTCGGTTTTAAGGGCACTGTGAGCTAGCGTAATCAGTGGGCATATAAGACTTAAGAACTGATGTCTCAGGGTGACGGGCGCAGTGTAGTGTCACACAGAAATATTCTGGGTGACATAGCATTTGTTATGGGTAGACGTTGTACTTTACATCAGGTGAACGTTTTGCTCGTATCGTCACTTTTATGAAATAAAAAAAAAACAATACCTTCGTCGCCGTTTACGACATCTCGGTAGGAAAGAGTTACCTATTGTATTAATAAATAAATAAATAAATATTATTGGCGTCTTACGTAACAAAAAACAAATAATGTTTTACAATGACAAAAATAGATAAACTTATGTTAAACATGTTAATTAGAGTATTTTTAAACTGATGTTTTATTATTGTAGTAACTCGTAATATATGGTAGTAACAGCAGGTCGCTAGGTTAACAATAGAGGTTATGAGGTTAATGACTTCATTTTAAGCGTGAGCTTTCTAATGAGCGTTGCTGTAAAACGTCTCAAGTAAATGCTTTATTATTCCCTAGGTATAGCATATTTAACATCATTATCTGAAAATGTTATTTGGATTGATTGTTACAACTTTGTTGCTGTGATACGTAACAAGACTATCAAGTTAACCATGTGTTTTTTAAGGAAGAGATGAGAAAAACTTTCACTTGATGGTAAGTGCAACGCCTGCCCATAATAATTGCGGTCTCAACCTGTATCAGCGTAATAAATTCGTTGGTGTAAATCTGTTGCAATAACTTCCCTTCAACAAAATTTACTAAATCTGTACAATTTGTAAAATGAGCTAAAACTTTCCTTTTGAATGCGTATTTGCTAGAGAGTTGTGTTAGATTTTCAGGTAGCGCATTCCATAGTGGAGCAGCTTGGACAGCAAATGATAATGAAGAGAAAGCAGAGCGGTGAAGTGGAATAGAGAGACTCAAAGTCTCCAAATAACGAAGATGTCGGTTATGAGTGTCACACAAGAACTGAAACTTTCGTTTAAGGTAATCAGGCTAGTGGTTATCAAATAAAAGCGAGAAAACTGTGGAAAGTATCCTGAGATGCCTTCGTTGACGAATAGGAAGCCACTTTAACTGAGAGCGGAACGAGGAAACATGATCAAACTTGCGAAGACAAAAGATGAAACGGATACAGTTATTTACGAGACGATCCAGCTTGTCCAGAAGATTATCATTAATATCAAGATAACACACATCAGCATAATCAATTATAGGAAAAATAAGAGAGTGCACCAGAGTTATCTTTACCTTGACCGGAAGAAAGTTTCTAAGGCGATTCAGAGCAATTAGTTTTATTTAACTGGTGGTAGGATTCGTTTGCAGGAATCTGTTTAGGTAGGTCAAAGCAGGGCCAGTTATTCTGAAGCAGTAGTGTACAAACATTACTGTGTTTCGGTCTGAAAGACACTGAGAGCTAGTGCAATTACTGGGCATATAAGACTTAAGCGACTTGTTATGGGCAGACGTTGCACTTTCCATCAGATTTTGCTCGTCTCGTCCCTTTCTCAAACTTTGTGTTACCTGGATACGTTAACTGAATATGTATTGTAAATTTACTAAAAATAATACGCAGAATGTGATTGAACAGCCCCGTGGCCTCGACGTCAGACCAGAATAACAGCTGATATCCCTGTCACCTGCCCCAGGTGCGTGCGACAAGTGCGATTTTTAAACACGCCTATATCTGCGGGAAGGATGGGGCGAAATAGTCTCAATAATAAATTACATGATAATTGATTTTTCGATTTTGCCGAACAGGGCTCACGAACATGTTTTATTATTCTAAGCTCGTGTAAATGACTAATTGAAATCTACTATCGTTTTTTTACAATTACAATGTAAACCAAAAATCTATAGTTGTTATAGTGCTGAGATGTTTGCAGTGTTGAGGTGATCGCTGCCTAACTATGTCTACATCTACATAATACTGTAATTGCACATTATTTTAAAAAGGAATAAAAAGAAAAAATGCCTTCGCTGGGTTTCTAGCTGGTTCTTCCCAGGATTTAGGCATTTTTTGCGAACCAGTGTAGTTTAAAAAATGACGTTCAATAAGTATTACGTAAATAGTCTATGTTCAATCAAAAATGATTCTATTCTTTTTTTTCGGTGATATAATTGCTGTTAGTCTTTTTGGCTTTTACAGCTTCATCGGATACTGTGCTCACGGGCCAGGGGCCCGCGTGCCAGGGGCCCGCGTGCTAGGTTTGGTTTGACCTCTATTCTATTATGCGTCTGTGGTAGCTTTTGTTACTAACATTAGCTCTATGCTTTACACATATCTACGAGTAATTAAAGATAGATTAACGTTTTTCTTTTAAATATTAATAATAAATAACAGCTTATTTTATATTTAATTGTAATATATAAAGATAAAGAGCGTTTTTACAAAAATAGCTTGTTTGCTTATAACAGTTAAAAATGAGCCAAGTAGCAACACGTTCACCAGATGGTAAGTGCAAATGCCCATAACAAATGCTGTGTCACACAGAACGTTTCTGTGTTGCACCACACTGCGCTCGTCACCCTGAGACATCAGTTATTAAGTCTCATATGCCCAGTGATTACACTAGCTCTCAGTTCCCTTCAAGCCGAAACGTAGTAATGTGCTCACACTACTGCTTTACGGCGAAATAACTAGCCCTGCGGTGGCACGGATTCCTGCATAGGAATCCTACCACCAGATGTTGGATTGCATGATTTAATTCTGAACGAAGCTTAATGAATGTTAATGAGTGAAAGCGTTGACAGGAATGAACGGTGGAGTGGTTATACATATATATGTAAGGAATCATCATCATTTAAGCCTATCTCTATTTCACTGTCGAACATAGATCTCCCTCATAGATTGCCTCAAAAGCTCTCAATTTACGGGGGTTTCATAAAGATGACGCCCAAGGAATGAGATAGGGTGGCAGACTCTCTTAAGCTGCCATCACACGGCTTATTTAAGAAATGAGTGTTGCAAAAAAGACATGTTTTTCGATATAGTATAAAGTTAATAAAACCATTGTAAGACTTTGTGGGCTATAACATACATACATACATAAGATCACGACTGTATCCCATAAGGGGTAGTCAGAGACTGGGCACTCACTGCAAAAGCAGATGACTGCCACAATCCACGTTTCACCAAAACAATATAATGCACTTGGTGTGATAGGTGGTGAGCCCATCGCCACCATGCGTTGTTGGGTGCACAGTGCAGTTTAATTCCTTACTCGCCTTTTACGAGATCCATTGGATGAGATTGAGTGGTAGTATTCTTTTAACGAGCCGCCACCAAACGGGCTATAACGTGTAACTAAAAGTATTAAAATTTATAGTCAAAGTTAAATTTTATCTACAATGCTTGTAAAATGGCATGGCTTCCGATGGATGACGAAATAACCATATATAAAAAGTCACACCGAAATCCGCAGATAGGTAGCAGCGTCAAACCTGCAAAACATTTGCTACAGAGATTGCTAGTACGTGCGCCAAGCATGGTAATTACGGTAAACTTGTAACAGCACGGTGGTAGTGATGAAATAATTTATAAATACTAACATTACCTGATTACAATTAAAAAAATATAATACAACGTCATTGACTTAGTTTTAATACTATATATACAACAACTGTAATTTAATACTAGCACGTTTTTTAATTAAAAATAAAATAAAAGACGAAACTTTAAAATCTGTACCAACAATGCCACCTCTCCCCAATTTCATTCGACGCGTAAGCGCCTGCGCACGTCGCATTTATCCGCTGCCGATCGGCCAATGACGGTGTTTCGGCACTGGCGTTACAAAACCGGCCCGTCAGCTGACTGCCGGTCGGCTATGGAATTTTTGTGAATGAGGCATCCGAGGGGTTCCGTAGTAGTCGTAACGGGGGTCGTAACGTTTGTAACATCTGTTTAATTTTTAGTGAATGATCAATTTGTCTTTTTTATTGGATAAAGTGACGATACGAGCAAAACGTTCACCTGATGGTAAGTGCAACGTCCGCCTACAACAAAAGTTGTGTCACCCAGAACATTTCTGCTTGATATCACACTGCATCCATCACCCTGAGGCATAAGTTCTTAAGTCTCGTATGCTCAGTGATTACGCCAGCTTGTCTTCCCGAACTGCTGTCTGAATTCATGTTTAACTTTTGAGCTTAAAAGAGGTTGTCACGTTGACATCAAATTTATTATGAAAGCAATAGGTTTAATTGCATGACGCAAATATTTCTTTTAAACTTCAAAAATAAAGCAAGACATATTATAGTTTCAGTTTACCTATTTCAACATATTAAATATGTTTCTTCTTTGTTGAAGTTACTGCTGGTGGTAGGATTCCCGTGCCGGAATCCGTCTAGGCAGGTACCACCGCAGGGCCAGTTATTCTGTCATGAATGTCACACTACTATTGTGCAAACATTACTGTGTTTCGGTGTGAAGGGCACTGAGAGCTACTGCAATCACTGGGTGGGTACATGGGACTTAAGAATTGATGTCTCAGGGTGACAAGCGCCGTGTGGCGTCACACAGAAGTGTTCTGGGTGACGCATTTGTTACGGGCAGACGTTGAACTCCATCATGTGGACGATTTGCTCGTTTTGTCACTTTGTACAATAAAAAAGAGTGAACATGCTTACGCATTCCTGATAGTAAATGGTAACTGTGGCTAATATAAATATATCCAGCTTCAATATATATATCCGCTCCTGTGCGGGTTGGCGGATTTCACGTGTCGTCGAAATTTCAATATCATGTAGATTTTCTCACTATGTTCTCCCTCGTTACCAAATACGTGAAAGAGCACTCAAAACTACAATGAACAATTATTTAAAACAACATTCAGTACAATCTTCCCCTTTTTTTCTCTGTGTATAATCCATACTAATATTAAAAATGCGAAAGTAACTCTCTCTGTCTTTCTGTTTGTTACAATTTCACAGTTCAACCGTATAAACGATCCTGACAAAATTTAGCAAAGCGGTAGCTTGCATCCTGCAGAGGGACATAGGATTCTTTTTATCTGGAGAATCATATAGGTACCACGGTATTTAAAAAACCTATATCCATATGATGTACTGGTGGTAGGATTCCTATGCAGGAATCCGTCTAGGTAGGTACCACCCCAGGGCCAGTTATTCTGCCGTGAAGCAGTAGTGTGCAAACATTACTGTTTCGGTTTGAAGGGCACTGAGAGCTAGCGTAATCTCTGGGCATATGGAGACTTAAGAACTGATGTCTCAGGGCGACGGGCGCAGTGTGGTGTCACACAGTAAAATTCTGGGTGACACAGTATTTGTTATGGGCAGACGTTACACTTACCATCAGGTGAACGTTTTGCTCGTTCCGTCACTTTTATGAAAAAAAAACATGGACGAAGTTGCGGGCATCGGCTAGTTTATAACAATTTGTTGATTTGTTTCAAGTGAAATTTTTATAGTTAATCCTGTTTTATTAATTTTTAATGATATTCTTAACACGTTTTTTCTATATTTTACAAGCTTTTATTTCACATGCTTTCTTTATAATCTTGTAAGTTAATTTGACGTACTTTCCAATATCCGATTAACTAAAATTTGTCATATCCGAGCCTCGCTGAAAATGCAATAATATGGTACCACGAAGCTTGTCTGATGATGGAGCCGAAAGTTAGCCATAGAAACGAAATGAAATAGAAAAGAAATGAAATAGACAAGAAAATAAAATGAAATGAAAATATTTGTTCTTCAACGTAAGAACAAGTAAGTAGTCGAACATTATAAATAAATTTACAAAGAACAGTCTCATAGAATACCAAAGCACGCTCCATGACAAATTGTTATACAAGATTTAATAACAAATGAATAAGACCGTCGCCGTGTGGTGGCGGCTTAAGAGAATCTACCACCCCATCTCATCCCGTGGGTGTCGTAAAAGTCGACAGAGGGAAAATGAAAACCAAAAGATGGGCAGCAGCATCATTCTGGAACATCTGAAAAAATAAACTGCGGTTGCCAACCCGCCTGCCAAGCGTGGCAACTATGGCAAATCCCCCCCAAAATAAGAGCTACAAACTTTTGTGGCAATCTGTGGGGGAGGCCTATGTTCAGCAGTGGACTAGTGATAGGCTGAAAAGAAGAAGAAGAAGAAGAATAAGAATTGCAAACACGGGCATACCAGCCTCAATTAAGCGAGATAGCTCCCTCATATTTGAGATTGGTGCCGATAGGTGCCCGGCAGGGTAGAATAAACACCTACTTCTTTCCTGCCGAGGTGTCGTAAGAGGCGACTAAGTTATTGTACGGACAGCCTTTATACGTGCAGAACAACACCATAATATGCAATGCTGTCACTATACTGCTCATGGAAAGGTAATGGGTGGTTTGCCACTCGTCACGTCTCGTTTTGGGTGAAAAGTGGGCTACATGTGTGGTTTCTACCTACCTCTTAATATGAGAAAAGGCGTGATTTATTTTGTCAGGCCTTAGCAACATTAGAAGCCCGTTTTTTCGTAGAAGAAGGGGCAAACGAGCAAGTGGGTTACCTGATGGTAAGTGATCACGGCCGCCCGTGAACACCCGCAATACCACAGGAATTCCGGGTGCATTGCCGGTCTTTGAGAAAGGAGTAGACTCTTTTCTTAAAGGTCCCTATGTCGTAATTAGTATTAGAAAATTTCTCTGTCACACCACACTGTGCCCATCACCCTGAAACATAAGTTCTTAAGTCTCATATGCCCAGTGATTACGCTAGCTCACAGTGCCCTTCAAACCGAAACACAGTAACGTTTGCACACTACTGCTTCACGGCAGAATAACTGGCCCTGGGGTGGTGCCTACCTAGACGGATTCCTGCACAGGAATCCTACCACCAGTAAAAAAATATTTTTACATGAAAGCACCTGCTTAATTTTTCTGCTTAACTCGTGGTTGACTGGTAGAGACATTAAGTCCGCCAATTGTACATTTACTGTGCAATAAAGATTTTAAATAAATATATGTTTTTTTTTTCTTCTATCTTCCTATTTTGTTAGCATTGGGGATAAAACCAAGTCACTCGCTTACTTAGAACTTGAAGGCGAGCGTCCCTGCACGGCATGATATTTCAAAATTTTTAGGGTAATTGATACGTAAAAATTATTATACGTGCTCTGCCGATAGGAGTCCGGCAAAGTAGAACACCTACCTATTTCCTACCGAAGTGACGTCAGAAGCGACTAAGGTATTGTACGGACAGGCTTTATTCGTGTAGAATAATATTGAATGCTGTCACTATACTGCTCGTGGGAACGCAATGGGAAGTAGGATTTCTTTATCTCGTACCAAAATGGCAGCGACGTGGTTCGCCAGTAAAATGAAATTTAGGGCACCGATCAGAATTTGACCAAATTTACATGAAACCATCTACGTAACTCCCTATCTAATAAAATATCATTAGTATCAGTTCATGAACAAAGAATTTATGTCTGTACTTATATAAAAAATGTATACGTATAATGTATAGTATAATATATGTATAAGTCGGATAATGGTTAATAATCTGGCAGAAGAAGCATGAAAAAAAGATTAATGCTGTTGAAATGATAACGTATAGCCAGCTATTCGCTGGAGTGACTTTGATGGATAAACAGAGAATCAACTTTTTTTTTTTTTTTTATTGGATAAAGTGATGAAACGAGCAAAATGTTCACCTGATGGTAAGTGCAACGTCTGCCCATAACAAATGCAATATTACCCAGGAAATTTCTGTGTAACACCACACTGTGCCCATCACCCTGAGACAGTCTTAGGTCTTAAGTCTCATATGCCCAGTGATTACGCTAGCTCACAGTGCTTCAAACCGAAACACAGTAATGTTTGCACACTACTGCTTCACGGCAGAATAACTGGCCCTGGGGTGGTACCTACCTAGACAGATTCCTGCATAGGAATCCTACCACCAGTAAACACTACTACTTGACACAACTTACTACTACAACTTGATAAGAGAACGTTGCGCTGTGGTAGAGATGTAGTGACAAAGATAGAGAAAGGGATGCTTAGATGGTTTGGACACGTAGAGAGGATGGATGAAAGAAGATTGATGAAACAGATTTATGAGGCGAGTGTGAATGGTAAGCCAGTAAGGGTCGACGTAGGCGAACGTATTACGATCAGTTCGAAATCGTTTTAAGGAAAGGCCACGTCAAAAGTACCGGCAACCGACGAGCTTGTATGAAAACACTAATGGAAGTAGAGGAAGCTAAATATGTGTGTAAGGATCGTAGCAAGTGGAAAGATGTGGTCTCTGCCTACCCCTATGGGAAAGAGGCGTGACTCTACGTATGTATGTAAGTCGGTTAAAAAGCTGTGAAAATTTAAAAAATGTATCAGTTTCTATTAGTCAGTCTATTTTTAATCCGACATATCCTTTACGACACTCTTAAATTATTTATTAGTCTTTCACAACATTTAAATTTAAACAAAACTCATGTACGCGTTTAAAGGGTTATTGCGTCGTTATATATTTTAAACGATTGGCATGATAATTATCTAATCACAAGCAATAAGCATCTGTCTGTTACAAAACAGCGCACATCTGCTGATTGAATGAATTTCTATAACAGTCCAAGGTTCTATCCCCCGACGACAAATTATGGACATAAAAGACACATGGCTCTGCATCTGCTCTCTATTAAATACGATGTCATATTAATATTATTTCGCGAGTGCTGTGTTAATTTACAATAAGACGATGATAAAAATACATCTATGATGAAGACTTCGTGGCAGAGTGTTCAGAGTGCCTGACTAATACGCTCAAACATTTAATAACTGAACTGAGCTGAGAATTAAATTCCAAGCAGATTCCTGCACAGTCTTAAAGACAGTATATAATGATAAAAGTAAAGTAAAGTTTCAGCCTATAAATGTCCCAATGCTGAGCACAGGCCTCCTCGCATTTCTGACAGGGTTTTGGAGCTAGGAACAATCCGCCACGCTGCTCCAATGCGGGTTGCCGGACTGCACATGTCTTCGAAATATTTTTATTACTCAGACATGCAGGTTTCCTCACGATGTTTTCCTTCACCGCCGAGCATGTGGTAAATCAGCACATAAAATTGCAATCAACAATTTTAGCGGTGCCGGCACCGGGAATCGAACCCAGGTCACTCGCGTACTATGAAATTTAAAGCGAGCGCCTAGGTACCTTGAATATGCGGATGTGACTTGTCCAAAAATGACTGCCTCATGGTTTTTCAGAAAAAATATGCAAGGTAATTTTACGTAATGCAAACTATTCAATATAATTAATAGAATTTGGCGTTACTTTGCGGAAATCCATTATAATAAAAGAAAGGAAAGTTAATTTGCGAAGATCCGCATGCAAATTTTAAAATGGTGTGTCATCATCATCATCATCATCATTTCAGCCTACCATAGTCCACTGTTGAACATAGGCCTCCCCCATAGATTGCCACAAAACACGGTCCTGAGCCACCTACACCCATCGACTTCATGCAAAACCGTGTAGGTCGTCGCTCCATCTAGTGGGGGGTCGCCCTACACTGCGTGGGTATATAAACGGTGTGTATTACCTAGTTTTTGATGAGCACCCACCGCCGCCACCAGATACCCTCCACCACTACAACACTGCCACTAGGCAATACACACTACAGAAGTCGAGAATAATGCCTCGTTTTGAAGAGCCGTGTCGCTCCCGGTGGCCATATTGGTTTTGCTTGTGCACGCTGTTGAGGGAGGGCGGGCGGTTCTTTTCTAGCTAGGTAATACAAAACATTTTAAATTTGCATGCTGATCTTAGCAAATTAACTTTCTTCCCTTTATTGCAAACTATTCATGCAAGCCTGGTTCGCGAACTGATACATCATTACATCAATATCTCATAATAACATAAACATAAAATAAGTCGTTCAAGCGCTTAACTAGGACATCAGGACGTCTGTCGTCTCAGACCCGTGACCATGGGTGCTGTAAATCGCACGAAACGGCGGGTTATAAACAGAAAACATTAAACGATGTAAAATCCGTGTCATTCATTTTTTTTTATTTTTTTTATGATAGAAAGAGATGAGGCGAGCAAGTCGTTCACCGATAACAAATGCTGTGTCATCTTGAACATTTCTGTATAGCGCCACATTGCGCTTGTCACCCTGAGACATCAATTCTTAAGTCTCATATGCCCAGTAATTATACTCGCCATCAATTCCCTTTAGATCGAAACACAGCAATGTTTGCATACTACTGCTTGACGCCAAAATAACCGACATTGCGATGATACCTATGTAGACGGACTCCTGAATAGGAATCACAACAGCAGTGGTATATATTGGTAATCCTGTATGGTTGTGACATAATTCAATAAAGACAATCAATTAATGACAGTGTCACTTTCGTTTATTATTATTATAACACTTACATGGCACTTACACAAACACTGCCGTGTCGAGCCCTCAGGGTCGCGCGCTCCCCTTAATTTAACAGTACGCAAGTGACCTGAGTTCAATTCCCGGTGCCGACACCTCTAAAATTGCTTCACTTACTCGTGCTGGAACCAGTATGTCGTAGGAATAAAATTATATCTATACAAATTAATAAAATTTAAGTGTCTGTTTGTAATAAAAAATAACAGCTTTTTACTCGATGTTCACCGGTTGAACCGTGAACGCGCGTTCGCGTTTATATGTATGGATTCCTACTTCCAACAGGGCACTGAGAGCTAGCGTAATCACTGGGCATATGAGACTTAAGAACTGATGTCTCAGGGTGACGGGCGCAGTGTGATGTCACACAGAAATACAGCATTTGTTGTGGGCGGACGTTGCACTTACCATCAGGTGATCGTCTTGCCGGTTCCGTCACTTTTATGAAACTAAAAAAAGGCATTGCAACGCGTGACGTTAGCTGGGTCTTTATAAAAAAAAACAGAATTATATTTTTTTTTACACATCCGCAATGTGCTCCTTTGCGTGCTGATTTAAATTATTATGGATTAGTATCTGTTAATACATCTGCTGTTCAGGGTTACTTCGACAGCTTGTGTTTGTCCACACGTTGACATCACTTCAAGGCTCTACGAATGTTGATAATTTTTATGAAATAACGAATGCTATAAAAATTATCTTTAACTCCAAAATGAAAGTGGAGCATTAACACAAAGGCTATTGATTAAGGAAATCAATGAGGGCTTTAGATAAATAAATACGAAAAGGTCGGTGTGGCCATGAAATACATTGCAACGGCGTTTAAAAAGAATATCTTATAAATATTATTAATTAATAATCTCAGAACTCGACTACCTGAACTACTCAGAACTCGATGACCGCCGTGGAGTAGTTACAGTACCTGACTCTTACGATGCGGGACCTGGGTTCAAATCTTGGTCGGAGCCAACTTATATACAAAAATTAAATTTTTTGGGGTTGTCTTGAGCATTAGCCGATAGGTGTCCGGCAGAGTAGAAAAGCCTTTACCTACCTCTTTCCTACCAAGGTGTCGTAAGACGGAACTAAGGTATTGTACAGGCAGCCTTTAGAAGAGAACCATAATATGCAATGCTGTCATTATACGGTAGTGGGAACGCAATGGGGAGTAAGAATGTTTTAACTCGTACCAAAATGGTAGTAACTGGCACTGCGGGGGTACCTATTATACGGATTCCTGCATAAGAATCTTACCATCAGTGAATTAATTGGTTTCTTTTGTTATTTCTTAGAATTAATTTGTACGAAATCGCCCGCTCTGAGGCCCATCGTCTGATACTTATTCTTTCGGAAATTATGTTAGCAGAATTGCCACTTGTGCTCAAGTAGGCGCTTTTTTCGTGCCGGCCTCCTTCCTCTTTATATTTACACCCCATTCCGTTTCACTGTTCAGCGATATTATTTCTTGGATTTCATAATGGTCCATTCGGGCTTAGTCTCCCCTCTCCTAATTCTTCCTTTTACTTATTAATTGTGAGCGGATTACTTTGATTGTATTAAGTTGTGAATTTATGTTGAACATTTTTACTCATTGCTTATGTGAAGAGGAAACTTTACACCATTTTTTAAGCATATTGCGAGCACTGAGATTGTGAGAGTGTGAGTGTGAGAGAATGTGTGTTTACATTATTAAAGTTTAAAAGGAAAATAGGTGTCAAAATACATTCAATTAAATAAAATAAAATATTTTTTTATGTGATTAGGTGACGAAACGGGAAAACGACAAGAAAGTGTCACAAAAAAACTTTCTGTGTGACTCCATAATGCGCCCGTCACCCATCATGAAGACTAGAGAAGAGCTAGCGCGGATTTATCTGGTGGTGCTGGTATCCAGATAAATGGATTACCGCAAAGTAACGCCTGATTCCATTAACTAAATAATATTTTATTCAAGTTCTTTGTTAACTCTAATTTTATTATTTTATAGTGGCCAGATAATAAGCAAAGTGGATATAAGTACAGTATGCGTTATTATCAAAATCCATAAGATTCACAGATTGCTATCGTTTTTCAAACCCCTACAGATTATCCTGAGCTCCACTCTACAGTATTGCCATTACAAATTACTGTGGTTTTGGTAGATTTTTTAATAATCTTTAATTAGGTAATAGAATCAGGCGTTACTTTGCGAAAATCCATTATAATGAAGGAAAGTAAGTTAATTTGCTAAGATCCGCATGCAAAATATAACTCGACGGCCGTCTGTCGTAGAGTCTACGACACTTGATAATGCCTCGTTTTGGGGCGAAACACGTGTCGTGTTCTCGACTTCAGTGGTGTATGTATCTAGTGGTAGTATTGTAGTGGTTAGTGGAGGGTACCTGGTGGCGGTTCCTGGTGGCGGGTTTAGTTTTCTTGTGCACGCTACTGAGGGTGGGCGGGCGGTGCTCTTCAAAAAACTAAGTAATATACACAATTTTTATATTTTGCATGCGGATCTTAGCAAATTAACTTACTTTCCTTCATTAATCTTTGATTAAGTGACGTAAGTGTTATAAGTATCAATATTGCCGAGATTGAAAACATTTTTTTTTATTTCATAAAGTGACGAAACGAGCTAAACGTTCACCTGATGGTAAGCGCAACGTCTGCTCACAACAAATGCTGTGTCACCCAGAATATTTCGGTGTGACACCACACTGCGCCCGTCACCCTGAGACATCAGTTCTTAAGTCTCAAATGCCCAATGATTACGCTAGCTCACAGCGCCCTTCAAACCGAAACACAGTAATGCTTGCACACTACTGCTTCACGGCAGATTAACTGGCCCTGGGGTGGTACCTACCTAGACGGATACCTGCATAGGAATCCTACCACCAGTGAAACATGGGAAATAACCCTAGTAACTTCACACCTGACACTATAACATCTGCTGCTTAGTCGATAGACAGTATTCGGAAGTTGTAGTCGTTGTTGAAAACCGGCCAGGAGGACATCATCATTTTAAATTATGACATAATGCCACGTGCTATTTAAATTACTTCATTTAAAATAAGCTTCGTGCTTGACCGTACTTGATGGAAGAAGTAAGTAGGCAAAACAAATACCTTACATTAGAGATTTTTTTTTTTATTTCACTAAAGTGACGGAACGAGCAAAACGTTCACCTGATAGTAAGTGTAACGTCTGCCCATAACAAATGCTGTGTCACCCACAAAATTACTGTGTGTCACCACACTGCGCCCGTCACCCTGAGACATCAGTTTCACATCAGGTACCACCCCAGCGCCAGTTATTCTGCCGTGAAGCAGTAGTGTGCAAATATTACTGTGTTTCGGTAGGAAGAGCTAGCGTAATCACTGGGCATATGAGACTTAAGAACTTATGTCTCAGGGTGATGGGCACAGTGTGGTGTCACACAGAAATTTTCTGGGTGATACAGCATTTGTTATAGGCAGACGTTGCACTTGCTATCAGGTGAACGTTTTGCTCGTTTCATCACCTTATCCAATAAAAAAAAACACTACTGCTTCGAGGCAGAGCAACTGATCCTGCGGTTTCTAGACGTATTCCTGTCTGTATTATTCTACCTGCATCATTCCAGAGACGCTGTCCTTCCATTGGTATAATGTGAATTCTTTCTTCTTTGACGATGCAGTCCAGCAGTGGACTATGAAAAGGATGTCTGTGATGATGATTTTAATCTTAAATATTAGCCATAAAACTTTGAGAGTAACATATTTCCCACTTTTGTTAAGTATCGCCCGCCTGTCTGTAAGAGCGTGCATTTGCCAATTATTTTAGAGTAGTTCTTAACAAAGTTCGTGAATCTTAGTTAATTAACTTATTATCCCTGTTCGTAGCGGGTCTCCGCAAAGTAGCGTCTGCTTCCAGCAACGATAATTTTATTTGGAATAATGACAACGTTACAATTTGCTGCGTTACCTCTTATTGGATAATGTTTAACACATACATACAATCAGACATTTTTCCCATATAAGAGATCCGTAGCCCACTTTTCGCCCCCGCGGGAATCACGACGTGACGGGCGGCTAAATACGTAGCCGCCATTTTGGCACGAATAAAAAAATTCTTACTCTCTATTAAGACCACACGAGCAGTATAGACAGCATTGCATATTCTGATGTTATTCAGCACGAATAGAGGCTGTCCGTACAATACCTTAGTCGCCTCTTACGACACCTCGGTAGAAATAAGGTATGTGCTATTCTATTCTGTCGGATAAATTAGGTTAATAATCAGCGGTTATTAAGGAGAGTTCTCCAAATTTATGAACTGAAATCTGTATGGACTCGAATCTAGTTTTCACTCTTGGATAGCTTCGAAAAGATTTATCGTACAATAATAAATATTTTAATCTTTTCTTTTGTCACAGGCCTCTACCAAGTTTCCCCTAGGAAAATTTACTGTTATCGCCACGCATGGAACTCGAATTGCCGATCGCCGTCTGACTGCTATCAATCACCAACCTGGATAATTTTTACTGGTGGTAAGATTCCACAGGAATCCGTCTAGGTAGGTACCACCCCAGGGCCACTTATTCTGCCGTGAAGCAGTAGTGTGCAAACATTACTGTTTCGGTCTGAAGGGCACTGTGAGCTAGTGTAATCACTGGGCTTAAGAGACTTAAGAACTGATGTCAACTGATTGGCGCAGTGTAGTGTCACACAGAAATGTCCTGGGTGACACAGCATTTACTATGGGCAGACGTTGCACTTACTATCAGGTGAGCGTTTTGCTCATTTCATCACTTGAACCAATAAAAAAAAATTATGACTGTCAAAATTAGGAAGGTTAACGGAAGCTTTTTATTAACATTCGTTGGCTTGACCTGTTTATATGTATGTAATTAACAATGTAATAAAATCTTTCTATTCACTTCACCCACTTTCAAACGTCTGAAGAATATTTCCTGTGCTGAAATCCATCTAGCCAAGTACCACCCACGGCCAGTTATTCAGGAAGCAGTAGTGTGCAAACATTACTGTGTAAGCATTGTAAACATTTCGGTTAGTGTCGTGTGTGCTGCCTCACTGCAATGTCCTGGATGACGCAGCAATTGTCATGGGCAGACGTTGCACTTACCATCAGGTGAACGTTTTGCAAGTCTCATCCCTTTTTGCAATTTAAAAAAAGATTTTGCAAACTATAACCTGGCATTCTCAACAGAATCATCAGCTCGTTGCTGATAACGCGTGTTTTTAGCTTTTAGACTGTAATGTGATTATTTGTGGGCGTGACGAGTCGAGCAAATCGTTCATTTGGTGGTAAGTGCAACGTCTATCCATAACGAATTCTGTGTCATCCAGAACATGAAATGAGGCACCACACTGCGCTCACCATAAGCTATCAAGTCCCATACGCCCAGTGATTACACTAGCTGTCAGACCGTCAAACCGGAACACACTACTGCTTTACGGTAGAATAACTGGTACTGTGACTATACCTACCAAGATGAGATTCCTGCATAGGAATCGTAAAAAAGTAAAGTTTCAGCCTATCAATGTCCCACTACTGAGCACAGGCCTCCTCTCATTTCTGAGGTTTTTGGAGCTAGGAAGATTCCGCCACGCTGCTCCAATGCGGGTTGGCGGACTTCACATGTCTTCGAAATATTTTTTATTCCTCAGACATGCAGGTTTCCTCACGATGTTTTCCTTCACCGCCGAGCACGTGGTAAATCAGCACTTAAAATTGCAATTAACAATTTTAGTGGTGCCGGCACCGGGAATCGAACCCAGGCCTAGCCCCTGAGCTACCACGGCTCTTAGGAATCGTACCACCAATAAAAATGGCAGCATGAAATTTTTCTAGCACTGGCGTAGGGACTTTCGTTGCTTGTTCAATCTGCACAATTAATATATATACATAACGATAACACGTGGCAATTTAAAGTAATTGATTATGATTTATGTTTGTAAGATGTATCCAGCGCCATCTGCGAGAATGTTGAAGAATTATTGATATAAATAATGATTTTCGTTTTAAGCCTGTTAATATAATATTTTGTAACATATTTGGGTATAATTAGCACACGACGATAAAAAATGATTATAATTGACATAAGTATAAAATCTTATGATTAAAGCGCCATCTGTATTTCAGCAAGAGAACTAAACTATTTCTAAATCAAATGTAATCTAAATTGAATGTTAGGTCACACAATCAATTACGAATTAAATTATTAAATTAGGATTACAAATTTGAAAATGTAAATTACTATATACTTTAAAATAATTGCTAAAATGTTAATAAATAAAAGTTAAGAAATATTAATATACCAGATATAAATAAACAGTTACAGGCAGTACCTATACACATTTTTTTTACATAAGTGGTACCTACCTTTTAGTATTCTGTACGTAATATCGTGACCTATGATGTATGCAGCTGCATTTTCCTGGAACATCTGAATAAATATACTGCGGCTGCCAACTCGCCTGTCAAGCGTGGCAACTATGGCAAATCCCCCCCTAAATGAGAGCTTCAAATTTTTGTGGCAATTTATGGGGGAGGCAAATGTTCAGCAGTAGACTAGTGATGCTGTGCGGCACTGTGGCTCTGTTACGTGGAACTACCGGCACCTCGTGTGTTCCAATGGTTCCTCACCATTTTTTTTAAAATTAGTCAGTTCCAGAAGCACCTGTACCTTACTGGTGGTAGGATTCCCATATAGGAGTCCGTCATGGTAGGTCCGTCAAGGTAGGACACCCCAGGGCCAGTTATTCTGCCGTAAAGGAGTAGTGCGCAAACAAAATTGTGTTTCGGTGCATTTGTTATGGGCAGACGTTGCACTTACCATCAGGTGATGAGTACATTCACCTGATGGTAAGTGTAACTCTCTCTCGTCTCATTGCTTCATCGAACTTAAAAAAAAGGCAGAATAACTGGCACTGCGGTGATACCTACCTAGGCGGATGCCTGTTTACGAGTAGTAATCATCAGACCCTTATTCACTATTTCTAAATAAAAGGTATAAACACATAAACATACGTAAAGTTATTTTGCTACTAACCTTATCCTAAACGTTAAATTCGTTTCATCTCATCTCCCAGAATTGTTATAAGGACTAATTTCGCACGAACTGTCAAGACGACCCCTCTTGTGGCTCTCAAAGATTTTTCACGCATCTCAAATCCTTCACATTGTATAGAGCTTCTTGACATATCGTCACGGTGATTTTGTATTAGATTCCATTCAAAATAAATAACATTTACAAACAAGTGGGGTTGTTATAAGAAAGGATAAATGATCTTTGATTAAGGGATTAAATGGTGGTAGGACCAAGGAATCCGCTTCGGTAGTTACCATTAAAGTGTCCGTTATTCTGCCGCAAACAGTAGTGTGCATACTTTTTCAGACCTCCCAAAACGGGAAGAGACCTGTGCATAGTAGAGGGATATTTATAGACATAGGCTGTTGCTTTGTTATTTTGTGGGCCTATTTTCGGTGACCTAGAAATCGGTCATGGTAAGGAGCACGGTAAAGGCTACCAACTGGGGCCCATCTCACCCGCTGCAGATTGGTAGACTGATAGTCCTCACTTTCGCAATCTTGCATTCCAAGCACCAATACTGGTGGTAGGATTTCTATGTAGAAAACCATCTTTTTCGGATAGAGGCAAAACGACGGACCGTTTTGCTATACTTTATTGATGGCATCATTCCAGCTACTACCCAAGGGCCAGTTCTTCTGCAATGAAGCAGAAGTGTGAAAACATTACTGTGTTTTGGTTAAAGGACACTGAGAGCTAGTGTAATTCCTGGTAATACGGTGTAACACCCTTCACAACTTTCTCCACGCCCGCGGGTTGACTGGGAGAGAATGCCAATAGGCATTAAGTCCGCCCATTGTTACCCTTTTAATAAAGGGGAAAATAAATAAATAAATAAAAATATGCGTAATTTGGCTTAGAGACAACGCTGAACGAGAAAACTCAGTCTTAATAAATCCAAAGCAATCCAGATACGAAGCGGAACACAACAATGGATATATAAAGTGTACACTCGTGGAGAAAAGTGCAAAGAAGAGATGCAGTCGTTAGCGCATACCCTCAGGGTGCGTCTGACAATACACCGAGGAAACATCTCGCTTTGTTTTTCACTAACTTATACAACACGAAACATTACATCGCTCGTTCCGTTCCATTACAAGAATATCTGTAAGCTGCGGCGGAGCAATGTATGTAATAGACTGCTTCGGAGACGCGCTTATAGGGGAATCGTCGGACCATTTTTGTGAGTGCCTCCTGAGTGGATCGTTTTATGTTCTATATCATGTCGACTTGTTTATATCAACAGATGTTCGCTCGGCGCGCGTAAAGAGTTGTTTTGAATTTGTGCAGTTTGTATTATCTGCACTTATTGTCGCGAGTTTCTAAGGATACGCGAGAGGTTTTTTTAATGTCGCTTCTTAGCTTAGATCTAATGTATCTACTTTCGACGAGGGACTCGTGTATTTTGTTTGCTTGTTTCTTTGCTCAGAGTGGCTGTGTAACATTTGATTTTAAAGTTAATGAAGGAAAGGAAGTTAATTTGCTAAGATCCGCATGCAAAATATAAATTTTACACCATATTACCTAGTTTCCATCGGCACTCCTACAAAAGCGTGCACAAGCAAACTAACACCGCCAACGGGATTTGGTACCAGTTCGCCACTACAACAGTACCAATAGCCACATGTACACCATAGACGAGGAGACCACGACACGTGTTTCACCGCAAAGCGAGACATTATCGAGTGTTATGGACTACGACCTTTGACGAGCCGTGTGGTAGCGGCATAAGAGAATCTACCACACCATCTCATCCCGTGGGTGTCGTAAAAGTCGACAGAGGGAAATGAAAACCAGGAGATGGGCAGCAGCGTCTTCCTGGAACATCGAAATAAACAAACTGCGGTTGCCAACCCGCCTGCCAAGCGTGGCAACTATGGCAAATCCCCCCAAAATGAGAGTTGCAACACAACGGCCCCTAGTCTCCGGCGGCCCCGCTAGTCCTGGCTGCAGGAAGTCGATGGATGCAGGTGGCTCAGGACCGTGTTTTGGGGTAATCTATGGGGGAGGCTTATGTTCAACAGTGGACTATGGTAGGCTGAAATGATGATGATGATGATGATGATAGACTACGACAGTCAGCCATCCAATAGTTTAGTAACATATTACTGCTTAATTATGTGTGATGTGGGAATGGTATTCAAATTCTGTATTCCCATTTCATCTAGTGGGTGTTGTCAAAGTTGATGAAGGACATCAATGATCACAGACCAATGGCCTTCTTTTTGTAGAAAGAGACGAACAAGCAAAACGTACCTGTTCACCTGATAGTAAGTGTAACGTCTGCTCATAACAAATGCTGTGTCTACTGTTTTCTTGCCCATCAGGAATCCTACCAACTTACTACCTTCTGTCTTTGCTCTAGCCTCGTATATGCTGCAGGATTGAAGATTCATAAAAACTGGTTCATTCTCTTCTAATGAGGCTAATCTCTTTACGCGCATGGTAAAAGCGGCTAGAAATACTCGCATATATTCTTCTTTAAAAGCGTCCATTACTTGTATTATTTCAGAACTAAAACACACGTTTTAAACTGAAGCACGGGATCAAAGTCAGCTGAATCCGGTTCGTTAGAGAGGCTCTTAGCTCGCATAAAGCAACTAGAGTGGTGCCGTAACATTGAATTTGGCTTACATTACCCTTATATCAAGTAACAAAGGCTTTTAACATGTTAGGATAACAATTTACATATGCGGTACAATTTTAAATAGCGTAGATGTGCAAAAGGTACTTGCCATATTTATGCGTCGCTTGTGTTAGCAATACAAAAGCATTTTGTTAACCGTTAAAAATTAAAAAGCTTTTTTTATTACATTATTTATTTCAGACACGCTGTATGTAACATGCGGCGATAGAACTCTATATTTATTTCTAAAAAATACCTAATTCAGTCATATTATAACCCGGAGATGAGCAACAGATTCCTAGAGCATATGAATAAATAATCTGCGGTTGTCAATCCACCTTCCAAGCGTGGCAACTATGGCAAAATCCCCCTTAAAATGAGAGCTACAAACATTTTTGCCAGTCTATAGAGAGGCCTATGTTCAGCAGTGGACTCAGTGATAGACTGATTTCAGACATCATTTGATGATGATGATGAATGATAGTAATTTTCATCACATTGTAGATAGCTGCACATTTAGGATGCAGTGTCAGAGACACGGGGTTCACAACACATCCAAAAACCAACAATTTGTATTTTTGACACGACGTACGCCACGACATCCCAATGACATAAGCCTTGTACGATTGTGATGAAACTTTTTCGGACTCAACTGGACAGTTTTTTATGTCGACAAAAAAATTTGTTGTCATACAACGATGTCTCACACTAGGAATTCTCTCGTATCGTGAGTGCGCATTACAGACATACAAATCATAAGCACATTACAACCCGAAAACCAACAATTTGTATTTGTGTAAAAATGTTAACTTCGGCTGGCATAGAAGTCATGTGTGTCCACTAGACCACGCGGTCACTACATCCATGATGATGATGATGATGTTCTCCTAGCCGATTTCGACCAGGGCGACAACTTCCGACTACTGTCGAGAACCATCATCTGCGCAGGAGATATTATAGTGCCACAAGTGTACGAGTAATCACAGAGGCACTCACTCGTCCCAAACTACCCGCGCCCGATGTAACGCTGATGCGATAAGATTGGAGGTAGGCTAGGATGCAGTGTCAGAAACACGGGGACAATCACAGCACAACCAGACCCGAAAACCAACAATTTATGTTTTAGCACAAATGTTGGCTCCGGCGGGGATTCGAACTAAGGACCGGCGGCTTAGAAATCAGGTACTCTGACCACTGAGCCACTGCATCCATACTAATATTATGAATGCGAAAGTAACTCTCTCTGTCCCGCTGTCTGTTTTTAACCGCTGAACCGATCATGACGAAATTTGGCACAGAGATACTCGTAACTTGAATTCTGAAGACGAACAAAACATACTTTTTATCCAGGAAAATCCCACGAGATATTTAAAAAAAACTCTTGTATCCATGTGGACAAAGTCGGGCGTCGGGCGTCAGCTAGTTATCCATAAATTTACAATCGATACCTAACAAACAATTTTTGCAAAACAAATATTTCTCCACCACATTCACAGCTTCCCAGTTACCTACATCAGTTCAAATACCAGACGTCGCATTCGGCTCGTCATTGTTAAGTTTAATTACAATTTTACTGAACTGCAGGCAAAGGCCCCAGGAATAGATCCACGTACGTGCCCCGACTCTGTTATTAGTTCAACAATTTTCATATTAGCTTAAATAATATGTTGGATTAAATTGCAATTTAATTCACAAGCGAATAGCGGGTGAAGTTGAGTAAACATACATAAATACAAAACGGATGCCGAACCACGTCGCAGATATTTTGAATAAAAAAAATTGTGACTCTCCATTGCGTTATCACGATCAGTATAGTGACCGTTTGCATATTATGGTGTTAATCTGCATAAATGAAGGCTGTCCGTACAATAGCTGCTTAAGACACCTCCATAAGAAAGAGGTAGGTGCTAATTTACACTGCCGGAGACCTATCGGCTGATGCTCAACACACGTTAGCTCCGACCAAGATTCGAACCCAGGTCCCGTAAGAGTCAGGCACAACGACCCCACGGCCACGTATTCGAGTTTTGAGATTATTAATTAATAATATTTGTATTTTTTTTATACGCCGTTGCAATGTATTTCATGGCCATACCGACCTTTTTGTATTTATTTATCTAAAGCCCTCACAGATTCCCTTTGACGGACAAAGCCTTAGTATATCTGAAATAAAAAAAAAAGTATAAAATCACAATTAACTAAAAGTGTGGTTATGCAGTAATTAAAACGTTCACTTGCAAAATATTTTGTAGATCTACATATCGTTTTACGCATATGTGTATCGATATATACATACATACAGTGGCCTACTTTTCGCCCCAGTGGGAAATTAGACGTAACCGGTGGCGCACCACATCGCCAACTTTTTGAAACGAGTCGAAAAATATTACTCCTCATTGCGTTCCCACGAGCGGATACAAAAAGAAAATTAACTCGCTTGCGTGTATAACTCGGACTATGCACAATCTCGAAGCGATTTCAAGTTAGTGTTGGAGCAAGTTGGGGCCACGTGTGCTCTTTACTATGTATTTCGGTGTTGCACCCCACCTGTATTATAATTAGTTTAACTACTTCCCCGACAATATAACCGATTTGTGGCGTTACCGTGGAAACGAGAAGAGGTTTTTGAAAGCTATTACCCTGAGTGTGGAACCAAGATTATTTAAGTTTTATTTATTGGTTAAAGTGACGAAACGAGCAACGTCAGCCCATAACAAATGATGTCTTCCAGAACAATTCCGTGTGCCACCACGCTGCGCCTGTCGCCCTGAAACTTCAGTTCTTAAGTCTCATATGGCCAGTGATTACGCGAACTCTCACTAACCCTGCAAACAGAAAGACAGTAATGTTTTCACAATGCCAAATTTCGTCAAGATCGGTTCAGCGGTTGAACCGTGAAAAGGTAACAAACAGACAGAGGCTCAGAGCGAGTTACTTTCGCATTTATAATATTAGTATGGATTAGCAATCACGTCGAGCACGACGAGCAGTCACCTCGTGGGCGTAATAACCTGACTACGCTGGAATGCTCGTCTATAATTTTAAGGAAATAAATTTAAATTACCGAATATCAGCTCGTACTCACAATCACTAGCCGGCGATATTTTATATATGAATTGTGATATATGATGTTGTAAGTGTTTATTCGATGTATGTGATAGTGTATTGTCAACTACTAAAAAACTTAGTTTTCTTTAAAGATGCGCTTAAAAATACAGACTTGTCACGGCGAGCTCGACACATTCATATTAAAAAGGGGAGCGGAAACAATAAAGCGGTTTACAAGTGAAAAAGCGCCATCTATGTAAATTACATATAATTAATACGATCGCGACTAATTGGCGCGACTAATTAGAAAGCTCCCGTTAATCGAGAACGAGCTGAGATTCCCAAGTGAGATGTTCTCAGGGAGTGGGGAGTCCCCGAAACCAGCTCTGCATGGGATCGTTATCCCGTGTCAGCATAAGCTGAGACACAGCCTATTGCCTAAAATTAATTGTTTTCTTCACATGAAAAGTTGTTTTTGTTCTTCTTTCGTGGCTACTAACTTATGTTTATTTACTAAGATGCAGATCGAAAAAGGTCAAAGATGAATCCAAGTTCGTTCTAACACAAAAAGCAATGGAAGCACGACAGTCAATGGACAGGTTTTTCAGCGATCCTCACATGAACACGCATAAAGATAAAATTGCGCTGTTATCTGAATAAAGTCATTCCTATTCAAACGTACGTTGTAAACTGAGCGGGGGAGCATTCATAGTGGACCTTTGTTTGGGACGCAAGTCACAGATGTAAGCGATTTTTCATATTTTCTTGATATAATAATCATTTCATTATTCACCGACTTCAGTACACAATCTCGGAGTTGTATAATATCCCCTTCACCAGAATTATATGAGACTAGCTGTGGCCTGTGGTTTCACCTGCGTAAAAACGCCGACCCCGATCAATAATATACATATATATATACTTATCTGTTTGAATCAGATTTTAGGATTTTTTTTGCGCGGTACCCTAATTATTCTTTTAAATTAAAGTAGCCTAAGTTACCCGCAATGATATCAGCTATCTGTCAGTGAAAGTCCTGACAGAATCGGTCCAGCCGTTTCGGTGATTAACCGGAACAAACAGACTGACAAGAAATTTAAAATAAAATCTTTTAAGTACCGTATATGCTTTCATAAGCATTGAATAAAAAGTTATTATTTTGTTATTACAAACAGACACGTCAATTGTATTTATTTCTATAGATATGAGGTGACATATTAAAAACAATACGGAATAATTAAGAATATCATCCTAGAATGTCAGTTCTTCATACTCATATGGTCAGTAATTACACTACCCTCATGCTGATTTACAGTAGCAAAACTTTCCCTGTGGTGGTACCTAGAATGAAATGAATGAACGAATGAAATGAATTAAATGAATGAATCGAATGAAATGAATTAAATGAACGAATCGAATGAAATGAATAAAATGAAAGAAATGAATGAAAAGAAATATGAACGAAGAGAACGAAATGAATGAAATGAATGAAATGAATGAAATGAATGAAATGAATGAAATGAATGAAATGAATGAAATGAATGAAATGAATGAAATGAATGACATGAATGAAATGAATGAAATGAATGAAATGAATGAAATGAATGAAATGTATCAAATGAATGAAATGGATGAAATGTATCAAATGAATGAAATGGATGAAATGTATCAAATGAATGAAGTGAATGCAATGAATGAAATGCATAAAATGAATGAAATGCATAAAATGAATGAAATGAAATGAATGAAATGATATTACGATGGCGGACTGACTTAGTCTATAATATAGACAACTGTTGTATTTTAAGAATAGGCTAAAAAAAGCAAACGTGAAAACGCTATACGCCCAATGAAACGCCATCTCTTATAATTAAATCCACAACCATATTTTAACGGGTGTGTTTACATATAAATGTAGATTTCGATATTGTAGTTAAAGCTCGCTTGAATATACCGGCCGCCGAATAAAAGAACTTTTATTGTATGTAAGCAAAAAAAATGTATAGATATACGTTTTTGTTTGGAATAAATGAAATTAAACCAAACAATGTTATAACATAAAGTTTTAACTGCTCTACTTGGAAGCACTTTTCATCATCATCATCGTCATCATTTCAGCCTATCACTAGTCCACTGCTAAACATAGCCCATACAATGCCACAAAAATTTGCAGCACTCATTTTGGGAGTATTTGCCATAACTGCCACACTGGTCGGGCGGATTGCCAACCGAAGTTTATTCAGATGTTCCAGGAAGATGCTGCTGCCAATCTCGTGGTACAAAAATTACTGTGTTTCGGTTTGAACACAGAGCTAGCGTTATCACTGGGCATATGAGACTTAAGAACTGATGTCTCAGGGTGACGGGCGCAGTATGGTGTCACACAGAAATGTTCTGGGTGACACAGCATTTGTTATGGGCAGACGTTGCAATTACCATCAGGTGAACGTTTTACAAGTCTCGTCACTTTCTTCTGTAAAAAAAAATGCTTTGAACATCTCATCGCTTCTGACGGGCGGTGGAATAACTGTCTGTCCTGGAATAACCTGTTCCTATTAATGAGACGTTATTATGGTTAACTAAACGATAAAACGGAATTTCTGTCCGTCTGTCACAGCCATTTTGCTCTGGATCAACTGGACCAATGAAGTTAAAGCCTAGAACACATATGTATGTCAGTGACCCAAACGCGGACGTGTAACGTCAATAAATATAGGGGTCACTTTTGGAGTTTAAATTAGAAAATAAAAAAAAATCAAACTGTATCGTATAATATATCAAATTAAAGAACCCGTTGTGAGAGTGTTAATTTTTTTTATGATTTTAAAATAAATAGTATTAAAATTATTTAATCAAGTAGGTAAAAGTTGACCTCCTTTTCTAGGAAACCACTTAAAATTTTGAACAAATACAGAAAATAGTTCCTTACTTACATCTTACAGTAAAACCTATATATATATTAAACCTATATAAATATATATGGATTTAAAATATAATTATAAATTTCTCAATATTTGTGCGTAAGCAAAATATGTAAAGAACCCTCTCCGCGCGAGTTAAATTCGCACATGTCCGTTTTTTTAAATCGTTTTCCATTACAATTTAATTTAACTTCGTAGGAACGTCTTAACGCTCATGAAATCGCAACACTTTGTTCGTAAACATCATTAGGATCCGTTCCAAAATCGTATAAGCTCACAATCTACTTGTGGTAGGATTCCTATGCAGGAATCCGTCTAGGTAGGTACCACTCATGTCAGCAGTACAAATGTAGGTACAAATCATGTCTCAGGGTGACGGGCGCAGTGTGGTATCACACCGAAAAATTCTGGGAGACACATCATCGCTATGGGCGGACGTTGCACTTACCAGCAGGTGAACGCTTTGCTCGTCTCGTCCCTATCTTCAAGAAAACAATTGCTATGTGGAAGGCACGAACACATCAAAAATTTTCAAGAAGACATTGAACAATTCTTTTACTTTCAGTTATCTCTCTATTGTTAGTATTATTTAAAATCATGTTTGTAATTTGTTACCCTAACAGTATACAAATTAAGCTGTTTTTACTAATAATGTTGTAGCTGACGAAAAAATTGAGGAAATAATTTCGATCCCCCGTCACACGATACGATTTGCCATTAAAAGTTTCTGTGTTTCGCCCGAGTCAATCGGAAATAACGCAATTACAGAACTTTCCATTGTGTGACAAGGGGCACTAAGCGTGACAATTCTTGAAATTGGGAAATTTCTGACTGAAAAGAATCTGTCTGAAAATGTAATTGTTGTAACATATTTTCCCTTACGTTTTATGCAACCAAGAAATCTGGTTATTACTGGTGGTAGGAGTCCTATGCAGGAATCCGTCTTGGTAGGTACCACCCCAGGGCCAGTTATTCTGCCGTGAAGCAGTAGTGTGCAAGCATCATTGTGTTTCGGTTAGAAGGGCACTGTGAGCTAGCGTAAGAACTGATGTCTCAGGGTGACGGGCGCAGTGTGGTGTCACACAGAAATATTCTGGGTGACACAGCATTTGTTGTGGGCGGACGTTGCACTTACCATCAGGTGAACGTTTTGCTCGTTTCGACACTTTATACAATAAAAAAAAGAATCATGTTAGAAGTTAAATGTTGATTTGTGATGTTTACGCAAATATTATACAGTTAAATGTAATGATTGTATTGCGTTCATGGTGCGAGCATGGATGCTGCAACGCGCTCGAAACGTCTTAAGGTGCTGGACAAATGACAAGCTGACGGTGATGACAGAAATGGGTGCGTTGTACAGACGAAATGCACCCAAACACCGAACACGTCTTTAGAATATACAAATGTTTGTACCGCGCGGGAATCGAACCCACGACAATTACGCCGGAAAGTTTTTTAAACAATTATTTTAACTTCAATTTTAATTATAACTTAAAAGTTCCGAAGAAATTTCTCTCCTTCCAAATATTGTCATGCTAAGTGCCCCTTGTTACACAATGTAAAGTTATTTAATTGTGTTATTTTTTCTATTGACTCGAGCGAAATTTGAAAACTTTTAATGGCAAATCATAGAGTGTGATATGTTGTTATAATAACATATTTTTTTCATTGTGTTTTTTTATTGAATAATGTGTCGAAACGAGCAAAACGTTCACGCGATGGTGAGTGCAACGTCTGCCCCTAATAAATTGAAACAGTAGTGCCAACATTACCGTGTTTCGGTTTGACGGGCACTAAAAGCTAGTGTAATCACTGGCTATATGAGAATTATAAACTGATGTCTCAGGGTGACGAGCGAAATGTGGTTTCACACACAAAAGAAAGGTGACACAGCATTTGTTATGGGCAGACGTTGCACTTACCATCATGTCAACGTTTTGCTTGTTTCGACACCTTATTCAATAAGAAAAAAAAAACAATGAAAGGAAAGAAATTATTACAACTCCATATCACACCATACGATTTGCCATTAAAAGTTTTCAAATTTCGCTCGATTCAATAGAAAATAACACAATTATAACTTTACATTGTGTGACAAAGGGCACTTAGCATGACAATATTTGGAATGAGAGAAATTTCTTCGGAACTTTTAAGTTATAATTAAAATTGAAGTTAAAATAATTGTTAAAAAAAATATTCAAAGAATCATCGTCACCATCGTGGCTTAGCAATATGTTCCTGAGCTATTCGACGTGGGTACGATTCCCGCACGGGAAAAACATTTGTATAGTCTACAGATAGTTGTTTCGTGTTCGTTGTTTGGGTGCATTTTGTCTGTAAAACATAACCATTTCTGAAATCATCATCATCAGCTTGTTATTTTACCAGAACCGAAACCTTTCTTCATAGAGGATAGTGATGAGAAAAGCAAGTCGTTCGCCTGATGGTAACTGCAACGTTCGCCCATAACAGATGCTGCTTCACCCAGAACATTTCTGTAGGGCACCACACTGCGCCCGTCACAGTGAGACATCAGTTTTCAAGTCTCATATAACCAGTAATTAAAATTACAGTGACCCTTCAAATCGAAATACAGAACATTAAGAAAAAATGCTACACAGTTCACGAAGCCGCATTTGCTTTGAAAATGTTTTTTATTAAATTAATAATCTAGAAAGCCCCCGTAAACGTGCTTCCACTAATTCGAGACTGTGGGCTTATACGCTTTTGGAACGGATCCTAATGATGTTTACGAACAAAGTGCTGCGATTTCATGAAGGGTAAGACGTTCTTACGAGGTCAAATTAAATTTATTGTAATGGCAACCGATATAAAAAACGTCTGCCCTTCAGAATAATATTATTATTACTAACGTGAAGCAGTAGTGTGCTAACATGTTTCGGTCTGAATGGCACTGAGAGCTGGTGTTATCACTGGGCATACGAGATTTAAGAACTGATGTCTCTGGTTGACGGGAGCAATGTGGTGCCATACAGAAATGTTTAAGATCAGGTGAACGTTCTGCTCGTCTCGTTACTCTGTCCAGTATAAAAAAAGACCGGGACACAGTAGTGTTTGAACACTACTGCAGAATAACTGGCCCTGCGGTGGCACCTGCCGAAACGTATTCCTGCATAGGTAGCGTCCTACCTACTATTTTTTGCTGCGTAAGAATCCTAGCAAAAATTAGAGGATTTGCAGAGAACACTACGCTTGGAAGGCGGATTAGCTATCCTAGTACCAGATGCCTCGTACCTTAGACTCTGCTTGTATCCTTTCGGCCGTTCCGACGACCGCGTGACCTAATTGTTACCTGACTACCAAGTCGCAAGTCCTGAGTTAGAATCAAAGGCGGAGCCAACATCTGTGGAAAAACAAATTGTAGGCTTTCGGATCTGCTTGTGTTGTGCATATGAAAAGTATCCCAGTAAAACGCACTTACTATGTAGGGGAAATCCAAGTGTTATTAATATATCTTACATTTTTTTTGAATTTTTGTTGTCAATCGTCATCTCATACATACACATAAACGAAATATAATGCAATTTTTATTATATATTTCTGTCAGTTACATATAACCTGATGACGCCAGAACATTATAACCTCATGTTAAAAAATCTCTGTCTGTCCGATCATCTGACACACGAATGGAATTAAACTCCACGCAACTAAATCGCGGGCGATGCTTGTAATGATTAATGGGGAAAATATAAGATTTAAACAAAAATCATGTTTTAATTACAAGCTTTTATTTTTGAGGCCTAAGTCCAACAGTGGACTTCAAATGTAACTAGAGAGACAGTGTAGTACTTGTATATACAAATCCAACGAGCCCAAACATGACAGAGCTATCTTGCTCAGTTGAGGAATTCCTTGCCAACTTCCGGGTCAATCATCAGACCAACCCATCGTACCATATTATTGCACTGTCACATAAACTACGAAGGTGCGCCAAATTTTAGTTCAATCGGACATCGGAAAGTAGGTCAAAACTGACTTACAAAATTTGAACCGGAAAAACATACGAAGAAAGCAAGTTAAATAAGAGCTTTTAAAAATAAAAAAGCATAGGTATAAATAAAGACGGAGCTAAATTACATTCTTAAATACACTATGTTCAAGAAGTTTGACTTTTGAAGTTAATTACAGGCCTAACATGAAACTGTCAAAATGTGCGTCGCGGCGCGCCGCGGGCAGACAACGGCGCCCGCGACCCCGTTGTATTGTAATTTTTTTAATACATTGCTGTTGTTTATTGGAATAAAATATTTACATACTGCTTCGGGCATTATTTAATTCTATTTTCAAGACTGTTTAATTCTTCTTTCTTTTTTATCTGCTAGCGGAAAGATGCAAGAATCCGTCTAGCTATGTGATGGTACCTACCTCGAGGCAGTTATTCTGCCGTCGAGAAAACATTACTAATAACTGGTTCTGCGGTGGTGGGGAAGGTTTATGCAGGACACGAATTTCTGCATAAAAATCCTTACGTGACATAAAGTATAAACTTTGTACTTACTGCTACTTACATTTACAAACTTTTCACTTCTGTTATGTAGGGCCGAATATCATCAAAAAAGATCAACCAATTGAGCAAGCAGGCTTCTGTTCTGGTTTTTCCACTGTAGATCATATACACACACTGGACCAAATACTTGAAAAGTATAAATAATATTATCATCCCATCTGCATAGCCTTTATCGATTACTCGGAGGCATTTAAAAGCTCTTGTCTTATATAAAATAAACAGAACATCATAAAGAACATCTACTCGAAGAGATAGATAACTATAGGAAGTAGCTTCAGGCAAATCGATCCCATATCTCCTGTTCATAGCGGTGCCAGAAAGAAGTGTTTGACGACCACGTGGCCTAGTGGTCAGAGTACCCGACTTCTAAGCCGCGGGTCCTGGGTTCGAATCCCAGCCGGAGCCAAAAGTTGTGCTGAAACACAAAGTGTTGGTTTTTAGGGTGTGGTTGTGTTGTGATTGTCCCCGTGTTTCTGACAGTGCATCCTAGCCTACCTCCGATCTTATCGCATCAGCGTTACGTCGGGCGCGGGTAGGGACAAGTGAGTGCCTGTGTATTTGCACGTACACTTGTGGCACGATAATATATCCTTCGCAGTTGATAGCTCTCGAAAATATTCGAAAGTTGTCGCCGTGGTCGAAATCGGCCAGGAGAATATCATCATCATCAGAAGGAATATTCAAAGAGATCGACTGTACAAGTAAGAGACTCAAGATACAAGGTCAACATTTTAGTCACCCCAGATTAGTTGATGACATCGTCCTCTTTACGGAAAGAGCAACTAAACTGGAAAAAATTATACATGAACATAAATAAAACTAAAATAATGTTAAATCATACAATAAATACGTTTGTCGTAAAAGAAAGAAAGAAAGAAAGAAAAATCATTTATTTGCTTGAAGCAGACGTACACAATAGTAATAAAAAATATATAGTATAATAATAAAGAAATAAAAATAGCAGTACAAAAATATAAAAAAAAACTTAAAACACAAATAATAACTAAAATAAAAGTATAGAAATTGTACTCCGTACTCCTAGCCAACGAGGTTGACCAACTCAGCATAAACTGCCGCGGAAGCGAACTGTATTGAATGTGTAAATGAATATATCTACCTCGGAAAACAAATGTGTTTCAATTCGAAAAAGAATCAATACGAAATAGACTGGAGGATCAACAGCACCTGGAAGAAATCCTGGTGACAAAAGTGATCCTAAAAAGAAGACTACCATTTAAAGTTTCAAATAATAGTAACAGATCTGTGGTGTATAGTAACACATGTGTAGGAGACATCTGTGTTCTACCAAGCCTAATAGCCTGGAAGCCAAACTAGGACATAAAGAAATATAAGGAAAATAAAAATAACAACATGTCAACGTTATATGTAAAGAAGTAAATAAAAACTAAGGAAAACACAGAAAACCAGAAATGATGAGATAAGAAAAGGAAAGCTTACAGACACTCTTCAACACGCTGTGCGTCTCAAATGAAAATGGACAGGGCAAACTTCAAGGCAAAAACAGAAAAGGTGGTCACTAGAAGTAACGAAATTTTCGGGACCGAAAGGCAAAACAGATAAATGTAAACCGCGAAAACTGTGAGCCGATGACATCATAAAAATTGTTGGGAAGAAATAGATGACGATTGCCCAGGATAGAGAAAAATTGCACAGGGGCATGGAATAAAAGACGATTTGTACTTAAAAGGGATCTATATCTAATACAAAAACGAATCAAAGTTAGAAACTAAAATAAATAAATAATAAAAAACTAACAAACCGAACACAACATTTGATTTGTAACTTGATTATAGAATAAATAAAGCTTTAACAATTATAATAAGTATATAATTCAATTGGCCAATCACTTAACAACTCGTGAAATATAATTCAAATCTTTGTTTATTGTTAGGGGAAATGTCGTGTTCTTTCTAACAAGCTTAAAATACGTAATAAAACAACATACTCGTATAAGTCGCTTTCATGATTAATATAACTGCTACACTTATATAGCTTTCTCTATTTGTTCAGGAGACGGCGGTACAGGATGACGCTTGATAATGGTAATTTATGGTATACAATGATCGGCTCCATTCTTCGAAAACTTTCATGGCAATCTATGGGGTACACCTATGTTCAGCAGTGGACTAGAGATAGGCTGAAATGATGATGATGTGATGATGATTTAGAAAGAAATAATACAAACATATTAAATGAAATATAACAATAGAACCCAAACAACTAACGGGCCGCGTTTCCCTCAAAGTATTTCATTATTAATATAATAAACTTGAAAGCCTGCCCGCGATAAAGGGGCTTCCTCTAAATTGCAAGCATTTGCACATTCCCTTTTGAACGGTTCGCAATGTTATTTGTTAATAAAATTGTACGAATATATCTATACAAATAAACAAAAGTGAAGTGTCTGTGATTTTGCAACAAAGACTTTTTCCTATTCTTATGAAATTAAGATTAACGATATGTCTTTTTTGCAAGATACCGAAGCTCAAACACGCACACTTTTTAAAATGTTTGTCTGTCTGAGTGCTAAACTCGAAAACAGCTGAAATGAATTTTCGGAGAGTTATTAAAGCTACTTTTGTATTTTATTTTTATTTGATGAAGTGACTAGATGAGCAAAATGTTCACTTGATGGTAAGTGCAACGTCTGCCCATAACGGATGCTGTGTCACCCACAAAAAATCTGTGTGTCACCACACTGCGCCCGTCACCCTGAGATCAGTTCTTAAGTCTCATATGCCCAATGACTATATTAGCTCTCAGTGCCCTTCAGACCAAAACACGGTAATGTTTGCATACTACTGCTTCACGGCAGAATAACTGACCTAACCTACCTAGACGGATTCCTGCATAAGAAGTCTACCACCAATTAGGAAAAAACATTTTGGATTACTGCGTAAAATATGAAACTGTAGAAATGAGTAGCTATGCTATAGATAGACGTGACATGCGCAGATTGTATTTGCATTTGTGTCAATATTTTTTTTAGTTCATGGCAATTCACATATTTCTTTTAATACCTTGACAAGTGGTATAGAAAGAAAAAGCTTCCAGTTTTTAAGAAACTTTATTAAATCATTATCTGTCTCTTTAGAATGTAATTTAGTTTTCGCATTAGCCTCTATTCAATTCTTATTTATATTATTTTATATTGTATATATTTATATTTATATATATATATAGATATATGTATGATAGTATTTGTGTAGTATATGTGTATAATAATTTTGTTCTTTATGCAATATATTTTATTTATTTGTTTTCCATGCCGACGCTCTCGACTTTTTCATTGTTCTTGATATCATGTCCATCCAGCGGTTATCTGGAAGATATTGCTGTCAGCAATAAGACCGCCCATTGCTCACTCTTAGTGTGTCTTTTTTTTCAATTTACTTCTTTGTCATTTATTTTACATATAAGGGTTGCAATAAAGAATATAGATAAATAAATAGAAAATTCTTAACACTAATCCTACAGACATTTAATATTATATATTTCTATGGTATAATCTTTTGAAAGATATTATGGCAATTAAACATCAAAAGTCATTATATATAGTTTGAAGATATAAACTGATGTCAATTTAAAGCAAATATGTTATGGATTATTACAAAATCCTAATTTTAACAATTTTGATTAATCTCAAAAGTGGTCATTTGACCTCTCTGGAAGGTTTAGTGTTTAATCATTCTTTTTACACATTTATCTTATGTTAATTCTGCTTTAATAAAGCTAATGAGTTTGTAAGTAAACGCGCTGATGTCGATAAATAAGATTTCAAAAAATATTTTCTTTTACTGAGGAATATTCTAAAAGCTATTATACTTCATGTTATAACCTAAAGGCGTACGCTGAGAAGCAAACATCACCGATAAGGGCCGAACTGTGAACGCTCAGGTCAGCGAGAATCCATGCCATACGGCGCCATCGGGGTCGCCTTAAGGGCACAGCCAGTAAAACATAAATTATTGTTAGTATTATTGTTAGTATATAATAGTAGGTGGTAGGATTCTGCAGGAGTCTAGGTAGGTACCACCCCAGGGCCAGTTATTCTGCCGTGAAGCAGTAGTGTGCAAATATTACTGTGTTTCGGTTTGAAGGGCACTGAGAGCTAGCGTAATCACTGGGCATATGAGACTTAAGAATCTATGTCTCAGGTTGATGGGCACAGTGTGGTGTCACACAGAAATTTTCTGGGTGACACAGCATTTGTTTTGGGCAGACGTTGCACTTACCATCAGGTGAACGTTTTGCTCGTTTCATCACTTTATGCAATAAAAAAAAATAGTATACTGTTGTTGGTTTTCCAACCTGTTTCCGGGTTCTGAGTTTGGACCCTGTCTCTGACAATGCATCACAATTTACCTCCGATCTTATCGCATGAGCTTAACATTGGGCGTGATTGGAAAAGGACGTGCGAGTGCCTCTATTTACGTGAACACTTGCGGCACTATAATATCTCCTGCACAGTTATTAGCTTTTGACAAACATGATCATTATTATCTTAATAGTTATCATTTCGAATACAACTTCAAGCTCAGACTTAGTTATAGAGACTGTTTTCATAGGGTTTAAGTAGTCATTTGTTAAGGGGTCGTTGCACTTACCATCAAGTGAACGTTTTGCTCGACTCGTTACTTTATCCAATAAATAAAAAAAGAAAGTAGTCGGCCCGACAGCTCAGCTTCCTTGAAGTTAGCTTTTTGCGATTACGCGATTGTCTATATAAATAGTTAGATTAGATTCAAGTTTGGAATATGCGATTCTAGATGCGATTTAAGATGCGGCTCGAAAGGGCCACGGAAGCAAACTTGACGACCATTTTGCCTCAAATGTCAAATCTTCTTATTGCAGCAGTTGCTGTAACTGTACTTAATTTAAATGTGTGCCGATGCGATTGGACTCTATTCAAAATGTCCCGTCAAACTTTAACAGGGGCTCAGTACAAAGTTTGAGAAGCGCCGCAAACTCCTTTCCCTTGCGCCACAAACGAAGATCCAAAGCGAACGCCCTGCCGTACAGTTTTCAGCGAACATTTCAATGGAAATGGGAATCATTCAGATAAGCGACACTTTGTCCCGGTGCACTTCACGTAAACGCTGACAACCTGCCCATTGACTGGCGTTGTGCTTTCACTGTTAATTACATTGTAGATAAGTGGAGCTCTGTCGCCTTTGTCATGGTACCGTCGGGAGACATTTTCCTTAGAACAATATCTGTTTATTCATAAATTGTAATTAGGAACCCCGTGGCTTGGCGGCCTTCGTCAGATACGCTGAACTACTGAGATATCAGTAAAGGTTCGAATCTCAACATTAGGTTATACTAGCCGAAATCCGTCTAGGTCTAGGCAGTCTCACAATTCAAATTTATTCTGACGTCTTTGAGTAAGTGAAGATTGATTTGACATTTTCATTACTTGGATAAAGTGACGAGATGAGCAATACGTTCGCCTGATGGTAAGTGCAACGTTTGCCTATATAGAATGCAGTGTCACCCAGACTATTACGGAGTGGCACCACACTCAGCTCATCCTTAGACATCAGTTCTTAAGTCTCATATGCCCGATGATTACACTAGCTCTCAGATACCTCTTAAACATGCCATGAATATTGAAGTCAGAAAAGTGTTGCCATTTAGACCGAAACACAGTATTAATTGCACACCACAGATTCGCGGCAGAATAACTAGTCCTGGGGTAGTACCTACAAAGACAGATACCTTCATACATACGTACAGATCAAGCTTATTAGCGTAGATATTGAAAAAGAATTCGATGGATATCTAAGATGAAGGCGAAACTCAAATATAATGATCGTCCTTGAAGTTGATGAATCGTTAGAAAACAAATCTACGCCTCGACTTATCGAGGAAGTAATTAAATTTAGCTTTCCAATAGATCTGCTCAAATAAAATTCAAAGAACAATGTGTACCGACCGACAGCACATTTTCTTTCGGATCCCAAATATAATACGGCAGTATCCGAATTGGTCCGGCTTTAATTATATTTGAAGTAGATTTATAACGGTCGGTCCGTTTGTCAATGTACACGATTAAATTAATTGAGGAACGGTCACGGGTTCGACTACCGTGCCGCCCCCTTCACTGATCATTGGAGATCGGCGTTATTTCGATAAAATATTGTTTTGGGATCTCGTAATATAGGTACAGACATTGTTTACTACCAACGCATTCATTACCATAGAAAAAAAGTTGCCACCTTTATTTTTCTTGCGCGGACTGAGAGTACCTTACAGACCCATAAATGTACAAATACCTATACCCGGAAAAGTACATGTAGGCCACACATGGTAATGGTAAAGTTCAACGTCTGCCCATAAAAAATGCTTTGCCACCCAGAACGTTTCTGTACGACACAACAGTGCATGTCGTACAGAAACGTGAAACATCGGTCCTTACATCTCATATACTTAGTGATTACGCTAGCTAGCTGGTTGTGTTGTGATTGTCCCCGTGTTTCTGACACTGCATCCTAGCCTACCTCCGATCTTATCGCATCAGCGTTACATCGGGCGCGGGTAGGTTGGGACGAGTTGCCTCTGTGTTTGCGCGTACTTTGTGGCACTATAATATCTCCTGCGCAGTTGATGGCTCTCGACAGTATTCGGAAGTTGTCGCCATGGTCGAAATCGGCTAGGAGAACATCACGCAAGCTATCAGTGCCCTTCAGACCGGAACACAGTAATGTTTGCACACTGCTGCTTCACGGCAGAATAACTGGTCCTGGGTTGGTACCTACCTAGACGGATTCCTGCATCTAACATATTCAGTAACATAGTCAGAACAGCAGATTCCATTAACTATATCAGTTAATGGAATCTGCAGTTCGTTACAGTAGCCATTACAGTAAAAGAGAAACAAAGGTAATTTGCTAAGATCCGCATAAAAAAGTACGGGACCTCAGTCTATAGTAGAGTCAATATCAGTTGAGTTAGTAAGGCGAAACTCGTGTAGTATTCTTAAATTTAATAATGTTATAGTAGTAGTACCATGTCGTAGGTGATGGGGTCCTAACTTTGAATCCCAATTGGAACCAACATCTGCAAAGACACAAATTGTTGGTGAAAACCAACCCGATAGGATGTGGTTGTCCTCTATAGATGTGCTTGTCCTCTGGCACTGCATCCTAGCCTATCTGTAATCGGTATCGCAAGAGCATTACATCGGGCACGGATAGGTCGGGACGAGTGTGTGCCCCTGTGTTTGCGCGTACAAAATCTCTTTATCATCAACATCATTTCAGCCCGTCACTAGTCCACTGCTGAACATAGGCCTCCCCTATAGATTGCTACAAAAGTTAGTAGCTCTCATTTAGTGGGGTTTCGTCGCAGTTGCCACGCTTGGCAAGCGGATTGGCAACCGGAGTTTATTGATTCAGATGTTCCATGAAGATGCTACCCCTCACCTGGTTTTTAATTTCCCTCTGTCGACTTTTACGACACCCACGGGATGATATGGTAAGGTAGATTCTCTTAAGCCGCCACCACACGGCCGGCCGCCATCACACAGCCAATATCTCCTGCGTAGTATAACTTCCGTCAGAATTCGGAAATTGTCACTATGTTCGAAAATCAACCAGGTGGACATCACCATCATCATTAGAAGTGTTGTAGTGGTAGAGGGCATCTAGTGGCGGTTCTCGGTGGCAGTGTTAGTTTGCTTCTGCACGCTATTGTGGAATTATACACAGCGTTTATAGCCGTGTGGTGGCAGCTCGTTAAAAGAATACTACCACTCCATCTCATCCAATGGATCTCGTAAAAGGCGAGAAAGGAATTAAACTGCACTGTGCACCCAGCAGCGCATAGTGGCGATGGGCTCACCACCTATCACACCAAGTGCATTATATTGTTTTGGTGAAACGTGGATTGTAGCGGTCATCTGTTTTTGCAGTTAGTGCCCAGTCTCTGACTACCCCTTATGGGATACAGTCGTGATCTTATGAATGTATGTTCATATTTTTGCAGGCGAATCTTAGAGATGTGGTAGCTCAGGGCTAGGCGCTAGCTTTAAACTTATATAACATAGTACGCGAGTGACCTGTGTTCGATTTCGGTGCCAGCACCACTAAAATTGTTGATTGCAATTTTAAGTGCTGATTTACCACGTGATCGGCGATGAAGAAAAACATCGTGAGGAAACCTGCATTGACGATTTGTGATGTACGCCAACCCGCATCGGAGTAGTGTGGCGGATTCTTTCCAGCTCCAAAACCCTCTCGGAAATGAGAGGAGGCAGTGTACTCAGCAGTGGGACATTTATAGGCTGTAACTTTTTTTTTAAGCGACTGGTGACAAGATTCCTATGCAGGAATTCATCTATGTAGGTTCTACCACAGGGCCAGTTTCTTTGCCGTGAAGCAGTAGTGTGAAAACATTACTGTGTTTCGGCTTGAAGGGCACTGTGAGCTTGCGTAATAACTGGGCATATGAGACTTAAGAAATTATGTCTCAGGGTGACGAGCGCACTGTGGTGTCGTACGGAAACGTTCTGGGTGGCAAAGCATTTGTTATGGGCAGACGTTGAACTTTACACAGGGCACAGAAATTTTCTGGGTACTTCAATCACTAATGGCCGTGTGGTGGCGGCTCGTTAAAAGAATACTACCACTCCATCTCATCCAATGGATCTCGTAAAAGGCGAGTAAGGAATTAAACTGCACTGTGCATCCTACAGCGCATGGTGGCGATGGGCTCACCACCTATCACACCAAGTGCATTATATTGTTTTGGTGAAACGTGGATTGTGGCAGTCATCTGCTTTTGCAGTGAGTGTCCAGTCTCTGACTACCCCTTATGGGATACAGTCGTGATCTTATGTATGTATGTATGTTCAATTACTATCAGGTGAACTTTTAGCTCGTTACTTCACTATATCCAATAAAAAAAGCGAATCTTTACAAAATTACTTCTTCTCTTCTTTATTATCATTGCTATAAAATGAAAACAATATGCTAAATTCACAGTCGCTAATGATAAATAAAGCCATGAATCCTCAGGACCCTAACTAAAGAAATTTAATTCGGAGCAATCGTCGTTTCGCGTCCATTCAGAACTTCTGCTGGGGCAGCGAACAAACATAAAAAGCTACTCAAGGATTACGGACGCGTTTATTTGGAAGTCGTTTGAATATAATCCACTTGCGGCGAGCTAACGAGCGAACAAGTAAGCTTTAGTTACATTGCTTGCTTACGTTGCTAATATAGATAAGTATTTTATTGTTTCTAATACGATCAACAACGGTGCTACATGTTTATAGCCGACTAGCTCATGCGCGCGACTTCGTCCACGTTGACATAGGTTTTTTAAACATACCGAGAGAACTATTTCATTTCGCAGGACAAAATGTATCCTATATCTGTCTCCAGGATGCAAGCTAAATATGTGGCAAATTTCGTTAATATCAGTTCAGCCATTGAACTGTAAAAAGGTAACACACATACAGACATACAGACACATAGAGGGTGGGAGATAGGTGTCCGGCCCCCGTGTAGTGGCGGCTTAAGAGAATCTACCACCCCATCTCATCCCGTGGGTGTAGTAAAAGTCGACAATGGGAATATATAAACTAGGAGACAAGCAGTAGCATATTCTTGGAACATCTGAATAAATAAACTGCGGTTGCCAACCCGCCTGCCAATCGTGTTGCCAAGATATGGCAAGATATGGCAAAACCCCCCTAAATGAAAGCTACAAACTTTTGTGACAATCTATGGGGTACACCTATGTTCAGCAGTGGACTAGAGATAGGCTGAAATGATGATGATTATGATGAGGTATCCGGCAGACAGGAATAGCACCTCTTTCCTATAAGAGAGTGCTGTAAGAGGCGACTAAGCTTATTGCACCGACAGCCTTTTTTCGTTCAGAATATCACCATAATATGTAATACTGTCACTATACTCGGAACGTATTGTACGGGCCGCCTTTATCGTGGAGAACCATAATATGCAATGCTGTCACTATACGGTCGTGGGAACGCAATGGGGAGTAATAATTTTTTAACTCTTAATGATTTCTTATATTTACGCGAACACTACACATTTAAATGAAACTAATTTTACGGATTTTATCGCGTTTTATTTTATTATTTATAACCCGACGTTTCGAGTGCTTTACAGCACCCATGGTCACGGGCGGACTGAGGTGACAGATGTCCTGATGTCATAGTTAACCCGGAGTACCTTCAACTTTTTTTAACTCTTGCCAAAATTGCGGCGACGTCGTTCGCCATCCGTTACGTCTCGTTTCCCTCGTGGGCGAAAAGTGGGCTACGTGAGTGGCCTCTGCCTACCCCTTATGGGGGGAAAAGGCGTTACTGTATGTATGTGTGTAATTCATTTATTTGGATAATATGATTTATGCAAATAAATGAATAATGAATGAAATGAAATGTAGTATGTTTTCGAAACGGTTTCGGAGTGGAAGGGGACATAATTTTTGTATATGATATTTAAATAATTACTTGGTCGCGAATGAACCAAGCATAAATCTGCAAGACTCCAAGACACAGTAATCTCATTCTGCGTAGATCGGAACAAAAGTAATACTCGTACTTATATTCTGAAGGTACAATTAACAGCCTGTAAAATGTCACTGTTGTGCATATGTCTGTCATTTCTAAAAGAGTTTTGGAGCTGGGAAAAATCCGTCACGCTGCTCATATACGGGTTGGCGGACGTCACGTGTCTTCGAATGCACCATCGAGCAAGTGGTAAATCTTCACTAAATATTTCGATTAAGAATTTTAGTAGCGCCGGCAGCGAGATCGAATCCAGGTCACTCGTATACTCTAAAATTAAAAGCGATCGCCTAGTCCCTGAGCTACCAAAGCTGAAGGTGCACCAGGTTAACTATGACATCAGGACGTCAAACATCTGAGTCCTACCGTGACCATGGGTATTCTAAAGCTCCCGAAATGTCGGGTTTAAAATAAAACGCGACGAAATCCGTAAATATACTTTTATTAAATTGTTCGCAATCGTTAGCTGATTCACATACTCGTATCTCCTTCTTCTTCTTTAACAGCCTTTAATATGCTACCGCTGGACATAGGCTTCTTCCTGTGAGGGTTCGTCTTAATCGCCACGCTTGGCCAGCGAATTGGCCATGACATTACCAGACATATCGCACCTTAGATGCATCATTTATATCTCGCGTAACATCTTAGTTCCGCCATAAATCGGAGGCCATATCATTTTCCTGGCATTTCCTTACGTCGACTTTTACTACACCGACGGAATAGAAAAGAATATTTTTCGTTCAATATGGATCATTAGAGCCGTGCTAGCACAGGGGCTAGGCGCTCGCTTTAAAATTTCATAGTACGCGAGTGACCTGGGTTCGATTCCCGGTGCCGGCACCACTAAAATTGTTAATTGCAATTTTAAGTGCTGATTTACCACGTGCTCGGCGGTGAAGGAAAACATCGCGAGGAAACCTGCATGTCTCAGAAATAAAAAATATTTCGAAGACTTGAATTGAATTCCGCCAACCATTGGAGCAGCATGGCGGATTCTTCCTAGCTCGAAAAACCCTCTCAGAAATGAGAGGATGCCTGTGCTCAGCAGTGGGACATTTATAGGCTGACACTTTACTTTTTTTATAGATCATTTACATAATAATCATTGAAAGTCATTTTTTAGGCTACACTGGTTCGCAAAGAAATGCCTCTGTCTTGGTAATAACCAGTAAGAAACCCAGCGGGATTTTTTTTCAGTAATTTTAAAAATAATATACAATTACAGCAGTGAAATGTAAAAAAAGCTTGGCAGCATCACCATCCATTTATTTAATTTTTTTATTGTAGAAAGTGACGAAACGAGCAAAACGTTCACCTGATGGTAAGTGCAACGTCCGCCCACAATGTTAATGCTTCAGTCCTCGTTATACGAGTATCTATAGAAGTTGATATATTTAGAAAATGTTTTACGTATTTCTCTGATTCTTGGTATATTCCGTCCTTAATTTTGTCGGAGACATTTGTCAATGTCACAGGTCGTCAAAGCAAAACATACTACAATATCTTCATTCATTCTATTCTCCTATTAAAGAAAATTAGGTGGATTCTTTAACACGTGACAAAAATTTTTGTTCAAATAAATTGAATGCAATCATTTCTTTGTTCCTGTCTTTATAAACAGAATCGTTACTTTGCTAAAGTCAGTTACTGTAATTATTTATTATAATTGATTTCCGCAAAGAAACAGAGCTAATTTGCTAAGATGTGCATCCAAAATTGAAAAAGTGCGCGTGCAACCTAGTAGACGTGAAGGGAATGAAACTTATTTAAAAAATAGTTCATGCGTGGATATAGTTTTTTTTTTTAATATCCCGAGGCAACTATTGGGTTATCCGGATAAACAGTACGTCTACTGTCTCGATATCCGTCCCCAGGATGCTGGCTATCTCTGTGCCAAATTTCGTTAAGATCGGTTCAGCGGTTGAGCCGTAAAAAGGTAAACACACAGAGGGACAGAGAGAGTTAGTTTATAATATTACGAGTAGTATGGATACTGCTAAGTGTTTTTTTTTGCGTTACTTTATTAAATAAAGTGATGAAACGAGCAAAACGTTCACCTAATGGTAAGTGCAACGTCTGCCCATAACAAATGCTGTGCCACCCAGAATACTTCTGTGTGACACCACATTGTGCCCGTCACCCTGAGATATCAGTTCTTAAGTCTCAAATGCCCAGTGATTACGCTAGCTCACAGTGCCCTTCAAACCGAAACACGGCAATGCTAGCACAGTACTGCTTCACGGCAGAATAACTGGCCCTGGGGTGGTACCTACTTAGACGGATTCCTGCATAGGAATCCTTCCACCAGTAAATATGTATTATTTAATATTATAATAAATAATACTTCTGAAGAAGTCTTTGTTTAATAAATAGTTTGTACTTCGGATGAATGGCGTGGCAGATTCTCTAAAACCACCACGGCCTAATCACATAATAAATAAGGGTGTGTGTGTTTTCCTAGCCGATTTCGACCACGGCGACAACTTCCGACTACAGTCGAGAGCCATCAACTGCGCAGGAGATATTATAGTGCCACAAGTGTACGCGCAAACACAGAGGCACTCACTCGTCCCAACCTACCCGCGCCCGATGTAACGCTGATGCGATAAGACCGGAGGTAGGCTAGGATGCAGTGTCAGAAACACGGGGACAATCACAACACAACCAGACCCGAAAACCAACAATTAGTGTTTTTGCACAAATGTTGGCTCCGGCTGGGATTCGAACCCAGGACCCGCGGCTTAGAAGTCAGGTACTCTGACCACTAGGCCACGCGGTCGTCAAATAAGGGTAATAACATGACTAACAGTGATATAGCTCATAATAAAGCAACTGACGAATATTCCCAGAATATGTCAATGCTTCAGTCCTCGTTATACGAGTATCTATAGAAGTCGATATATTTAGAAAATGTTTTACGTATTTCTCTGATTCTTGGTATATTCCGTCCTCAATTTTGTCGGAGACATTTGTCAATGTCACAGGTCGTCAAAGGAAAACATACTACAATATCTTCATTCATTCTTTTCTCCTATTAAAGAAAATAAGGTGGATTCTTTAACACGTGACAAAAATTTTTGTTCAAATAAATTGAATGCAATCATTTCTTTGTTCCTGTCTTTATAAACAGAATCGTTACTTTGCTAATATCAATTACTGCAATTATTTATTATAATTGATTTCCGCAAAGAAACAGAGCTAATTTGCTAAGATGTGCATCCAAAATTGAAAAAGTGCGCGTGCGACCTAGTAGACGTGAAGGGAATGAAACTTATTTAAAAAAAAGTTCATGCCCGCTTCGTCCGCGAGGATATAGGTTTTTTTTTTTAATATCCCGAGGCAACTATTGGTTTATCCGGTTAAAAAGTACGTTTACCGTCTCGACATCCGTCCTCAGGATGCTGGCTATCTCTGTGCCAAATTTCGTTAAGATCGGTTCAGCGGTTGAACCGTGAAAAGGTAACAAACACACAGAGGGACAGAGAGAGTTACTTTATAATATTAGTATGGATACTGCTAAGTGTTTTTTTTTTGCGTTACTTTATTAAATAAAGTGATGAAACGAGCAAAACGTTCACCTAATGGTAAGTGCAACGTCTGCCCATAACAAATGCTGTGCCACCCAGAAAATTTCTGTGTGACACTACACTGTGCCCATCGCCCTGAGACATAGGTTCTTAAGTCTCAAATGCCCAGTGATTACGCTGGCTCACAGTGCCCTTCAAACCGAAATACAGTAATGTTTGCACACTACTGCTTCACGGCAGAATAACTGGCCCTGGGGTGGTACCTACCTAGACGGACTCCTGCATAGGAATCCTACCACCAGTGTGTTTGAACAATTATTAATTAATCGATAAATATTCATTGCGAATAACAGAAACGTTGCATGAAGACGTACAAAAACGCTGCACTTGCTTTAATTTTACACTCATCGCGTCCAAAACAGATTCATTTAAAAAGCACTTGATATTTAGTTTATGTCTTTGATACAACTTTTCCCTTTAGCCTTTTTCGTTTTCTTTCTTTTCGACGATCCATTAGGTTAAGTGTACGATCACTTAAACTTTACACAAATAAATGTGTGTCTCAAACTTTGGGAACAGATTAAATATTGAAACTAAATAACACTAATCTTTCTAGAACCATTAGGGAATCGAAACAGTAGACGAACCTATCCCTTAGTTAATTTAATTGTGTACAAAAGGACCGACATCGGCGAGTATAAATTTATTATTATAGTTAAGGTTGGACCTTGTCGGGGCGCTTGTTTAGGTTCCGAAAAATAAATGGGTTCTAGACAAATTGTTTACAAATGATATGTATATATGAAAAAAGCAAGACGAGCTTCTTCATTTCTTCATTCTCGGTGATGTTCTTGCTGTCAGTCTTTTTGGCTTTTACTTAGCTTACATTTATATACTTAGATAAACTCACAAGACGAGCAAATCCTTCACCCGATGGTAACTGTAACGTCTGCCCATAATAAAAGTTGTTTCACCCGAAATATTTTACAGTGCAGTGTAGGCGACCCCCCACTTGATGGAGCGACGATCTGCACGGTTTTGCGGGAAGTCGATGGATGCAGGTGGCATATGACCGTGTTTTGTTTCAATCTATGGGGGACGCCTATGTTAAACAGTGGACTATGATAGGCTGAAATGATGATGATGATGATGATGACACTGCACCCGTCCGAAACACAGTAATGTTCGCACACCACTGCTAACACTAAAAAGTGGAAATATGTTAGAATGATGTGCTGTGTAATGAGCTGAAAGGATAGATTTTGGGGACCACACACATAGCCCACGTTTCGTCCCCGCTGGAAACGAGACGTGACGGGTGGCCAACCACGTCACCGCCATTTTGGTACGAGTCAAGAAATTCTTACTCACCATTGCGTTCCCACGAGCAGTATAGTGACAGCATGACATATTATGGTATTACTCTGCACGAATATAGGCTGTCGTTACATTAACTTAGTCGGAAGGAAAGAAGTCGGTGCTGTTCTACTCTGCTGGACACCTATTTCAAAGACGTTCCGATAAAACTAATTAGTTCTAAAATTAAAAATCGAATCGACGACCGCGTGGCCTAGTGGTCCGAGTACCTGACTTCGACGCCGCGGGTCCTCGATTCAAGGCCTAGCCTGTGCCAATCTTTGTGCAAAATCAAAGTGTCGGTTTACGCGTCTGGTAGTGTTACGCATGTGATATTTATGTCAGGCGATGACGATAACAATGGTAAAAATAATCTATGTTGAATAAAAAATATTCTTTTCTATTTTGTATAATGAACTCTCTATGCAGGTGAAATCTTAGTGTGGGACATTAATAAATATATCATCATCATCATCATCATCATTTCAGCCTATCACTAGTCCACTGCTGAACATAGGCCTCCCCCATAGATTGCCACAAAAGTTGTAGCTCTCATTATGGGGGGATTTTGCCATAGTTGCCACGCTTGGCAGGCGGGTTGGCAACCGCAGTTTATTTATTCAGATGTTCCAGGAGATGCTGCTGCCCATCTTCTGATTTATATTTTCCCTCTGTCGACTTTTACGACACCCACGGGATGAGATGGGGTGGTAGATTCTCTTAAGCCGCTACCACATAAATATATGTTTTATATATAAAAAACGAAACCCATTAGAATCGGATTTTGTAGGTTTTTTTTTGCGCGGAAGCCTAATCATTTTTTCTAAAATTAAAGTAGCCAAGTTACCCGCTACAATGTCAGCTACCTGTCTGTGAAAGTCCCATCAAAATCGGTTCAGCCGCTTCGGAGTTTAGCCGGTATAAACATACAAAAATTATTTTAGTAAAAAAGGACAGACAGTGCTTGGAATGCGCGATTGTGAAAGTCCGAACTATCGGTCTCCCTATCTGCAGCGGGTGAGACGGGCACCGGAGGGGTGCCCGCCACGCTGCTCCAATGCGGATTGGCGGACTTCACATGTCTTTGAAATATTTCTATTCCTCGGACATGCAGATTTCCTCACGATGTTTTCCTTCACCGCTAAGCACGTGGTAAATCAGCACTTAAAATTGTACAACAATATTAGAGGTGCCGGCACCGGGGATCGAACTAAGGTTACTCGCTTACTATGAAATTAAAGGCGAGCATCAGGCCCCTGAGCTACCACGGCAAACCAACGGTTAATCACGTGTCTGCGTGAAGTCCGACACCAATTTCTAGGTTACGTCAAATCCGTACCAAACACTGCGATTAACAAATTGGCTAATGTCAGCAACGGGGATTGAATCCAGATCGTTTAGACATTCTATAGATTTAAGCAAAGCGCCTGGCCCTTGAACTATAACGAACGGCACATATACATTTATTCCGAATAATCTCAAAGCCCCAAAATTCCTCAACTAAATGACATTCCTACGAAAACTTAACCGTCGCTGAATGGAGTAACTAAAAGACAAAAATCTTAAGAATCTAGCTATGCTTCAGTTCTCATAATCTTAATTTAAGTTCGAATGATTGATGTTAGAAAATATTTCATTACATTTCGTCCCCCACAGATCGGATCTCTAAAGGATTCCGTGTGATTCGCTTCAGTTGAAATCTCAATGAATCATATGGAACGCTGTCTATATTTTTCATTCCAATTATCCAGAGTCGTGGCAGGTCTTGGATCGTGCATTCGACTTAAATTTACTGGTGGTAGGATTCCCATGCAGGAATCCGTCTAGGTAGGTACCACCCCAGGGCCAGTTATTCTGCCGTGAAGCAGTAGTGTGCAAACATTACTATGTTTCGGTTTGAAGGGCACTGTGAGCTAGCGTAATCACTGGGCATATGAGACTTTAGAACCCATGTCTCAGGGTGATGTGCACAGTGAGGTGTCACACAGAAATTTTCTGGGTGACACAGCATTAGTTATGGGCAGACGTTGCACTTACCATCAGGTGAACGTTTTGCTCTTTTCATCACCTTATGCTATAAAAAAAACGCGAGTGACCCGAGTTCGATCCCCGGTGCCGGCATCTTTAAAATTGTTCTGCAATTTCAAGTGCCGATTTACCACGTGGTCAATAGATAAGGAAAACATAGTCATAAAACTGCATGTCTGAGGAAAAAAGTATGTCGGAGACATGACGTCCGCCAACCCGCAACACATGGCGATTCCCGACTCCACCATCTTATTCAGAAATGAGAGGAGGCCGTTGCTCAGCAGTGGGACATATAGACATATAGGGACATATATTTTTATTTAAAAAACAAATTATTCAACGGCAACCAGCGTCCAAGGTACTGTCATCCTCAGTCCGCCTGTGAAGCATGGTGATTACGGGAAATCCCACAAACTTGTAGCTATGCCCAACAGTGGAGTTTTTGCATACTGATGGACACAAAAAGAAGAAGGGTTGATAAGTGATTTTAGCCCCTAGACACTACATCTACCCTCGATGGAGATTCAGATGAAGATGCACTGTCACCTCGAAGACTGTGTTGGTACACTAGCCTCTAGACGTAATTCGAACCCACGACTCAGGTACACGAACCACTGAGTCATGCGCCCTTGAGAAAATATATTCCTTTACTAGCTGAAGCCCGCGACGACGTACGCGTGAATTTAGGTATTTTTTTTAATATCATGGGAACTCTTTGATTTCCGGTACGGGCATAGTATATGTTTTATAACAATAATGATATTATAGTGAATATATGTTAGTGGCCATGTCCTTTTTTGAAGTGAAACGTTATGTTAAATAATGTCCTGTTTAGGAAATGACTGTAAATTAAAAGTACCTAATTGCTGAATCAAATGTGTAAAGGTTTAATGACTCCATATTTTTTTGCTGCTCAAATATTTTAAGACATTCAAGACCACAAGAATATAATCCTACTGCACAATTTACAGCCAGATATCATTATATTTTAGAAGAAAATAATTAGTGCCTACTGGAAACGCAATCAATGCAAACGCCAAACGCGAAGGTTACATAGAGCCGTCTCAAGTTCAAAAGCGTCCACTAATCCGACCTGGGCAGACCGGGGGCTGTAAGCAACCGATACGGAGGCATCGAGTCATGTCCCACGCGAGCAATGGCGCGAGTAAGCCCCGAGGCTAGTGTTACACGCGAGCGAGACAGCGTGGCGGCTCCAAAGCTAATTATCCTGTGGGGAGTACGCGTCGAATGGATTTTCTTGTATTGGAACGACAGAAAATCCATGCAGTGTTTTTCTTGAACAATGTTTTTGGCTGAAAAATCAGTACTGTGTTCATATAGCACATGCTGAGCCAACCCCCTTTCCACGCAGAACTATTAGTTTTTTTAATGAATGTATTTTTCTATTCTATTCTATTTTTACTGGTGTTAGGATTCCTATGCAGGAATCCGTCTAGGTAGGTACCCCAGGGCCAGTTATTCTGTCGTGAAGCAGTACTGTGCAAATATTGCTGTGTTTCGGTTTGAAGGGCTCTGAAAGCGTAATCACTGGGCATATGAGACTTAAGAACACAGAAATTTTCTGGGTGACACATTTGTTATGGGCAGACGTTGTACTCACCATCAGGTGAAATTTTTGCTCGTTTCGTAATAACAATAGTAAATTAAAAAATTGTATGAAAGGACACTATAACCTTACCTACCCTCGATCTTATCGTATGTGCCTTACATCGAACGCGGGTAACTGGTACCTTAGGAAAAGTGAGTGGTTTGAGCGGGGAATATACACCATTTTATATTTTGCATGCGGATCTTAGCAAATTCACTACCTTTCCTTCTATAAAATAGTAACTTATTGAAAGATTAGAGAGAGAGTCTTTTCTATGAAGTTTTTATTAAACTTCGTGTAACTTTCGTGTATGGAAATAAAACTTTAAACTAGCATAGAACTGTTAGACAATTATTCATTATTAACTTGCTTTCTTGTCTGTCCCTCTGTTCGTATAATTTAAGTCCGTCTCATATCTAATAAAAAAGATTTATGTAATAGAATCCCGTATAAATGGTCTGAGGATGGACCCCAGGAATAAATCTTGAAATTCTTAAAATCGCACTGGCATGTTTATAGCTGCTTCGTGCAATTTGTTTCTTTTTTTTTAAAGATAGACAGCATTTAAAGGTAGACAGCATTTCTCCTGTATCGTGGACGCGTTTTACTGAAAAACATTTCACATGCACAACACCATCAGACCCGAAAACCAACGATAAAGGTTTCGCACAAATATTGACTGTGGCTGTGATTAGAAGCCAGGAAGCTAGGTACGATAACCACTAGGCTAAGCGGTTGTCGCTAGCTCTCTTATGCAGAATGATTTTTTTTTTAATTCGCGTATTCAAACTGCAGATTTATTACAGTGCAGTAAGATAATAACTAGGGGTTCGCCCCCGTAGGAAACGAGCGGTGACGTGTGGCGAACCGCGTACCCTCAATTTTCGTATGAGTCAAAATAGCGGCAGCATTGCAAATTATGGTGCCCGAATAAAGGCTGTTCGTGCAATACCTAAGAGCCGTGGTAGCTCAGGGGCTAGGCGCTCGCTTTAAATTTCATAGTACGCGTGTGACCTTGGTTCGATCCCCGGTGCCGGTACCTCTAAAATTGTTATTTTAAGTGCAGATTTACCACGTGCTCGGCGGTGAAGGAAAACACCCTGAGGAAACCTGCATGTCTGAGAAATGAAAAATATTTCGAAGACATGTGAAGTCCGCCAACCTGCATTGGAGCAGCGTGGCGGATTCTTCCTAGCTCCAAAAACCCTCTCAGAAATGAGAGGAGGCCTGTGCTCAGCAGTGGGACATTTATAGGCTGAAACTTTACTTTTTTTTTGTACAATACCTTAGTCGCTTCTTACGACACTTCGCCAGGAAAAAGATAGGTGCAATTTTACTCTGCAGGACATCTGGCTGACAATAACGCGATTACTATTCATTGAATAAAACAAAAATTATGGGGGGAGATATATGTTCTTAACTTACTGGTGGTAGGATTCCTGTGCAGGAATCCGTTTAATAAGGTCCTACCCCAGGGCCGGTTATTCTGTCGTGAAACAGTTGCGTGCAAACATTACCGTGTTTCGGTTTGAAGGGCACTGTGAGCTAGCGTAATCACTGGGCACATGAGGCCGTGTGGTATTGGCTTATGAGAATCTACCACCCCATCTCATCCCGTGGGTGTCGTAAAAGTCGACAGAGGGCAAATGAAAACCAGGAGATGGGCAGCAGCATCTTGCTGGAACATCTGAATAAATAAACTGCGGTTGCCAACCCGTCTTCCAAGCGTGGCAACTATGGCAAAATCCCCCCAAAACGATAGCTACAAACTTTTGTGGCGATGTATGGGGGAGGCCTATGTTCTGCAGTGGACTATTGATAGGCTGAAATGACGATGACGATATGAGACTTCACAATAGATGCCTCAGGGTGACGGGCGGAGTGCAGTGTCGCACAGAAATGTTCTGGGTGACACAGCATTTGTTGTATTGAGACGTTGCACTTTACACTTTTGCTCGTTTCATAATTCTATCCAATAAAAAAAATTACACTTTTGCTCGTTTCGCCATTCTATCCAATAAAAAAAAATGTTATCAGTCCAACTACTTCTGGACATATTAAAGTTGCTGAAATAAAAGTTAAGGTGCATCAAAGCCCGCGTAAACAAGAGTCGAGCTCATTAAGTCGAAGCTTAAAGCCTTAGACATGTTGCGAGGCTTTTAAATATGCACACTAGTGTATACCGCGCCAAGGTACAGGGTGTTTTGGGCGCTTGAATATTTTATATCGCTTGAATTAACTGGGGATTTCCACGGGAGCGAATTAATGAAGACTTGTCCAGTTTATCGTGGCCAAAAGATTTTTTTTTTGTGGAAGTAATCTTGCGAGGTTTTTTTTGATTATGTTTACTAGATTGCTGTGCCAGATCTGTCTAGGTTCTCACACTGTTGGCCTCAAGACTGCTATTAAATTGAATAAGCGGGGCAATCACAACACAACCAGACCCGAAAAGCAACAATTTGCTTTTTTACAAGCTAAAATTTATAATAATTTATAAAAATTTATATATAATGCGTTACAAACAGGGACCATTTTGGTTACCCGTTGAAAGGGTTTTTGATATGGTTTTTCTAAAGTGTTTCTGAAACACCTAATGCATATTGGTTACACTTAATTTCGGTAAGCAGCTTCAATAGGTAACCTATTCAAGGTCCCTGGTTACAAATACAATTTCTAATTGGATAATGTAGCGAGACGGGCAAAACGTTCACCTGCTGGTATGTGCAACATCTGCCCATAGCCACACTCTGCGCACCACACTGCGCCCGTCATACTGAGACATCGGTTCTTAAGTCTCATATGCCCCGTGATCACACTAGCTCTGAGTGCTCTTTAGACCGAAACACAGTAATGTTTGCTCACTACTGCTTCACGGCAGAATAACTGGCCCTGCGGTGGTACCTACCTAGACCAGTTCCTGCATCTAACATATTTTGATATAGTAAATGGAATCTGATGTTCCTTACATTAATAACGAAGGTGATTCGCTAGCTACTGTAAATATTATTGCATTAACTACCCGTGCCCTTCAGACCGAAACACAGTAATGTTTGCACACTTCTGCTTTACGGTTGAATAACTGGCCCTGCGGAGGTACCTACCTAGACCGATTCCTGCATCTGACATATTTTGATGTAGTAAATGGAATCTGCTGTTCCTTACATTAATAACGAAGGTGATTCGCTAGCTACTGTAAATATTATTGCATTAGCTACCCGTGCCCATCAGACCGAAACACAGTAATGTTTGCACACTTCTGCTTCACGGCGGAATAACTGGCCCTGCGGTGGTACCTACCTACGCGGATTCCTACCACCAGTACCTGTACCAATAAAATAATTAATTACTTTCTAATTTCGACCATTGAGCGACCATTAGTTTATTTTTCGTGTCATTCCAGTTTCTTCATACGCTTAATGTTACTCCGATGTACACAAACAAATAAGGACTCATTGAAAATTCATTTAACAATTAATAAATAACAAATATGAGTTTTTTTTAAGTAAATTCAAGTTCGCCAAATGGTTTTTTTAAGTTCCAAAATTATCAGCAATGCTTATTCCAATTTTATTTAAGGCGAGACAGCCTATATCCAGTCTCGAGGTAAAGAACGAAGGTAAAGGCCGATCAAGTTTCAGCAGCGGGGCGAGCCGGGCGGCCGACTAATGCTTAATTTGCCGAGGTCATTGCCACGGCCGTGACAGGCTATTGGTGCGTTGAGCTTGAACCTTCTACGAGCTTCCATACTTTGCCGTTAATACCGGGATTACGTGTTGCGACTCCTGATTTTCCGTTATTGATTTTTTTTTGCACGCTAATGTATTTTTTTATGAATGTTACGACGGCTACGAACAAAGTCTGCCCATAACAAATGCTGTGTCACCCAAAACATTTCTGTGTGACGCCACACAGCGCTCGACAGTCAGTGCCCTCCAAACCAAACAACCCCTTAATGTTTGCACGCTACTGCTTCACGGCAGAATAACTGGCCCTGGGGTGGTACCTACCTAGACGGATTCCTGCATAGAAAACCTACCACCAGTATGTAGTTTTGCGTAAATCGGTTTTTAGTTATTCTGCCGTGAAGCAGTTGTGTGCAAGCATTGCTGTGTTTCGGTTTGAAGGGCACTGTGAGCTAGCATAATCACTAGGCATTTGAGACCTAAGAACTGATGTCTCAGGGTGACGGGCGCAGTGTGGTGTCACACAGAAATATTCTGGGCGACACGCCATTGGTTGGGCAAACGTTGCAGTTACCATCAGGTGAACTTTTTGCTCTTTTCGTCACTTTATACAGTAAAAAAAAATCGAACCAGAACTAACGATTAAAAGCTGATGGTAGCTCAGAATAACTGGTGGTAGGATTCTTATGCAGGAATCCGTCTAGACAGGTACCACCCCAGTGCTAGTTATTCTGCCGTGAAGCAGTAGTGTGCAAACATTACTGTGTTTCGGTTTGAAGGCCACTGTGAGCCAGCGTAATCACTGGGCATTTGAGCCTTAAGAACTGATGTCTCAGGGTGACGGGCGCAGTGTGGTGTCACACAGAAATATTCTGGGTGACACAGCATTTGTTGTGGGCGGACGTTGCACTTACCATCAGGTGAACGTTTTGCTCGTTTCGTCACTTTCTACAATAAAAAAAAAACTTCACATTCATCACAATCTTCACATCCTAAGATTTTGGTAGTTTGGTAGTTCCCAAGCAATGGTTATCTTCTCAGTTTATGAAAAAAAAATGTTATTTTTCATGTAATTCTCATGTTTCTCAATTTTACGGATTTTATCGCGTTTATTTTTGTTATTTATAAACCGACGTTTCGAGTGCTTTACAGCACCCATGGTCACGGGGGACTGAGGTGACAGATGTCCTGATGTCATAGTTAACCCGGAGTACCTTCAGCTTTAATTATTATTTGTGGTCCGATCTACGCAGAAAGAGCTAACTGTGTCTTGAAGTCTTGCAGTGGTATGCTTGGTTTTTGACTTAATTTTATTAATTATAGGATCCCAAGCTGGTGGTAATACCCAACCATCTTCTCTATTAAAATTAGGATGTTTTTTAATTTCAGTTGCCTCGCGAATCATCCTTGGTAGGAATCGGTGTTCTTTTGCGAGGATTTGTGGTTTATCAAATCTGATGTAATGGTTGGGATGATCCACAACATGGTCACAGACTGCAGACTTCCTGGGGCGGCGATGCTTCACATCAGCTATATGTTCTTTTACGCGGGTTTTTACTGATCTTTTCGTTTGCCCTATGTAAGAGAGACCACATTCACAATCCAGCTTGTATACTCCTGCATCTTGTAGAGGGATTGACAGGGATTGACACTTGACAGATGGTAAAAATTGACTTATCTTCTTCGGCGGCTTGACAAATGTTTTTATGGAAGCCCGCTTCAAGATATAGCCAATCTTGTCCGTGACTCCACTGACATATGGTAGGACTGCAGGTACACGCTCGACTGTGGCCGGCTTCACTCGGTCACTGCGACGAAGGCGCGGAACTCGAAGCTTGTTGTCTTGCAAAACTTGCTTGACATGCTGAAGCTCGGCGGCTAGGTGTTTACTGTCACAGATCCCTTGTGCTCTCTGAAACAAAGATTTGCCCACGGTAGCTAACTGTGAAGGAGTTAAATACCTGTCGGTATGGGCCTATTGCCTATACACAGTGTGACTCAAGGTGTTATTAGGATTTCTAATTACTAAAACATCTAGAAAAGCTAAAGAGTTATTTGTCTCTAACTCCATTGTAAATTATATTTTAGAATTAATGGAGTTAAGTGGTCTAAAAATGCAGTGACTCTATTAGAAGGTAGAATTGTGAAAGTATCATCTACGTACCACTTGTAGAACCTTGGTTTTACTGGAGAAGTACGGAGGGCTTTCTCCTCAAAGTCTCATGGAAGACTATGTAAATGTCAGCAACAATGGGAGATACCGGGGAGCCCATCGCCACACCATCTACTTGCCGGTAGTATTGTTCCTTCCACAATAGATAGCCAGATGTTAGGCAATGTCTCAGTAATTCTGCATGTTCTACTGGCATGTTGTTCTCTGTTAGCTTCCTAGTTACAATTGAGATGCAGTCTTCAACAGGTAGACATGTAAATAACGACTGAACATCAAAACTGACCATAGTTTCATTGTCAGTAAGATGTAGGTCTTTTATCTCACTGACAAAATGGTAGGAATCCTTTGTATGTGCTCTTGTATGTCCTCTTAGTGGGGAGAGTATTTTAGCCACATGTTGAGCCAATCTGTAAGTTGGTGAATCGATCTGACTCACTATTGGACGTAGCGGAGCATTGAGTTTGTGTATTTTGGGTAACCCATACAACTTTGGTGGTTTGGCACAGGAAGGTATTATCGAATTTACGTCTAGATTTAATTTCTCGGCGTGTTTCTTTATTAGATCGCTAGTTGTTTTGAGCGTGTTTGTAGTTGGGTCTGTTTTGACCTTTTTATAGGTGTTAACGTCCGACAAAAGTTCTTGAATTTTAAAATTATAATCCGACGTATCCATTACCACCGTAGCGTTTCCTTTATCTGCGCGGAGAATCGTGAGTTCGGGTCTGTTTCGTAAGTTATTTAAAGCTTTTAATTCGTCTTTGGGAAGATTCAGTTTTGGCACAGAACTTCGACGTAACATAGACGAGATGTCTTGACGTATGGCCTCCAAATCTTCTTTACCATATTATTTTTTACAGACAATCCTCAACACTACAAATAATTTCTTCGTACGGGATTCTTCGCGGTGTTATTGCGAAATTCATACCTTTCGATAATACTTTTAATGTTGATTCATCCAGTGTTTGTTTTGACAGATTATAGACCGCGCGTAATCTTTGTCTTTTCACTTTGTTTTTTTTGAGATTGAAGTTTGACATTTAATTTGGCCGTTAACTTTTGATATTTTTCTATGTGTTTATTTTTGCATTCATTATATTTAGCTGTTTCACGCTTATTTAAGGTTTCGATGCAATTATTAAAATCAAATGTCGTTAAAATTGTTTTTAGTTCACTGGATGAATTGTCTATGGCTGTATTTATTGTATGTAGATCGGTACGGTTTTGCTGAATCACCGTTCGTAACAACTTTTTACTTGCCTGATTTAAGATCTTAGCGCTTCCTCGAATGTCCTTTTTAGCTGATATTTTGACACACGTAGGAATGAGATTATGGTCTCTGCATCTCTTCAAGAAATTTAAAGATGTTATAAATCTTGCGCGCTTGGTCTTGAGATCTTCTAACCGGCGAATTTTGTTTGCGATTTCCAGTCCGTACTGGTTCACATAATGATTTCTTATATTTACGCGAACACTACACATTTAAATGAAACTAATTTTACAGATTTTATCGCGTTTAATATTTTACTATTTATAACCCGACGTTTCGAGTGCTTTACAGCACCCATGGTCACGGGGGGACTGAGTTTTCTTGAATTGAATTCTCATGATTAGGATTTAATCACCCTTAGCAGGAATCGGGTGTTTTTTCGCAAGAATTTCTGGTCCATCAAATATGATAAAATATTTAATATTCGTTCTGGTGTGGGAATCGAACCAACGACCCGCAGAAGTGTAGATTCCAATCCGATAGCCGCTGCGCTAAAAGAGATACTAACTTCAAAGAAAGAGCCTAATCTTTTCTTAAAGGCCAGCAACGCACCAGGAATTCCTCTGGTATTGCGGATGTTCATGGGCGGTGGTGATCACTTCCCATCAGGTCTGCCGCTTGGTAGTTTATCTCTTCTCCTATAAAATAAAAACTTGCTATAAATTTCCATATTACTCAAATGCTTTGTATAAGTAAAGCTGTAAAGTAAAATAACGTAAAGTAAAGAAACAGCCTATTAATGTCCCACTGCTGAGCCGTGCTGCACGGCCTCTCTCATTTCTGAGAGGGTTTTGGAGCCGGGAGGGGTCCGCTACCCTGCTCCAATGCGGATTGGCGGACTTCACATGTCGTCTTCGAAATCTTTATTATTCCTCAGACATGCAGGTTTCCTCACGATGTTTCCCTTCACCGCCAAGCACGTGGTAAATCGACA